>OY284482.1:7521121-8721121 GCA_958336345.1 Dorcus parallelipipedus | reverse complement strand
CAAGTCTATTCGATGTTTACGACAGGTAATTTCATTCATGGGGTTCAAGTTTATTATGATAAACGATGCTTAAATACTAATCATGTCTCACCTTTAGTAATTGTACATAACTTGCATTTATACGCAAAGGCAGTTCGGATCCTTCTTCCACTGACGTTGCGTTTATGGTTGCACTAAATATTTTTAGGGTCATTGCAGATTCTTTCTTATGACAAGGTTCAGTTTAGCCTGGAAAAGAAAATGACCAAATAAAATAGAATTTAATTTAATCGTAAACGCTGTAATAATAAATTGATCAGACATTTCAAAAAACCACTATATGTAAATAAAAGTCCTGCGAGGACTGTATGAAAGTTTTGTCAGGTCTTGACAACTTATTTAGTTTTGATGTACTTATTATTAAACAAACTTTTCAAGCATATTATTTCATTCTTCCCTTACAGGTTCTTCTAGAGGTTGTATTTTTTTGCATCGGAATCCTATGTTCTCTTAACTGACCTATGATGTAGTCCCATTCTATGTCATTCATGTGACGTCAGATCACAGGTCAAATCATTCAACCTTTTAGCATTCACTTGATTTGTTGAGCAGTATACAGGGTAAGTCATGGTTCTTTATTTTCAAAATAACTTTCTTATTTTGAGAGATAGCATGGTGTATTTTTATGACGGATTTTTATTAGATATTTAAAATGTATGTACCTGCATAAAAAGTGTATTCCCATAGATATTAAAAATTTTGAGGAAAATGCCAAAAAATGTTGTGTTGCAGTACGAAAAATGCTTACGTATCTGTAATACTTTTCAGCAAATAATAAATATTTTAGGTAATATGGTTACTTGTTAGCAGAAATATGTAAACATTTTGCGTGACGATAATTATGATCTACCACGGCGTAGGTAACAGTATTTTGCATTTTTTTACAAAATGTTTGCCATCTGTGGAGATAACCTTTTTACAAAGGTAAACACAGATTTAAATATCTATTAAAATCCGTCATAAAAGTACATCATGCCATTTAAAAAAAACTGAAGAAAGTGTGGCCTCAATTGCAGAGTGGATTCTTAGGAATAATTAGCACTGTAACATCCAATGAAACTTTTCTGAAAGATTTCTTGCTCTATCTCCCAAATAATAAGATTATTTTGAAAATACAGAATCGTGACTTACCCTTTACATGAAAAATAAATATATAAATTTTAACTTTTGTGACAATACCTGTAAATCACCAAAAATATTTTTTGCCTTTCTATTAAAAATTTGATTTAAAAAATTGGAATTATAGTTATAATCGCATATGCATGTTTCCAAGAAAAAAAACCCAACGTGGAGTAAAACGTAGGGTTTGAGCTGGAGATTTGAAATAAAACATTCACGTCGCTGAGAATTATTGCTATGGCTCTTACTCCGATTCAACATATATACGCATCTATTTCTCTGAAACTTCTCGGAATATAAAACGTTATTTGATGTTTCTTTTATACGAGAGTTCGCTCAAGTTTATGTGTGACGCGAAAACTTTAATTAAACGGGACTACGTGTGATATAAAATATTCATTTTTTTTATAAAATGAATAAATTTTACTTCTTTTAGTATCTGATATATCTCACTTTCCTTCATTTCAATACACTATTTTGATAACAAATTTATAATACAGAATGAGTTCTTAGGTTTTTGGTTTTTATTAATAAGCCGCCTGTCTATCTAACGATTTTAAAACGTTTAATTTGATCGATTTCCAGGTTTTTGCCAGAGCTGTCCCTTATTGACACCACATTTTTGTTGACAGGATTATAAAACATAGGCCATTACCATAGGTTCTAGGTTTTTACCGAAATTTAACACTAAACAGTTGCATAAAATAAGATCATAAAATAAATAAGTTGGCACAAGAAACACTTTAATGTCTACGATCATATAACACAATGAAAGCACAAATAATATCAAGCTGCACACTTGTCTAACAAATAATCTATAACTTAATCGTTCTACTAACTCGCTTGCTACACACATCGCTTTCTAGATAAAACTGATTTAAATATACCGCCGTCCTTGTTTTATATACTAAAAGGTATTTATGGTGAGTAACCGGTTATGTGTGGTAAGGTGAAATAAGTAACCACTCCATTTTTGTGAGTTACCGGTAACTGTTGTTATGACGTCACAAACGTTACTCCGGTTACTATTTACCTAACTCGGTCAGAGAGTTGTGGAACATTACTATCTCTCTCTTATTGAATTAGTTTTGTCCTTTTGTCAACTGTTGTATCTGTCAATGTGTGTTAATCTCGACCACAGACTTAAATTTTTATTTATTTAAGATTATTTGTTTCAGTATTTAAGATATCCGTAATTTCTAGTAAGATTCTGCTTTACTCCGTAACTATTTCGTTTTGGCGACTCTCACTAACGGTGAGGTTACCACGTAACCGTGACGTCACTACTGCTAACCGACGCTATTGTAACAGCTTACTCGCCAAAAAAACTTTTAAGTCCCTATTTCGAGAATAGCGTGGAAAATGTAACAAATGTTCCATAAATTCTCTGGCTGGCTCCATAGACAGCGTAATTAGCCTAAAAATAGCACTTGAATAATGGAACGCAACAATACGTTCAACAGTGAAAATGTTCGGAAATTTACTTAAAAAATGTTTCTACGGAATTAGAGAAATTACAAAATAGTTATTTATGTACCAAGGTAGCAAAGTGGCACTTTGTCGAACGAGTTTGCAAATTGCGAGTCAAGGCGAAGCCGCGGCGAGCAAGCAAACGAGTTCGATAAAGATACTTTGTTGCTGTGGTGTATATAACATTTTTTCGAATACCACTTACTCAAAAAATTAAAAAGTTCAAAACTTACAGATTTTTATCTATGTTTATAATGAACGACGCTGACATTTTGTTGAAACCAAAAGATGCAATGCGAACACAAAAATGTTGTTATTTGAATGACAAATTATTTGACATTTAATTGGATTCGACGACAATGCAGGCAACGTTTTTTTACAAATTAGATAAATTAATTAATTATAAAAATAATTACCAGGTAATTAATAAAAAATATAAAGACTTCAACAGCATTATTGAAAAATTATCAAATATAAAACAATTCATTGATCATCATTTATAGATAAATAATAATATCAATGACAGACGATTAATGTCACTTCAGAATAGGTCTAAGTAGGCTTCGTCACAGTCAAGTAAAATATTTTACCTGCCTAGGCAGGTAAAGTACCGCTTTCTCTCCTTGAATGAGTATGATAAAATTGTACTTTCGAATGTGGTAGTCCAAAAAATAAATTATTATCGACTTCCAAAGATCCGAGTTTTCATTATTTTAAGAAACAAATCTTTCGCGATATTTCAATTTACTTAATAGATTATTCTCTAGATTTTTCGAGAAGTTCGACGTGTGTTCCATATTATTACTGGAGTTGTACATACCAGAATGTCCGTGATAGAAGGAGCCTCTAGAAAAGCAGAATTGGGCTCGGGATTTTATCGTTTTTATATTGGTCGGCGAAGTGAAACACAGAACGATAAACTAATTGAAGTGTTAATTTGTAGAATGAGTGTTAGGACAGAAGCGGAAATAAAATGAAGTTTTCCGAGCTAAAAATAAAGGAGCCGTGAGAGAAGCTGGATAAGAGGGGCCTGCATCCTTCTGAAAAGAAGACAGTTTTGACTTTCCACAACTACTAAATTAACAAATTAAAAGACAAATGAAATTTTTTTCAAAAATTCAAAGGCATCTTCGCCTGTAATGATGATAACTCAATCTGCATGAGCATTGTAGATCATATGATGAAGATCGGTGACTCGTACCCAATTCGACAATCTGAGCGACGACTGTTGTTAGCAAAAAGAAGAGAAGCCGTTAATTTATCAAGAGGATGCAAGATCAGGGTCTCGTACAAGCATCGCCAAATTCATGCGCTTCTTCTGTTGTACTTATAACTAAGAAAAGTATGTTTTTACATATATTTTATAGGGCCAAATGATGTCTTGAAAAATGATGGTTATTCTTTGCCCTGAATCGATGACGAAATAGATACTATAATCCCGTGCAAAATAGATTTCTTGAAAAGTTGTTATTGGCAAAGTTAGTACGTATCTTGAAGATTAGGAAAAGACTGTCTTTACTAAAGGAATCGGTTCGTCAAGACAATACAACGCCTCAGCCACTTTCGAACTCACGGAGTTGGCATTGCGCGGACTTAGCTGGAAGACCTGTCTCGTATAATTATACAATGCGATTGTTGTTGGAAATTTTAAAGAACACGACAAATTTAAGGATATTTATCGCCAAAAAACGCGAAATTGAAGCTAAGTCCAATCAAATGAAGCAGCAAACTAGTGACTTCGGCATGCAGCATTGGTGATCTACTGTCAAAAGTACAGGATGGAGACGAACGTGTTACTGGTTACAGTAAAGTCTTGCTCAAAGCGAAAAGGAAGTAGTGTGCGACCAGAAGGTAGCTCTTTGCTGTGATGAAGAAGTTCGAATATTTTCGCAAATACCCATGTATATGGTCGACAGTTTCGTCTTGGATCAATCAAGCAATGTTGAAATGATTTCTTCAGTTTTCAAAAACCCGGAAGGCAAGCTTACCAGTTGGGTAGAAAGATTCCAAGAGTACGATTTTACTGTTGAACTTGTGTCCATAATTACGCAGAAGTTCGTCTCGACACTGTTCGAAAATGGGCAAAGAGAGATTTAAAAGACGCATATTTTGATGTATCAAACTTTAACAAAAAATTAATATTAATACAGAAAAAAGAAAATATTTAAATAGGTGGGTCAGAATAGCCTTAACCTACAGTCGCGGCCAGACGTCAATTTTATATACTAAAACTTTTGCTGTGTGGTTGTAATTATGAGCTGATACTTACGGATGACAAAGAATAAATATTATTGTTTATCATCTGCAAGTATCAGCTTATAATAGGTCTGTTCCAGCAATAGTTCGGAACTAGTTCGAAACCGTCAAAAGCATGCAGTCATCAAACTTGTACATTGACGGCGCCGTTAAAATCGGTCATTACTTCGATGGGCAACTGTTTTTAACGGTTCCGAACTAGTTACGAACTCTTGCTGGAACAGACCTAATTACAAACATCCAGCAAAAATTTTAGTGTATAAAATATACGTCAAAAATGGGTCTATTTTTCTTGTCCGCGACTGTAAGTAAGATTAAGGGCGAGTTAAATGAATGGTCGAACTATACAAAATCGTCAAGTCAACGGTCAAACCACACTACCTGACCAATCAGCGACTGAGAAAGTAGAACACGTTGTTTAGTCTGACTAGTTTGACTGTTCACTTACCGCATCTTGAAGCCACTTGAGGCGATTTCTCGCCGGTCGGCAAAAATTCAACGGCAAACGTGTATTTTATTAGATTTAATGTGTGCACTCGATTGCCGCATCTTCGCAAAAAATCATATACTTGTTAAGGGGACATCCGAACTGCGGTCAAAATTGAAACAGGTAAGAAGTCATTAAGGAGGTTGTTTTTCGCGACTGAACTGTGGTCAAGCCCTAAATCCCGGGACGGGGGTCTTAATCCCTTAATATTTTTGTCATCAAAATTATATTTTAATCTATACCAAATATAAAATTATATTAAATTTCTACCTAAATTTTATTAAGCCTTAATGTTGCCTACGTTGAAATTCTGACCGCAGTTCGGACAAGGATTACATCCTGCCACGTACATAGAAATGTTTTGACCGCAATTCGGTCACTTTCGAAAAACGGACCGCAGTTCGGTTGCACCGACTTGTTAAGAATATCAGAAAAGTTCCGAGCCGTGGTGATAACTTTCAGTTATTGTAATTTAGTAGCTAAGTAAACGAATTATTTTCTTCTTATTGTTTATATAATGGCGCATGCTAAAAACATAACAGTCTTAAGTCTCGTTAAAGGTTCTACAATTAATTTACTCAAGTGTGTAGTAACCGCCTCATATACTTGAAGCCATAATAATTTATCATCAGTTCCGCCTAATAATTCACAACGTGCATGCGAATGCTTGACTGCAGTGAATGATTTAGAAATATTTACACAGTTGCTTCAAGTGTTTTAAGAAATCAGCGTCCATTTCCTTGGAAGTAGGCGTATTAAGATACATGTGTGTTATTATTAAAGTTTCATACTGCCGATGCATAATGTTTTTATTGGTTTAGTAGTAACATTTCCCTCTTGCGCATACACAATTACTGGCGCCTGCATACGTGAAGTAGGCGCGGCTATTACATCTTGCCTTTCATAATTTTAATTCGTAATTTGCATTTTAATTCGGCGGAAGATCGAGAGTATTTATGAATTATTTGCTTTAATTATAAAAGAAGAGTTTTCGGTTCGCTGTGCCCGGCGAGCCCCTGCGTTGAAATTACTTTTTCCGAATTAGCCTGATGTGTATCCATTGATAATTTCATAATTCATTCTTGAAATTTATGGCGTGAATAAAACTTTCAAAATTTTAATTTCTTTCTCGCTGTAGTGGTCAAATGAAAATTTAATAAAATTATGTTGTATCGTGCAGTATGTATGTATATCTGATGTTACCGATTAGTTTCCGAAATTTAAATTAGAGAGCCTAAATTAGAAAATAATTTATTTCATTTTGTGTAAGCGTTTATATGTTAGCTCTAAATACTTTAACATTATCTATATGACTCGAACATTATATACACTAGTAAGTATGTCTTGGAGGAGAGTGGATTTTTAAAGTAAAATATAGAACACTTGTACAAATTGTCAATGAAAAAGTTTATTATTGAATTAACATATGAAAAGAATACATTATATATTTGATTATTTGATAACAGAATTGATAACAGAATTACAATAATTGCTGGACACATGTTAATATGTAAGTACGTGTTGTAATAAGAAGATCGCGTAAATTATATCTCTTACACTCTCCCTTAATGAGCCGCTTCTATTCTGCTACTGCTAGCACCTAGATCTTGAGTAGATTGCTGGTGCTTCCGTCGTGGAAGTCCTTTGGTTAAAACGTCCGCGACCATGTGTTCAGTCGGCAAATATGATATGAGTCACGGGTTGCTGTTAAAGACCCTGTCTGATGAAATGATTTTTGACATCAAAATGCTTTGTCTTCGAATTGAAGATAGTGTTCTCGAATAACTACATAGCACCCTGACTGTCGTTCTATAGTTGCACATTGGCGATTGAGTTGAAACCCAGTTCTTGCAGGAAGTTGATTAAATATGTGGTTTCTTTAGCGATTTCTGACAAATTCACGTATTCACCTTCGGTAGTAGAAAGGAATACTGTGTGCTGTTTCTTGGATTCCCAACAGGTAGCTATCCGCTAAGAATAAAAACAAATCCTGTGAAGGACTTTGTACAGTACAGTTCGCCCAATCTGCGTCGACAAAACCTTGTAGACTTTTCTTGTCACGTCGGTAAGTTAATACGTATTTCGCTGTACCTTTGAGATATCTTAAGACGCGTTTTGCTGCAGTCCAGTGTACCTTTGATGGATGCTCGTTGTGATAACTCAGTATACTGACAATATGTGCGACGTCGCCGTCGGGGCGAGTCCCGATAGCCAGATACATGAGCGCACCAATCAACTCGCGATAAGGGTATTTTTTCTAGTCGCTAGTGTGTTCACTTTGAGTGGAAGTGAGGACAGGTTTACAACTTGCCAAATCGAAGTGCTCGACGATTCCTCGGATATAACTGGATTGCGATATTCTAATGCCCTCCTTGGTTCTATCAGTCTTGATTCCAAAGCTGAATGATGCCTCTCCAAGATCCTTGACTAGTTCTAAATTCTTCAGTACGCCGTCTAATTTGGCATACCATTGGCGACCGGATTGGCCGTAGATTGCCTTAATTAATTTGCATACATGATTTCCTTCATTGATAGCTTGCAGCATTTTTTGGTTATACCTGGTTGCAAAAGATATTAAGAGGGCCTTGCGATGTTGCCTTCTCCGTCGTATTTATTTCTCAATACTGTTTTGCAAACGATGATCTTAGTACCTGTTGGTTTTTGAACCATTTCCAAACGTCGTTTTCCACAAGGCTTCTTGTTTCAAGATAAATAGCTTACTCCACATTCCTCCTTGCCAGGACCGGTTAGGGCATTTGAGAATGAAATTTCTGCGGAAGAGAACGCGAACCTTGCTTCCTGTTGAGTAAAATTATCGTTATTGCCTTCATGGTCTGCATCGGTACTTGATCTTCTGCCATTCTAAGTGTTAGTTTTCCGATCTGATTGATCTAACGTGTCGTTTAGAGCATCGATCTCGGAATTTTGGTCCACACTCGTGACGTTACTATTGTTGTACAATTTTCTTGGACTTGCGCAATTCAAATTCTTTATTTATACTCGGCCATTAATAACAATGGAATTGCCAGTGCGTTGTTTTCGCGGTCTTCCAAGGCAACGTTTGATCTATAAATTCTGGAATGAATTGTCGCGGTGAAGTCGGTCTGTTGATGTTTGTCGGATTTTTTAAAATTCGTTAGTGACGTCATGGGCAACAAGTTCGATTTCTGACCTTTGTCCATCGTGTTCTCGGAAGTTAAGTCCACGTATGGAGTCCTTGACCCGAATTCGTCTAGGAACTTGACGTCTCTGGTAACGAGAATCTTCTTGTAGGCTCGGTACCCATATGCGCTATGCTATGCGGAATATCCTACAAAATCTATCTAGTCTATCCCTCGATGGTCAAACTTTCCCTTCTCTGGAGTTTTATTTAAGGCGAAAGCCTTGCATCCGAAGGGTTTCGGGGAACAGAGAATCGGGCGACGTCCAGTTCACATTTGGTAGGGCAAACTCTTCGTGGCACAGCGAATGTGGTTTGCCGTTGAAATTGCTTCGGCTCAGAAAGATGCAGGAAGGCCGGATTCCACAAATTTGCAGGATACCATTTCCATCAAATTCCGACTTTTGCATTCGGCTACGCCGATCTGTTGCGATGTGTAAAGCGGTGGTCAGGGGTCTTTAGATGAGTCCATACGAGCGTTACAAAATTCTCGTCCATTATAGGATTGTAAAGCTTTAATCTTGAAACCGGTTTGGTTCTCTGCTCTACTTTTAAATTGTAGAAACTTTGTTGTTACCCCGTCCTCACTACGAAGAAAGACTACTTCACACCAGAGGGTGTGGTCATCAACGAAAATAATAAAGTAATAAGCGCCTTCTTTGGAAGTGGTACTCGTTGGTCCGTATTTCCCTGTCAACTAATTTTGTGACGAAGATCTCGAACATAAGATTTAACATTTCAAGATTGATTATTTTGGATACGATGCCGGTTGAAGTTGAAACTTGGACGTCCTTTATGTTTCTCTGCTTTCTTCTTGCGATATTCGGAAACTTCGTGTCCTGGAATACCGCAAAAATGGCATCGCGGTTTGTTTTGTTTTTCTCCTTGGTGATTTTTCTCCTCTTCACTTTTGCACCTTTTGTCTACTTTTTGAATGATCCGCTTTTGATAATTTTCGGCGAACATGGCTCTCGGAAGTAGGTAAATCGTCGCGCGATTCAATTGCGTATCGAAAGTTCTCGAAGGAATTAGATAAGTCATAAGCTCTATAGGAGCATTATGGCCAAACAATCATTGTCAAGACTGACATACATAGCACCTAACTTATCGACGGTGTCAAAGAATTTAGCGAGGAAATATAGGAGATTCTTCAAAATTGGTACGCTCTACATAACAGAGAGTGATTTTGGTGGTAAAATATTTTCATCCTGTATCATGTCCGGTATACATATCGGGTGTACACTTTGGTTACGCACCGTAGGAATTTCAATGCAGCTTTTTTTTAATTGTAAAATCCTGCTCTCCTATCGAATATATCATAAAGCATAATCGGCATAATACGAAGCCTTGTCTTATGCATTAGGTAAGACTACATTTAGTATGTTTTCAAATACATGGGCTTTCAAAATCAAAATAACGCAGATTTTAATATCGCAGCTTTAATCAAGCAGACACACTTCTAATTGAGTTTTATTGATTTTTAAAATTTTGTAATAAAAAATACATCAAACATAATTCGTAATGAGAAATATCTATTTATAAATTAATACTAAGTACTACACCAAATGCTCAAATAAATCGTCGTTTTCGGCTAACCTGTCATAGAAGCTTCCACGAACACTGCTTAGCATTCTGGGAGTTATAGCTATACATTCTTCCACGATTCTACCTCTCAACTCGTTCAAATCGTGGCAAGGAGTCTGATAAATTTTTTATTTTAAATACGGCCACAAGAAGAAATCGTCCGACGATCGCGCAGACCATCACGGATCAACAAGCCTGCATTCAGTATTGCTACTGCTATTTTAAGAATAACTTCAATAGGAATTTACAATTATAAGAAATTGCATTGAAATTCCTATGGTGCGTAATCAAGTGGACACCCGGTATAGTACGTTGCATTTAGTTTTCTTATTTCAAATGAAAGATTTGTTTTTAATTTTGGAGCTCTACAACATAAAATTATTTTGATCTATACAGAGTGAATCAAAACAGTGGTGCCGGACACAACTTTTTTATTTCAAATGGCACACTCAATATATGAAACCAAATTTGGATTAATAAAATTCTACACATTTTCTGTATATCTACACCTGAAGCTACCCGTTCTTGAAATATTTGACATATCTAAAAAGGGCCATTTACAGTCACTATTTCATTTATTCATATTTTATTACTTTTTAACTCTAAGCAAAAGATTTTTGCATGCCCTATATTATTCTATCCTAAATTCTTCATTTAATAAAGTACTTTCTTTTTTGTTAAGTATGTCTTATACCTATCAGCGATATGTTTTGAGATTTTCGAATCCATTTAAATTATTTCTTTTAAAATGGATAATTGTCTAAGATGGCTATGGAAAACCGACAAACAATGAACTGGTTGACTTTTCAAAGTGTTAGACAGCTAAGAACTTTCTGTTGTGAACTTGTTAAGACATGAATTTTTAGATATATTGAATTATTTCTTTATTAAATGTTAGTTAGCCAAATTAGTTGGGTCCGCTGGCAACGGACTTGACGCTTGGTTGGGCAACCATAGGTGTGTGTTCGAATCCTCTCCTGGAGCATGTAGGTTCTGCGTGAAAGATGGAGCATTTATGTGTCGCATTGTGTTTCGGATTCATATTGGCCACTTCGAACTAGGTTTTCTGCATTTCCTCAGTTTGTAAGACAAATGCCGAAGGAAGATACCTAGTAGGTCTGTCGCAGCTGCAGCGGGAAATATTAGAATAGCTAGCTTAACGTCTCCCTGACAAGCTCATGGAGAGCTTGGAGCATGTAAGGTGTAAGTATAGAAAAAGTGTACAATGTAAAGGAGACACGTACTTAAAATAAGTAATGTTTGTACATTATTGTCGCTTGAAAATTAATTGTTAAAGTCAGCAGCTTCAATTGTTAGCCGTTTTCCAACAAAAACACGTATCGAGTGTTCAACAAAATCCTACCTCGAGCCAACTTTGGAACGAAGTGTTTATCGTAGATTGAACTGTACAGGTGCTGTGATTATCGCAAGTACCGTCCAAATATAAAATTTAGGTTATGCGAAGGAATTGAATTCGGATAATTTATTTTGATATATGTATTCTCTTAAGAACGAAAATATTACTTTCAAAATATCATTTTACATTGGCCACTTTCACCAATGAATAAGTGTTGTCCAACAACTAAAATTAACGAGTAAAAACTAGATCTTCCCGACATACGAGGTTAATCGAATTTTATCCATTTTTGATATATAAAAACTTAATTATGCAAATTACGACATACGTTTTTTTCCAAGGCCTACTCGAGGAATTTTTTCTTGAAAACACGTTGTAATGAAGCACATTTTTCGATGTGCGTAATATCAACGCACTTGTTAACGTTTTACATTAGCAAAATTCTCTTCTGTAACTTGCTCTGCATTATCAATCACCGAAGTTAAGACCTACAAATATTTCAGTGTTATTTCTTTCTCAACGGTGAATAAGATAAAGGCAGCGTCTTTCTGACATTCAAAGGGAATAAATGAAATCTTCCAAATTTATATATTGGGAATTTATATATTGGTTAGAAAATTGTTTTGTCCTTTGTTTGTTTCAGCGAAGAAACAAATCAAAATATTTACGTTATGATCTCACCAGAAGCGCTGGTAATTTCACGAATTGATTAGGCTGTAATGTTGTAACATTTAATATTAGTGGCGCCTTGTTTCATGTTAAGGTTTAACGTGAACATTCATTAGTGATCAGGAGACGATTTTACCTTTTGCTATGAATCAAACATACTTACGAGTACATTATACTTTACTAAAATTTTTGAAAGAATCAGATTTTAATAAAATACTAAACAATTTTGCTACAAGGAATAAATAACTTCATTAAATTTATTAACTTAGTGTATTTATAAAAAAATAAGCTTTTAGGAGCAATTAGTTTTATTATCATTTTGCTTTCGTCAGCTTTGTATTCTATTGGAATTGACAAAAAAAAGAACCCCATCGAAATTTCAATAGTAAAATATTCGTTTTTGTTAGGATTTTCATCTATCTTCCGTCAATAGGACATTTAATCCCAATAAATTTCATTTTCCGGCTTAGCCTCGACATTCTACGTAATTTATAAGTTTTCCTGTCGGAGAACATTAATTTTGTTTTCGACGGAATAGAAACTTTTCCTCTGACGTTTCTACGCAAGATAAAAAATCGAGAAAGCGTTGGCATTGCATGCAGCAAAAAATTTATTCCACGCGTCGGCTTTAAATAAGTCTTTGTACCTCCGACGTTAAACTCTAACTACAAGCACGGCAGGATTCATTAATTAAACGAAGTGCTGTTACCTTGTTTTTTTTGGCGGATTTTCTTGATTGGCGCAGTGAAATACCGATCGATTAATTAACGCAGTGTTTTACCTGAAAAGTTCGTGTTCACTGCCAACATCACGAATATGCCCATTGATGTACAAAAATAAAAACTCCTGACATATTTGATAAAACTGACATGTATGTTATAGGTAATATAGAACAGAAAAAGTTCACCTAGTGTTTCGATTAAAGTTAAGTATTCTACTTTTTACCCAGGTACGTATGTATATGCGCAAATGTTTGCACAAATCCATTTGCGCAAATTGCTTGAGTATGGAAACTGTTAGATATTAATCAAGTGGTATTGAAATAATAAATAAAGTAGAGTTGACAGTTCTCATCGTTTTAACTCTTAAAGAGTTTAAATCTTGTTCAGGCATCTTTGACTGACAAATAAAACTAAAAAAAGACGGACCATTAGATATAATTTTAGAAATACTGAAAAAAGAGCAATTTCGCTTGTAAAAGCGTAATGCTTGTAAAGCTTGTAAATTGCATAATGAAATGAGAAAAAATAGATTGAATACAGAGAATCATCTACAACCTCCACTCGAAAAAAATTATGAAATTCATGATCGTGATCATATTCATATATCGGATAAATGATAACGATTGAGCCTATGGTCCTTAACCGAATGTTAATAGTTTTCAAGAAAACTGCAGTCGAAAATTGAACAAAAATCGTAGAAGGGCACTGGTGGTTACGCTGAATGCATTCCACATGTATATGGTATGTAATAATTTTCTCTTGTTTTATGTCTCAGATTACGACCTTCACTTTTTTGCGGAAATTTTTACGATCAGCTGTAATTAGTAGTTTACTTTGACAACTTGCTTACCGATCACGTGTATATTCTTGTTTCCTTGTCCGAAGGTTGCTGGCAATCAGTTAATAAAGTGAGGGCCTATAATTTCTTTTCCTCTACAAAAATACAGAAAACGATATAGCTTTTAAGATTTGCTAATGTATAATAGCAAGCTGCAGCCTAACCTGAAATGAGCTTTACGTGCGCACTATAATCGTGGATGTGTACAGAAATTTAGAGATTAGCAGATTAACCATGTCTTATAATGGAATGTCTTTGCACTACTTTTATAATATTTAACAAAATATATGTTAATATCAGAATGTGTTAATAACGAGTTCAGCGAATTTTCATATTCGCAACTTCTACATGTGATGTAGTGTTACCGTAGCAATAATGCTTTATGTTAGACAGGTTTTGTACAAATTTTATTTTCTAGAAAATTATTTTAAACACCTCAATACTGTACTTTTGGATTCACTTTTTAATACTACCATGCGATTTATTGAAAATAGGTCAGAGTGGGCCATAAAATGTGCGAACTTACGACTTTGATAAGATCACTTTTAAAACAAACGTCAAAATAATTCGACCTATTTTAATGTCAAAACATCACAATAATTGTTCGAAATGTTGTCCTTCGCTTGCAAAACATACTTGCATTCTTCTTTTTAAACTTAAACTTTCTAATAAAAATGATTTTTGTTCTTTAGAGAGCATTTTGGTCACAATTTTAAGAATATTTTAATATTTGTTCGTTGACAAATCTGGATATTAATTGTCATAAGTAAATTTATTTAAGACAAACGTTTGGAGGTTTGGAGGTAGTATTCGGTATTACTTACAGAATAAAGAAATTATGCTAAAGATAATTAAAGTAATAAAAGTAATCTATTGTAAATGCGATAGTAGGGGAAAATTGAAGACATTTACATATACAGTGAGAATCTTGTAACGCTGCACATAGACGAAAATTACGTGATCATATAATACATTTCTGACGGCCAGTATTACCAACGTTTTAAGGAGACCTTAAATTTAATTCGTGTTTAGAATGTTATTGATTATATACAAACCAAGCGGAAATGTCACAATCTAAACACGACTTAAATTTAAGGTCTCCTTAAAACGTTGGTAATACCGGCCGTGAGTCATATAAAATTGCACATAGGGGTTTTAACATTACGTTGCTACGGTTACTACTCAATTCTCAATGCTGAATCATTTAAAAACTACACATAGAAAGTAAAGGAAGGTTTATTTCATTGCATTCATTCATGCATTTCAATCATTCATTCTCTCAACGAAGTTCCATTTGAGAATAATGTGTACATTCCTACTTTTTCGGCGGTTGTATACATTATTTTACAATAAATCAAAAGAACAATTTAATTCGATCTGACAATTTAAAATCAGTAGTGTCATTACGGTCATTACTAACGACGCACGGTAACTATGACGAATGAAATAAATTTGACAATAATAATGTAATAAAGCTTCCATTGATAATTACTATCTGCAGACTTTTAAGGTTCTCAGTGTATGTGAATTAGAGAACTGAGTTTCTCTATTTTTAAGTAATTAAATTTGATAGAATTAACAAGCTTATGCTGAATAAGAAAGTGTGTATTTTTTTTAATATTTCTAAAAAAACAAATATTCTTAACTAAAACTATTCAAAAAATTAGTTTAAAATATTACAACTTAAAAATTGTTGCTTCTTATTCGCCAAAAGTTCATTAGACATGTCTTAACTATTTTTCCGACAATTTTAAAAGGTAAACATAATAAATTATTATTTAGATAATAATAAATAGTGATTTATATGTCTCAGAAGGATAATTATTACCATTTTTTTCTTAAATTTTCGACTAATAAGAACATTTATATCAAAAAAATTAAAGAGTAAACTTAAAGTAAACGAAATAAGCGTTTTCAAAATTGCTGAACATTATTGATAGAATCTATAAAATTGTTATTTATTATATTTATCCATAAATAATATTTACCTTATTTCTCAGTGTTTTGATGCGGAGATAGGTTTATCTATATAATTATGCCAATTTTATACTTAATTAATTGTGTCAGTCTTGTAATTAAACAGTTATGCCAATTTACCAATTAAATAATTGTACGGGGAAGGGTAAAAGTATGGAACTGGCTTAAGATTTCGGAAACACTTTGACGTATCTGAATGAAATTTGGTATGAGCTTTAGAGTAAATAAGACTTGCATTAATAATTTATATCATCTGTTTATCTCCCATTATTTTTGAGAAGACGAACTTGTATTTTTTTAAATAACGACCTTCTATTGTTTTTCCTACATATAGTAGTTCATTTTGTTCTCTAAACGATTCTAAAAGAAAATTTCTGAGAAAATAACGGTTGAAGATGAAAAAATTAAATTACAGTAAATCTGTCAAAATTCAATAAAAATGTCCTCATAAGTTGCTATTTACCATTTGTCTTAAAACTGACAAAACGAAAAATGAACACTCAAAAATTAACGAGTATGGTGCAGTTCTTCCTCGTGATATTATAGTACGGAAAAGAAAACAAATTAATATCCAGTAAAAGTAATGTACTTATTTGACGTTTCGTCAATTCGATTGTTCGCTTTGTCAAACGTGAATCACTTTAGACAAAGCGAAGTGATATTATAATATCACGAGTGAGAACTGCACCATACTCGTTACTTTTTGAGTATTCATTTTTCTTTTTGTCAAGTTTTGTTATTTCATTAAATAAATATAGTATTATTTTGTTTCAGTTTTAACACAAATGGTAAATAGCAGTTTATGAGGACACTTTTATTGAATTCTGACAGATTTCTTGTAATTTAATTCTTTCACGTTCAACCATTATTTTCTCAAAATCTTATGTGACGTATCAAAATTTCTATATGACCGTTTAGAGAATAAAATGGACTACTAAATAAAGGAAAAAAAGTAGGAGGACTACTAAATAAAGGAAAAAAAAGTAGGAGGCTGGCAATTAAAAAAAACTCGAGTTGCTCTTGGATTTCAAGAAATAAAACTTGATAAACAGATGACATAAATTGAGAATGTAGGTCTTATTGACTCTAAAGCACATTCCAAATTTCATTCAGATACGGCACAGTTTTCGAAATATCAAACCGGTTCCATACTTTTGCACTTCCTTCATGAAATTTCATGTATAGCAGTTTTCTATTGTACAATTTTGAATATGTGTTAACTTAAATTCTTTAAAAATGTATAAAAAGAGAATGACCGAAATAATGCAATATAGTAACATTTAACACCTCCATTATTTCCGGTGGAACCCTATACTATGTTGTTCTTCTTAGTTCTTATTATTACAACTCCTCCTAAACTGCAGGAACGAAGAAAGAAAGTGAGTAAATTTATTAAAAATTAAATTTGAGCAACGTTCATGAATGAGAATTGTGTAAAACGTCTATGTTATTTTTATTTATGAAATTGTTATATATTTTAGTAGTTGATATATTAAAGACTTTATAATGAAAATTGCACAGTTACAATAATTATAATTTGGCGAACTTCACGAAACGCATTCAATAATGTATATTTTTTACTTAAATAGTATTAAAACTAAATAAAAATTCATCCCTAATATTGATTTTTATTTTTCTTTGACGCGATCTCATTATTTTTGTATTATATTATTTTAAGGTGTTCCTAAGATTGACTTTTTTATATACTTTTATACTTATATATATGTATATACAAAATATGTAGGGTTATGGCGGATAATAAAAAAAAATTATAAGAAGAAAATGAGATATATACTTTAAATGTTCAATTCAAATATCGCTTGCTAAATGTTTATTAATAAATCTGGCAATAATTGCATTGGATCAGGCAGCTACATATTCCTTTTAAAATATACCTGTATTTATTACATTTATTTTCTAAAACTTCCTAAATTAATTAATAATTATTCAAGGAAATCAACTGCTTATTGTTTAAAATTATTAATGGAACGAATGCATCAGCATTTCGATTATAAAGTAATGTCTAAATAGACACGTAATGTAAATGGGAATGATTTAATTCCGTTTAGAGGTGTATAAAAATAATCTGCCATTTCATTTTATGTCGGCCGTAAAATTAAAATGTTTATAGGCCGTTTAATTTTTATATAAAGCAATAAAATTCCGGTGTTAATTTACAAAATATTACACGACGTATCTGATGAGAATAGATACAAAAACTCATAAATTACAAAGTTGTGTTAAACTGCTCCTAAAAGTCAAATGAAGTCATCATTGTAATGATTATGCGGTCGTAAAAGTACAATAAAATATGCTCGGCCAATTCCGTCCTTAAGCACACTACAAATAAGTGGCCGAGGCGGGCAATTTGAGTTTAAAGAAAGATGGGACAAGCGTCGGCTGTTTCAATATGTACAAAGTCTGCGGTAAAATATGGCTGTAAAGTTGATTTTAGTGGTACTTGAAAGGCAGTAAATGTCACCTACTACCAATGCAAAGTTATGGACTTCTCACTTTATAAACTACAAACGGAGTGTGCCAATGTCATAAAACATTTTACGGTCAGACGTTAAACATTATGATTTGTTTATTGCGGTAGAGTATTAAACGCAATAAATTTAATTTATAGGTTAATTAATAGCTCAAAATTTTTGCTTTTAGGAATTTATAAATCTGCTCTTAGTAAATTACTTCATCTATCGAGAATTCAGTGTGTACTATTCCTAGCGATCACAGCATAAAAGTTTGGAGTAGGTGTGCTCGAGAACAGAAAATGTTTGTTTTGAATGGAAATTATCTATTATGAGATTTTCAAGTGCCAATTTAATTTGATGTTGCTCGTTTGAACGCCAAAAAGTATCTGCTTTTACAGTTTAGCGATTGTCCGATAGAAAGCGCCACCGTCCCATACGAGCAAACGCTGTTGGCGCAACGGAGATAGAACATAATCATGGGGGGGAATGGATCGTGTCTTAGAGCATTTAGGGGCTACGTTTTGCCTGCGCATTGCTTCTAGTGGGCGCCCGAACTGTGACGAATCCAATTGCCATTGGTGCTTTCATGATCCCCTTCCATAATGCTTTCACGGCTCTCTCTATTTTATTTCATAACCATGTTTCTTTGTCGGGCATACGCATCATATGAGTGTGTGCAAAAAAATTCAATAAAGGTTCAAATATTTGAAGCCTATTTTTTTCTTTTATCTTGTAAGGCCCTACGAACGTCTCTAGTACACCTTTAACTTCGATATAGTTTATTTGCAGTTGTTTGATGGTGGAATGACTTTTGTTGGTTGTATCGGACTGTAGAAATTCCAACAAAGTAGTGTAAGGCGTATCGAAAACAATCTTAAATAACAATACAGGTAGCAACAGTCACTTCGCTTAATGATCTGACTATTGTTGCCGCGTGCTCATCAGAAGTGGTGGGGTTTGAGAGAGCGCGCGGGTATCGTATGAGTGAGATCGCGAATGGGCCGGGATGTGTGGGCCGGAGCAGGCAGACTCCGGAGCTCCAGTGGGTCTCGATCCGCGATATAACTAGCAAGTGTGTGCATTCCGGACTGAGCGTCCGCGCAGTGTGCTTGTGCGGGCTCGAATCCAGCCGTTTTTATTACCCACTTTATTACTATTACGTCGTAACAATAATCATTTTATTAACTATTAAACACATTTTGCTTCCCCATATTATTATTACTATTATTACCCATCAAAAAGAGCTTCAATTCTCACGTTGAGTTATCATGTGCCTGTTTTTGATTCACCGTCACACGTTTTGACTGATTTTGGTGATTGTGGATAATTCTGTGAATGATACAGTGACTTAGTGAATCAGGAGAACAGTGAGTGACTTTGCCGCCGAAAGCGCGCGCTTTTTTCCTTGCCGAAAACTGTTATTAAAAAGCCTTCAAAATTAACGCCATAATGAACTCGTACTTCGAACAAAGTGGCTTTTATGGTCACCATCATCAAACCACCAGTGCTGTCACTGGTGCTCATCATCATGATCAGAGTACTGCGTACAGGCCATTTCCTATTTCACTGGGAATGTCACCTTACGCTTCCTCACAACATCATCATCACCATTCCTTACACCAGGCACGACCACCACAGGACTCACCATATGATGCGTCGATAGCTTCCGCTTGCAAACTATATTCCTCATCAGCCGATAGCCAACAGAATTCGGTTAATTATAGTTCAGGAAGTACAAAAGCGGATTGCTCCAAAGGTAATGCAGATCAAAACGGATATGCCTCAGTGGTGGCAGCGCAGGCCGTCAAAGATGTATGGCAGAGTGCGACGTCCGGTGGTGGAGCAAATTTGACCAATAACTTAGGAGGACCCGTCAGACCTTCAGCATGTACTCCAGATTCCAGAGTAGGGTACGGATCGTCCGTTGGACTCGTCGGAGGTGATCCTGCTTCAAGTCCAGGAGCCGCTGGTGGAGGTCGTACAGCCAATGCTCTTGCTTCCTGGAATAATCCATGTTCGCTCAACAGCTCGACGTCACAACCTGTTGGAACACAAATACATCAGCAAGCAAATCACACATTTTATCCTTGGATGGCCATTGCAGGTGAGTCAACTTTTAAATCCAATAATAAGACGTGTATTTAAATTTTGAATGTACCTATTTACCCCACGCCGACGGAGTCCAACAAGAAAAAAATTGTTTAAATAGGTGCCCGAAATAATTTACTTTCCATACAATAAGAATGGCAATTAAATTGTATGAAACGTTTCAAATCCATGTTTACTATAATAGAGCATAAGTTACGTAAATAATAACATTAGTATGAATGTGATGAAACAAGTGCCCTATTATTTGCACCTAATAAAACAACAATTCATATTGTTCGGTGTGTTTTATTAGTAAATACTGGGCGTCACGAGAAAAGTTATGTAAATGTTGAACCTTGTAACCCGGGCTGAAGTCAAGTGCGTGTAAAATCAGGGTTGAATGTGCTCCGATTGTCTCTATCTCTCTGCCAGATCATACTATGCGGCGTGCTCTGTTCATTAAACGTCGTTCTTCGGTTTCGGTCCTTCTCTGGGCCACGAGGGACGATCAGCTGTTCCGCTAGCCTATTTCGACCCAGTTGTTGTCTAGACATTCAAGTTAAATTAACGTTATATTGTGATGTGTGGTTCGCGTAGCGTCGCATCCCGTCTACAGCCTATATCGATAAGTGCAAGACATTTAAAACCCGCAAAAATAATCCTGTTTTGACATGCGTTCCCGGAGTTTATTTTCCGATTTAAGTGCCAAATCCGCGCGCGAATTTATCGGGAGCTATCAACAAGTCTATATAGCGCAATATTTATACACTCGACGGCAGAAATAGCAGCATGAAAGTCTTAACACCATAAAACATTAATAAGTAGGGATAATTATTTAGATTGAAGTTCTAAGGCTGTCGGAATATATTTACCAAACTGTAAGGCAGTTAACGAGCTCCCTGAAAATGACACGAAGACGTCCCGTTAATGTGCAATTTATTTCACAAAAATAAAATATCATAGTTAAGATACAGCGTTTAGCTCATAATGAGTTTGATACCGCAGTTACATTTCACTAATGGAAAATTTGTGCGACCTACGATTTTTAAATCACCGGGAAATTCTCATTATAACTAAATTATTGCTCTTCATAAAAAAAAAACCAGTAAGAATGACTTCCATGGGTTAACGAACGGCTAAATTGATTTCGTACTTACGCGCATTATTTTTTTTTTAATGACAATCCTCGAATATGGAATCGGTTATATTTAAGATATATTACAGAGCAATGTCAGTGAGCTTGTAAAATTTTTGTTGGACTTGAAAATTAGGTAGCGCAGATTTGGCGAGTTATGAAAAACATTAACGGTTTGTTAAAACTGGGTCGTTTAATTCACTCAGTGATCAATACTGACCTAAATCTATTTTAAAAAGTGTGAAAATAATGATTTAAGGCAAGCAGAGTTTGCTTCTATAATAGCATTGCAAAGCTGCACCCGGGCCGCCGGAGTTCCCGTCCCGGATTGTACCGGACTCAGTCCGGATGAGCGATGACGTATTACCGTGGCCCAGTCAAGTTACACCCCCTTTGTATTTTGTTCTCGCCGGAATCGTATAGACCACCCCGAAAACGTTGGTCCACTTTTTCCAAGGTGTTACTGAAGGACAGGTACGACTAAGCCACGAGCGCGAATTTGCATTTGTATAAATCCATAAAATCCGTGTAGAAAATTTATCGTGGGGAAATTAATTAACGGCCGTTTAATGCCGCATGAGTATCAATCATAAATTTACAGTGCGAATTGAAGTGCATAATAAAATAACAGCCTATAAAGGAACAGGTATCATAACACAGCCATTACTCCGCCTTTATAGCATCTCAAGATCCCGGAGACTCGCATAAAGATTACTGCACTTGCCCATTATGTTTTTCAATAAGCACGACGGGCAGACGGCTTTTGTACGTGTCTTTTAATTTCGTAGCAGTCCGGTTACTGTGTTTGTTTTCAGTCATTTGTGGTTATGTAACTTCTGGCCTTGTTAGAATTTTAAAATAATCATATTAGAGGGCGCTGGCTGCACTTCTCATTATAAAAACCTATAACTTAAGTGTTATTTCATATTATTTTCTATCATACTAAAAATATTATTTAACTTACAACATGAAAATTTATAATTATTATAACTGCTAAATATACTTCATTTAATAGGCAGTTAAAATGCAGCAATGCTAAAGGCCCTATTTCTTGTACAAGATTTACTCCAATTTGTACAATAAATATTTGGAATGGGAAATTTTTGGGCTACATGTATGGTTTGGAGATAGGACACGTTCTATTTTTTCATATAGTTTTTAATTCAATTAAATTTTTATAATTTAAATTGTTCAAGAAATTTAATTTCCTCAGCGAAACCGCATTAGTTAATAAATAAAAATACCCATATCTATTTTTTGTTTGTGTGGGATAAGTAAAACTGCCAGTATTTCTTATTTTAAAATATTACATAATACGGCAGAATGACACAAAAATAGTTTCTATTCTTTCTGCCTTTCTAACATCATATTCATTAAAGGAAAATAATTGTAGAGAATTTTTTATGTATTAACAAAAATGTCTGTAAACGAGTAAAATAGGAAATAGATTTCATTGTCTTTATAAAAGATAATAATTCTTAAAACTCATTTATATTCCTGTGAATGTTCATAAAAACATATTAGTAAAAACAAACACCTATTTCTTTCTATATTTCTTTTAGTGAAACGAAACGAGCGAAAATGATAAATGCTAAATAGTTGACATTTCGTAAGTCATGTCGAAGTAAATGAGAGTTTGTGTTAAAAATATTAGAAAAAGCATGACCTACTAGATTTCACGAGTCGACGTCTCTTATCTGGCCTAGGCAAATTACTAGTTCAAGTGTTTCTCCGCTGGCGCCACTTACCGAAATGCAAACATGGGTAACTTTTTTATTCGAAGAGATAGAGAGTTGGTTAAATTAGTAAAAAGGTGCAGGTTCAAGAGCTCATTAAGAAGCAATTTTTAAATTGTACTTGTCATGGCTATCTTGGTTAAAATTGAAAAAGAAAAACAAAATCTCATAATTTCTTTTATTTGCCGTAACTTTTTTTTTACTTAAGATATTTAGATGAGGTTTGAACTAATTTGCAGTACTTGAGACATTTAACAGTATTAATGGCAATACTATCCGTAAAGTCATTAATAGTGTTCAAAAATGGTGTCAACTTTGCATTGCAAACAATGTTGTTGTGCCAATAAAAATATTTAAATTACCATACAAATTAATGCAAACCACATCTAAATATTCTAAGTAATAAAAAAGTTACGGCAAATAAAGGAAATTATGAAATTTAGTTTTTTCTTTATTTTAACCAAGTTGGTCATGACAAATAAAATTTGAAAATGTATTCTCAATGAGCTCTTGAACACGCACCTTTGTACTAATTTAATCATCTCTCTATCTCTTCGAATAAAAAAGTTACCCATGTTGTCCCTACGAAATCCGGGCACCCTGTATATCCGAAACGTCATTTTCAATTAATGTCAAGCTCGCAGTTGTCAGTGTCAAGTTGACAGTTTTGCGTATATAGCGAGTAAAGTTGTAAATTTTGCTTAGTTATAATTTTCTAGCAATTTTTTCTTTCGTTCTTTAATTTATGCTTTTCTTGTTTGTGTTATTTGAACTTTGTTTATATTAATTTTTTGACATTATATTTACTTAATTTTTATTAACAAACATCAGCAAAAAATTAATAAATGCAATGTTCAGTAGGTGGTCTGATTCTACTAGAACTAGATCATTTAATTTCCATTTAATTTTAATTTATGGAGAAAGTGGCTTTAAATTTTATATTTTTTATTTTGACAGTTCAACAACTACAATTACCTAAAAGTTGTCACATTTAGCCAACGAACCTCAAAGAGGAACTTTTAATTATGTAATCCTTAAAAAAATACTAAAACCTTGTTTGACAAACATCGCTTAAGACACGACCTGATAATTTTCATACCACACTTTCTCTTTATCTAAACCTGGCCTATGAAAAGTTTTAAAATTGTAATTATTTGTTTAATAAAGTTCTTTTCAATAAAAATCATTTATTAATTGTTACAAGTTTGTTTTAATTAATTTGCAAAATAGTACACTCACATTATTAGGTCAGGATTTCAAGTTCTGAACCGTTCAAATCAGTATTGAGCATATGCAGTGCATAAAATTGGACATAAATTTCATACTGCGCATGATTTGAACGGTCCAGAACTTGAAATCCTGACGAGTGGAACAGACCTATTGACATTTGCGTATCACGTGCCAAATAAACTTCAATTTCGGTAACCAGCGCCAGTACGGGCAAAATTTGCTTTAAATAAAAAGATTGCGCAGGCTGGTTAAGAGACTCCGTCTCGTGAAATCTAGTAGGTCGTAAGAAAAAGTATTAAAGCTTTGCAAAAAGTGAGCAAATAAAAATCAGATTAGAGTAGGCGGTGCAATGACTGTGATTAACTGGATTAATTAATGTAATACATGGACTGTCAAATTTATTGACTTTTTATTTAATCACAGACATACATTTTCCTTGCACCGCCTACTCTAATCTAATTTTTATTTGCTCACCGTTTATAACAGGCTACTTTTTTTTAATAAAACCCGAATAATAATATAATTATTAAGCGTTAGGCATGCATTAAGAATAATTCCTAAGAAAATAAATTAATGAAATAATAATAACAATAACAATAATAAATTATGTGAAACTAGATATATGCAAAGTTTTCTTCTTACTGATTTTCTTATTAGAGCGGTGGGAGCTTAACTTTCTGAATTTGGTTTTCTTGATAAAAATAATTGGCACTCTTTCCATATTGTTCAATTAAATTGCAATACAATGAATGTCTAAAATTATGAAGTATTTGTATTATTAGTATTGCTTATTTATTTTTTATTAGTACTATTATTACCACTGTTTTCAATTTTTCTGGCTAAGAATAAGTTTTATCTCTTAGAATCGATGACATGTATATAAATTATTTTTAAAATCAAAGGAATAATGTGACAAATCACTTTAATCTATAATCGAATACATGCGAGTTTAACATCTGTCCACGATCGCCGATATTCCTATTCGTGACATAACAAAGTTATTTATTGATTATATTTGTCGTTGTTTTGATTGTTTGGCATATGAAAATTTTTGAAAATATAAACGCTTCATTTTTCCGATGAAATAAGTTTTTATAATGTTTACAACAAATGAAAAAATTACTTCTAGCTGCTTACCTGTTTGTATGTATGTAATGTTTCTGTGGAAACTAGTCAAAAAATATCGTTAAGTAATGTGAAAACTTACAGAAAAAAATTTCAATATGTAATATCATAAGACGATACCAATCTTTATGTCAAAATTGAAAAAAAATATTTGTTAAATACAAAAGGCATACTTTGTGGGTTTTATTACATTTGGTGGAGTAATTATTTGTACATACATTACTCTTCTTGTAATAAACTGAAATTATTTGGCAATTTGCCCTGATAATTGAATCTAAAAGGTACACAAGAAAGATAACTTTGAAATAAAGTAAATCAGTGATGCTTTTCAGTTGAATATTAATTTAGTAATTTTTTGTTATTATTTGATAAAGCACAAAAATTTATATGACAGGGTCACGTAAATCCTTCTAATGACTGCCATGATGACAGTGATTAAGTGAAAATTTTATTTAAAATCGACGGTATCATTAACTGTGCATGATGTTAGACGACATCTGAGGTATTGTCGAATAATATTTCACAAATACTAGTTTGGTGAAAGATATGAAAATTAGGTTTTCAATTGGTTTAGTTAATGTACTAACAATTTGGTACAATATTTTATAATGATAAGAGCAAATGATATGTAGCAAAATAATATCAATTTTATTCAGTTTCATTAAGTCTTAGAATTTCACAATTTGAATTTTGCCTTGCAATAGTATTTTCATCAACTGTTACATCTCCTTAAAGTAAAACTAATTTTTACTTATTACTAGGAACCGGAATTTTGATTTTGTTCGATTTATTGCGAAAAAGGCGGCAACGTACAGTCACAATCACAATTCATGATGCTTACAGAAAGCTTACAGAACATCGTACCTATCTCCTTCGAAACAATGAACGTCGAATGCATCCAAATCTTGCCACTTAAACCACAAATAAAATGTCCACGATGAGTTTTTCTGTAAAGGTTACGTCATGAATTATGATTTCGACTGTACATATAACACGAGGAGTTAATGTACTCACGCACGTTGCCATCGTGTTCGAAATTAAGCGAACAAAATATAAAGTTCAGATTGCTGCTTATTAATTACTGTTAATTTTGGGCTGTTGTATAATAAATAAACAGGTGTGAACAATACCTTTACAGAAAGATCATTGTATAAGACATATTTATCATGATAGAAAATTAATCAAAAACACTTAGGCACAAACAATTCGATTTATCTGGTCGATTGCCATTTAAACTGTTTTAAAAATAAAGGATTCTTCCCAGGCAAGGCGTATGCAGGTATGAAATTCTTCAAACTTAATTGTTTGAAAATGTAAAACCTTGTATACATTCTTTAAATTTTACGTAGTGAGTTATTTTTTATTTTATATCTTGGTTCCTAAGAGTATACGTATTTACTTTATAATATTATTCTGAATTAAAGCACCATTTTCAATGCTACAGCTGAATTAGGAAAAAAGAACAAATTACATTGTTGTTGTTTTGTCGCATTTTTTATTATGAAACGCCTGCTATGAAAATTCTTGCATTAACATTTCATTACAAAAGGTAAAATAAAAGTAATTAAAAAATAATTGCTCCAGATTTATTGAAGATACCCTTGGTGTTCACCTTGCTTTTATTAAATGAATACCTTTTGGTTTGTTCTATTATACCTACCAAACTGTATCTTGAAGAGAAATATAAAATCAACAGGAATTTTTAGAAGCCGCCCTTGCATTGTAGTTTTGGTTGTGTACAAAGTGTCCCATTTTCGATGGTATTCTATAGGTATCTTCGTTAATAACGGAAACAGAAAGAAACTGAGCATGCAATATTGGGTCAACTTTTTATGCTAATTTGAATGGCCAACTTAAAAATTTGCTGTTCCTTGCCATTTTCGCGGTACAGTTGAAAAACGAAAAATTCATCAAATTTTCAAGAGCATATTTTTTTTTATTTTTAAAGGTATCGAAAAATGACAAAGGCTACTTATTCTACTTTTAACGTAGATCATGATTCTTTAATCAAATCGCATCAAAAGTTCATAATAACCGAGATATAACCTCAACTAATGTTTCGAATACCATCGAAAATGGGACACTCTGTACAGTGACTTACAGCATTAAATAATCTGCGGTATGTGCTTTAAAAAATGACTTTTGCATTTTCAGCAGTTATTATGATTACATAATATTGTCTGCAATTCAAACCACATTTGACGATACGATAATGTGTTAACAGGAAGTTTTGGTGATGACCTTGGTACCACATATTACGAGATGTCATTATTTTTTTGCCGCCAAGACTATGAATTTTTAATTACGTTCTTTGCTGGACACAGTGTTTATCTATAGGTGATACATAAATAACTTTTTTGTTCTTAGTTGGACGCATACGTTCAGAAATATATAATTAAGTCGATCATGTTACCTGCTCAAAGGGGTCAACATACAGTCTCCGCTCAGACGAAAAATTTAAAACGCCGTGTACTCGTATATACTGCTTAAAATTGACGCTGAAAGTAAATTTTGCGCAAAAAAAAGTATTGTCGGGCGAACTATGCGTAGTTGCCTCGTATTAGTTGGTTAATTGGATAAATTATTAGAATATATGGTCCCAGCGTAGTGGATCGAACGACATACAAACTATTCTCACGATTTGGTAATTGAGCCATAAATTTACTGTAACCTGGTTGCTTAAAGTAATTTATTTGTCCTAATATAAATTACTTACAGGAACTTATAATTTCCAGTGTGGTATATAATATTTGAACGTAGATGATAAGTTTTAAATTTGATGGTCATATATTATTTTAGGTTCTACTAACCTTAAATATACGTTAATACTAAATGTAAAATAATTTTGAAAGTTGTTATGCATGTAATTGTATGCAATGTACGGCATTGTGGCAATAAATTGTTTGTTGCTAACCATAAACATTTTAATTGTTTATTTGTTCGTTCCTATTCTATTCATCGGTTGCCTCTCAGCCGTCGGCATAAGATAACGTTATCTCGAGAATCTCTAGTTCTCAACTAGTGTGTGCATTTTTGCAATGTAGTGAAAGTTTTTCAATATTTTTTATTAGCTTTTGTCTTACGTGTGGGATCTTGAAAATGCTCTTTCTATTTAAATAAATAAACAGAATTCTTAAAACAAATGAAATCCGTTTATCATTAATTAAATCGTGGCTAAATTTTATATACAATTTATATGAAGCATTATCTTTTTTTGTTGTGAAAATTTTTACTTAATGGGAGGTATTTGATCCTGCACGAAATCAACAGTAAATTTTTAATGTACAGACTGTTTTGTAAAATTTTTTATCAATTTTTGCCGTAAAATTCAAAAAGTATGTCTTAGTTTAACTGAAGAATAAGTCAGTGCACTTCTTGAGATTGTGTAACATTGTTAGGTACAGGTTTACAATCGTAGAATAAGAACGGAATAACAGATAACGAATATCCTTTAATGTTCCTCCATATCTACGTCATACCTACGTCACGTTATTCTAGGAATAATGCTTATCCGACGATTGTAAAATCGGGTGTCAGTGTAGTAAAGTAAAAAAATCAGTCGGTGTAAGTATAATAAGTTTAAAATTTAATAAAGAAATTAAAAATTACAATCATAATTTTGTCTTTCGACGAATCAACCAACCGTTTTGTCACAGATTTATACTGAAATGGAAAAAAAAATAAATAAAAGATGACAAAAAGGGCTTGCATGTAAAAAATGATACATTAAATCGTGATATCATTTTGAAGCAGTATATCATACGAACTCTTCTATTAGGTTGTTATCCC
This sequence comes from Dorcus parallelipipedus, assembly GCA_958336345.1. NCBI lineage: Eukaryota > Metazoa > Arthropoda > Insecta > Coleoptera > Lucanidae > Dorcus > Dorcus parallelipipedus. The sequence continues at coordinate 8,691,866 of OY284482.1, read as the reverse complement.
TAAGGCCGGGCGCTCACTGAACTAACAGTGATTCTGGTATGACAATGATATAACAAATATTATGTGACGACTTGACTGAAAAATAACGTGATTGAAACAAAACGCTCACCGAAACGACTAGTTGCATAAATGTCATACATGGAAGATGTGTACGCTTATTTGTGTCAATGTATTCATGTGTTCATGTACATGGAGCATATGTTGTATTCAAGAAATTGTCTCAAGGTCCTAAAAGATTTCATTCTTTTTATAGAATGAGTAAAACATCTTTCGACATGCTTTTCAATTAAAGCAAAATATTAAAATCTGACAAAAATGAAGTGTGCGCTATTTTGTTGACATGACAAAACTTGTAACTGACACAGATATGAGAAGAGATGTGATAAGTAAAGTCTTCAACACATAGGTCTGAATGCATAGACGCTTCGATATGCGTACGGCACCAATCGAACTACGGAGCTACAAGCATTATTTCTTCGAAATAGTGAGAATATTTTAATCAATTTTCGTCACATTTTATTTTGTTATTTACTGTATTTTTGACGATACGGTATAATAAGAAAAAAAAACGAAAACATTCGTTTAGATAAAACTCGTTATACCTGTGCATCATATAACCGTAAACTGCACTGGATACTTGGCCAGTCGACCGATTGAGGTTTACAGCGCATCGGCGCGAGCAGCGAATAATATACAAAACGCACCTTTCTTTTGGAGACTTTAGTGATAAGTTACTTCAGTGTGCGAGTAATCATTAAAATGCATTGGTTTTAAATAAGTAACATGTAATTTCTAAGTTGCGTGGGATATGACTTTTCATATCATGTCATATCTGTTCAGCGGACGCCCGGGCTAAGGTAACTTAATATTGAAAGTTATTTAACTTTATAGTCTTCAAAACAAAATAACAATAATGAAAATAGAAAAAATCTAAAAATTGCATTACTTAAGAGACATCTAAAATGTCTACATAAATATGAGAAATACATATAATCATAGCTAAGAAAAGCAACCATGACAAATATAAAAATCTTTTTCCAGAAAGTTCACAAATTTAATGGTTTATATAAAGAGCAGGGTTTGAAGATATATATCAATGATATATAGCATTGATATACAGGCTGTTTCAAATTCGACCCTCACCATTGGGGTCTCGCTTATTTGAAGAGATAGACGGTAGGTTTAAATTTGGCAAAGTTGCTAAATTTTATGAGCAGTAATAATCCGCAGAGAAATAACTTCTATGTTAACTCTTATTCGAAATAATTGTAAAAAATGAAAAAATTGTCATTTTCTTATTTTTCCTCTATCTTCATTATTTGAAGAGATATCAAAAAAATAAAAGTACTTTCTTAAGACACCTTTGAATTCTCTAGACACTGATGAATACCATTTTGCTATAACATGTTTCGTCAAATTGATATCATCATCAAGTTCATTTTTTCTTATGGGCGCCATATTGAAATTTGATCGCAAAATAATCTACTCTTTCTACTGATTACGCCAATATAGCATATGTTATCAAAATTATTTACAACAAGGGCAAAATTAAAATTTATTTTTTTGAGATAAGACAATTGGCAATTAATGGAAGCCTGGCTTTGGATTCAAATCAAAAACAGTATAATCTGTCATTTTAATACATACTTGTTGCTAAATATTATCATAATAACAATAGCATAATATTTAGAAATGGAGAAAAACTTGATGTTACGAGCCTTGTATTCGTGCCACACACGAAAACAGCAAGTGAATTTTATTTTGAACATTCGATGAGCTGCATTAAGTTTAAGCAAACGATCGCAATTATGTATAAATTAAAGTGGATATTTGTTTAAAAATTAATGTAAATATCTTATTTTGAGAGCCTTTATTTATTTATGTTATTATTGTTTCTTCAATTTCGTTCTAAATTTTTGTTACTGTAAAGAGTAGGTACGTATTCTACTAAATGATTCCTGCTCTTCAATATTTTTGTCTGATTGTAAAAGTATTGTTCTAAGCTGTTTGTTCTCCGAGTAGGTTCAAAAGTACCTACAGTTCACTTGCTGTTTTTGCTTTTCTGTTATAAGAATAAAACACACGTAACATACATATTCTGTTTCTCTTATCTTATTGCTGAGCCGGTAATATTTATTAAACTAGTGCCTATCAAATCAATTACTTTAATTTGACTCCAAAGTTATCTTCTGTTAACCACAAGGTTACCTTCTGTTAATTGCTACACTTTTCTTATATCATGTCAAACATACTTAATTTTGGCATTATTTTAAATAATTTTGATAACATGTACTATATTGCCGTAATCAGCAGGAACAGTAGATTCTTTTGGGACCAAATTTCATTATGGCGCCCATAAAAAAAATGAACTTGATGATGATACCAATTTGACGAAACGTGTTACAGCAAAATGGTATTCATCAGTGTGTAGAGAATTCAAAAGTGTCTTAAGAAAGTACTTTTATTTTTGCCAAATTTAAACCTACCGTCTATATCTTCAAATAAGCGAGATCCCAATGGTGAGGGTCGAATTTGAAACAGCCTATATATTAAGATATATATCGGGATTTTTATGTTTGATATGTATCAGGATATTTATTATTTACATTTTAAAATTGACAGAGTAAGTACAAGTACAGCTATTATGAATTATAAAAAAGTAAAATAAATTAACTTTAATGTTCAAATATATGAATTCAGGACCTTCAAAAAAGCGAAATTTAAACTGGATGTGGGAAGATGGAAAACATTTTGGCGACGACCAAAAGAATGATTCTGAATTTAAGTTGAGTTTCGCTTGTTTATTAATTTTGTTTGAGCCTGTTACTGTTTTATCATGATAAAGATATGTAATAAGACGAACGAACAACTTTATTTGTAAACAATTACAAATTGAAAAATCCAATTATTGATTTATATTTTGATATATATCAAAAAAATCCGATTTTTTTATTTTTGTATAAAAATCATGATTTTTTCAAACCCCGATAAGAGTGAACTAACACACATTTTCGAAGAAGTGCACAAAAAAAAATGCTGAGTAAAATATCACAGTATTAAAAACAGATTACACATATAGTTTTAAACCCACATATATTATTAGGGGGTCATTATAAACGGGGTTGCAAGTTACAACTTGGTATGATCTTACTTCCGAGCATTATCGAGACTGCACAACGTTGTATCCAGTTACCACCGAATATTGCCGAGATTGCAGTTTCTTACCAGTTGCTACGGCGGTACCACCGGTGCTAGGTTGCAAATTCAATTAAAATAATGACCCCCTTAAAGATTAAAAAGTCAAATAATGTGATTGCTGTAAAAACACTATGAAATTCAGACTATGCAAACGTTTGCTCGAATGAAAAATTTCAACAAATTGAAAAAAAATGTACATATCTTCTCCATGACTTCTGGTGGAACCGCGTACTATACATAGTACGCAAAGCGGCAGCAGTTAGAATAGCGACGGCAGCAAAAATAACAGCTCTGAAGAAGTTCTGTGTCAAGGAACGAAATATCAAGAAAAGAAAAACGTAATATGCAGCTTTACCATGAGAAAACAGGCGAAGGTTGCGAAAGCTTATCTAACAAACTGTCTGTTTCAGATATTAAAATATTACGGTCAAGAAACTAAAGCTTTCTTAATATGATACAATTAAGCCAACTAAAAGTGGAATTATTGTTAGTTTTATTTGAAATGAAATTCTCCTTTTCGGAATATGTCGACATGTATCTTTTATTAAGTAAGTGTCCAAGAAATCTTAAGTTTGCCATTCACCCTGTAGTACTGGATAAAGTTGAAGTTGCAGCTGGCAAAATTTAATGCATTGTTATTGCATATTATTGACATTTTATGGTATCGATAATATCGACGATATCGTATGTCAATAATTATCGACGACATCAATAATATCAAATTCACCGAACTTGAGCTCTGCTTCGTCAATTCCGGAAGTTACAACCGACAAATATTTCAGTGTTATTTCTCTGTCAACGGTGAATAAGAAAAAAGGACGAAGTTACGCTTTTTACGTCTGATTATGCAACGCTAGACGCGTTTTATTTATGACGAAGAGCTCTTCTCTTATGAAAACTTCTATATCTCAATAATTATCGATGACTCGGTATGTTAATAATTATCGTTGACATCGATAATTATTGACACACTCGATATACTATTCAACAAATTAAATGAGCAACTAAAACATTTCGAATTAGCCGGCTTGTTGCTTGGTGTGTAACCTGATATAAATGCAATATAACATGTATGGGATTATATCGAATGTCATCTGAGGGAACTCCCTACGTTCCCTATAAAAAATATTAATTTTTAGGATATATTTTAAGGGAATAATGAAATAATGTATTTCAACAACTTGTCCAAAATTTCATATTAATTACGCTTAAACTATGCTGGCAAGACCTGAATTCTTTAAGAGTCCCTACACATTATTCAACCCATTTTCATTTGTTCTGTTTAAGTCCTTGTTTTTTTGTGAAAATGAGAAAACTCTTGAATCACATTTAAGTACTTAGTATGTGAATCATTTCTTTAAAATTTGTTAACAATTTAAATAAATGTTCATTTAATGCAACAGTTATTTCAATGTTTTTTTTTTCTCATTTAAATTAAGTTTAATACAAGTCTGTTTAAGTGGTCCAGTTCATTATTTGTTGAGCAGTATGAATATCAATAACATCAAGAAAGATCTATGTACTATCGCGGCCTTAAAATTTCGCACGATTCAATTTTCCGCTGTAAATATGGAATGTCAAACATACTTATTTCAAACGTCAGATTTCAAATGTAATGCTGAAGTGTAGCATAACAATACCAAATCACGTTCTTTTTGAAGAAGAGAAGGATCGCTGCGTTTATTCTGTTATTTCAGTTCTAATACTTTACTATCATGCTGTTCTTAAAATATAATCAAACAATCTGAAAACCAAATTACTTTTGGTTAAATTCTTTACTGTCAAAATTGTGGAAAAACTATAATTTAGAGAAATTCTGGCTACTTGATAAAAAAATCATGCGAAATTTTAAGGCCTCAATAGCATAATATATTGACGATATTATTAGTATACATACATGATAGCTGCAAATATCGATAAATATCCGTCATATCGATATTCTTGAGTTATCGAAAACCGATATTTAAAATATTACATGTAATACCGTGCACCCCTAGTTGAAGTATAAGTGTTGCTAAAAATCGGATGAGTAAACACACGATGTGATCCTCTTATTCAATTTTTTTTTCGTCAAGTAAACATATCGCTTAGAAAGATTCTATTAATTGTATGTATCTGCCTACTAAGCGCTGGTAAATCAAAGACGTTCTACATTGAAGTGTTAATTAATAAATATATTTTCAACGTGAAGTGTTAATTAATAAATACATTTTCAACGTGTAAATTTGACAGCTTGATGGAAAACAGATATCATATATTACTAAGTTGTTTTCTATTTGTAAATAAATTTCGTGTAATTTTTTTAAAGATTATCAATTTCTGCTATTTCTCAACATTTTAGAATTTGTAAAATATAACCCTGGACGAGTTTATTGAATTTGAAATGTAAGGTTTTAAAAAGCAGTAGAAACACTTTTATGGTATGACTTATTGTATTTCAGAAAACAGATAAAGACGTTAAGAGGTTTATTGCTGAAGCATTAGCTTTTTTTCTACCAGTCCGTCATAAATTTTGTTTTGTCTGTCTAAATTGTCGATGCGCAGCCAGATTACCTGCAAATGACTTGTTTTACAACTTCTGCTTTTTAACAGTTTTTCGATTTGTGCTGGTGTAAGCGGCGCGTACTATCGTAGACTGCCGTAATTGCTGAAGGATTCATTTTGGAATGTATACGCCAAGGCTATAATTTAATATTACAGTGGTTCAGCTATATGCTATTAATGAAATTTCGTAAGATGCAGTGGTTCACATAAATTTTCCCCATGCGTCGATTACCACTCGACCGCGTTCAAGTGTTACTTGATCCACGCTTTCGCGTCCACGTAGTGTGGCCCCTTAAATCTAATTTCTTGTGCCGGTTTTCGAATTTCGTGAACGGGCATATAGGTTACTGGCTGTAATAATAGCTCCGAATTGCCGGTAGACCCTAGTATTACAAAAGCGAGTTTTTAATGGCGACCCTGAATAAGACCCATATTTACAGGGGGAAGCAACCCGGCAAAATGTGCGCTGCGTCCGTTGCTGTTAGTTTAGTTTTGTTGTTCGATTCGTTAACATCATCAGTTTTGTGGCGCTTTTTTTTCCCTTACTGTGAAGTATTTAGTGTGAGCGTTTTTATTAAATTTGCTCAAGTTTCACCTGCAAGTTTGCTGAAGATTGGTAGTTTTGTACGAGAAGAAAAAAGAAAATGTCTGCTAACCGGAAGGCATAGCTGGGAATCATGGACATAAATTTAATGCTTGATTGAAGAAAATCATAACGATAAAATTAATTATAAATTGCAATAAATTGAAGCAGTAACGATTACAACAAGAAGTAGAAACCACTTGCTTTTTAAAGCTAATTAATGGTAAAAATGTAAATACTATACGCTTAAAAAATCAATTAATTTCAAATAATATGTTTAATTATGTCTAGCACGATTACAAACTGCGCATATTAATTGCTGTAATTGGTTTAGTTATTCCTAATGCGTTGGTCAGCCATATTCGTTAGAGTTTATGAGATTTTCCATTTATCACGTTTGACTGATAAAATCGATAATTAACACACTTACAATTTTAGCCTTAAATGACGTATAATACAGCTTTTAATTAATTAGAAGGTTAATTCAGTATCGAATGAATACGGAATAATTTTTTTTCTGGTTTTATTCACAACATATTTATACTAAAATAAGTTATCATTTTGTTAGGCGATGACAACTATGAAACACTAAATCAAGAGAGTCTTAAAGGAAATGTTCAAAACGTCCGCGAGATATATTACGGTTTTCTCTGAAGGTACGTAAAACGTTCTGCCGAGTTTTAGGCATTCCGTTTCGTTTAAAACGGAAATTCTCTTATTAATTTTAGAAACTTACATAACTTCGTATTTCATCGGTTCGATTGAAATGCCGCCGAGGTAAACGCAATAAATAATTCGCCATGATCCAGTGATGTTACATTTCTACAGAGGAATTAATTCCGCGTGACAGCCTTTACGTTTTATTTAAAAGAAAAGCTTTTACTCGCTATTTATTTTCAATGCGATTAAAAAAAAGTACTGTGAAAAGCAATATGTAATACCTGTTATTTAGTCGAAGCCAGACTGTTAAGATCCAATGAATTGAAAAATCATTCACCGTCGCTTTCAGTAGTTTTGTGCTGAATATTTAATTTCTTTTTAAATTTCCTGTTCACTTGTAAACTCAGTCTGCAGCTTCAACTTAATGCTATGCGTCTAAAATAACAAAACCGATTATTCATCACGTGAAAATGTTTAGCTTTGGAATGTTTTCGCATAAATTATATTAAGTATTGAACGCTTTGATTGTCTGAATAATTCCTTAAAAAAATTTAGAATATTACATAATGGTCGTATGGTCTACCCTATTTCTTGTACAAGATTTGGTTCAATTTCTTGAACAAATTATGGCAGCAAAATTTAAATTGAATCAAAATTATCCGAAAAAATAGAACGCGTTCTATCTGTAGCACAGGAATTTCTTATTCTAAGTATTATTATAGAAATCTCGTACAAAAAATAGGGTAGTGTAAAACAGCCTTTACTCCAAAAATTATAAAACGCTTAGTAAGAGTAATCATATAGTTAGGACGACTATGCATATAAGTATATAGAAACAAATAATCGAAAGTAACATTTGCAACGTATAAGAAAAAACTCGTTGTCCGTTAAATTATGAAACACAATTGACACGCCTCCCATTCTGTATTTATACGAACGTATTTAACCAGTTAGTAAATGTTTATCCGAAGTTATTTCTAACAAAGCTTTTGTTTATGGTTTCTTTACACAAAATTTGAACTGTTGGGTAAAATTGGACTGAACATTTTTCGGCTACACTCACAATTCTTTTTTAATGCTTCTCCGTGAATTTGTAAAAGTTGAGATTAGTTACGGCAAATTAGGTTTAAACACATCATGTAGGCATTCAAACACAACTTATATATGTATAATATTAATCTCCAAATTCGTAATACCTCATACAATTGGACAAAAGTAAAGCGTTATCAGAAACTTATCCTATTTAAACACTGTAGGATTCACTGCAGGCTTATTTATTGTACAGTAACTTATCGTAGCTTATAGTATTTTTTAAAACTAAAGATTCTATGCATTATACATAAATACTTTCCCGTCAATTATCCATTTCACCTTGCATTATTCAGGTTAATATTAATGGTATTTTTTACATATTATCCATTCCTTATCTATTTGGTATCGCAGTAGGCACTAGTAAGCTGGCTACCATGTTAAATTAGACAAATTTAATTTGATGCCGTTATAATTAGCGAACGGAATTTTATATTTTGTTCGATTCATTTCGAACAAGGCGGCAACGAGTGTAGCGTTATACGTTGCCGCTTCGTTTGTATTTAATCGAACAAAATATAAAATTTCGTTCACTAGTTATAGTATACGTCAAATTGTGACAACTCAAATCAAATCAGACTGACTAATCGGTGTTGTCAATTCTCAACTTTATGTAAATTCGGCCGTGATTACATCTCGTGACGAAAAGAAAATATTGCAACATTGCCTAATTCAGAGCAACAGTGGCTCGCTGGCATCAAAATATAACAATTTTAGATTTTAAAAAATCAAGTTACTTTTTCAGTTTCCGTTGACAACCTTGTTTATTTTGACAACATGTTTATATTTTTCATTTCTGATGAAGCTGTCGAACGACGGTGAAACGTTAAGGTGTTTTGTGCGCTATTTAGTGTCCGGTTAAAAGATTTTGTGATATAACAAGTTAGCTAAACTCACCCAATCCAAACGTGGATAATAAGGGAGATACAGGGCGTTAAAATAAACATTTTAATTTCAATTTTATTCACTAATTCTTAAAGTTTTTGACATGACAATTGGCATGAGGCACGATTTTTGGCGAGAAATAATAATTGATTTTGATGTAACGCACTTGCTTTTAAAATGCTCTAACTTTTTCGTGAGCAGCTTTTGACAAGAGCTTTCTATTTTCTCATCTTTTCTAAACCAGTTAGGTATACCTGTTCAATAGCGCTAAAGTTAACTGTTTTCGGGATATTTGCTATTTTAGCTTGAATGTAACGTGCTTTTTATGTCTGATGATAGGTATCTATGTATGCATGCAGACTGACCGTTAAAAGTCATGTCTCCCCAATAACATTTTAAGTCGCAATATAAAAGGTACAACAAACACGTATTGAATTTTATTTCCTGATTTTATTTTGTGTTTGTTTACCTGCCTGCACGTATACTTGTGACAGTTATCAGAAGGGATTAAGCCCAATTTAACGTTTGAATCGATCAATGCAGAAATGCATACGTGATTTTGGGTTTTATACCGTTGACATTTAAGTGCATAAACGGTACAGATCCAGTGCTATCTCAGAAAGTTACAAAGAGTTAAAGTTTTCAGCTAAAGCAGAAAGGGAAATATGTTCGAGACATATTCCATGTGCTGCCAGGTAACACTGACAGTATTGGAGATTAATAACTACTGCTGCTGCGAAAGTTAATAGAAATAGTTTAGATTACTTAAAATTGTGATTTTGCTGTTTGTTTTTATTATACATGGGAAAAATAGTGTGCTGATTATATCTGTCAATAAATTTTCACGCGATCGAACATGTTATCAGAGAAGTATATCCAGATATACGAAGAAATACTAACTTAGGGGGTCATTCTAATCGAATTTGCAACCTAGCAATGGTGGTACCTCCATAGCAACTGGTAAGAAGCTACAATCTCGGCAATGTTCGGTGGTAACGGGATACGACGTTGTGCAGCTTCGATAATGCTCGGAAGTAGGATCATACCAAGTTGTAACTTGCAACCCCGTTTAGAACGACCCCTTAAGCCATCAAAATAACTATGATGATGCTTAAATTTCAATTCTGTAAAATAAAGTAAATAAAATTAAAGCATTCCAGTAAAATTTGATAAGATATCGTTTTTTCTTTGAACCTTGGCATTATTTTTACTCAGTACAATTACATTCTTCAAAAAATGTAAATAAACACATTAATACCGCTTAGCATAGCACAGAGTAAAGAACGAGAAAAAGTTTTTGATCATAATTTTAAGGACAAAATTATTAATAATTGCTTTTTATAAACTTTCTCAACAGTATCAGTCACGAACATATGTCCGTCCTTTCTGCATTGACCAGTTCATTTATAGGACAGACATTACTTTTGATTCTGACTGTGCCTTACAAATAATATCCTAGATTGAATTGTTCTTATTTTTTATTACAAATACATAAAATTTGTTTAAGAATAGCTGGAAACAATTACAAAATGTTCATGTTTTACAAATTGAAAATGTTTAAAGCAAAGGTATAAAAATATGAATTTCTTCTAATTAAATCGAGCCCAATATACAGCGTAATTGTTAATGAAATTTGTGCCAGACACATATACGATAAGTTACGTAACGATAGCTTCCTTGAAACTTCAAGAAAGGCAGAGACGTAACCGAAGTAACTACATTATAAAAGGAAGGATCTTAAACGCAAGGGAATTTATGTGGGCACGAGATATACGTGCACACTTAACTCAGAACAAATCATATGATATATCGTGTGTATTCAGATACAAAATAAATGCATTTTATTGCCGTGTATTTAACCTCAAAAATCATTTGCTTTCTACATATTTGCTGATTAAAACACCTAACGAAATAAATCTTGGTTAAGGAAATAAAATCACAAATTTTCAGGATTCGCAATATTAATGGGATGGTTTATGTAGAGAGTGTATATGCTATTAATCGAAATCCTGAAATCACCTGTTTGCAGAGGACATAAATCTAGTCGAGACTATTATCAGATGAAAGCCGATCTACTGTGTGTTTTTATTTGGAAAATGGATGGATGTATTCATGTCCGTTTGGTAGAGATGTGTATGTCCGTCATAATAGAAGACTAGAAACAGAAACATTTTGTCTACAGGTAACTTCTGCAATTTAATTCAATCAAATTTTTTTAGTTAATTATCATTGAATAAAAGCTTTTCAAAAACGCAGAAAAATCATGTTTAAGATGTTGCCAAGTTAATTTTGTCAAAGAGTTGATTCATTTACAACAAAGCGATTAATATTGTAACATGTCAAAAATTAACAAACTTTTGACAACTTGTTTTGCTCATTTTTTAAATCTTATTTATGTCCCGAGAGAAACCAATTAATTGTTGCCTGCTTTCTGATTTTAAAATGTAAAGTATTAAGTAGGATTCAAGTGAAAATAATTAATAATTAATTCAGCTCGGTATAAAGGAATATAAACTATCAATAATTTTATCCGTCATTTTGAAAGTATGTAATAATATTGAAACATAATGTGTAAGGACAAAAAAAAAATCATGATATTTCTCTTTTTCTAGACATTAGCACACAAACCATCAATAATTCAATATGGAATTTAGGATACCCATGACACATGAGTGCCGTCGAAAGTAGCAAAAGTAATGTATTAATGGTCCCTGTTTATTTTCCTATTATTTGAATATTGTAACAAAAAAAATTGTTATATTGTCTGATGCATCTTTACACGTTTTGCTTCAAGATGTGTTAAATACGTGTTGCAATTAGTCAGTAGTCTTCTGTCAAGAAATCAATTACACTAAACCATCAAACCGTTAATTACGATTCTAGCATTTGTTTGAAAATAGCGGCAGAATTAGGTAAATTTGATTTTTCTTTAGAAGTGTTGCACATAATTCAGTTTAAACTAGTCAAAGTCAACTAAAAATTAAGTCAAACTGATTAAGACCTCACTTTATCTGAAAACGGAAAACTAAAATTTCACAAGTGTTAGAATGCGAGAATTTGGGGATGTACGAAAAGTTTCCAAAAATATCCATTGACTAACTAATTCAAAGGTAATAAACTCTTACAGTCGTAAGTCTATTGCCATTATAAATGTTTCATAAAGCTCTCATGTGATGTATTTAATAATTGTTTTAATGAGCAACGAACTTATTGCATGCAACGTGCAGGTCACTAACTAATCATAACTTGATCGGCGTTAATATATCGTCTCAGATTAATTTAATTCAATTTACAGACACGAAATTCCCCCTATTTTTTGTTTGTTCTTTATTATGCATGTATATTGAAATAATCTAATTTTCTAATTTTTTGCTATTAACTGTCTTTTATGCGATGCAAAGCAAACATATTTCCAGGTAAAGCAACTTAAAATTGTATAAAAGTTACCCCGAAACCAACATATTTGGAAAAGATTTATTACCAGAATTTCCTATATGAAAATATTTGCTTTTTTTGTGTTTCGGAATAATTTATAATTTTCCGTTTATGAACGTTGCACAGGAAAATTAAATTTATTAGCTATTTATTAAGCATATACAGTTTATTCTGCCTTTTTAAATGAAAACTACATGAAACATTAAATTATTTACATTTCGTTTATTTGTGTTATGGCGTCAGACAAAAAGTGATAAAATTTTAATGCATGAAAAATCGTTAACTTCAGTTTCAAAAGGTTTTTGTATTTCTTTGGAGAATTAATTGAAAATGTAAAAAATATATTTACACAATTATTTCCAGTATTTACAGATTTGGGGCTATTTTTTTTCCGACCCTCACTAAACCTAATGCGACATATACCGAGTGGTGATCCCTCACCAAGCTCATAATTTATTTATTTAATGTTTTGTGGAGAAATCCAGACACACGAACATTTTATATTTATATGCATACAACGCAACGTGTCCAAGGAAGTATGAAACAAATGAGAAACTTGTTTATTGCACATTTCTGAAAACAATTTACTCTTTATAAAAGTATGTGCTTTGTCTTGAACTCGGAGAAAATTTAAAATAAATAACATACCACTTTAAATAACAAAGATACGAATATAACGTGCGTTCAATAAAAAAAACGGTCAAGTAGGCTGTAATTTTTGAAAAAAGTTTAATAAATTTGCAAAAATAAATGTTTATTTCTATGTCTCCTTCGAATTGGAGTCGTCGAGTTAGAAAAAGGCATTCAAAAATAAACGTTTATTACTAATTTATTAAATATTTTAGAAAAATTAAAGCGGATTATGGCCTATTTGACCGTTTTTTTATTGAACGCACGATATTATACACGATGTCATAATGAATGCTTTTATTACCGAGAATAATTTGCAACATAACCGAGTGTAGCGAGCGAGTTTTGTTATCCGAGGTAATAATAGCCATCATAGCGAGTCGTACACTATACTTTGTCCACGACTACAAATATCTTATCTAATTGTTCAAATGTAAATATTAATGTTAATGTAAATAAATAAGTAATTGTAATAATTTAGAGATTTGAGGCGATTGCACAAAGTTTTGTTAATAAGAATGTTGATTATTCCTTCCATAAAATGTTATAAAACTGCATATCTTGTTTAAATAACGTAATCGTAATCTATTTCCTTCATTATACACCATAAATAATGATGCTTGCCATGAGATCGTGAATAATGATTATTCACTGTTGATAGTGAATTATGGATAGCAATATTTTTGACCAAACACGCGAATAATTGACAGATTCTTGAGTAGGTGTGGACAATAGTATTTAATTAATTCATTAATTAATAAAAATTTTATTTATTGAACATTCTGTACACGCGGTGTAGTTTGCTTACCAAGCTGTCGTTGATGGTTGATTGTGAATCCAAATTTCAAAATTAAATGTAAAAATTAATATTCACAAAAAATTGATTTATCTGGTGTGAAATAGAAAAGTAATTGGACCCCACTTTTCGGACGATCCTTAAATTTTGAATTTCTGAGAACTGAATTAGAAAATGTATTTGACATCTTACTCTTAAGTATAAGACGTTCTCTCTGATTTATATAGGATGGTGACTAATAATCCAAATATTCTGGAGAACGCCTTCAGCAACTACAATAAACGCAAATTTATGTATTGAGAGAGAAGGGGCATCGTATCGAGTGATTTTTATTTGAATCATGACTATTAAATATCATACTTTATAATTTTGTAATAATTAATTTTTTGAGATGATTTTAGATTTCTTATGGATCTTAGATAAAGCTAAAACTTTTACAAAGAATAAAATTTTGTGAGAAATGAGTAACAAAAATGTTTTTCCATTTGTTGCATGCTTTCCTGGGCACGATGTATATGAATTAAATCAGAAATATCTCATAACTAATAAACTGTTAAAGATAGAACTACAAAACCTAAACTGCAATAAAATCTATTACAAATCAAATTATGTACCTCAATAACAACTGTGGTATTATTTTTTGAAAATCAGTAAACTCAGAATATCTCAAAAATGGTGTAATTTAGAGATAGGAAAAAGTTTTCAAATGTTTCTTATTTTTACGTATAGATTCAAAAATGTAGCATTCTATTAAAAATAAGCGAGTTCCTAGCGACTTTCAGCATAACCGGAAGTGACTGGAAGTCAATTTTATTTTATATTCGAAAATTTCCTTTTGAAATATTTCTGCTTCGTAAATTTCCAATTTCTATCTGAGCTTCTTCCTTGAAGAGTTTTAATGAAGGGCTTACATGAATAATGTTTGTAATATGTGTAACAAATTGTTTATAATTGTTGATATCCTGACTGGTAAGATTAACAAAGTAGAGATGCTTGAGGATGCAGTCAGTTTAAGGAGGTAAAGAAACTTCTTTTAATTTTGAGTCACGCTTTCGGAAATGTATATTTCCTTCATCAGGACACTGTAATAGGTGTAAATTACAAACATGGGTTTGAGTGGTCGTAGATGTTACTTACAAGTTGCTGAAGTTATACAGTGTAAGGACATGGTCTCTGACAGACTTAGAATTGATTTATAAGAACACATTTTGTTTAAAATTGGGATACAAGGGACGTATCTTCTTTGTAAATTGTTTATGCTACATTCAACTGGAAAGCATTTTTTTCTACTGAAGTACTATTTCATAAGGAAATTTATTATCATATACGTATTTTGTTTTTAAAGATTTAGGCCCAGATTATTTTAACTTTAACCTTTAGTTTATTCCCATACCAGCAATTATTTGTACTAATTGCCTTAATAGTAATATAATAGGAGGAAGTAGAAGAGCTCCATTTCCTTCTTCTTTCCTAAGATTTGTACAATGCACACAAGGCCATACAGGTGGCGAAATGATAACTTGTACTTAGTGATTTGTCTGACTGGGTGACAGAGTTTATAAATTTAACAATTTTTTTATTTTTTGCATTACTATGCACTGTTTTTGTACTTATTTATGATAATTAATATACATTGCTTATGATTAAATGCTAGGGTAGGTGGGGGTAAAGATACTCCCCTAGGTTGCAGGAGCCCATGCGGCAGGCAACATCTCCTGCCCGAACCTTGTTGTGCTTCTCCAAGTAGAAAAAATGCGATAAGTTCATTTTTCACCTTTTTTATCTAATATTTTGTTCAATTTGTGCATTCTCTGTTCATCTACTAGCAGGGATTAGGCTTTATACTGACCAACCCTACGAAAGTGGTCGTCTTGAACATCATTTTGCATGCCAGTTTCTTTCGTTTTCTCGAAGCTGAAATCAACAAGTCACGTTTTTCGGCATCCATTAAAATGGTTGAGGGGAAAAAATTCGCATGCGAATCTATTCTAATTTGCTATTGTTTGATTTCATGTCTTCAGTCCTACCTAGTCATGATGTTTACCTAGTTTTACTTTACCATTTTCTTTTCATGTCTTAGTCGTGGTAGTGTTATGTTATCTAGGTACTTACATACCTACCAAGTTGCTATTTATGTGTGTTGTTAAATTTTCTAGAGTATGATACTCTAGCAATAACCACTAGGTTAGTTAGTCGTTTTTGTTTCATTCAAAAATCACAGAAAAGGGGAAAAATTCTCAGGGCAAATATTTGCCCCATCCCGTGAGGCAAACGTTCGCAAATACAAATTTTCGGGAAAATTGAAGTTTTGAATCTTTTGTCAACAATACAGTTTTCTACTTTTGGCACATGATACGCAAAGGATCAACCTATAATTTTTCACCATTTTTTTCCAACCATATCTATTAAACAGGTTCGTGTAGACCCAGAAACCTGTTAGGTGCGTACATTTACCCCCACCTACCCTATACGTGTGTACACGCAGCGGAAAATACCGCTGGAGCAATTATAAGTATAATGTAATAATAAGGAGTATTATAAATTGAGAAATGATTTAATAAAACTTATTTGCAACATCAACAATAAGCGAATTGATATTTATGTAAAATAAAATCCCAGCCCCATCAATAAATCTAATAGTTTCTCGCTTAGTTTAACAAATAATTTTCGGATATCAAAAATTTAGTTTCTGATACATTTTTAGTTGAAAAATATTCTGACAGCTTTTTGGAACTAATTGTACCAACTGTACTTGCTTGCTGTAAAACACATACAACATTTCTTTTGAAAAATGTTGAATTCTGAATCAATTGAAAATTGCATATTTCTGCAGCGACCTTATTGGTGTATGTTATTATTATTTTTTGTGACGTTCTTAATTTAAGAAAAATTATGCCAGATTTGTTTGTAAAAATTACAATAATGTTCTTATCATTTACGGGAAACTACAAAAGAATTATGTATAACAAGAGGGCAGAATAAATACCCCTAGTAAGGAAAGGTTATTCAATAAGTGAGAGAATAAAAGAGAACTCTCTGGCGTTTTGCCTTTTTTTAATGTGAAATATTGGTACTGTCTGAAAATTGTTTCTTAGTTAAGTGCTAGTTTAGATAAAATCGCTCTGGACAATCAGGCAACATTGCTTGAGAAAGGGGTCTTTGCACGTAACGCAGCGCATAAGAAGTAAACTGTGTTTAATATAATTACAACATGTCAGTTTAAAATTCATTCTTAGTAAGAAAAGCGTACTCTTAGTTTGCAAGAATCTAAAATAATTCTAGCGGTCACTTTGAGTACTTATCTGTTTAATCGAATGGCCAGCGGGTATTTTCAAACAGGCCGCAACGAAATCGATTATACCGGGTACGACGGGTAAAAATTTGCTAAGGGATAGGTATATTTCGGTACTTCGATTATAACGATTCACAAAAACTCTTGCTTTTATTATGGTTCAAAATTAATGCATTTAATTAAAAATTACTAAAACGAGAAAGGGAACTTTTTTTTGAATAAAAAAAAATTGCACTTTAACGAAACGGGAATTAGCAGAAATTTTAAAGCATAAATAATAAAGGCACGCAGATACATCAGAGCCCTAATAACGAGTTCGTGCCTAACTTGGATTCAGGGCCGCTTCTAATAGTCGTTATATGTGAATCATGGCGCCATTTCATTTATACAAACATCGCGCGCGTACTGCTTGATATCAGTAGCTTCTTGACTGTTGATTCTTCCTTCATAATTAATTAGCGATGCATCTCAAATACTTTCCCGTGCATGAATAAATTATTGCGAAATTATGTGAGCTGCCCCTTCTACTTCTTTCTTCACTTGTTAATGTGTTCTACCAGTGTTTAAAGCATGTGGAAGGGCTTTATAGACATTAGCCGCGCTGCAATCGAATTGTATTCTCTTTGAAAATCGTGGTATTTGTAATAGGTTAACTAAATGTCACACTTATTATATGCAACTGAATGTTAACTCACTCGGATATCGCTTTCCTGATTATATTAATTTTCACAATTTTATTTGATGTATGTTGTTGTAAATGCTCAAGAAAACGTTTACATTACAAAATAAGCTAAAAATAAATTTCGATTTTGTAAAGATTATTATTTTTTCTGAGCAGCGATACAACGTGCCACAAAAATGACGAGGAATGCAATTTTTGACAAACTTGACATTTAACATGCTAAACGGGAACAAGTAATAAATTACTTGCTACGTTGAACGCATGTGAATTATTTTCAGGGACAACTCCTAGAGATACAAAAAGCACAGCATTCTATTCAAATCTGTTCGAAAGATAATGTAGACAAAATAACTTATGTGATAAGAGAATTAATTAAGTTTTATTCAAAGTTAAGTTTTTATTAAACTAAATATAAAAGAAAATTGAATGGATAAATGATAATAACTTATAAATAGTCTTATATTTATTAGTTGCTTAAGCGAAATCAATTTTTTTTAACTCTATTCATGCACTTTCTTATTTTTCTAATCTGCCTAATTGTAGAATTGTTGTTAATTTTAGCAGCTTATGCTGTTATTTTCAACTTTCAATATCAACAAAACTTAACAGTATGTTAAATTTTTTAGAATAGGGTTTTTATGGCCAGTTGCACCAAACTCATAAGCATAAGTGGTGTGACATTTGAGGTTACACAACATTGTGCAAGTCGTATTCCAAGTGTCGTTTAAAGTTAATCTGAGCTTAAGTTTTTGTTGCAACTGTCCATTAATCTGACTGTGATTAGAAGGCGTGTTTTCGTTAACAGTTGCATTGTTACTAATTAATAAAAATCTATTATTAATATTATTCTTATTATTAGGAATCTTCGAGCATCCTCAGGACAGCTGTTTCGGACTCTCTTCTGTTGAAGAGGCCCCAAATAGGGTCAGAGGATGGTCAAGCATTCCACTACAATCAAAACCGACTTGCAACAACATTTCTAAATTTCGAAATAATTTTAGTTAAATAGGTTTATAGATTCAGATTAAATAATAGTGCTCTTTCACAGTAGGCCAGTGTTAATATTCCAGAACCTGCACTATCAAAAATTATTTTGTTTTGAGACTTGAAGTTTGTTTGCATTTGCTAGACAGAATTGAAACCAAATGACTCGGTCAGGAACTTTGATATGTCGAATTAAGATTATACGATAAACTGAGTTCGACTCAACTAGAGTTTAAACCTGTATTGAAAAATTGATTCTTTTCGCATATTAATTTTGAATTCTCATTAGAATATATTTTCCTTACATGTCATCGGTTGTAAATCTCTTTTCGCCGATTGCATTTCGCAAACTACTGCTTCAGTTGGTTTTATATTACCTAAAAAATTAGTTTTTAATACGCCAGTTTTCCTACTATAGTTGTTTTTTTCTTAAGAAGCCCACTGTAACCAACAGCATCCATCCATTTAATATCACTATAAATTTTTTAAACACTCACTTTTTTTATTCCTATAGAAACCAAAATAACACTTAACTATATGACAAAAAAATTAGATGTTGAAGGTATTTCACCTTTAAAAATCTTAGTGTGTATTTCTTCTATTATTTTCTGTTTTTAAATTTTTTACTTTCGACATATCAATTTTGCTAATTTTGATATATGTATATCTTTTTGCAGGGGTTCCGTTTCCGTTTCCTTCGACCCTGTCATTTCTCTTTATTTAATTCATTTGAATGTTTCAGATACCTTTTTGTGACATTTCCTTCATTTAAGAAAAGATAATATTTATAAATTTAAAAACTAGAGAAAACTGTAATACAACTGTTACAAATATTTTTTATATAAATTCTTTGAGTTTTCAGTCTTTATTTGTTATAATAATTTATATAAAAAATATCCGAAATCAGTCAAGAAAATAACCAAAGAAAACTTTTACAAGATTAAAATTTTTGAAAATACTCAGTTTTTTTTTAAATAAAAGCATATATGTAGGTGCAAATTTTAAGAATGCAAATTATAATAGTATACTATCATATCTGAAAGCAATTGTTACCTTGTGAAATCTGAGAATGCAGGTATAGAATTAAAGAAAAAGTAATTGAATAATTCTGATTTTTAACTTGCCTGCTTTAGAATTAATAACCTGCATAATGACTGGTTTAAAGTATTTATTTTTGACGCCGTTTTAACGCGAGCCTGAAAGAGAGCAATCGCTTTAACCCTCCATTTTCGCATCCGGTTATGTTGATGTAAATTATTACCGGAGTTGGATAATTTAAAACGTTGTTGTAGTTCTGTTCGAAATTAGTATCTTGATCCGGTGCTTGCCAGCCTCCAATAACAGAAATTCACTTTGAACAATAATTATGAAAGTATTATTATATAGAACTGAACGCAGTGCAGCTTCAGTTATTACAAGAGAAAATTATTAACAGTTAAGTATCTACACTGTGTATAAATTCTGCGTACATCGTATAGAGTAGCATCTACTTTGCATTTCATTAAACCGCGCATTTTTCGCGGAATTTTGCATATAAATTATAAGCTTTTTGCAAAAAGAGAAGGATCCGATACGTGAAGTTATTAACTTTTTATCTAAATCGGTAATAAAGTAAAATTAACGTTTCAGAAATAACTTTGATCTAAAAAGCAAATCCACTATGTTTCTGTCTCATTATATTCAAATTAAATTAAGGATCTTTGTATTAGGGTGTATGCACATCCCCTTTAATTGATATCCTTCTGCGCAATTTTGTATTTCAATGTTCGTTTTTAAGTGCATGCATGTTTGTAAAAATGCCGACTTTCGGTGTACTCCGGCTTGTTGGACGCGATTACTCCAGCTGGACATGTAAAGGGATGCGGAAGGGAAGGGGCTCCATTACAGAGCTTGGTGACAGCTCATGAATCAACCCAGTCAGCTTGCTCTAGGATGCGTTCTGCCGGTCCCGTTTTAGACCCACTAGATTCAACTACTATCACCATCGGATAAGCGCAACTTAGAAACTTACCCGGAATTTATCATCCCTTCCTTCCTACAAAAAATAAAGAAATAGAAAAACATTTTAAATGCACTATTGAAGTTACTAAATAAAATGATATTCAGTTAATAATTTTCTTTAGAGATTTTCTTTTTATTGTTCACGAAAATATAAATAATTGAAAATAATTTTTAATTATATTTACATTTAAATTTCTGGTTGTTTTCATAAAGTATTAGTTTTTCTCTGTATTGTCACTACAAAAAATTTTAATTTAAGAGGAAGAAACACGTTAAGGTAATCCTCAATATGTAATTGTAAAACAATTAATTAAGAATAGGATTTATTCAGACAATCGTTAACATTAATTGATCAATTGAATTTCATTTTACGTCACGTCTTCATTTCGAACGTATTTTTAAAACAACCATAATGAAAAATGGGAATAAACCATTCGGTTTCTGTAGATTTGTGATAAAATTTAATTCAGCTGAGATTTGAAATATCTATTACTTATTTTTAAGCATTCCCCATTAACAAACGAATTTATTATTACATACATGTATGCAATAGATTTTATGAAACTATTTCCCTACATAAGTGTGCAATTTCAGTTCATAAATAAAATCATATTTTTTATTTTCCTTCAGATAAAGAGCCAGATGCCGTTACGCTTTCCAGATGAGCTGATATTCCTTTAAATAGCATCTCTTAGAAGTTACCTCCTAAGTGCACACAAATTAATTGTTGAATAAAATATAAATTGCCCCGTTCAAAATTTTTAAGTTGAAAACAAATTTGCGGAATGTCTTAATTATACCTTTCAACCCAATTGTGATTGGAATTTCAGGTTTTGTATATTTAATGGATTTATATATATTTATTTTATCTACCTAGCCACAAAACAAAAAAGCGACAATGTCAAACCAATTGGGAGTATTAAAAACTAGCTGTGACAATTAGAAGTATTTGTATTTAATTAGTGTGTTTTATAGAGATTTGGGAAGGTTTACTTGTTAATAAAATGAGTCATATTAAGGTGAAATATCAAAAGTTCCCGACAAAAGGAGGCAATATCCAAAAATTATTCATGAGAGAATGGTTGCTGTATATAGGGAAGATGCGCCATCTTATTTTCAAGTAAAATTTTGATTTAAACTCTTTCGATTGAGTAGAGAATCAGTTAACGATAAACCAAAAGTCTGAACGACCCGTGGAAACTCGATCTGAAGAGATGGTACGAAAAGTCGTAAATTTGGTACTGCAAGAACGGCGTATAAAGGTTTCTCTTATTGCCAATGAAGTCTGTATATTGTCCTGATAATTTTTCATAACGACTTCAGTATGAAAATGGTTTCTGCGCTGTGGATTCTTAAATTGCATACACTTGAGCGAAAAGCTGATCAGAATAGAAGTATCTCAAGAAAGTTGGGCCGCATTGGAAAGGAACAAAAATGTTGTTCTCGGATTATCACCAGAGAGGAGATTTGGGTATATCACTGGAACCCTCTCACTAATCAGGAATCCACGCAATGAGCTCTTAAAGGCTCTCCACCAGCAAAAATAGCCAAAACACAAATTTCTCGAAAGAAACTGATGGCAACAGTTTTCTGGTATGCTGAAGGAGTCTTGTTTCTTGATAATATGGCAGGGGTATCTAACATAAATGGAAAGGCCTACGGAAACAATGACTGTGGGTTCATAAAGTTATGGCATCCGTCTTCATGTCCTAACTTGGCTCCGTCAGACTTCTTTTATCCAAAAACCTTAAAAAGTATCTCAGGGGAAAGCGTTTTACTTCTGAAGAAGCACTTAAAGAAGCTGTTGAACAATATTTTGCCAAAAATTTTTTCTGAAGACATGGGACAATTGGAAAAAGATGCGATGGGGACATCCGAACTGCGGTCAAAATTGAAACAGGTAAGAAGGTCGTTGAGGAGGTTGTTTTTCACGACTGAACTGTGGTTAGGCCCTAAATCCCGGGACGGGGGTCTTAATCCCTTAATATTTTTGTCGTCGAAATTATATTTTATTAAATTATACTTAATTTCTACCTAAAGTTTATTAAGCCTTAAAGTTGCCCACGTTGAAATTCTGACCGCAGTTCGGACAAGGATTACATCCTGCCACGTACATAGAAATGTTTTGACCGCAATTCGGTCATTTTCGAAAAAACGGACCGCAGTTCGGTCGCACCGGATGCGATAAGTGTGTAAGTGTTAAGGTGGGTTATGCAGAAAAAGAAGGGTTGTTAATGTGATAGTGGTTTTTTCATGGTTACCTAGATAACATAGAAATTTACCCTCGTACTTTTGCATAAATGATAAATAACTGCGTACAACAGAAGGAACAATATCAATAATTTTATTGCTTCAATTTCATGGACCGACAATTGTAACGAAACGTGTTTAGTCTTCTTAATTTCGAGCAGTTTAGAAAAACAAAAAATGCTAAATCAACCAAAAAAAGGTTTAAAATTCTGCGTAGGTCAATACTTCAGTGCTAAAATTGAGAAGCCCTCATCATTTGATAGGATTGATAAAAGATGACTTGACTTCCGTTGAAAAATTAACCTAATTGTTAATTTTTTCCTGTTTCAATATTTTTGTTTAAGTATTTAAGACTGCGTTGAAGGAAAACCACGAAAATTTGTTGAAATTACTTTGAAATATTTAGCAAAAGTCTTTATGGCTCTCTGCAATTTCAACGACTCTTCAAATTTATAAATTTATTTTTGGAAATTATGATTTTCAGTGGTCGCAATATATGACCGATATTTTAAAGAAAAATTCGGATAAATAGTGGTTCTCGATTAATAACAAAGTGCTGGTTAAATTATGTAAAGTCTTTGTTCTAATTTTAAATGTATAAAATACGTCCGCAGCAATTTTTATACATTGAAAAGGAGGCGTGTTCACGTATGAAGAAAGAAATTTCGATTGGCTTTTGTACAGTCTAAACAATTGTAAATTTATTTTTTTTATCTTGATTTTGACCTAATTAATAAAGTGGGTGTTATTGCTTAAGAGAGGATTTACGTTGTGTCTACGTAAAAAGAAGCCGATCTTGTTAAGAAGGGACTTCTAAGAAAATATACAATACGTTTCATAATTCGTTTTAAGTAATTTTAAATCATTACTTTTCTCGTCTTTATCGGACGCTGCTTTGTTTTTACTGGACTATTTTTAACGCCTTTAAATATGTGCTGTATAATTATCAAAGCGGTTTCGCTGGCATATATCTGTTTTAAAAATCAATATACTCGAGAGTCGTTAATCCGTTAACTCGCAATACAAGAATGCCCACTGATTTATGTCCAAAACAAAAGAGTTCCGTGGCAGAGAACTTAGCAAAAGGGATGTTATTACATTAATTGTGAAGATAGAATTCGACGATATAAATAAAGCATTGTTGAGGCAATAAATAAATTTAAAATTTGCGACTCACTTCATGCCGGTGCAACATGCAATCAAAATCCACCTACCGTTTTAAATCAATAAATAAGCCACCTAATGCATTTTTAATAAGCCTAAGTGTTATTAATATAATAGGTATATACGCGACCACCAACGACGTGGGATTATGCTTGGCTATTCTATTAGGCTCAATCTGAATTCGCGATACCATCTATACGAACACTAAATCAAAATTTCACACGTAGCGTTTTGCATCTCATTTCGCGACCCGCTGCACGAATCGCCTGTCCTGCTTTGCCGTCAATACGTTGCCGTATATTTACCGTATTCGGATGATAAGTTTATGCAGTATAAGACTGTTATTGCAAGCCAAGATTAGAACATAACACCCTATACTACGGGTTAACTGTCTGCAACTCTGCGAGACGTTAATTTTGATATGATTGGCGCGATCCCAGATATGATCGAAATACGTGTAATAGTTTTCGTTTAAATTATACACACCACGATGAACACTTCAATTTTTCCCCCGTTCATTACTTTCATGCTAATACACGTTAATCTCGTTAACGTTCTCGAACTAAAGCAGAGTATAAACTGCCTAAAGGTTTCTTGCACAAAAACATCTTTTAATATACACTATGATTCTGAAAATGTTCATGAAATTCCTTGACAAGAGATCTAGTAAAATCCTTGATAAAAGCTCTAACAAAATAATTTCTTCTTGACCAATGTCATTTTCTGAAAAATATAGTTTTTTCCACTTCAATGAGTCTTTCGCAAACGGTAGTTTTACTGGTTAAATAGATCTGGCCCTTTCATTATAGAAGTTTTAATCGATCTTTTCATTTTTTTTAATCAAGCAGTCATATTATACTCGTATTTGAAGAGCCATGGGAAAAAACGTGTCAAGTCGCATTTATTAATTTTAAATGAGACCTTTTTTGAAATTCTTTGCTACAACGTACAAAATATAAGGAACATTATAAGTACATTAAAGTGGAGTGAATAGGAATTTCAAAAATGTTCCCCTTTAAAATTGACAAATGTGACTTGACTCGTTTTTCCTATGGACCCTTGATTTTCATTTGTAATAACCATTTAAGGTCCGTAGTTACAGTGAAGTTGAACAAAAATTACTTTTTCTACCCTTACTGTTTTATATTTATCAAATAAAAAGTTTTTGTGCACCTACTAGCACGTGCTTTAAATATTTCATATATTAAGTATTTCATGAATCACACTGTATATTATTGGCCAAATAAAAGTGAATTTGATCAAAATTCATGGCTGTTAGTAAAATTGAAGTGGCGTTTCAAATACAGCCGCGCCCCACTAAAATATACGGCGCGCCTTACTCTGGAGGGGGAGGTGCGTTCTTCACTTTAGACTCCATTGTTGCATTGTTTTTACAGACAGGATAATCTTATTTATTTATTTAAATATTATTATAATTGTACTGGCGTTGTTTAAGTAATGTCAACGAAACGGGAAACTAAGCTTGGTTTTTGCAAATTTAGTTAAATACTCATGTTATTAACGAGTAATCTTGAAATATCTTTGCGAATGAAGTAACGAGCGTCTAAATAAAAACCTGGTTCGAGAGTTTATCCATTGCATTTACATAGCAGAATTACTAAATGTAGCCTACTTGACCAGGTTTTTATTTAGACAGGAGTTATGTATTTCTAGAAATGAGTGAATTTGAATTATAGAAATTCAAGAAAATATGACGCAATACCTACATAGAAGACTTTGTATGTTTTTTTAAAATTTGTTTTATTTTTTATTTATTTTAATTTTTCAGTTGGAATTGTTTGAAAGGTTTATTTTTTAATGGAAACTTTTAAATATTGTTTTGTTAATTAAAGTAGACTCTTGTCCGATGAAAATTTCTTTTTAATTTAGAAAGTAGCTCCATGCTGTTGCAGAGTAAGTTTTAGGAAAAAGCAAACTTAGTCGACCTCTGCAAAAATTGTTATATATAAAGTGCAACTTTTTTAGAAATTGCAACTTGAAAAATATTTCTTCTACAAGATAGAGCTTCACCTCTAATAGAGCAATTATCATTTTTCCATGACCATACTTTAATAATTCTTCTTATAATTACAGTACTCGTTGGATACTTAATATCTAGCTTATTTTTCAACAAATACAATTATCGACACCTCCTTGAAGGACAAACTACTGAGGTAATTTGAACAATTCTCCCGGCAGTAACCCTTATTTCTATTGCTCTTCCCTCTCTTCGTCTTCTTTACCTACTTGACGAAATTAATAATCCATTAGTTTCAATAAAATCAATTGGTCATCAATGATATTGATCTTATGAATACACAGACTTCAAAAATGTCGAATTTGACTCCTACATAATCCCCTCCTCCGACCTAAAAAAATCAGGCTTCCGTCTATTAGATGTTGATAACCGGGCTGTCCTCCCCTATAATTCCCAAATTCGCCTTATAGTAACTGCTGCTGACGTACTTCACTCCTGAACCATCCCTGCTCTAAGTGTAAAAATTGATGCAACCCCTGGACGATTAAACCAGGTGAGATTCCTCCTCAATCGTACAGGTCTTTTCTTTGGTCAATGTTCTGAAATTTGTGGTGCAAATCATAGGTTCATGCCTATCGTTATTGAAAGAATTTCCCCTGCATTCTTTATTAAGTGAATCTCAAAAATAAGGGAAGCTTCATTAGATAACTGAAAGTCAGTATTGGTCTCTTAAACCACTTTATAGTAAATTAACGCCTACTTCTAATGAAAGGTTTAGTTAAATCATAACGCTAATTTGTCAAGTTATTATTACCTAAAAAGGTAGCCTTTAATTCCTCAAATAGCCCCTTCAAATTGATTACCCCTAATATTAGCCTTCTCAGTAATCCTAATCGTCATCAGAATCATTAATTATTTCATCACAAATCACTATCCTAGAAGCCTTTTTCTTGATAAAGTATCCTTATCAAAATCCTGAAAATGATAACTAATCTATTTTCATCCACATCTTTATATATTCCTTTAAACTGATTAAGAACTCTGCTCTGCATAATTTTTGTACCCTGCTCGTTTTGATTAATTCCCACACGATCGTCATCACTATCCCTATCCCTATCTCTCCACAAAGAATTCAAAACTCTTTTAGGGCCAAGATCCTTAGGAAGAACCTTTTTATTTATTTCTCTTTTTTCATTAATTCTGTATAATAACTTCCTAGGCTTATTCCCGTACATTTTTACTAGAATTAGTCACTTAGCAATAACTTTGACCCTCGCATTACCCTTATGATTAAGATTTATAATTTACGGCTGAATCAACAATACTATCCACATATTAGCCCACCTTGTTCCCCAAGGAACTCCCCCACTTCTTATACCTTTTATAGTATGTATTGAAACAATTAGAAATATCATTCGACCTGGAACACTAGCTGTCCGATTAGCTGCTAATATAATTGCTGGACATCTGCTAATGGCACTTCTAGGAAACACAGGCCCTTACATCTCCTCATCTTTAATTTCAGTTCTCTTAATTACTCAAATCCTCCTTCTAGTTTTAGAATCAGCAGTCGCAATTATCCAATCCTATGTATTTGCAGTATTAAGAACTCTATATTCTAGAGAAGTTACCTAATGTCCCACAAAAATCACCCTTTCCATCTTGTAGATGCAAGACCATGACCCCTTCTTGGAGCCTTTGCTGCTATAATCACAATAACTGGAATCATTAAGTGATTCCACCTCTTCAATAGAAACCTCCTTTTTCTCGGATTCCTGTGGAAAAACCTACGACGTCGATTTCGTCTTACAAAGACATTTTCAAGTGGTGAGGTTGAAAATTATGGTGTAGACCTTACTTAAAGCACGAGGTGTAAATTAACAAGGTCGACCAAGTTTGCTTTTTCCTTCTCCTATTTCTTTTTAGTCTTTTAACGGACACTTTAAAAATCATACAATTGCTCAATATGTCACTATCACTCCTGACGAACCGGTAGTGAAACGTTGAGCTTTTGTGCAATTTTTATGCGTTAAAAGATTAAAATGAAATTATTATTTTTTTAAGGTTTTCTTTAATTTCATTTTTTTTATAATTCCTATCGGTATTAAAATCCTATTGATTTTTTTAATCATTTGAACATTTTCAAAATAAATCATTGTGTATAGGAATAATAGCATGTTAATAAGTTTTTTTCAAACCAGAAAGTTCTTGCTTTACTTTTATTCATTGGTGCTGCGTATAATGTCTTACGCCGGTCTCTATTTGGTGTGCTATTTTCTGCTTACATACATCATCAGCCTGTACTATTCTTCTAATTTTGTTGTTTCTATTGACACCCTAATTTGTTAATATGAAATGAAACTGAATATGAAAAATTGAATGTGATTTATTAAAACCATAAAAATAGAAAATATAATAATAAAGATAAATATACAGTATGTCCCCGGATTAAGTTTACAATACGTATAATGGACCAAAACATTTTTAATTAAGATTTCATGTTCTGCAGTTCAGGCCTGCTTAGCGTGAAATAAATTTGTGCCAAATTTGACGCCGAAAGTCTTCAAAGGTTGCGGAATTAACACAAGAAGAAGTAAAATCTGTGTAGGTAAAGTGGTCTTCCTTTTGAATTTAGGAGAAAAATTTAGTAAGATAAAATGATTCTCATTAGGAGAGATACACGGAGATATACCAAATTCCAACATCCTAGAAAAACAATTGAATTACGGAAAATTACTAATTATAAATAATATTTCAGTAAAGTTGTAAAATGTTAACGCCATCTACATATTTATTGACCAAAAACAAATAAAATATGATTATTCAAGTGTACGGATATCCTAATTTTCCGTAATTCAAGTGTTTTTTCTAGGATGTTGGAATTTTGTATGTCTCCCTAATTTGAAATGAAAATCATTTTATTTTACTGATTTTTTCTCCTAAATTCAAAAGGAAGACCACTTTACCTACACAGATTTTACTTCTTCTTGTGTTAATTCCGCCCGCCACCTTGAAGACTTTCGGCGTCAAATTTAACATAAATTCGTTTCACACCAAGCAGATCTGAACTGCAGAACATGAAATCTTAATTCAAAAATTTTTGGTCCATTATACATATTGTAAACTCAATCCGGGGACATACTGTATATAAATATATCAATATCAATTAGGTATGCATTTTGTACACTGGTGGTCAAGTAAATCGTTACGACTCAAACGACTCCTAACCCTTAGCGATAATATGAGTGGAGAAACCTAAACCAATTGCAATTGCAATGATGGCCGTTATTTTGACTGCAGGTCAATAAGGGAGAGGCTAGTATGCAGGCGCAACGATTTTAATGGTCATCAGGTCATCACAGAACAAATTTAAAGAAAGTAATAAGAAAACGAATAATCGTCACCTTACTTTCCTTATTTTCTTGAAACAATGAAGTTCTTTACAACTTTGTATCCAATAAATTAATATTAAATTAATTAATTAATAAATTAATATTAAAGCCTTTTAATAGTGAACAAGACGCACAAATTTTTTCAGACATGTACGGTTTTATGACACGCGAAAATTTATTTTATTTACTTTATTGTACTTAGGAGGTTTTGAAAGTAAGGTGACGTAATGCCTTTGAAGACTAACAATGTTACTGATATCCGTACTGCTTCGAAATATTGATAACCGAACGTAATAAAATTAGCTTTACTGGACAGCAATTAAATTAGTGAATTAAATCGTTACCGGGTATGAACATTAAAGTAATAATATTGCCTATTTTAATTGTCAATGCCATCTAAATAGCAAGATTAAAATTAGTTATTTAGTAGTGTTTGGCAACATTGGAATTGAAATTTACGTTGGGCAAAACATGTTCGTAAAAAGGTCATATACAACAGATATTGCTTGTGAAAACTGTTATTTGTTAATCATATTATTATATCTCTAAGGACTGATAATTTAATTTAAAAATATGTAATACAGAAAAAAGTAAGAAAAATACTGCAGTATTAAACTGTACGAAAAAGAATAGGTGCGATGAAATATGTAGCTATCCTTCCGCAATTAAATACCTGACCCTTTTTGAAATTTGACTTCAAAATATTTTGCCAATAATAAATAGATTAATTAAAAATAAATAGAAAATATGGGGTGAAATTTTCATATTCAGAATAATTTTAAAACGCTAATCGCCTCCTGCAAAATGAAATACAAGAAAGTATCATTTTATATATGCAATCAATTTGCATATATTAGTGATGCACATGATTAACCGACCAGAAACGCAGGTAATTTTTGGTTGAAGAATAAAACTGGTTTATAAAAACTAATAAGGTTTTATTTTATAAAAGTCTGCGAATGTTCTTCCTCATAACATAAAATTTCAAATTGAATTGTAAAACATAAAAGGCATTAAATTATGTTAGACGGAAATTCTATCTTTTGCTTTCTTATATCTTTATATAAATTATAAAGTAACCAAATGAAACTTAAAGAAAAAAAAGAATACGCTGAATTTTCTTCTTCGCTTTAACACAATACCATAAGTATTAAGTTATAAAAACACACACATGTCTGATTAAAATACTCGAAGTTCACTAACAGTGTCTACATTATATTGGAAAGGCTTTGATTAGTTAAATGTAATGTGTAGCAATTATGTGATTGTCAGTTAATTATTCTGAAGAAACAAATCTAAAACAGTCTTGAATAGCTAAGACAAATATGTTTTACCTCAAGTTTCTCTTTTTCATGTCTCCCACCTGCATTGCGTTCTCTACTAATGAGTTGCTGTTCTCATGACATCTGTATTTTTTCCTTTCACTTTACTCTTTCTGCATATTCTGAAAGTTTACATTCTGAATTTCGCCATAAATTAATTATTCAGGAAGATTCTGAGGTTTAAGGTAATAAACTCATACGTTATTATTGACCAAACCATTTTACTTTTTTAACACAATTTATTCACTGCAGATATTCCAAATTACTTGACTTTATGTGAATCAGTAAATATAATTATTATAAAAGGTAATACACTACCTAAGTTCAAGCTATACAGTGAGAATTTTTTAGCGTAGAACATAACAAACAGTCATAAATATTGTTAATTGCCTTAAACTGAATCCTGCTCGATACTAGTTGTAGATTTGTATCCTTTCATTCGTTGAATATGTGTCAAATGTGTGAAAGAAAAATAATGACAATTAATGTTAACCATATCCATGGTTAGCACGTACTTTTCGGCCTATGTTCGATTTTAAAAAATTCAATTGCACTTATGTATGTTCTACGTTAAAAAAATCTCATTGTATTTTCTTATAGCTACATTATATATTAAAGAGATGTAAAAGAATTCATTACAAATTATTTCTGTAATAGTTTGTTTCCATTGTTAGGTGTGCTTTTTTCTTTATTTCTGCAATTTTATTGTTCGTTCTGTTTTTTTTACAGCGAAATATATTTAACGTTTAATATTACAAAGTGTCTTGGACCATGTGTGAGAGCAAACTTGTTCCTTCTCTTAAATATTTATTTCTGTTGTACCCTTTAAAAATTTTTAATTTAATTATTTTAGTAACTTACTAGATTTACGTTTTTAAAGGCTTTAAAGAAGTTTTAAGGTTACCTAATATCGAAAGCAGAAAATTGTTAAGTCTTATATTTCTTCAACTAAGTAGTAGTTGGCTGAATTTTGGAAAATGTTTTTTCTTGAAAATGCTGCAAGAGAAACAGAATTAAGTTAGGCCTTTAAACTGAACTCATATTTTCACGCATCCCTTTATTTATTAATTTGTTTTAACTTTTAACAGACACAATCACTCAACATTTGACTATCGATTGTTAATAAGCTGTTAATCGATAGAAGAACGTCGAGGGATTGTGCGATTTTTAAAAAGCCCGTATTAAAAAGAATTTATTATAGTATAACCTATTACTATATGTATTAAATATTACTCTCCATTATTTCCAAAATCCTTTACGTTATGAAACGTCTTATCATATTTGTCACTATTAATATCGTTTGTATTTTTTTTCTTTTCATTGATGATAATGTGAGGCTCTAAAGAAATGCATCAAAATACTGGGTCAAATACTGACGTAAACTGTGTTTGTAGCTCATCATAATAAATTAAAATAAATTTTAAAGCGGGCAGTTAAATACAGACTATAATTTGTTGTTGTAGTGTGTAATGATAATACAATTATCTGTATTTTAATAATATTTTTTTATAAATAATATATTTAGATAATAATGAATAATTATTATTTGTGTACGTATCTAAACTTCAGTGTTTATGTGCATTCTATTTTTGAACATTGTTAAATTAATTATAAATAGTTAGACGCATTCTGTTCGTCTGCAAAGCAATACACATGATGACATGATTTTGATAACTTTATATTTATAAGCGGAAAATTTCGAATAAATTAAAAATAATTGCGGATGACGATTAAAAAATTTTGCACATGGTTATGTGTTATTTAAATTAATTATCGTAAAAAAAAAATCGAAAATTCTGCGAGTCATATACGAAAAATGTTTAAAACGTCGATTCAATTTTCTGTACATTGGTTAAAGGGAGCAGCCAGCCAAGCGTTTGAAGATTGCTTGCGAAAAGCAATTAGGAACGAAATCAATTAAAATAACTAATCGGACGTAAATGTTCTCCTTCAGAATTAAAGTAACTCTTCTGGTGTTAATATATGGCGTTAGAAACAATCGTCGCGAAGTTTTATTGCTCATTGAATTGGCACTTTCTTAGGTTTTCTCAGCAGCAAATGGGTGTAAGACAATAAAACCTGATGCATTGTGATTGTATACGACACAAGGAGTCTGTTTGATAGAATGCCGAGCCAAATTGAGACGCACCAGTTAGATGCTAATTTAATCGGCGCTTACTGAAGTTTTCTGTTCTACTATTTATTCACTTGTATTTGAAGATGTCACGATACTAATTTAATGAAGAGATACAGCTGGCAACACGGTACATAACTCAAAATCATCTCTTACCCCTCGCCTTCCGCACTTTTAGGGTTGAAAGCGGTCGCCTCGCCGGCCATTAGCTCCCAAACCTCCCTCCGAACGTTTCACCTCCGCCAAACCACAAAACACTTTTCGTTCTGCTATCTCAATTAGTCAAAAAAAAAAAAAAATTGGCCTATAAACTCTAAGGTAGTATTAGAAAAATCACAGATTTTTTGGTCAGCCAGCATGAAAAAGATGTTGTTAGTAATAATAAAACCACAAATTACAACAAAAAGGAACTTTATTAATAGCATTACAACAAGAAATAATTTAAATGCGTTCGTTTTAATTTATGGTTACAAATTAATTATTAATCATGAATAATATTCTGGTGTGAATAGTTCTGGTATGTTATAAATTTACCGCTACTGAAATGCTATCTAATGTTTATTAAGTAGCAGCTGTAGATAAATAGTACAATTTATAAATTCAATTATACAAACGTTTAAGTTAAGTAAATTATGTTGGTAACCACATAATTACCATATAATTTGCTAAACATCATTAGCATTGTGGGTGTCAGGCTTATTTTAGATGTTGGCAATGTTACAAATTTGACTGAAAAGTCGTTTTCCAGCTGCCGTGTCTTTTAAGAATGTGTGCATACATATTGTGGTGAAAAATATACTTTTCTAAATTTGAATCCCTTAATGTCAATGGTAGTTTTACTGTTGTTTGTTAAATAATGAGAATTCTTGAAAATTGTTATTCACCTAATTTTGCAAAAATAAAGTTATATCTGAAACATTTCTGCTTGGAGAGTAAAATTTATTTAAAAAATTATTTGGAATTAGACACGTTTAATAATATTAAAAATTAATAATTTAAATTATACAAGGCGTAAAATAAATATGGCGCAAGTAGTATACCACAGTGATCACTGGCCCACGAAAATGCCAAGATTAAAAAAAAATAGTGTCCAATCTGTCTTATCTTTGAAACAGCTAGACCGTTAAGGCCGTCTGACACTATGCTAATTTGATAACAATTTTTGGTACAAAGTGAGAGAGATAGGCTACCACAGTGAATTTTGATTGGTTGAATTGGCACTTCTCACTCACTTTGTAACAGATTTTAGATAGAAAATGTCATAGTGTAAGACGGCCATTAAAGTTAGTACTTTATACTAGAAAATGTGATGTGTTTAAGTAATTTTCCTGCTAAAAAATGTTGCTAACAGTACTACCGTAATATTTTAAAACAAACAAAAACCGTGTTTCATAAAATCTTAAAAATTGAAATCTTTGCCGTTTACCAGAATTCACAAGCAGGCAACACTGTATTTTATTTCGTAAGTATTGATTAAGCTAGATTAGCTTAGATTTAAGAACGTTACGTTAGAAAAGAATTCTTTTTAAGTGCTGTTAGCTTTTTAAAAACGCATGAATTAAAACAGCAAATATTTAACCAATCTTTGTAATCATAGCAGCTTGATTTATTTTTAAACCAAATTTAATTTGCTGAAGTTGTAGTCAAAATTGATGTTAATAACGCTAGTGTTTTTACCAGCTTAATTTTTTTTAACTTCATATAGCATAGAAACATGAAGAAACTTTAAACCGTAATTTATTTCTGAGTTTACTTATTTTGTACTTCGTGGATATGGAATTTTGATAAGCATGTTGTATGCCCATACACGTTATTATTTTTCCATGATACGTAATTGAAATTTAATTAATATAATTTCATATTCCTATCGAAGTAATGCATATTTAAACAGCTAAGTTTAATGTATAGCATGCAGGAAGATTTTGACGTAAACACTGCTTTTTAGGTAATAATTACTTAAACTGGTTTCATGATGACGGGGCAAGCATATTTTTGTTGTGTGTATGTGTTTGTGTATTATATACTTTGTGCGTTACACTGTTCTTAACACCAATATACCGATCGCTGCGAAAGCAAAGTACACTACTGACTAAAACGTGTTATATAATGTGTCATAGTCAATTGGTGTAATAAAACTTGGCCGTCGGTAAAAGTTGTAACCTTGTAAATGTAAATTTTTAACGTGTCTATTGCATATTTTACCTGGAAGCCAACGACTACAAAAAAACAGTTTTAAACGATCTCATTGTGTAAAGCCGTTGTTCATGTGCTATAACGGCCCGTACGACCTTCTCGGTGTTTTACGATTTGTTTTGTATTTTCATTGAAAGCTTCTAAAAAGTTTTGTGCTAGGTCATCGTTCTACCCGGACAAAGCGCAAAAAATTACCAACTTCTTGTGACTGCATAGATTTAATTTTAACCGTTATTTACCGCTGTCGCAGCTACTGCTTCTCGTATCGATATTTCTTTCTCCAGAACGGCATAAAAATTAACTTGGAATTTAAAAATTGCGTTATACAGTTGTGACGAAGGAGAAACTTGTTTAGCGATTCGGCTGATAAAAATGAACGTTCACTGCATCGATAGCATGCAAGTCTAACGCTTCGTTAGGCGTACATAGGCTCTGAAAAATAGGAACAATCGACGACGGAAAAAATTTTTCGCATTTATCGGTCGCCATCTTTCTTCAATTAAAGCTGGACTTTCTACCGGTCGGTAAATTTAATCACTTACCTTATGTATATTTCATAAACTCAAGGCCTTCAAAAAATATAATAATACGTTATTTATGACCGCGTTTTTATTAATTTTTAATTGAGTGTCGGAGTAAGTCCAAGGGAGAATTTCATCGTATATGTTAGTGTAATTACATGTTCTTATTGAAATTGAATAAATTTTAATTGAAAATGAGCATTAATAGCTTCCGGTCTGCTTCGTGGGAATAACGATTCGTGCGATTTAAGGGGCGGTTAGTTTACCATCCACAGGACAAGGATAGTATTAATTACCTCAGGATTAATATGTATTGATCTCGACCGCAACTTATTAGAACTGTTAGCTTATATTTAATGCGTTGCGACGGTGTAATGCTTTATTGTGATATAAGAAAAAAATACCAAATAAAACAGTTCAACTGGTAAAAAATACTAGAATTGAAATACCGTCATTTTAAAATTGCATGGTGATTTTGTTTGCACCGTCAAAATAAAACCAGTAAGATAATCGATGTCATGGATTATGAAAAAAAATGTATAATAATTTTGTTCTAGCTTTTCAGATATAATTGATCAAAAACTGTACCCAAAACCACGACACTGTGTATGAAGAAAATGATCTTACGGTTGGGATAATTCCTTCACTCCTAACCGGCCAAGTAACGTTTTTTTTTGCAAAAAAATTAAAAAACCAATTAATAATTTCTTGCGGGTTACAAGTACATTTACTAAATAAAGCTGATAAAATTTCACTAATAAAATTTAGTAATCAACAGTTTAGGTCGGGACATCTTACGGCCGAATTTTTACATAAAATTGTGTCTGCTGCCCACGACCTACTAGATTTCACGAGACAGAGTTCTTAACCGGCCTAGGCAATGGTCGCATTCAGCGGACGTAACCGTTGCCGAACAGTTATGAAAACGTTTTCGCAGTGTACGCTACCTTTGTAACATGTTGTGGAGCGGTCGCCATTTTTGGTAGCTGATTTCATTTCCGCTACATTTAGTGACCAGCCGAAAGGGTTATATGTCACGTGCGAATCATGTCCTTTAATTCAAGTTAACCAAATACGGATAGTTAGATTTCATTGCAAAGTAATTGTCAATTTGACAAGAGTTTTTTGTAAAATGCTAAACGAGAAAGAAAAAAGTCGCTTTTAAAAAAGCTAAACATGAGACGTAGCAAATGTTGAAGGAGCATATCGGAAGCAGTAGCGCTTTCTGCTACGTTTCATGAATGCGAGAATACGACCAATTTCATTTAACGCAAATTTTCCTCGCTTTGGCGTTGGTTACCTAAATAAGAAACACCATAAATAACGAAAGAAAGAAGCACAAGGAATATATGTATATTTGAACAAGAAAATACAATAATTGTACTTGCCATAAACTGCGTGAGCTTGACATTAACTGAAAATGACGCTGTGAAATGACGTTCCGGATATAATTCGCATCCGATTGTTTAGGTAAGTGGCGCCAGCGGAGAAACACTTGAACTAATAAATTGCGAAAGCCGGACAAAGACACGCTGTTTCGTGAAATCTAGTAGGTCGTGCTGCTGCCTAGTAAGTCATCCCACACATGATTTTGTAGCAAATTTGAAAATTTATATATTTTTTAGGAGCAACGTTGCTGTTCAAACGATATTCCGTTGCAGTCAAAACCGCCTTGTAACAAATTGCAATAAAGTTTAGGTTCAGTTAAAATAAAAGTACAAAATAATTCATTGAACCATTACAGAAATACAAAATAGGTACAATGTACAGTTGCAGACTGTTTATTATAGACCAATTTATTATACATAGATTATTGCTTGTCTTATATACAGTTAATTTCTTTACTATATACCGATCGTTCGATCGATAAGTCAAAGAACTTTTATGTAGCTATCTCCTTCTAACTTTCTTGAAACAGCCTTACGTTATGTCACGTCCCTTCGTCGTTAACTCAGATTTATACGTTCGGCATATAATCTGTACGTATCGTTTGTTACATTAGCTTAAATAATGTTAATGCAGATAACAGTTATATTGCTAAAGACTAAGAATTTAATAACGAAATGGTGACGGATAAAATCACGAGTAAATAAACTAATAAATTATTAGTAATGAACAAATAGATAACAGAGAAATTCAATAAACAAAGTGAGTAAATAATTGTAAAACTTTTCAAGAATATCAGCAAACATTCAAGTAAAGAAAACTAATTTTTCAAACATTACTACTAACTGTTTGACAAAGATACACTCTTTATATACATACGTGGATTTAAGCGTTTATAATAAAACTTGTATCAAAACCAAATCAGTTTTTGTTAAATTAATGTTAAAAATTTTATCCAAAAGAAAATATAAAAGTGATGTAAAGTACCAGTTGGTTCCATTTTTTGAAGCTTTATGTCCAAGTATACATATATTTATTGTAATTGGTTAACGCAACCAAGAATCTTTTTTTTTGGCGCAGTCTTATGTCGCGTTGTTTCGCTTCTGGTCATCAAAGTGTGCGCATCTCTATAAAGGTGCGTATTCACCAAAGCTCTGAACTAGTTCAGAGCTCCTCAGAGCTAGCTCGACAAAAGATCTGAACTTGGTGAGGACGTTTCTCATGTTCGCCGGTTCTGAGCTTTTAGCGAACCGAACCGGATCCGTGAAGTAGCGGTAAGATGAAAGGGTTCGGAGTTCAGACAAGTTGCAGCTTAACTCATTTCCCGTGTAGACGTGTGTTACTCATTCTGACAATAACAGAATAATAGGGAACCAGTTCGAAGCTTTCGTTCTAAAGTAATTCGGAACTCCAACAGGTTTTGACGTGTACAGTTCGATAAGATTTTAACCTACTGTGAACTCGTTAGTTATGAACTAGCTCCGAGCTAGTTCGAAACACTGTTCTTCGTGAATACCCACCTTAAATTTCGCCGCATTTTGTTTAACCGAGTGGTTAGCGTTTATATTTTACCACTATTTTATTGGCATACCTAATATTTCATCACCTACAGAAGTTAATATTAGTTAAACTACTGAAATTTACATAATTAATTGCCTTTATATAATATATGTAGTTCCTGTTGTAGTTAGTTTTGTATTAAAATCAAATCTTCTTCATAAAAAAAAACAACAAATATTTCAAAGGCGGCGCATATTTTTAATAATTTATGGTCTCTGTTAAAAAAAGCATTTATGTGTTTGACCTTTTGAGATGCATGCTAATGAAGTACCATCTATCAACCAGATGTAGTTATTTAACATCGTCAGTTTTATTGACAATTTTCTTCCGGATTTTGCTATTTTAAATCTCAAAATTTATTGGCACTACTACTGTAGGAGCTACCAAAGCAAAACCGAATTCTCTTGCTCTGATTAATAATAATTATCGCACTGCCATACGTAAAATTTGAATTGTAAATTTTAGGAAAAAGGTATTAGCATATCCAGAATGTTTGTGTAACAAACTTATTTAAGATTGGAATTTCTTAGCTTTACTTTCTAATATCGTTTTATGATTTTCTCAAAAAATTCGATAAATTTATGTTTATAGACTTTTAAGCCTTTTAAGTACACCCATTTACTTTTAATCGCCTCAATTGTGATCTTAATAAACAAAATATTCAAAATTTTCGCAATAGAAAATTTTCAGTTTTTTAAAGATATTTTAAAAATGAATGAAGATAGAAGAGGTTTTTTGACCCCAAAAAAGCACAACTTTTTTGTAATTTAACCGTTTTTGTAATTCTTATGTTTTTAGATTTTTGTTTATTTTTGTTCATATGTTTGGAATTCTGATACTCGAAATTGACAACCGTTTGATAGTTATCATTTGTTTAACACTAACAGAAAACCATTTTTCGTTTGGTATGGTGGCTGCTAAATAAAAGTACTTTAAATTTCATGTTGGGAAGTTTCTTTTTTTATAGTTTTTTTGCTATCAATAAAAATTCTTAAGGCAATTAAATCTTGAAGTATTTGTTATATTAAAGGATTTTATGAATCACAACTATGTATCTAAATACATGTTTAATGTATTTTTGCGTAACTATAGAAAATCCGTGGGAAATATTTAATGCTGCTGGAATTGATTGAAGAAAACAAATAAAAAAGATTACTGTGAGCGGCGATCATTGCGCTGCGGTCATGTGAAAAAAGTGATTGAAGAATCCTACCGGCCAATTATCGTATTTTACGGTTACATACATTACACGTCACCGGGTCAGTTTATCGAAGTTCATGATGCTGTTTTCGTGAGGTTGGTTTAAACTAATCTCTCTACTCAATACCGGCTAAAATTCCAAAGTTTACCGGCTACTACATAGGAGAGCTGGGCCCGATAGATGCACATTGCCGGGGTTCGGGTGGTCCATGCATCATCTCGGCAGGCGCCGGTGTAGGATGTCACAGAAATACAGCGCAATCGATTACCAAAAACGTATTCACAGATTTATTCCGATTTGTATAGGGTCTTCTTCTTTTTAAATAGTTTTCGAGCGTGGCGTTACGTTTTATCACCTAACTATTTATTTAACGCGATTTACCTGCAGATGCTTTTCTAATTTACATTTTTATTGATTATTAACTAAACCGGTTTAGTAATTTTTAGTTTCCTAATACTAACTATTTTCAATGCTAATAAAATCTACAGGGATTCATATAAAATCATAAACCGCAGATATACTAATTCAAAGAAATATTAATGGACTTTTAGATGTGTTTCTAGAAGAGTTCTATTTACCAAGTTTTCAGCAACTATCGTTCAATTTTGATCGTGAGACAATTTCAAGATATGCAATGATGTTTACTTACACTAAGGGGTATGCCGCAATTTACCTTGTTTCACTGAGATATAGTGATTTGAATTATCTGTGTGCAGTTATAAAATAATATATTAAAACAAGTCCTGTTTTTGTAAAGTGAAATAGGTGTAATAACAATTTTTGAGCGCATGTTTTACAATAGAATATTTTAGAATATTTGAGATTAAATGTACAGGGTGGGCCAAACTTTACACTCTTAACAGGAAACCTGTTTTTAGAAGAGTCGGGCAAAAACTGATCTCGGCCTCTGAAACTCGATTTTTAAGACAAAATTAATGGTGAAGACCGCATTTCGA
This sequence comes from Dorcus parallelipipedus, assembly GCA_958336345.1. Classification (NCBI taxonomy): domain Eukaryota; kingdom Metazoa; phylum Arthropoda; class Insecta; order Coleoptera; family Lucanidae; genus Dorcus; species Dorcus parallelipipedus. The sequence goes on along the minus strand of OY284482.1, from coordinate 8,651,030 downwards.
TATTTTGTACCGCTTAAGAGCTACAAGGTGTTTTTAAAAATCCTACGATTTCTAAAAACCTCCATACATTTTTTGTTTATGAAAATTTTTGATTTGTGTAAAAACTTCTTTGAGGCAGTTTTTCGTACAGAATTCATTGCTTTAAATTACTTTTTTCTAGAGTGCTCAATATTTGAGATATAAGCAAGAACTTTGATTTTTTATATGGAAAACCCTATATATTTTTACGCTTCTGAAAAGAGCATACAATTCCATTTACAAAAATATAAAGTACTTGATATTTTATAATTTTAATTTACAAGTTTAAATTGTTTTTGCAGCATTCAAGTAGACTATGGATGATGATAACTATAAAAACGATTTATATAAACGATTTAAGTTTTTATAACATTTTGGTTGACGGCTGTCAAAGTTTGACACAATCTCTCACAGTGTTTGCATTTCTTTTGAATTTTAGTATCTCTATAAGGTGCGCTTAGTGAGACAATTAATTGTATGAAAACTACGAGAAATACGACATGTTACAATATTTATACCAACCAATGATTTCATGAAATGCTTTTAAGTTGTGAGTGTATGTGTAGGTGAGTTGAAGATGATATCATACGTATCTACTATCTACGGATATAAACTAATTTGATTTATATTTAAGGATATAAACTTTTTTGATTTATTATTGAATATCGCTTTCCTAGATTATTTTGTTTGGCTTTTATAGACCAACAAGCTACAATTATTACAATACAAGCCGGGTATCTACATGTGATTAATTATTATAATGTAATTATTGACTTCTTGCTTAAAACTGTTTTTGATGTACAAATTCAATGGATACCAGCGAGATTTTGCAACAATAAACGTTTGTTCCTAATTTAAACTCTGATATGTAAAATTTAGAGACTTCAGGAAGTGAATTATGAATAATTAAATTATATGAAAAGAGTTCCAGAAACAATCAAATTATTAAATTTTATCGTAATAGCTGCCATAAATATCTTACGTAATGTCATTATTTATTATTAAAATACTCCCATTGTTCATTCATTTGTAATTCAGACATTCACTTTTCGATTTATCTTCAGTAACACAGAACATTGAATTCTACGCATTCTGAAGCAATCTTACAACAATGTTTCAAGTTTTCTTTTCGTTTAGACCACGGTTAATCTTAATGTCAAATATGCATTTTTCATTTTAATGTTAATTTATAAACGTTTTTGAGTTAGAAGTCAGAATTAAATTCTCTTTGTGTTTATAATTGCAAATCACTGTAATATTGGAATTAAGAAACAATAATTTTGTATTTATGTAAACTTATGCACATTGCATGTGTAATTACTGTACCGATTTTTTTGTATCACCAAGTTTAAATATAGTGAACTTGAAATTCTACAATTAAAATCTTGTTCAGTTTACTAATCAGAAAGCGAACCGAATTTCTAATTAATTGTAATTTTCCCTTAGAGATTTTGCCTAGATAAAGTTTATAGTTTATAATACTAAATTGTCTATAATTATATGAAAATTAGTCGTTGGGAAATATATTTAATTATATTCAGAAATTGTCTTCTAGTATAATTAGGAGTTATTTCACGTTTTAATTTTTTTGTGCGCGCGCGTTAAATTATAGTAACTTGAGGGTTAACGTTGGTCATACTCTTACAATTTTCCTTATCAATACTTCCTAGGCGATGTTTACGCAAACTGAATTGCGGTTGCCTGGTATTATTTCGGTTAACTGGAAAAATGTAATTATTAAATTATAGAGTTGCCTTCTTAAAGCAATAATTTCAGGTTCAAGTTGAGAATCTCATTTGCGAGATTTATTTTGCATAATATTCACACTTACTTTTAACTCGTTTTGGTTTAGTAAAAATTGTTCGCATTATTTGTCTGATTTTAAACTTCTGCGCCAGTTCCGTTGTTTCTATTTTATTTCTAGTGACTAACCTTTAATTTTAGAGTTTCAGTAACTTGATAAATATCTGTGATATTTTAAAACACAGTCTCAGTACAGATCTGTTAAAATTGATTTTTGTGTATATGAATACTCGACAGGTGTCTAATTAGAAAACAGTGCTCCAGTTCAATCTGGCGTATTCAACATCGTGCAATGCCCATCCCTAGTGGACCAAGTGTCTACCTCAGGCTAATGTTTCTGAAGGCTATAATTCATTCTCGTACCGAACAACACGGTAATTCGGGGCTTTTTTGTGCCACTGTAGCTTTCACGAAAGCTTTCGGGTTGGTATTCATTTATAATTTTAAGGTAGTATTATTCATTTCATAAACATTACTTTGTTTTCATTTTCGTCCAATATATTACCGGCACGTCCGAACGATACGTTAATGGCTTTCGTGAAACGTATCGGAGATATAATTAAATTAAAAATTAATATTCAGTTTAATATAACTTTAATTAATTTATATCTTGTCTACTGTACAAGGAAACACGCGGAATATAATCTTGAATAATGACCGCTTATGCTTGCGGTATGGTTGAGACCATATATTGTCATGTTTAACAAAAATAATCCCTAAAATTATATGAAAGATAGATACGATTTCAAGCTGTCCAAGTTAACTGCTAATAAAAAGAACATAAATGTCAAAATGGGACATAAAACATACTGTGCGTGTTTCGGGGAGATACGACAGGTCCTGATGTAGGGGTAGACGTACTTGAAACTGCCGTTACATCGTATTATATTATAATTATTCATACATGTAATAAATATTGGCAATACAGTTGGAAACTTATCATTCTGCTTGTATGTTTATCAACGCAAGTTTAAAATACGTAGCGTTGCCAATTTTAGAAAGGATTCGTAAATCTTGGTTCCATTCTCGCAATGTTCAAAACAATTAAGATTTTATCTAAAAATATGCCAGCTATTTCGCAACAAAACAATCGGAAAAATCGCACTTTTCATTATTATTAATTATAACAAATGGAACCCTAATAATTGAATTTGATTATGCAAGTCCGAAACAGAAATACCCTAAGTTTCTAATAGTCCACCTTGAGAAGTAGGCGATTTTCCCACAATAATGCGAATGATTTAAATTTATAATTATCATTTCATTAATAATGTAAAATATTTTTCCCCAATTAGGAATTAAATCAACCGCCGACTCATTAGCGGTGAAATAAAAATTGCAAATGCAGATTTACGTCATGTCTTACAGGAAAAAAAATTACCTGACGGTGACTTGTAATTATTAAAACTAAAATTAAATAATTTATTTAACTTATTTATATATTACCTATATACCATTGAATATATATATATATAAAAAAAAAACAAGAAACCAATCTATTAATTCAACAATTCTGCAGAAATTTTATCAAGGTAAAAATTCAGGGTGTTTGAGATATAAATTAACGAACTTTTGGCAGAAATACGAAATAAAACTTTTCTTCCAGCAATTTTTTTATGCCAACATTTTTTTCAATTTGAAGAGCCACTTTTTATGATCTTTGGAATTTCAAGACATAGTAGCTAGAGCAGTTAAGAACTTTTGTTTTCTAATCGTTAAAAAAATTGTAGTGACTCTGATGTTTAATGTCAAGAAAATTAGCTCGCTTTAAAAATTAAAATTAAACGTGTGAAAATTTTTTTCTCTAAACATCAAAGTCGTGGCTAACTTTAAATTTTGAAATTTCAGAAGATCACAAACAGTGGCTCTTAAAATTGAAAAAATTATTACTGGAAAATTGTAAGTCATACGAAAAAAATTTACTGGAAGAAAAGTTTTATTTCGCCTATTTCTGCATACACAACAAGTTTGTTACCTTATATCCCAAACACTCTGTATTTGACTGATATAAACGTCGAGAAATTATTTCATCACTTTTTTCGATTTACTCTTGCATTAGTCGAACCTAGGTCGAACGCATTGTGGCAAGCATAAATAAATGCTGTCACCAATGTACAGTAATTATCATTTCAAAAATATCTCTTTGTATAATAATTTCTTCTGGCATTCTGTTCTCTCTGTATTCTTTTTTATGTACACTTATTCAAGCTTTCACTTTTTTCCTGGCTCCGAACTTTCTTTCTTATGATCTTACTTTTCCATAATTGGTTTTCCTCTGCTTATATTTTTCAACTAATAGTCTAATACCAATTACCAAACAGTAAGTATTTCAAGAAGAATGTAGCGTAACCAAAGTGATTTTCAACCTTATTGTGAACTCTAAATTATTATTCTCAGATTTATTCCTCCACATGTGTATTTAAATGAAAAAAAAATTATCCAAAGGTATTAAAGAAAAAAGTCTTTTTTTTTGTTGTAACAAATATGATTTATTTAATTATATCAGGTGTTCAATTGAAAAGTTTATCAAGTAGCCTTTGAATTTTTCATAACGTTAGGTTAGAAGCAAAATACTACCACTGTTTGAGAACAACTGTCATCCGTTAAACGTCAATCAGTTTAGGAAGTCATCCCTTTCTCCTTTTTCTTCTTTCAACAAAAAATCAAAACCACTTGATGAACTCTTCAATCGAACACTCGTTAAATTAGTTATGCAATATTCTAGATGTTGCTACATGCCGAATATTTAAACCAATTATAGCAATTAACATATTTTGTACAATATTCTACTGGGATTTCTTAATATATTTAATTGTCATGTTCGTTTGCACCAACAAAAATATACGCGATACTTGCTAGGTGTTATTTAATCGTTGGCGTTATTGTACCTTGCATCATAATTTTTCTACTCACACTTTGTTAAATTTGTGAAGATCGGTAGGTAGCACCTAGTGTGAACTAGTGTGAGTGATAGCTACATATTTTTTAAATATTACTCCTAATATATTGTGTAAAATAAAAAATACATACAAATTAAAATGATTAACCCTCTGATAAATTTGTTTAAGTAGGTCATGTACTGCAAAATCTGATTCTCCTAATTCATTGTCTACTATATCAACGTCAAACATTTTATTCTACAGAGATAAAACCAAAATAAATTTGCTGTTTTTGGCATACGTCAGATACAAAATAACTGCAGTGCTACCACAAATAATACAATTTTCTCTGCTAAGCCAAACATTTTTACTGCTTAAAAATGATGTCTTTAAGACACACTTATAATGACCTAGTCAGTTTTAACTGCGCTTAAATTTTAAGTGATGTTAGTGCAAACTTGCATTAAATTTGTGTGAAGTCTGTATTTCAGTTGTATATTTTAAAACAATTTACTAAATTACTCTTTTTTAGATCATTGTATTATTCCATTCTTGGCAGTCAGTGATAAGGAAAAGCCAGAAGACTCAATGGCTGGAAAGGCATCGATCTGATTGATTTTAATCGAAAATTACTAATTAAATAATGTATATTGTACTTGACATGTAATTTTAAGATATAATTTACAAATAATACAATGCTGGTAATCTAATTAAAAAAAAACATTTGTAAAACAGTATCAACTTCTTTTATAACCTGCAGGTGATAAGATGCTATCCTTGAAGTATACAATGAGAGCGTCCATCTATGGGATAGGTATATTAAGGATAACTAACATATCAGTTAAACAGGACTGGATTTTTACTTATTGAATCAGTACATTAAACCTGATAAAAGTCTGAGTTTGAAACAAAATCTTCTCTTCCGTGTGATCAGTTCTACTACACGTGTAATCTATTTGCCGTTTAACGAAACCAATGGATCTACTAAAAACGCCACAAGTTAACACTAAAACTTCTGGATCAAAAAACAATAAACTTGTAACTATTACTGTTGATATGATTGAGTTAACTGATCTATACCTGAGGTATCTTTGTACTACGTAACTTGGGTTGAAGGAATTCAGTTTATACCTACTAGACATGTTTGATTTCGTTTGAAAATTCATAAAATTAGACTTATTAAATGCAACGTTTAATATGTTAAATATTTAAAGCAGACTGCGGTACCTGTGTGCGTTGAATTAAGTAAATAAACGAAAATTACCTGTGATAACAACATTGCACACTAGAACCGCAAGGCCCATGTATTTATGCTAGGAAAACATTAAATTTAATTGAATTTCGTAAGGTTTATTCTGCTGCATTAGTTTCAGATTTTTATGCTAGACTAATTAAAAGATATTTCAGTAATTCAGAAAGTACTTAAGGTAAACCTGCGCCCATAAGGTAATGGCCATCCTTACAATTGTGTTGTAATTTTAAGAAAGTTTGCTCACAGTGGCAATACTGAATTTTAGCTTTAGGAACAATAGTTAGAGTACCGGGAAGGTGGTGTGCTTACCGAAGTAAAAATAAATAAATTTAAACAGAACTAGTATGATAAGTGATGAGATAACACGTGGCCCAGTTATCCCATAACTTTTTCAATACAGTGCTATGTAAATTGCAAAGATGATGTGTTGAAGCTATTTTCGTAAACACAGGTTTGATTCTTGAAGAAATGTAGTATAGTTTTAGTTGTAAATCTATGGCCCAGTTAATCAGGTTTACCTTGTGTGGAAAATCAGTGTTTGTAATGTCAGAGAGAAAACGAAAATCATCAAAAAGTGGGACATTTGTACTAAATGGATATAGTGGTTGGTTCATGGTACAATAATGCTTAAGCTGTTTACAAGAAATTATGTAATTAGTGTGTTAATTACATAGTACACGTTTGTATGTCAATGAGGGGGCGGCATAATAACTTTTCAACACGCTGAAGCTTGAATGAGTAGTCTTCAGCCAAGTCGAATAATTTCCACTTAATAACAGAAGACCATTGTTTGAGTTGTAGAGAGAGATAGAATATTCGTTTGACTGTTAATTTATTCCGAATCGTGTCGGATTTGATTTTCACTTCGCTCAAACGCGTTGTGCAATTTAATTCGCAACGAGCAAGTTATGTTACTGCTGATTACCGCGCGTTATTTATTGATTATTATATTACAAATTACTACTTAATAATTATTTGAAATTTATTGCACCATTTAATACTATATTACCAACCTTAAATTAGATTTTAATTCATTTATTATTTATTGAAACTCACATAAATAAGATAACTGTAATTGCTCGTACGAGATTTTAATTATCAGTGTGTTGTGATCTCTCATTTGAACCAGAAACTGTATGATTATTTTTTCCAAACATTTTAAAGGATCCTTTGTAAACGTTGATCGTAAATCAGAGATTATATTCCGCTTGAAAATGAAAATTATTAACTTGATTTCCAGGAACATTATGGGCGACTGCTAATCGGAAATATGAGAAAAATAAATTCTTCTATTGGATAAGCTGAAGATGGACAATACGTACTGTCACACTTTGATATGTTTTAGATAATAGTTCACTAAAAAGACATTGAATATATGAGGTGAATGCTAGGTAATAAGTTCACTGATTCTTTGAACGGCCATATAATTACTTCTGAACTAGGACACGGACAAATTTAAGATACACAGGTCTAAAATAAATTATTCTTGGCACAATGTATGTACTGTAGATATTTTACTTTTGTCCTGAAACTAGTGCAGTTGGTTAAGAGATTAAGAGAAGTTAAAAAGCATGTTTAATTCATTTTAAATATTACAAATATGTTTATTTTGTTTGTCAATTTCTAATTAAAAGAAAGAGGCACTATGTTTTTTCATTTCCCTAATATTCTAACCACCTCCTGAAATTGATAATTAATGTGTTTATTATTTCTTTTTATCAATAAATTGTATGTAAATGTTGAAATTGCCGACATTTTCGTTGGCTTAATGAAATGACAAAAGTAGATAAGTAAAATATTTTTTATTTTATTTTATGGGAAAGTGATGACGATGAGTATAGTCGTCAATGACACGTTTTCCTTAAGTCATTGCATGGACATGTTTTTGTGCTACTGCATTTCCTATTCAATTCACTGCTGGTTGTTTATCTTACCTAATTTACATAACAAAGATAAACCTAATTAATACTATTGTGGTAAGAAAATGCTTCTTATCGACTTTTTTACGACTCTCGGCATTTGGCATAGATTATATGCCTTGCAGATACCTTCCTGTTTGCCGTTCTTTTTCAGCTATTACTTAACTTCGATTTGTGCCGTGAGCTCGGAGATTAACTTGCGAGTGCACAATGCATTTCGACCAAATAAAATGGAGCCAAAACTACCATAAATACGAGCCATAAGAAGGAAATACATTAATCATCGACGCTTGGATGTAAAAACGTAAAATTACTGCATTTCACTGTAAATTGCAGCAATTTATTCTGAGAATGTCTTGCGTAGTTCTATGATGCTGCTATTATTTTCTGACGTTTAACGAAACAATAAATCAATCAAAAATATGTTTGTCGTACCATGAACCTTTATATCAAATATCACCCTTCCTTATCTACACGTAATGAACGAGCAGAAATCTGCATAAAAATGTTTAGGTTGTAGTTTCCTAGATTAAGTATGCAAAACTTCTACAGCCTCGTAAAGTTTTATTATAGAAAGAATAGGATTTCGAAGAATTTTTTCAAATCATGTGCATTGTGTGTAAAGAAAGAATTGCGTTGTTCATACATTAGCTTTTATTCAGGCTCTGGTATTTCGTTATCTCCTTTCCTGTTATATTGAAGCGGCGAAAAAATTCAAGGTGGAAAGAAATTTAATGAATTAAACATCACATTAATAATACAGTAACAATTTCATAAACATTTCCACGTAGTACGTACCTATGCTTCCAAAGCACCTGCTTTTTATAGTTTCAACTAACACACGCCGGAAATAAAACCCGTCCTCTGGACCCGTGTCCGTTGTAACAAATGGAAGGAAAAAAAATCACCCGAAAATTTACCAATAAATAAAATTCGAATAAAATAAATCCACCTGGACTTTTGTACGTGCGCTCAAACCAAATTAAAATCTGTGTTTAATTAAATCCTGCAGTTTCCACAGCGCGCTGTGATCGATACAAAAGACATTTAAACGCGCGCCTAACGGACGTGAAGTGTCGAGTGAACTGCCATCTAGCATGCCATGCTCATGGCACACTAGACTCGAACAATAAAAATACATCACTCGCCAAACACACCTGACAAATGAAACACTGCATCTTTGATTTATAACGTCATAAATTCGCGTTATATATTAAAAGTATACCGGCAAAAATATGAAAATAAATTAGTCTTGCGTTGCATTTCATTGTACCCACTCAAGTTTTCAAAAGAAATTGCAAATTTTAATTTGCGTTCCTATTTTTAACCTGAAAATAATTGCTGTCAACTCTTTTGTTTCGTTTAACTTGTAACCAAACAATAACTCTTATTTCTGCGTTAATCGATAATCACCTAGATTTCTTTATGTTTCTTTCTTAGCACACATAATTTTTGATAACAATAAATTGTTCGAAAGGAGTCAAGACTTAGGTATTTAAAAATAAAATGAAAATCTTTGTTATTTAATACTTCAAACGATAACATCCAAAACATGATACTGATAACATTATATGCTTAGCAATTAGCAATCCAGAATATTTTTCTGTAGCAATTTTTGGTAAAATAATAAATGCCCATCGTAAGGCCCAAGAAAAATAAGACCTTTGACATTATTACTTAATATCAAAGTCCCAAAAATATTTATCGAAAGGCGAAACCTCAAGAAAGAACAGTCAATAGATAATTGAAAAAAGAACCGTTGAAATAATATAACAATAAGGGTTCTTTAATATTTTATTGACAGATTCAATGATAATCTGCCAGCGGCGGCGGGACGTTGATTCAACTAAATGGAAATTTATTGTTGCACACTCCATTTACTTAGACATGAAGATACTCTATGGGATATAGGTCAGGTTTTTGAGCAGAATCGATATTATGTGAAAAAAGCCGATGCTTAACGCCTGCTGTATGTTTAGTGTCATTACGGGATACAAAGACTCGTTCCAAGGGAGCTGAAACATCACATTATTGACCTACTACAAAATTAATCGTTGGGATTACAATGCTAGTTCGGATACTTTTTACATACGATGTTGGAGGTCGACTTTCATTCTTTCAATCGGTAAGCATCAAACTAATATGAGCTCTTGATAATTTCTGGCGTCTAGTCTTGTATATCTCGGGGATGAGCAACGTCGTGCATTTAAATTCTTTTTCCGCCAATCGCTTACGAAGTATAACAGTGCATGGTGACATCTTTTATAACAGTTTTCAGAGTAAAATCTGCCGTACAGATTTCTTCCAACGCTATAACAATCTTGCGAATAATCCTTAAAATGGAAAAGAAAACAACTTTAGATCGTGCATACTAAAGTACTTACTTAACGTTTCTTGAACTTTTGTGCTATCAAAAACGTTAAAATAAAATAATTTAGCCTACTGCGATTTTGGGAAAGAGAGAATGGTGGTAAAAATAAATATTAATAAGAGTGTAACTCGAAGAAATACCCATGAGTTATTTCCTGGAAAGAAGTCTTATTTATTAACCTTGCAAAATTTTGTATTGACTTGATCATTCTTTTGTGGCTTTCGAATAGGCCTAATTATTTTGCTCGCATGCTCATATCTGATATGAAGTTGTACATCATTACGACTAATCCCTTCTGCAAAATAAAGAGTTTTTAAAATATAGGTAGCGTGAGACCTTCAAAGGGCACCGCCTCCGTTAGAAAAGTGTAACATTGAAGAAAATATTTACTTATTTCTGATTCCCGTGTCTGGCGTTTAATTTTTCTTATAAGTACTTCAGAAATTTGAAACGCTGTCTAAGGCAGAATGCAGTTTTATACCATATTTTTGGAGTATTTTGTGTTTATCATTTTTCCAAATGTTGAGGAAATATTATGGAAGAAAGCTAAGGAAATATTAGCAAACAATCAACTTACTTTCAACTGCAGCTTGTGAACTGCTGCTAAGATCATACCTATACTTCGTTCTATAGTACGAATACGAAAGGCTTAAGGTGCGTCTATACATGTCTCGCATCCGCGCATCCGATCGTGATCGTGTACCATGATCTGCTAAGTGTGAACGTGTTGCCGTAACGCATCCCCCTATCGTGTTTTTGTATCATTTGAAACACGGATACGATAAAACTACGTCACACTTGGAGTCGGAATATCGCCGAAACATCAAACACAGGATGGATAGGTAGCAGCAGCTAATTTCACAGTGACAAACGTGCAACGTCGAACAGTCATACAGTTGTATGACGGATGTAACAAAACGGATACGAGACGCAATTAAGTGTGGATGCATCATTCTTGCATATCATATACGATCTTCGGGTCCTGATCGGATACGCGGATAAGATACATATTTATGTGGACGTGCCCTTAGACGACGTTTTCGTATCTTTACTTGCTCTACTTTAGTTTGTATGATCTGTACAGTTGTAACTGTTGCGTGGCCCATTCGTTTGTTTTCTTACAACTTCTCTTAACAATTGAGCGTTTAGTTCAGATAAAATTTACAGTTTTTTTATTGTAACTAGAATAAAAACATAACTTTTTACTTAAGTATCTATTTGAATATTTCAATAATACATAAATTTGTTATTTTATTTTTCTCAATTAACTGTTAACTTCTCTTATTTACATATTTGATCTATTGTTAACTTTTAAAATATTTTTCAACAGAGTGATAGAAGCATTTAAAGCTTGCATTTTCACGGATCCCTTATAACACGCAGTGTATAATTTTACGCGAACATAGAACTAGATTTTCTTATTTGAGTTCTGAAATGTTCTTTCAAAATAAATGATAAAAACTAAAATTTTCAGTTCATTATACGGTAATAAATCAAAAAGATAAGTAAAATGACATTATGAACAATGAAATAATGCCTTTTAAAATATATTTTATCTTTGAAATAATTGACTTTACTGTATGAGCAGTATAAGTATGTATAATAGTTGTTAATTACAAATAAAAGTATCATCTTAGAGGTCTGGTCTAGTTAGGTATTTGTAAATGAGTCGTAATTAAATTATAGGAAATTAATTACATTCGCTTCGTTAGTTGTCATGTCATATCTTTTGTAGTAGTTAGTGTTATTTGCATACAATAAGTTCAGGTTATAAATATTTACGTCGCTAGCCTGGTTACTGACCTACAGTAATTGGATTTGAGCCGATGCTTATCGATTTTTCAAGATTACAGGCGTATAAGTACCTCAGCGGACACTATTTGGAAGTTTTGTTCTTTTTAATAATTTGTTTTATTATCTAAGCGTTTGAGAGGGAACGCAGGAATTAATTCGGGCATACTAAATTACCCCTAATGACTCGACCACCCGGTTTTCAGCGGGAATGGATGCCACATCGATCATATATGCACACTCGGATCACGCACTCCCTTGTTTTTTTCACTATAGTTTAGATGTTTTATGACCGCCCGTATAGAAAATTAATATCGGCGTTGCAACTTACAAAAAAGCATGTTGAAAAAATATCAATCATTTTTAAGACAAAAAGTTTTTGGTAACGTTTTTGTTTAATATGCATGGGATCGTAAAAATTATGACTAAATAATTATTATTAGTCAATAGGAAATGTGCGGTTTTTAATTCCTAAAATTAGTCTCGCTATGTTCTTATTAGCTTTTCAATTGGAATATAGGCAAATAATTAATTTCCGCTTCAACAAAATTAAACTAAATATCGCCCTAACTTTGAATTTGTGTCTCTCTTTAGTTCCTTAATCTTTTATAAAATTAATAAAAAACCAACATAAAAACATAACAAGCAAAACAAATAAAATCTTGCTTCGTACTAAACAGTAATAAAATATGAATTTATACAAGCTGTTACAAATTCGAAGCTCGCCATTGGAATCTCAAAAACGGTAAGAGATACGAAATCGGTTAAATTAGGGAAAAGCTGCGTGTTTTGGTGCTGAACAATAATCCGTTTTGAAAAATTTTCCACGATTTATTGATTTTGAAATATTTCCAAAAAAACGAAAAACGTAAATTTTTTAAAATTTCTGAAGTTGTTCTTGCAGGCATCACAACAAATTAATATATTTTACAGGCACTTTTTTGAGCTCTTTACGATGTTATCATTAGATTTTACTTAAAACGTTTCAACTCGTTCTGACCATCATCAACTTCATTTTAGTTATAAAATGAATGTTACGAGTTCGTAAACTAAGTAAATTTGAAAAACTTATCTTGCTAATAACAACAATCTAGTAGTAGCGAACGAAATTTACTTCCAACAATACCCAAAAAGACGACAATAAAGCAATAGTTGATTAGATTTGTAATTAAATTATACATTTTTATTATTAAAGCAAGAAAGTATCAGATTAAATTGTATATGTATTTAGAGAACTCGTATCGTAAAAGGTATTACATACATGTATTATAAGACTTTTGGGACACATGTTATACAGGTTGTAATTGATTAATGTCCATTTGCATCAAACACTTACGCTGAACTTAAATTTAAGTAGTGCTTATAAAGTGACATTTTTAGATTACACAGAGTTGTGTAAGTCATATTCTAAGTGACTTTTAAAGTTAAGCTGAGCGTAAATGTTTGGTGCAAACGGCCATTAGTTTAACTTATTAATACTGTAAGTTCTTCACCACATAAAAGAATTAATTCTGCAAATATCAATGGTCTAACTCAAAAATAATAAACTGACCTACCACAAAAACGCATCGTCTTTTTGTTTGAGAATCTCTGCTCGTTCGTGAGATACACGTAAGGCTGCGGTTTTTATAAACACATTGTAAAATAATAAAGCTCCGGCAAAATTCACTTTGTTAATGTCGCCCATAAGCAATTCGATAAAGGAAGAAGTTTCTAAATATCCACTCGCGTTGATTATTGAATTAATTAATTATAAGTCGATTTTAATCAATAGTTAATACAATAATACTAATTCTTATAACTGTTGCTCATAAAAGTGTAGCAGTTTACATCAATAATACAAAGTATTGTAATGTTCGACCATCTGTTTCATTAGATAATATTCGACAATAATTAAATCATGATATTCCATAATTTTAAACAAATAACACACTAAGAGCCAGTTTCATAATCGAATTTAAAGGAGACTTTAAATTTAAAGTCATTTTCAGATGTCAAAACAAATATGAAAACACATTTGTTTACACATCTGAATGTGACTTTAATTTTAAAGTCTCCTTTAAATTTGATTATGAAACTAATATGATTTAATTTGTTAAATGATTAAAAAAAAAGAATGTTATTATTGCTTAGTTCCCATTACAACACTTAGGGCCGTTTTCATAATAGAACTTTAAATTGAAATTTAAAGTGACTTTAACCTATAAAAACACATTAGTCTTCCTAAGCTTAAAGTGACTTTAAATTAAAGTCTCCTTTAGCACTATTATTGAAAACGGTCCTTACCCTGGTTTGCACCGAACAAATAAGCTCAGCTTAAATTTAAGCGTCACTTAGATTGTGGCTTACTCAACGTCATGCAACCTAAAATGTCACATTATAAATACCACTTAAATTTAAGCTCAGCTTAACTGGCCATGAGCGACCTGCATGCTCAGAAAACAAAATACATTAAATACATCAATGCATTTCTTTCTTTATTTGAACGAATACATGTTAAACTGTATGTTCTTTTGGAATTTTGTTTTCGTAGTCTGAACGGAATAGACTAATAAAATCATAAATTAAGGGTTGATGAGTATCGGCGTGCTTTTTTTCCAACAACACTTTTAGAATGTGACCTCTAACAGTTTTGAATTGTTTTTGATGTATCGTTGTAGCAGATTAATAAACGATTATTATTATCATTAAATACTACGAAAGTCATAAATGACCTGCCTCAACTTTTATTACATTACTCTCCGGCCTTCCTGCTCTATCATTTATTGTATATTATAGTAAACTTCACTCAGTTGGGGCATTTAAATTGTAAAAAAGTAAACGTAGATTTTTTCCGGAATTATCATTGACCTTTGCCCCATAAGTTGTCATAAGTTCGCTCCTTTTCTTATGTATTAATAGTGGTTACTGTAAGTGAAACTTTAAGCACTGTATAATATTTATAATATTAATATACGATGTTATATTAATTTATTCATTATCAAAATATAATAACAAAACACGTTTAACCGCATCCAACAATGAAGTCTACAATTTTAAATTTAAACATGCAGCATCCATCAATATAACATAGGACAAAGAATACAGAGATTTCAATTTTCCATGTTTTTGCCTTAACTCCTATGTTTCAACTTGTTTTTAAAAGAATTTGCGATTATTATGTTATTACGCATTAATTCAATATTTTTTATATAAGTATTTAAATGCTTTAATAAATATAAGTAACCATAATAAATATAAGTAAAAACTAGAAATTACTGATTTAAATTTAAGTTTATTTATGACAAAGTAACTAAATAATCATCAAAAATCAAAATCAGCAGCTTTTTATTACTAGAGCATTTATATGTTGAATAAATACAGAGGAACGATTAGAGAACAAGAAATGTTAAAAATCGTATTAGAGAAGAAATTTCAAAAACGACAAATTGTTTTTTTCGGCAGATAGGTGGTAACTTTAAGAACACAATTTTTATTTTCTGTTTAATTCTGTGTCATTATTAATTTGCGTGGAATTGTTTGAAAACTAGAAATTTCTTTTATAACCTATTATTTGGATTTAGAATGTATGGCCTGGTATTAGGGTGGGTCATTTTTATATGGAAAAAAACGAATATTGCGCTTTTGATTTTTAATAGCAAAATTATGTTGCCTTTACATGAAAACAGTATAATGCTAGAATTTAAAGTAAATAGCACCTCATGTTCAGGTTGCGCTTTGCCTTGGAAATACGAATAACTTGAATATATTCTGGTAGTCATATAACATAAATATTTCAAGGAAAATAGGGTTTTTAGAATAAAATAATCATTTATTAATTATTGAAAAAATAATACAACAGAAAAATTAATGAAAATCATTCAATATTCAATATCTTTCTTGCTATCGAATTTAGGCATCGCTGCGAGGTTCGAGTTTTAACTTTATCCACCTTCTCTTGCCCTTTTAGTATACAGTTTTGATGATAACTCTGTTATTATTATTACAAATACGAACTTTGCATGACATACTATATGGCCTTTCCTGTATAATTTCAAAAATTCAAACGTAAGGCGCACCTCTAAATATTAATTAAATTCAAAAATATTTCGTAGATGTCATAATATCACTAAAAGACAACATAATTTTGCTATTAGGTAAGGTTATCTCAAAGTTTGGTTTTTCGATCTGCCCTAACTGGTATATGTGAAAATTTAGATTGAACCAACAATTAACGCGTTCTATGTGCCGTGTTATGAAATGCGATAATTCGAAACTCAGAAATGGACATCTGTTGCACGTTTGGCTTCTTGCCATTCCATGGAAGTGTAAGAATTCTGAATTTTGTAAAGTGGGACAAGAATATGTGACTGGCTATATTTCTGGTAACGCTTAACAAGAGTTAATTTGATAATGAATCCTTTTTTTATCTTGAGATAAGATACCAATTCCTCATCATTTTACTTAAAGACTGATTATTTAAAAAGAAATTTTATTGAGCTTTGAAAGCTTGACTTTAAGTAAATTAAAAGTTTCACAACTTAGCGAAGATATATTCTAAAATAATTAGAAAGCAATAATATAATTATTATAAGGTGATATTGCATGCAAAAATTTAATAACCTAAAATTATGATGATTCTGTTGTAAGATTACTCGAGAATATATGTATAGTCAAACATATTCTGATAATTAGTAACTTAATTTATAATGTGCAATTACGTCTGATCTTGAAAATTTAAATAAAATTTCAATTTACCACCTAGTATTCCTTCATTAAGAAAAATATTGTACGCAGAGCTAATTATAACTTGTAATGTGTATTATATTTTTAAATGATAGATTATTTCTCCCTATTGTATGTGAAAATTTATGTGTATAAAATGTCGGGGGTAGATTTGAGAAAGATACACGCTTTCTCTTCCACATATCCTGCGCGAGTTTTTAAATTCAATAAATTAAGTAGTGTTTATGATCCGCTCGATAATTTTACACGTTTGTATGCGATGCAGCAAAATAAAAAGTGTCATAAAACATGGTTTATTTGTTTCATTTTCCTTTTATTAAAAACGCATTCGTTTTAATTATAAGCGCAATTAACATGAGACTTACATCTTCACCTTATAATTAAATAAGATATAATGCTCTCCTGGAAGAGTTATTGTGCAAAATGTCATGAACAGATAAATGCCAGGCAGCAATTAAAAGTGTATATCAGACCGCACGTTTACCGCGTTTTACATACACCAGGACCGTATCTGCGATCGCAGGACAACAACGTGCATGTTGCACGCACGCACGTTGGGTTCCTATCACCACCGCCACCTCCGTTTCGTATTTTACCGCTTATTCGACGATCCTGTGTTACTAGCGCCACGATCGGTGGACGCACGAAGCACCATTTCGCTTTACGTATCCACCTTGCTGCCCTCTACCGGCGACGATCTGAACTTGGTGATCATCGTAATTTAGTAGGTGGGAGCAAACTCCCGCGCTAAATCCTGGTGGGGTTGAAATTATAGGGGAGTACAAACTGTGTGAGAGAGATGAAATTTCAAACTGAAGAATGGGAGCGGCGGTATTCCTTAGGATTAAAATAGGAGATAAATTTTCGAATTAAAATTCCTTTTATAAATTTCGGTTAGCAAAAATACATACATTTTATTTTAAAAAATAACATTTAAATACATACATAAGTGTTCAAAAACTAATTGGTAGGCGACGGTGACTGTATGTCACGTGTTTCCACTATTTTAATTAAACATTCTAACCTCAAAAAAATGTCTTTTAAGATGTTTTTTTTTTGTTGTTTAAATTGTGTTTACGGTTATGATCGCTAGTAATGAGATTAATAGTTTCTTCCATTTTTTTCAACTATTTATACAGAGTGATTAGAAATTGGTGGATCGATTCTATGTTGTGTTATTTTGACAAAAAACATTTAACATCTGCGAGTCGAACATCAATAAAGTTAAAAGAAATTGTAGTCGAAAAATACATATTAATTAAGTGATATAACAGCTAACATTCCTGACAGAATCCTCTCTTTCTCTCTCTACCATCTTTCAAATATCTTAATTATTAACAAGTTGTTAAAAAGTTTTATTTGGTTGCTATGAAAAATAGGCAGTGTTGGTCTTGATATAATATTACATGGATGATAGTTGTCCATAGTCAACAAAAACTCTACCAAATTTGATTTTTCCCTGTCAAATTTTCATTTTGGTCGATAATTCAGCTTGAAAACATTTTTGTTTTTCCATAATGCCTGAGAAGTGAAGTTAATCAGTACGACGGGCTTATATCGCAACCACCTAGGTCTCCACATCTGAATGCTGGATTTTTTTTGTCTAAATCATATGAAATTCAACTGGAAAATTTAATTACCTCTATTGATATTGCAATTGAACAGATCAATTTCTGAAGTGCTTCAAGATACCATGCATTTATTGAAAACGAGACAGAGTGGGCCATGAAATATGCAAACTTATGTATTAGATAAGATTACTTTTAGAACAAATATTTAAATAATTTAACCTTTGTTAATATCAAAATATCACAATCAATGCTCGAAATGTTGCCCCTTCACTTACAAAATATAATTTTTAAATTTAAACTTTCTAAAAAAAAACCATTTTTGTTCATCCCTTTTTACCACTTCTATTTTAGCACTTCTTTATTGATCCTTACTGATAACCAGACTAACGATTTCGGCCCTCTTCGAACATATTGGATTGTAAATTCCACGGCTTCGCACAACACGACAGGTGGTGGGGGAGCATCTGATAAGAAAAATATTGTCTTACATACTTTTTTGATTTCTGTTAAACTTTATTTAATTATTTACTGCGATCGTAAGCCTGCTGATAACCGACAATTTCTTGTAGCTTATAAAACTGAAAATATAAAACTAAATTTTTACTAAAAAGACGTAGAACTAATTTAGATAATTTCTGTATGTTTAATTTACCTATTTTTCTGACACTCAAAATAAATTAAAAACATGTAATTAATGTTTGTAGCCATAATTTAATATTGGTAAATCAAATGTGATATAGCAAGATTAAATTTAAAACATATTACAGCGGTTCTCTAACTTTCGTATGTCAGGCCCTCCTTTTTCATCTTGAATAATTTTGCATCCCCTGCGTAATATAAAGACAGTGGAGGGATCCTTTAAAAAATTTGAACACTACTTTCAGCAAATACTTTTTCGCAGATGAAGACATTACATTGGGTGACTGGAATTGAGTAATAAAAATGTAAAAATTAATCATGATGTCTTGTTCATTTATTTGATGCCCCCAGTACAGCTTCGTCACCCCCCCCCCCCCCAAGCGGGCGCGCCTCACAGCTTGAAAACCGCTGATATATCAGTTAATTCGTTGTTGTGCATATTTTCAGTTTTACGATCTACAGGAAATTGAACTATCTGACAACAAAAGAAAATGTTTCTTTAGAAAGCATTCTGATCAAAGTTTTAAATATATTTTAACGATTGTTATTTTACAAATCTGTACATTAATGGTAAGTAAGTAAATTTATTTAAAACAAACGTTTGAAGATTTCAAAGCCAACTCTGGCTTGTTTTCAAAAAATCGCACGGAAGGTTGTGTTTGTAAAATAAACTATGTATTCAGATACTTGTTACATGTATTCCAAAGAATTATTAATATATATTTTGTGGAATTATTATTTGTTTGTGAACATTTTCAAATTAACATTTTCATTTAAAATAAGAATAGAGGTATAACTGATCTGCCTATTTCCAAACACTCTGTATTGAATAAAATTTTAACAGATAGATACTTTCTTTAATCTATTCTTTACAGTATCTTAATAATAATAAGAAAGAAAAGTTTAAGTAGCGAGATCCTGCAATCGCTTTTTGACCTGACATAGCAACAAAATTATTAATAATACATAATAAATTATACAAGAAGAATTTTTAAACGTACTTTAAAAATATTAGGTTATTGTTGAAAAATGGAATTTTATGTAAACAGTAGAAGTGAAAAGTAGAAGATCATTTCTTAGCAGATTTTTTTAGGAAACAGTAACAAAAGTGAATAATAAGTGAGTTATAAGCCCTGAAAGAGGGGTGGAAAATATTGTTTTCTTGGCAATATCTTCTGGATGCTTTAAGTTATCATACTAATATTTTAAACTCGGGTATAAGGCACCTAACTGCACATTTACAACATATTTGTTAGATCCTCTCTCCTTTTTAAAGGGTAGTTTGAGGGGATGACTTTTCAGTATTTTATACCTAATTTTTTACTTTTTACATATTCCACCAAATATTGAAAACAATATTTTTTAGATTATTTGGAACAAACAGGCTCTTTTGTTGCTTTTCTATAAACTGAACCGTTTTCGAGTAATTGAGGTTTAAATGTTAACATACATCTACTGCATTTTGTTACCATAAAATACGTTTGACCTTCTCAAACTTCCGCTTAAAAAGTAGGGAGGATCTGACAAATGTATCTTAAATGTTCAGTTAGATGCCTTATAAATATTAGTTTAATAACTTAAAGAATTCCGAAGATATTGCCAAAAAAACAATACATTTAATCCTTCTTTTAGGCGATTATAACTCCCTTATTATTGACTTTTGAAAAAAGATTTACAAAAAGGTGACCTCATTTTTTTATGTTCTATTCACCTTGAAAATATCGGGAGACAATTTTTAATCACCGTGTATTTAAAATCATTAAAATTATTCGTTGTTTTCGTAATAAGATTCATATGACTTTTTTGATAAGTATTTTCTAGCTACTCGACAACTTTAGTTTAAAGTAAATAATCATTTAAGTAAGTAATAAGTACGTAAAAGAATTAATGTTTTGATGAGGTCTTCTGTATACATACAGATTAAACAAATAACCGAAACCAAATTTCAGTTAAACTTAGTTTTCGCTACTTCAGAGAAACTTAGTTTTCTTTATTTGTGTAGCCTGTATACAGAAAACCTAATTAAAAAGCCAAATTTCTTTTATTCTTATTAATTAGCATAATTATTTAACTGCGTGAATAAATGTTCTTAACCTAAAGTTGTCGAGTAGCTCGAATAAATTGATATTTATCCAAATAGACATCAATTTAAGGGGAAGTCATTTTGCAAAAGAGCAGTGTGAACATCTACAAAACTATAAAAGAGAAAATATAAATTCACATTTGTTTCATTTTAAGATTCATCAATGATAAGGTGCTTTTAAAATCGGTCTTGAAGCTTCCAAGACACTGCTTAAACAAATCTTGTCTGTAACTTTAAATTTCGTCTCATGGTGTATAACTCGACGTACATATATTTGTTCTGTAAATATGCAGTGTTTCTATGGAAGCTAAAGATAAAAATTCGTTCAACCGTGCAGAAAGCAATATATTCGTGAAGAAAGTAAATAATATGATAGCGCAATCTCACCTATTTAAATTTTTTACTATCTTTTTACTTGTTAATTTACTGCTGAAAAGTATAAGTTTATAATTAACATTCAATCCACAGAGAAGAAGTTTTGTGCATGGAAAAAGTAAATAAAAATTCAATACACAAATAAAAACTGCACAGCACCATAGAATTCAATTTATACAAATAGTAAATAGTAAATAGTAAACTTAATTGTTTATTTGCAAATTTATATGGAATAAACTATACACAGCCGTTTCAATTTTGGATTATGAAAAACATTCAACTTCCTATTAATATCTATGTACCTATATATTCTGATTTTGGACGATTAGTCGCACCGGCTTCGATTAAAGTTAATCTCTAATTAAGGTCAAGAAAGTCCTATGTTTAATCTAGGATTAGATGGAGCAACTCAGCCTAAGGGCGCATACACAGTGAAAGCTGGTTTTCGGTAACCAGCGCCGATAGGTTCCAGTTTTTCGCGCATAGGGTATACACAGTGAAAGCAGATATCTATTGAGAAAAATCAGGAAAATAACCTGCTTGGACTATGTTATAACTAATTTAAAAACCATGCGCTTATTTAAACTGGCATTGTACAACTGGGCCTAAAGACTGCTAAAAAGATTTCGTTTTTTTTTAATTTAAATTAAATTGAGTTTGTTTTTCTGATAAGCTTTACCTAAAGTGAAATTCTTTAAACTTTTTAGAACTGCAAGATAAACAATATTTCCACTTAATCGTGTCATTTACAAATTTGCTTGCAGTAGAATCCCAACACATTCATTTGCACCTCAAAATGTAAGAGGAAGAAATATTAAAAACAGCATTTATGTAAATTTTGCGTTGCAAGTTGTCGGTAAGTAGGCACGAGATGTTTATGTAACTAGAAAGTACGACCTTCTGAATAAATTATTTAGTATCAAATTTCACTACTGAATAGTGAATACATCGTGGTTTTATCATATTAAAATTCTCGAACTGATGTTGCCGGTTTAATGGATTGGTAATTAATTTTTTTCCAGAATTTTTGCAAAATAGTATTTATAATGACTAAAAAATTTAGAAACTAAAGAACACATCAGGAAAATCTAGAAAACAAAACGTTAAAAATATTTTTGTTTGGTATTACTTAAAAGTAATCATAATCTTTAGCTTTACTGCACGTACACACTAAAAAGTCATCTTGTCTTCTGCAACAAGTAATCAAATACACAATTTTGGTCTCATAGTAATTACAAGAATTAAAATTATTAGTCCTTTGTAGCAAAAATTATGCTAGATAATAATGTGCGTTTATTGATGAAAAGAAATTCTAGTTATCAGAACCAATAAATTAGTTGTTTCAAATTTCAGTAATTTTCTGGGTTGCATCTAATAATATTTAGAAAATTAATTGTATGTACTTTTCAAACTGCAGTGTGGGTAATTTAATTTTTTTAACAAAACCAACATTTTTTAACGAGACATTAAATTTTTATTTGACAACATATCAGTCCTCCATGAAATAAAATTTCTGTAACTAAACATTAAATCGAACATCCAAGAAAACCGTTGGTCTTAAAAAAAATTAAATTTTTAATTGAACGGATTTGTTCTTAAAAAAAACAAAATGCCTCGTCCATTTTAACTGAATGCTGGAAAAGTTAATCGTGAGTTGCGAGACGACCGACGGTACAATGTCATGACTTTTATGAAATATCTTTAAAACGAAGCAAAATATTGAAAACGCATAAGAATACAAAAAGAACGGATTATTTAATTTGTAATGTAAAATGAAACCAGAGGCATGAACAAATTTAGGTGTCTCAGGTTACATCTGCCCATAAATGTATTAATTTTGTAGGCCTTTACTCTCCGCTTTTGAATTATTCTTACAAGAAAAATTAAAATTTGATATCATTTTTCTCGAAAGCAAAGCATTTCTGAAAATTGTTTATTAAAGAAAGTTCCATTATTTTCTGAAGTTCCATTGAGTCCTGAAGTTATCAAGATTAGTCCTGAATCACCTATATCTACCTGAAGATCGCATAAATAACGAACAAATTTAGCACACGCTTATTTAAGTGTTTATAGTTTTTTAATAAGGTGTAATCATATTCTTATTGAAACTCTAGAAAGCAGGTACCTATTATAGTAGACTTATGGCAGTAAAAAATTTTATTAGCATCTCGGAGAAGAATAAAAAATAGTCAATATTTACATCGCATATCCCGTATCTACGGAGCGCACAACTCGAGACAGGTAATATTTTTTTCGGTGTGCAATCGCACGATCCAATCTCACCTTATAAATCATTTGTCATATCTAACACGAGTCAGGTAGGTATTTTACCAATATGGCACATCTTATAGGCAGGCATGCAAATAGCAGCTCTCTGCAAAGTCGGCGTAGAGGTGTAAATCAAATTACCTGCAGCATTTTTCATGGAAGTCTTCGGTGAACCTAACACCCTCCCGATCCGTCACGATAAATCAACGAAGGGGCACAACCCTGCCCTAATATGTTACTGGCTGTGACCTGGGGAGATCTTAGTGGGTGGTGGACTTGTAGATCTGCAATCATATATATTGGAAGCTAATTCGGGAAGAACTTGCTTTTATGATACTATTTAATAACAATTGGTGACTTTTATATTTTTATATGCATATACGGTATTATAAACGAATATAAAATGATGGATTAATGAATGCCTATTTGGTTTAATACTACTGTTATGTAATTCGCGTAAAAATTAATAGAAGTAATATGTATGAAGTAGTTTGAGAGTAAAGACAAAGTAAACTTAGAAGTAATCGAATAATAACTATAACTTTAAACCATGTGTTTTGCTTCCGCTTGGTTTATGTGATGAATTTTACTTTATCTTTTTCTATTAAAATAAATACTCTTCATGACCGGTTCATTAATAAACAAAATTTTGAAGGATATTAAATATATAATTCCATCACGGATTAATGAAAATAGCATTATTAATATTATTATAATCACCTGGAGACTAATGAGTTTTTCTAATGAAAATGTTTGTATAGTCCGTTTACTTGACATCCGCACTGTCAGTATCAAAATTTGGAAAAATTCGTGGTTTTGAGTGTACTTGTACATTCAGTTACTAACATGTCAGTGGATAAAAGCCAGATTAGATATGGTATGGCGTATAATTAACGTTAGAAATTATTTGTTTCCTCTTAAAATTAACAGCACTTGTCTAAAATGTATTAATTATTATGAATAAATTAAAAAATACTGATGAATAAAACAGGAAATGTCACAAGTGTACAGTGATACCAACATACTGTCAATTTGACAGTGTGAATGTCAAGTAAACGGACAATACAGGGTGCCCGGATTTCGTTGGGACAATATAAGTAACTTTTTCTACTTTGCGTTCACAATGAACTCATTGTGACACCAAAAACAGTTTCACAATGAAGCTCATTGTGAAACTGTTTTTGGGGAAATTTTAGTCAATTTTTAATTAAAAATATTTAATATATTTTACAAAATAACTGTATTTGTTACTTAACAATGAAGCTGGATAAGAAAAATTAATAACTTGTTTATGTGACTTTTGATTAAAACGAAAGGTTTTCAGTGTTGCCACGCATTACAACTAAAATTCCCCATATACTAAGGAGATCAAATTTTTGACAGTATTTTTGATATTTTTGTTCAATAAGTGACGCAAAGTAGAAAAAATACTATACTTTACGCGTTTCACAAGATACATTGTAACACTCGTTCCGTTGGGGCACTCCGGGCTTGCTACGCTTCGCTCGTCGTACCCCAACCCCACTCGTGTTACAATAAGCCTTCTTGTGAAACTCGTAAAATAATATACTATTTTTATTCGAAGATATAGAGAGATGGTTAAATTAGTAAAAAGGTGCGGGTTCAAGAGCTCATTGAGAATACATTTTCAAATTTTACTTGTCATGGCCAACTTGGTTAAAATAAAAAAAAAAACTAAATTTCATAATTTCTTTTAGTTGACGTAACTTTTTTGTTACTTAGGATATTTAGATGCGGTTTGAATTAATTTGTATGGTAATTTAAATATTTTTATTGGCAAAACAAAACCAAACTAATTTAACCATCTCTCTATCTTCAAATACAAAAGTTACCCATGTTGTCCCTACGAAATCCGGGCACCCTGTATATTATTTAGTCGCGATATAACCTAAACAATTTACAAGGTGATCTTCACTTTTAATTTCTTCTTCATAAACTAGACTGCAAAACTTTAAATCTAACACTAATGTCATTACAAAACTTCAAATCTGATAGGGGGCATTCAACAAACAAATCGATTGATTACAATCAGATTGAATCGATTTAAATCGATTCATGGAAACACTGAACGGTGACGTGACCGGTATAACCCTGTTTTCTAGAATATTTGGTATTTAACTTTTCAGCAATAGCAATATCACAATATTGGCAGTGTCGTTAAGTTATTTCTCAAATAAATCACTGAAATAAACAATACACTGTTATAAACAACTCGCACATATGATACAAACCGCTACGCCATATTTAATCGCAGTTGAATCGTAAAATTTTTACGATGGACAATTTCACGATCAATGTTGAATCGATTCGGATTCGTTGAACGCTAACCCGTATGCAATCATAAATCGATTGTGTCCGTTGAATGCCCCTGATCTAATGAGCTAATGACGTTGCAAAACTTCGTATCTGACATTAATAACATTCGCAGGTATCACGGATGTTTAATGGTGTTTTCGTTTCATTGCTCTAGAGCCCTCTCAGAGTACTTTAATCTCATTTTAACCTCATGTTAATCGGATTAGAAACACACAAATAGGAGAAGAATTAGAAATAACATCAGTAACAGAATTCATTGAAAGACGACAGCTATGCTGGTGGGGTCACCTTCAGAGAATGGATGACAAACGACAAGTGAAGCAAATATGGGAAACGAGGATGACGGGGCAAAAAAACAAAGGACGACCACATGAGAGGGAGCACGTCATTTGGGTGAATGACAAATGGGTGAACGATAAATGGGTGAAGTCATTTGGGTGAACGACATTTGGGTGCAAGCGACAAATAGGTGAATGCGACATTTGGGTGAACGACAATTGGGTGAATGCGACATTTGGGTGATCGACATTTAGGTGAACGACATTTGGGTGAACGACATTTGGGTGAACGACATTTGGGTGAACGACAATTGGGTGAACGACAATTGGGTGAACGACAATTGGGTGAATGCGACATTTGTGTGAACGACAATTGGGTGAATGATATTTAGGTGAACGACAATTAGGTGAATGATATTTAGGTTAACGACAGTTGGGCGAACGACAATTGGGTGAACGACATCTGGGTGAACGACAATTTTGGATAAACAATAAGTTTATTTATATGAAATATGAAAGATCTGTTATTTCATTTAATTATAATTGCATACTTTCAACAAAGTAATACCTACATAGTTATTTATTACACTAGGCGCCGAGATATCAATCTGCTAATAAATTTATTTGATGAATAACTTTACCAATCACCATGGATACTATTCATAAAATTCGAGTTATTTGCCAAATAAATAACGTTATTAGGTACAGCCAACTTTAAAAGTAATGAACTAGCGAAATGGGCTAGGCGGTCGCCCGATCGACAATTTTCCTGTTAGAGCTTAACTTTAAACTTCGCTTTATTAACTAAACGTAGTTTGAAAATTAAAAGGGATAAAAAATGTACTCCAAGGGTACGCCACTGTAAGAATGAATGAATGCTTTAAAATATGGCATATTTTTGATACGAAATGACATGCTCGAGCAGGCATTTATTTGTCAAGTGACGTTAGGGTAAACATTTTTATCTTTTTTTTAATTTTCCAAACTACGTTTGGTTCAAAAAATTTCTCATGTGACACATTTAAAATTTCTATGTAGATTTATATACTTATTTTACATGTGAAAAATATCGCCTTTTAAAATTCGTAATAAAAATGGGGATTTCGATGTTTCGTCGGCGGCTTTTATAAGACTGAAAAATGTCGCTCTCTCCTAAATGACGTTCACCCAAACATCGTTCATCCAATTGTCGTTCACCCAAATGTCGTTCACCTCAATGTTGTTCACCCAATTGTCGTTCACCAAATTGTCATTCACCCAAATGTCGCATTCATCCAATTATCGTTCACCCAACTGTCGTTCACCCAAATGTCGTTCACCCAAATGTCGTTTACCTAAATGTCGTTCACCGAAATGTCGGTCACCCAAATGTCGCATTCACCCAATTGTCGGTCACCCAAATGTCGCATTCACCTATTTGTCGTTTGCACCCAAATGTCGTTCACCCAGATGACTTCACCCATTTGTCGTTCACCCATTTGTCATTCACCCAAATGTCGTAGACCCAACTCCTTCCTACTCTCCATCATATAATTTCTGCAGTCTTGTAATTTCGCGTTTACATTCGCCCATTACGAAGTCTTGGTGAAATAAATGAGGTAATTTAGCACAATTGCAATGTCAAAAAAGCATTTTACTAATTGTTTTTTACAAAAGTTCCCGATCGAAAGCGATTGCAAAAATAACGAGAGTGCTCGCACCCTCTCTCACAGACCGTGTTTACCTATAATTTTCAAATTACAGCGCCAATTGAACCAACCGTCGAAGGGACTATTTCTTGGATGAATATGGAAAGGTAATTAGAGAAGGTGCTCGTTGGGACACGGCATTCGAAAATATTTATAAATTTGTATAATTGTCTGTGAAACAGAGGTGCGAGTACTGGAAGGTCTAAATAACCCACGCCGATAGGTAGAGGGGATCTGATTATACAGGCTGTTTCAAATTCGACCCTCATCATTGGGATCTCGCTTATTTGAGGAGATAGACGATAGGTTTAAATTTGGCAAAGTTGCTAAATTTTACGAGCATTAATAACTCTTATTAACGTAGCAATTATTTCTCTGCGGATTATTAATGCTCATAAAATTTTGTAAATCCACACATTTCTGCTGCCGAGGCTTTTATAGAAGTCTGCTTTTTGTTCCTCCAGACTCTGGATAACTACAATTTTGGCACTTCCGTTATCTTTAAAATGCGTTCTACAATTTTGACACTTCCGTTATCTTTAAAATGCGTTCTATGTAAATGGAATTCAGTTCCAAAGTAAATGGTGATCAGAGGGTGCCAAATCAGGTGAATATGGTGTGTCAATATTTGGAAACCCAATTCGGCCGCTTTTGAAGTTGGTGCAACGCTAGTGTGGTACGAGGCATTGTCATGCGGCCAGCAAATACCGAATGATTTTTTAAATTTTTTATCAACTCTTGCCATGAGATCTGGATGGCATGTCTTAGCTTAAGTGAAAAGTCCGTCATTGCACTCCTGTTTGCTGTTTTACAGTAAAGCTACGACATGCTGTCCAAATTCCATGGCAAGAGTTGATAAAAATTTTTAAAAATCACGCGTTATAATTTCTGAGTATGTGTACAGGAAAGTAAAACACTTTCTGAATGTAAATATTTACGGTGTCTTATATTTGAATGGTCTTATTGAAATTAATTAACAATTATTATTTTTCACACACATTTACCGATGAGCATGAGTATAATAAAAATTGCACCTTGCTACAAGACAAATTGCGTCATGTAAAAAGCCCTTAATCATTCCCCTGTGCTTCAGTTTAATATCCCCCCACTTTCCTACACGCGAGAGTCTCCAGTAATCGTGGTCCTTCTTTCAAAAAGTCCATGAGTATAACACCTTGAATCCCAAGAAACTGAAAGCATCACCTTCTAAGCTGATGGTTGTACTCGACATTTTTTTGAGGCGGCGAGTTACTGTGCTGCTATTCCATACTGGATTGTTTTGTTTCAGAATCAAAGTGATTCATTATTTCAGTACTTCAGCCTGCTTTCGTCCATTGTAACGATCTCGTCAAGAAAATGTTCAGAGTCAGCTTCAGAATAATTAAAAAGTTGAGAACAAATGTCGATTCGATCTTGCTTTTGAAAAGGTGTATTCGTGGCACTCACCTGGCGTATACGTTATTCGGGTGTAACTGATTGTAAAATAGATCGTACCGACCAATCGCTAATCTTTGTACTTCTTATTATTTCAATCACCGTAATTCTTCTATGCTTCATAACTATTGTTTTCACTTTTGCCATCATTTCTTCATTTTGTGCATTTACAGTGTGCCCATTTTTTTAATCATCTTCTAGGCTTATTCTTCCGTTTTAAATTCTATTAACCAACATCTAAGTGTAAATTCTGAAGGTACTCTCCATATACATTTTTTAAACGTTCTCCATCTTTCCATTTTAGACTACCCTGTTAAATTCTGTTTTATAAATCAGAATTTTATTTTTGTCTAATCTATATTAGGTCGATGTAAATACCGTGTGTATTCCTAGGTTTATCAAACCCTAACTTGAAATATCTTAATGAAATTCATGAAAATTAACTGTTTAGAAAAAAGTAGAAAAATAGTCAGATTTAGATTTTCGAAGAAGGTTTAGTGTTCTGCATCAACTTATTTTTTGTGTTTTGAACCTTTCTCAAATTAACTTATCGAAATTATATTGTAACCGTGCAAAAAACATAAAGAACGATTTTTCAGTAAAAGCAATTGAGTCGAAATTGTAATTTGGCAATTTTTGAGACAATTTTTTTTTCTCTGCAGAACTATTTAGGTAAGTTTTCCTCTATGTTGAACAGCTAGCTTTCACGGATGTGTATTCTCTTCAGTTATTGCACACATGTCGGCTTCCATATGACACCTTTCTTATGCGAAATTTGAATGTATACGTACATATTAATTTTGCGCCGTTAAAAAATGATTTCAGTATTAAATTTGAAGTTTATAATTACTGACTGTAAGACCAACTGCATCCGTAATGATTTCCGGGCAAGATGAATTTTTTTAGCTCTTGGCGGGCACACTGTGAAGCAAGCAAGCAGCCTCGGTGAATGCAAATGCAATTTAAAAGCCATCATTCAGCGTTGCTGCAGGCTAATGCCGTTTACCAAACCAACTGCATTAATGAACTCTTCTAGAGCCAGACAGACATGTTTATACCCACACTGAGTTGCACGCGCTCCGGACCATATCGCTTATTTATTATTACAGGTATTTGCGGTGAACGTGACCTAGACGATGAGAGAAATCATTAAATTATAACATTTCAGTTACTTAGCGGGGATCTTATACAAATTTTTTTTGTTTGAATTCGGAAGTTTTATCTCGCGTGTGAAATGCTTGATGTATGGCGGTGTATATTCTCCAGAAAGGGTTGATATATTTATTATCGTATCTCGCTTTACTTAGCACAATTTATCCTGAGATGAAAAAGTGGTTTGACATGAGCAAGAAGGAACTTTACCATATTATCACACAAAATTTTTACTATAAATATTTTGAAGCAAAAATATAAATAATTTTTAGTATTTTAATTTTTATCTATTTTTTTTAACCTGTCGCAAATATTTATGACATTAAATATAAATTTTAAATTAAAAATTATATTTTTTTGCATATAACTCGATGATCAGTAAACCAAATGTTATCATAAAAGAATGGTGTGCTAAATAATGTGATCAACTTAGTCATGCGCAATGCTATTGCTACAACTCCAGAATTCTGTAAGGGTGAGGTTTGCGTGCAGAAGGTGCATTCTAGTTGTACGTGACTGTACATATTATGCTAACTGCATTCAGTTTTATAATGTCTTTTAGATTATATAGAAAATAAACTAACAAGCTTATTCAAAGTATGATATCACCAGAAATAATTTTAATATTGTATATGTATTTTTCAAACGACGCAGCTACAGAAATTCTTTAGCGAGTTCTTGAAAAATTTCTTTGCTTGCCTAGAATATACATACTCGTAGTTCTAGTAGGCAGGACTTTTTGTTCTGTGCTTCCTTCTATTGGATTACCTCCTGACAATATGCCTTGGTTGGACATCAAAACGATTCAAAACATATCGCAAAACTCTTTAAACTTGCTCTACAAGTTCAGCGATTATTCACTTTCATTCTTTTGCTTTGTCAAGTAGTGGTTCTCAAATTTTGAGGTGGTTCATTTAAACACTTTATTTAATTTTTGGTTTAGCTTATTTCAAATGAAACTAGGAATAACAAGTGCCAGAAATACAACTCCAATACGGTTCCATTGCAAGCCTTCTCCTCTGTAGACACACAGATGAAAACTGTATTGGAGTTGTATGTATTTCTGGCACTTGTTATTCCCAGTTGCATTAAATGCCGTAGTGTTTGTAGATTGCATTGTGTCATTCTCTCTGTAGACTTCGTTCACGATGATGGTTCTTATTGCTACTATGCATGACCAGTGAATCTTTAGCGATTTTAGTTCCCAAGTTGTTTTTAGAAATTTTGTGATTCAGAATTTTATGTTTATCAGATATTATTTTTATTTCATTGCCCATTTGTTAAATTAAATAATCTCATATTCATTCGATCTTCAAAATTGGAAGCCAAAATTTCAATGCAGTTTTCTGCAGGGCATTTCCGGTGAACGCCGGGGTGTTCGTCTCGTATGAGGCTAGCCTAAAAATCTTGCAGGAATTCTTTTAATCAAGAAAAAAAAAACGCTATGTATAATCGAAAATTATCTACAAGTTCTGAATTTATTTTAATTATTTTACCTGAACAAATGAATCAGCTATTCAAAGAAATTGTAGCCACAAGAATGCTGTTTATATTAGGTAAAAAGTGATATTTGATCTTTGTCAAACATTTCAATAATTGTCAGTGGTAATGTCTCCTGGAAAGTGGTAATTTTTACTGGAAATTTGGAAGGAGGATATCCTGTGGTTTATACCAACCACTGAAGATGTGTAACGTAGCTGCCGAAATGCGTATCTTCGCAAATTAATTGTGGTAAAAGATCATTTTTCATTTACTAATTTTAAGACACTGTTTCCTAAACTAAATTTTTAGTTTAGACATTTTAATATTAGACAAGAAATAGACTCAAAATTGATTGTATTCTAATTCTTGTTTATTTTTTGTTCTGTTAAGATAAATAAAATTGGTTCAGGAAATTTTTATTCAATATTGGACCGGTCAGAAGAAATAAGAACCGTTACATATCGGATATTTTTTTAATTACAACCCAGTTTGTATCATCATGTTTTATAATTTTTTATATTTTATAATATAGGGTTCCCCACAATAGACTAGCCATTTTCATATTTATATAAATTCTATACTTGATAATTCAAAACATCTGTATATTTTCTATGGTCTTTGGGATTTAATGTGTCGATTCTGCTCATATCTGTAGCAACCGCAAGATCTGTAAACCTGTAACTCAATTATTAAAATATGGAATTTTGAAGCTCTATGGAAGATATGATTTCTCCTAGGTCTCTGGGATTACTCGCAAGTCTGTGGTATTAACTTAGAACTCGTATCATACTGAGAACTTCAAAATTCTACCTTTTAATAATAAATTGACTTATAGGTTCACAGATATTACGGTTGCTATAGATATGAGCAGAATTGACCCATATAAGTCTATGCATTTAATTGAGGGGGTGCCTCGTTCCACGAAATACTAATTTGAATCTGACTTATGACAGGCGTCTACTCGATTAAATCCCAAGGACCATAGAAAATATACAAATAAGAAATAATTTATTAGTGTGAACATAAATGTCCAAGAACATTAAGACAAATATTTTGGCGGATAAGGACATATAAGAAACAATTTATTCAGTATCTACTACAGAATTTATTTAAATATGAAATGGGTAGTCTATCATGGGAAACGCTGTATTTAGAAATTGACCAAAGTTTCGATTATTCCTTTTGGCACAATTAAATTATAATTGGTTTCTCTCTATTTATACATATACAGGTATTATAAAACTTAAAATATTATAAATAATCATGTTATGTTTAGAAACGCTTTCTTCATATTACTTTTACAAGCACTATACATCATTTTAGATTATGAAGATGTTATGTTTATGGAATTTAATTTTTTTTTAACAAAACTTACATCACAAATTTATTTACAGTGTAGTTATCCAACCAGTCACAACGAAATATAGTGTCTGATACGATCAGACATACGTTATTGACATCGTTAAATCATATTGTTGATATAATTTACTTCGAATTATGTTGTCAATTCCACGGGCATAAAGTTCTAAATGAATGAAAGAAGACATGTGACTGTTGTAAGCCGTTTATCTTCATTTAAAATCGTTAGAATAGAGAGACGGCGTGAAATATAGAAATGTTCTTTACTGCTACACCTTTGAAAAGGTAAAAGGTCACTCCAGGTTGAATGTCGCTGTGTCTGGTGTCATTTACAACGTTTTTAATTGAACTTGTACGAACCGTAGCCGGTTAGAACAGCAGGAAACTTATGCAACGATTTACACGTGCATACGCACACACACAGATTCCGTTATATGTATATGTATACGTTTTGTTAAATATGTGCAAAACCTGATGAACAATGTTTTGATATACTGGACTGAAAATTTACAGTCCTAGAGTAAATATTTGAAGGTAGTTTGTTATATGTTTATTATTTTTTGTTTGAAGTTGCCACTAATAATACTAATAGTAAATTTCTAATAGCAGTTATATAGGACGCATACCTGTACTATGTAAATATTGGCTTCCGATGTTCTTTTTATAAGTTTGTATCTCTACATATTTGTATGCAAAAAAATGTGGTAATTAAAAGAACCAAAGTCGGTATACTGATGACCTTATTAAGGGGAAAAATCCTGGACGGCAATCCGATCATTAATAAGGACAATTAGCAGTCATATAAGAGTCTAAGATCGAGCGACCTCACAAAGACCAGAATATCTGAAATGATTCAGATTTCAGTTCTCCTAGCATTGCTCATAATAACGACGTGTAAACAATGCGAATGCTGCCTTTTTCGTAATTCTAGGTAAGGTTAGTTTCTTTGTTAACAATCAGCCCCGCGTGCCATACCGTTAGCGACAATTGTAATCAGCTTGAATCTTAATTAGTGACCACCCAGGAGAATAGTTTTATCCCGAGAGATTCGCGAGAGAGAAATCGGTCTTAGTACAACACCTCAGCCATTAGCACGAGCTAATGGTTTACTATTTTTAGCAAACGGAAAACGCGGCCTGCGCGCGTTAGACGCTTCGTATACCAGAAGCTCTCGAACCTTTTTAACAGCGTTTCCAAATTTAGGATAAAAAAACTCGTATGTAATTATGTATTTTTAAATCACAGGTAGTAATTAGTACCTATTTGCTTAATTAGTACTACTTTATTCCCGCGGTAAGCGCTTAATGTTTAAGTGGAAACGATTAACTTTATATTGCTTTTAGTTACATATATGCAGAATGCAGGGTATAAACCGTTCTGATGTAATCAAAAAAATCTGACTAGTACTAAATGAAACATTCATCAAAGCTACTTTTCTTCTGATTAAAAAGTCACTTTGGACATGTACTTACTTGCATGCTGATTTAATTTACAATAGCTTTTTTATGCATATTCTCAGGATGAGAATTATTGACTTCCTTTTTAAAGATAATTTAGTAATTGTCGTAAGCACGGCGCCAGTTATTTCTCTGCCTTGCACATGAATTAAATTTTTATCATCAACACGAATTTAATCATTACAATAAAACGGTTTAAAATTTTAGAAATGTAGAGAATCTAAATTTTTTTATATTTTTACTCAGTTATTTGCTGTGTTAAAATATTGCCGGAAACGTATATATACAGTAGTGGACAAACGTATGAAAACTATAATGAAGTACAGTTGTCGCCTAAAAAAACTGGTACAACAAATGTGTAATGTAATAGTATTTTCTTTAGTTTTCATTAATGTGTAGAAATTTAAATAAATTAGAAAACAATTGATTTTCGAAGCGCTAACACAAAACCTGAATGATCCATTTAAAAATATAAAATTTCATGGATTACA
Organism: Dorcus parallelipipedus; assembly: GCA_958336345.1. Taxonomy (NCBI): domain Eukaryota; kingdom Metazoa; phylum Arthropoda; class Insecta; order Coleoptera; family Lucanidae; genus Dorcus; species Dorcus parallelipipedus. The sequence continues at coordinate 8,615,658 of OY284482.1, read as the reverse complement.
TTTTGTGAATTTTAAGCCTTGTACCAGTTTTTTTCGGCGGTAACCGTACATATTATAAAATATTTAACTAGATAGAATGACAAAGATTTAATACATTTAATTAAATTGAAGCCATACCATTTATTTTAAACAAGAAAGAATCTAACAAAACTATTAATAATAAATAAGAAATAAACTAGTATGACTATTAGATGGACAAAAGTATGGAAACTTAAATGGTACAATTAATAATAGCTTAAATATCAGTATTTTGCCTCTGTTACTGCTTTACTTCGATTTTTCATACTATCAACTAATTTAGCACAGAAGGCCACTGGAATATTTCGCCACTCACTTTCAACCATTTGGCAAAACTCTTTCTTGTTCGACAAATTTGTCTGCTTAATCTTCAATCCAATATAATGCCAGAAACGCTCAATTGGATTGAGATCTGGTTACTGCGAAGGCTATTTCAGTAATTCGACATTATTTTCGACAAACCAGTTTTATTCCAAGGATGACGAATGTTTAGGATCGTTATCCTGTTGAAACCTGCAACACAGTGGCATTTTTCCTCAGCAAATGGCAACATGTGAACTGTGTATATGTCGCTATAAACATAACGGTTCGTAATGCAATAGTTTGACTGTAGGGCCTGGTCCAGAACGAGAAATACATGCACATGCCATTAATTTCCTCCTCCAAATTTCACGATAGGACCTTGAAATTTTGAATTAAATCCTTGGAACTTTTCACATACTGTATACCATTCGAACTAAGTAGATAACATTTGCTTTCATCACTCCATAATATTGTATTCCACTTTTCGGGTGTCCAATGACTATTTATAATAATCTTGCTTTTCTGTTCCTTTTTGATAACAAGCTTTTTTTAAATTCATTTTATTCAAGCGACTACGTACACTCATGATACTTTTGCTAAACCTAAAATTTCATTTTTTATCTACCCAACCGTTTCTTGATGATTCTGCACAGATAAGTTTCTGATTCTTCCATCTGTTTTAAAAGATACCTTCCAAGGTATTCCAGATTTCATCTCACTGTTTCCTCGTTTAAATTTTTTAAATATATTTGACTGTTCTATAAATAGATGTGTCTGGAAATGTCACCCTCCCGTTTTCCTTCTCTACATAATTGTATTATTTAATTTTTTAAATATGAAGAATAATCTTAGTCATTTTAAAATATTTCTTGACAAGATTTGCAAAAACCAAAGTTTGACAGTACCCTTTAATGCATCAAATGACGATTGCTAACAATGTATCTCATATACAGATTCGGTAAATGTTCAACTGGACATCCTTTACAATGCGTGCGATAGGGAACAGAAAAATAAAGAGAGAAATTTGATTAATCACGCCTACTTGCTTTCGATGCCAGTCACAGGTTACCGCCCGCCCCGTCGGGCCATTTGCAATTAGTTCTCCGCGAACCGAATCGAAGTAAACTTGCTATGTCCAGTACCCAAATTTCCGATTCTGTATATCTCCAATTATTTTTCATGGCTGGATGTGATAGATGCAGAAAGGTGGCAAATGAAGTTTCCATACTTTGTCCACCAAATAATCATAATATGTCTTTAGCTATTTTTAAAGTGAATGTATCTGCTGTAATTTAATTAAACGCATTATTATCTTTTTCATTTTATGTGGTTCAATTTTAATATTTGTTTCCGTACTTTTGAGCACTACTGTATTTAAATCGTCTATTTGCTAACAAGAAAAACAGCAAATTTTTTTCTACTTTAAGTAACTCCTATCAGCTTTTAGAATCTTATGATGGTCGTAAAATAATTTTAAGTACCTTTAAAAACATTTGTGTTTAATAGCTGATTAAAGTTCTATTAAAAATATTTTTTAGTTAATTATACGTATAATAAAAATAATATTTTAGAAAATATAACAAAGAAATGGTTAGGGCAGAGATTAACTTCTCGACTCTTAGGCTCAGTTTTACAGTCGTGGAATAAGAACGAAATAATTATTCGCCAAATATCCTTTAATGTTCCTCCATATCTACGTCACATCTACGTCACGTTATACCAATAATAAATCGAATCTATCAACTAGACATGAATTATTATTTTAGCTTCTGAAATTCTTGCTTTTCCTTCCAAAAATGAGTTTGTCTTCTGAACAGAACAAACGAGGCTCGTAAGCGCTAAGTCTCAAAAATAGACAATATATTTCCGAAATTTAACTTTTAAAAATCTTTAAGACCAAATAAAATAAAAAATAAAATGAAGAGATTCATGAATTTCTAATAAAAATATAAGAAAATAAAATTAATCTTCCAATTTCTATTTTGTTAGACATAACAAAGCATTTTTAATGCGCGGTTATAAATTCTAGAGCAAATTTACTATAAAATAATTACATACAGTGTCTTTCAAAAAGTGTGCTACAAGAAAGCACAGAGTTTCGGAACGCATTGAAATAATCACTCAGAACCAAATGAAATAATCGAGAAATAAGAACCAATTTAATGTTTTCCCATTCATATTATTTTGGCGGACACTTTAATCAACCAGTATTTCCTAATGTAGTGTGTATAAAGAGTTGTTCACAATAAATTATGATTTTTTTATTTTTGGTATAGAAGGCTGTCATTTCATACTTATCTATAATTTTTAATTCGGAACAACTTATTCTTATGATATTTTGCTGTATCTTGTAAAATAGGGTACTTTACTCTTAAGCCATCTTCATTTCTCGGTGTCCACGCTGAATACCGTTCAAGATAAATTTCATCTGACATTTTCCAATTTGACTTTAAGGGATGCAGAAGCGTTCTGCGTCAATAAATTTTTATAAAAACCAATAATAAAAAAAATCCCTTTTGTAGCACACTTTTTAAAAGACAGTGTATATGAAGTGAAATTAGATAGAATTGTTCTTATTACATTATGGGTTCAAAGTGGTGCTGCGGTAACATACGAGGGGCCTAAAGCAATGTATTTAAACAAGAAATATTAAAATTTAACAATTTTTTTTTTTCAATATACAGGGTGATTCGTTAGCATCTTTACAAACTTTGACAAATGAAAGTAGATGTAATTTTATGAAAAAAACTATCATCCTGGGTCCGATCTACTTTTGTTTAGAACTTACAGGGATTTTCGTTTTTTTCAATGTCTGAACATGCAGTATATTTAATGACAAAAATTATTAATTGTTAAATATCTCCATGCTATTTATATCAAAATTTTAATCTTGAAAGGAAAGGCTGTGCCAATGATACAAAAAATTTTATTATAAAATAGCGACCACGGTTTCGTTTTAAAAAGACATTGTCAAGCAGATAAGTAGTCCTTAACTAGAAATACAAAAGGAAACTTAAATTAAAATAGCTTAAGAATTTAAATGTGTAGTATATTACATATCGAGAGTTGTAAATAGCAAATTACGCACGGTGGAAAAGTTGCGCATGAGCCACGCGGTGGCGAATGCAAGTAATTCCACAAGAGGGTAATTGCTTTACAACTCGAGTTTTGTACTATACTTTATCTACGACCACAAAAATTACCTTCAAAGTAATTAGCAATGATACTTGCAATTTCGACGACTGTCAATCTAATGTGATCTGGCTACGTAAATCTAACTGCAAATGTGCGTAAAGTAGGTGCGTTGTGCGTTTTTCTTACTTTACGCACGACGTTTGTAAATACCCGCTTACTTAATTTATGTGTTGTACGTAATTCGTCATTTATAGTAGTGGTCGTAGATAAAATAAATTACGTACAATACATGAGGACACCGAGGCTCCCAGGAACCAGACAGGACTGGAAACAACGCAAACCGAGAAGAACGCGTCAGTTGCAGTGTTGCCAACGTATAGTTTGAAAATACTTATCAGTATTGAAAACAGTCTGATCATTTAGAATAGGAGCAGGATGGAATTTGTTGTGAAGGAATATTTCTAACTGTTCGGCAATGTCTAATGTTTTGCCTTTGGGGAATTTATGTAATTGTCATTTGAAGTGGTATTGAAAGAATGCGAATTTTCGACTAAATGGTTGGCGAAGGTGGAGTCGTGTTTACCTAGACGAAGAGAACGTATATATTCCTCGATCCTCGTTTTGATATTTCGACCCGTTGACTAATATAATTGCTGTGGGAGGTGTCGTACTATATTTTGCAAATTAGGTTGGGTTTTAAACATTACTTTGAGGCCTATTGATGATAAAAATTTTTGATTTCAATAGAAACCTTCTGGTCGCCTAGATGTGTCAAGGGAGACAGTAATTGAACACATATTTAACAAATTCGAAAATTTAAAACAAACAAAAATTCGTAAAAGTACCTAAAAATATGTGAGTATTTTCAAACTATACATCCGTTGGCAACACTGCAGATGTTGCAGTGCACCCGTTCTTCTCGGTTTGCGTTGTTTCCTGTCCTGGGAGCCTCGGTGTCCTCATGTATTGTACGGAATTTATTTTTAAATTCTTAAGCTATTTTAATTTAGGTTTTATTTTGTATTTTTAGTTAAAGACTACTTACCTAAGACGAAACCGCGGTCGCTATTTTACAATAAATTTTTTTGTATCATTGACACAGCCTTTCCTTTCAAGGCAAAAATTATTTATTGTAATGGTACAGACTATAAGTAATGAAACAGTACCTGACAGAGCAAAGCAAAAATTATAAATTTATAACTAAAATTCAAAAGTTATGTGCAGGTGACGTCTAATGGAAAATCTTAACTGTCTTGCCTCGTTGCTTGATGAGTGTTTCCATTACATGGTCTATAGAAAAAAAAATAATATCGGCATATTCTTCTTAGAAAATGGAAGCATTATAAACAATGAACAAAAATATTGATTTAGTAAATAATAAAGCACCATGCGGCTTTGTAACAACTATTGTCTCCAATGTTTTGTTAAATAATGTTTTGTTTTTAAATACCTTTAAATCGCTATAACTTCTAAACAAAATCCAAATCGGACCTATGTTGATAGGATGTCTTTTTCATAAAATTGCATCTACTTTCATTTACCAAAGTTTTTAAAGAGGCTAACGAATCACCCGGTACATCGCTGTAAGTCAATACATTTCTCAGATCTCCTATGCCTAATGTAATACCTTAATAAAGTATACACATACACAAGTTCACATTTATTATTTTTATGATATTTTAAATTTTTGCATCTTTAACTACTAAAAAATTTAAGTGTTTTAATAAAAAATAATTAAGAATCTGAAGGAATGATGCAGTAACTTTATATACTCCTAAAGCCGCGTACCGATTGACCAAAGATGATCTGAACTTGGTGAAGACGCTTCTCGTGTTCGCCGTTTCCGCGAACCGAACCCGATCCCCGAAGTAGCGGGTAAGATGAAAGGGATCGGAGTTCGGGCAAGTTGTAAGCCAGCTCTGAACTCATTCCCAGTGTGGACGTGTGTCACTCATTCTTGCAACAACTGAATAATAGCGAACCAGTTCGGTACTTTCGTTCTGATATAATTCCGAATGTCAATAGATTTTGGTGTACAAGCCGAAAAGTTTTTAACCTGCTTTGAACTCGTTAGTTCTGAACTAACTTCGAGCTAGTTCGGAACACAGTTTTGAATACGCATCATAATTCATGCTCAAATTGGTGACCTTTTACTATTTGACAAAATTCATATATTTAGGGCACACGAAATATTTTTTTCTAAAATTGTATGTCGTTTGAGTTCGAAAATAAGTTTATTGATATAGAATTAAAAAGAGAAATCAAAGTTGTAGATTGTTTGGAAGTTCTGTAACACATTTTTCACACTTTGGAACCACTCCTAAGATATTTGTAAAGTCCTGTATTTTATATTCTGGAACGCGACTAGTTGTGTCGTTAAAAAGGAATTCACCTTATTGTATAATTTAATTTGCATTTTGTATTTCAACAACAAAATCAAAGAAATAAATTGAAATTATCTGTTTGTCATATGCCCGAACAAATATGTGTGGTACAAAACCTGGAATTAAGTATAGGTTTTTTTTTTCAAATGTTTTAATATTATAAAGTAGCATAGGTTTTTTCTTTTTCAAAACCTAATTAAAGGTAATAAACATTTAATTTTGTCATAAATAAAACTCAAAATAAAAGTAAAAAAAGCAATAATTTGGTGATCGTTTTTAAAATGACGGGAAATTTAAATATACCTACATCACTTGATCTTGAGCGGCACGTATTAAAATATCTACCGCACATCAATTTTCGAAGTATCATCATCTTTCGGCATGAATATTAATGCGCCGATAACAGTTGCAAATATATACTTTAATTAACTAACATTCTTGGCTACTGTAGCTTCATTCCCACGTCGGAAAAATAAACAACGTCGGACTGACTATATATCATGAAACTCTCCACCACATAAATTATTAAAACCGAGGCAACAACGACTGTTTATATTAAATATAGATATACAGGTCTTTATATGGCTTGGACAGGACGTAGTTTCATTTGCGGACGCGTATTTGCGACGCACCGGACGAAAATCAGCACGGAATCTCAGACGACGCCAAGCGAGACAGCCTAAATGGCGATTGGTAAAAATTAATAGGAACGCAGTGTACAATGGAATTCTCTTCGCATGCAGGGAAACAAAAACAAGCTGACTTCGCGATCTAAAAATCAAAATAAAAGAGATGAGTAATGGCGTCAGACCTGCTCAACCTGTATTTCATGCTGCATGTCCACTTCATTAAGGATCGTCAAATACTTAATTTCATTTGAAAAACATATTTAAATCTACTATTAATTTTCACTTAATCACAAACCCAAATATCGTACATATTACAAAAGAATGGATCTTCGTAGCTTTACTTTTCATTAATCATAGAACTACAAATTCAATAATAAAAGCGGCCTTTATTTTTCCTTATTGAATTAGTAATTTTATTTTGTTATTTATACCTCTATACTTATCACTTTAAGTAAAATGTGTAATTAGAAAATTGAATTGTATGTATATACAATTGCGAGCATAGAAAACTGGATACTATTTTTTCCTGTTTTAATTGACAGTTCCGAATTTAGGTTATAATGTTATAATAAACAACTTTAAAAAAATCATAACTTACGCACAGCTGCACTTAATAAAATCTACTAACTCAATAAAAGTTTCAAAAATAAATATAAGGCACCCAAGTTGCCATCAATCACATTATGACATTTCAACGATTAAATTTTTGGATTTTAGCTTCAAGATATGGCCTGCTTTTCTGGTCGCCACTGTATATTCACATTTTTGATTCATGTTATACAGGCAAGAAGAGACCCCAGGGAATTATACCTTTACAAATTTGACTTTAAAATGATCGAACGATGCTGTCCGATTTTGCAAACTGTCTTTAAACCCAGAAGATAAAGGCTAATTGTTGAGTATATTTCAAAACAGGATAAAAAGCTTATAAACATAGATTACTTAAATGTTGTAAATTGATATACAGAGTGGTGATAAAGTCACGCACCAAGCTCATAATTTATTTATTTAATGTCTTCTTTTTGTAAAATCCCGAAATACATATATTTTTGATTTTAAAAAACACGTTTTACTGCAAAAATCTTTTCTCGATATGCATTTGTTTTCTGCTATCACGTCATGATTAATTTTTTTTTAATAGCAACCCTTTCATGCAGATTTTGATCGTCCTTCTTGTCAGTTAAATGATGATATAAAAAATAGTACCTTTCAAAACAAGTTTAAAAAAAATACGCATGATCCAGACCATCACATCGTCTGGAATTTTGTGAAGAATTTATATGATGCTGCAATGAAAATTAGAATAAGTAATTCATGGGAACAGCTTCAATACTTTCGTCAATTTTTACTTGTTTTTGTTTTCAATTTCAAGATTATCATTAAAATAAAATAAAATAAAATTGTGTTCCTGAATTGTCTATTTTTTTTTTTTCGAAAAATTTGTTGTGTAAAGTACTAATTTTTTATAGCACCATTATTTTGGACAAGAAGGACAATTAAGGAACAGTTGTACAATTGCAGCTTAACGTTAAGCTAAAGCTTAAACCCTTAACAGCGATTGTTAAAATAATCGTTGCTAAGGGTTTGAGTTTCAGCTTAAATTTAAACTAACATTGTACAACTGGGCGTAAAATATGCACGAAAGAGAAAAAGTTAGGGTTGCCATTTAAAAAAATTAATGATGTCACAGCCGAAAATCAACTGCCGAACAAGAAAAGATTTTTGCACTAAAATTTGTCTTTTTAAAATTAAAAATATACCTGATTCAGGATTTTTCAAAAAAACTTTATCACCACCGTGTACATAAAACCTCATACATTTTAAATAAGTAAATATAACCGTTTTTTTTTAACACTTGGATCTATGTGTACGTCATATTTGCTGTGAGAGCGGGAACTATTATTTAGAAATTTCCAATTTAGAATGAACAGGGGCATTATAAAGTAAAATTTTACCTTTAACATTATTAAGTTTAGCATCACATCGCTCTATAAATTTTAAACTTTTACATTCGTTATTTACAACGGTCACGATGTGCTTGTTAAATTTTAAAGTAAGTTGAAAGTGGACTTAGAGTTCCTGTATTTTCCATTTACGCCTTGAGTTTTGCAAATCTATCGAATTTGTTCTAATATAATTGCGGGATGTATTATTCTTTGTTGGTGCAAACCGTAGTTGCAAAGATAAATAGTATAAGGACAAAATATTTTAACTCATCGTTTTTCTTTATGAACTTATTTTCTTGTCCGTTAAAAATGTATGAAACACAAACTCAAAAGAATGAAAATTTGTTGATTTATGTTGTTAAAAAAAAATTGCATCTGTATTTTTGGAAGCTTTTGCGATTTGGATCGATTTGCTTATATTTTCTACATTTGGTTAACTTCTAAGTATAATTTTTACAATTTTCAGTTATTTTTACGATAGAGTATCAATTTATACACTTAGACCCAGTTGTACAATTTATTCCAGCTTCACTTCAAGCTAAAGCTTATGGTCCGTTTTCACGCTGAAGCAATTTGCGCATATGTGCTTGTACACACAAATTTGCGCAAGGAAGTCGTTACAGTTGCATGTTTTTAGGTGTTTTATACGTTCGTTTTGAGTGACTAAAATCAAATTTCAATCACTAGCGCAAAATGTGCAAAATCAACAACTATCCATGACGACCGACCATGACTGCTTGACGTTTTAAGTAATGTCACTTCAAAAATATCTTTTCAAGATTCTTTGTTGTTAAAAAATGCAACTGTTGGACAAAAGGTCGTATATCACACGTGAACGAAATACACTCATGAGAATTGTCTCACTCATGTATAATTTTGCATTTCTCTCACTTATAATATAATCTACTATTTTTTGCTTGCACAAGCTAAAAGTTTTCACATCTGCCTCATCATTATAGAAAACTACGACTCTCTCTCTACTAAAACAGCAATTAAATAACTTCTGAAGTAAATTTTCAAGTAATAGTCATTTGTAAAAAATATAAAGAAAATTTTTTTTTCGAAATGTATCCGAATTAGGTTAGGCATAAGTTGCATTGTTCTTACTCAATACAACTTATAAAGAAAAATTACACAGCCCCACAAAAAAAAAATTTTGTTCAGATCTGGAGGTCAGACTATGTCTACTACATGTTTTCGGGGTCGCTGAATCCGAATCCGCGATCCATTTAACTCCATCACGTCAGGTTTTACCAATAACCCCATATAACCCTATAACCCAATCTGTCAAGTTCTATTAAACACAACGATCCTCTAAAGGGAGCTGAGCAACCACACTAACCCTGTAACCCTATACATTTAACCCCGAACCCCCTAACCCCATAATCCTATAACCCCATAACCGTCCACACCAGGTCAATTTTTATTTTAAATGGCACATATTACAAATGGATTTCATTAACATCAATTATTTGAAGGGGTGAAACAACCCCTAACTTTTTTTTTAATGGAAGGGTATGTTGAGTAATTTTTTTTTCTTAAAACTTGTTCAATTGGGAATACAGCTACGTTTTTATTTTTTATTTTTCTTAAACAGTAAAAGGGGAAAAATAAAAAAGAAATTTTTAACTATTTTAATGCATCAGATGTTCAAAATGCTCGCCACATCTCACTTGGCAATACCCTAATCGATTATAAATTCCATCCCTAACATTTCCGGCGGTACTCTCCTGATTTAATGCCGAATTTTTTCCTGAAGTTCTGCTATGTTGTTTGGTTTAGTCACATAAACTTTACTTTTTAAATACCCCCATTAAAAAAAGGCTAAAGGGGTGAGATCTGGAGATCTTGCTGGCCACTCAATAGGCCCTCTTCTTCCTATCCACCTATTGGGAAAAACTTCATTGAGGTAATTACGTACAATTAAAAAGTTAGCGCATTGGCAGCGCCATCTATTGGCTGAACGCAACAATACGATACCATGTGGAATGCTTATTTCTTATGAAGTAATAAAAAAATGGAGTTCCTGAACTTTTGGCATTAAAAACGGTTTTAGTAAAAAATTCCTTTTTTTATTTTTTCCCTTTTGCTATCGTAAAATTTACGAATAGAGTGGCAAATCAGGGAAAACCGAAAGTCACTTGCTTGTAACAACAGTGTCACCTAACTGGACGTAACAAGTTAAGAAACTACTGAAGACGCCATTTTCTTGGCGCGTGCGCATTAAAAATAAACAAAGAGTTTGTTTGGTGGTTCGTAAAATTTACGAATAGTTATCTTTCTAAGGCTGAAAAATAAAGAAATAAAACGTAGCTGTATTCCCAATTGAACAAGCTTTAAGAAAAAAAATTACTCAACATACGTTTCCATTAAAAAGAAAATAGTTAGGGGTTGTTTCACCCCTCCAAATAATTGAAAAGTTAAAGAAGTTCCTTTGTAATATGCGCCATTAAAAATAAAAATTGACCTGTTCCAAGAATTTTTTTATAAATCGTAATTTTCTAAGTTACAGAATTTATTCCAGTTAAACTTTCCACTCTGTATAACAGTATATTTTCTTTATTCGTGTTTTGAATTAAGTTGACTGCAATAATTTTTTATTTGGTGGTCATCTAAATTACCAAAATATGAGAAAAAATATTGGTCTCAAACGAGACATTAATAATGTAAATATATTGCGTCAAACTTCAGCGGATGCGTAATTTTTCAGAGTATAAAGCGCGCGCCTATTTTATGGGTGCACAGTACATTTTAGATTAAATAAACACAATGTTCATTACCCATAATTCAGCAGAGGGCCGTGATATACTTGCTGGCTGGGTCGAGTTATGGTTGTGGCTGAGCGCAATTTCTCATTTGTACCTACAACTACGCTTATTACGCTGAGGGTAACGCGATTATGAATATTATAACTCGGGACACATTCGTAGCTAATATGTGAGGTTTGTTTTCGAGTGGTGGTCGTCCGCGAAAATGAAGCATATGTCGAAACTTCGCTGCCGAATAAAAGCCTCCCATAACAATAAAAATCATAACTTTGCGAATGTACGGTGGAACTAAATCGTGTGCAAACACACATATTTTTGCAAACTTCAGCACAACATATTATTGGTTCGGGTGAATGTAATTCGTACACGGTAGCAATGATTCTGTCCTTGTCCGACGAGCAAGGTTGGAGAGATAAGAGCTTTATTTAGTTCAAGCTAGACAAAAACGGAACATCCCCAAAGATAGCACTATACAATCGCCTTGATTAAATAAGCTCGTTGAATTCAATCTCTACAGAAGCAATCTATCCAATTTTCTACTAGTCTTATCTTTTTCAACCCTCCCCTATGATGTTATCCAATCAGAACCCATATATAAAGTCACGTGGGCGACCTCGAGTTCAAGCCAAAAAGATTTATTTAAATAGGTAATGCATATAAGGAAAGATAACCACCTAGCCGGAATTTATTTAAATCGCTGGCAACTTTTACTTAGACCTCGAGCGCCTAGTCATTAAAAGGGTCGCCGTGAAAAACGTAAGTGGCGAAATTTACAAACATTCCTAAATGCAATTGGAAGGTGCTCAAGGCACCGGGGCGAAAATTTATTCTTCGCCGTTGATGCGGGTATTTTAAACATGCGCGGTTCAAGAGACTTACAAAAATAGTGACAACATTTAGACGTCGCCGCTGACAGACAAAACAAAATAATTCGAATTGTTATTCAGATTATGTAGACATTAAGACTTCAGAGCTTTTTGGGGACAATAAATACATGTATATATTTCTACCTAATTATTAAACACAGCTTCTGCGTCAAACGCTTGTTAATAAACACTGTAAGCAGCTGCACTTAGCAAAAAGTATTAAAATATCCGGACAAAAGTTAAGAGAGTAAAATATTTTGGTTTCTAATTTATACTTTTCTATAAATTATATTATTTATTGTGTGTTTTTATCACTAATCATTAGATTGTATTAAATAAAATTGCTGGCTAATAAAAAAAAAATTAAATAATCTTGAGTGATTATAACAAAATTTGTAATAATTATTGATCGGATAGTTTAGAAAACCATTTATTATTTTTTCTAGAAATCTGTGAGGATTCTCTTATTGGTTTTATTTTGGCGGATACTTTTACAGCCACTCTGGCATGGAAGCGACAAATGGTTAACTTGATTCTATAGAAATTCAGATGCAGAATATTACCACTTTTTACTCGATTTCATTTTAACTGTAAACTCTATCAACATTTGCTTGTAATATACAAAAAAAAAATCTGTCGTGGTTATTAAGAGGAAGACCTTTATTTCTCTAACAACTAACAGATACTTATCGAGAGCTCCATAACTTGACTTAAAATGACTTTAATTAAGCGTGTGATATGTAGTGATGTAAGATGTATTTTTGTGTGTCAATGTCACACCGGCAGCAAAATAATTTTCCTCTTGTTACGCCATAATGGGATTGTAAAATCTCGAATATCAACAATGCCTCAACGTACATACTTAATCGTTAGTGCATTGAAGATACAACGAGGCGAACATTGCATACTATACAGGTTTTCCCATTTGATTAACAAAACGACAGTCACATAAATCCGCATTAATAAAGCCGTACGTTCGGACGTCGGGCTTGTTAGACAATCCGTATTATTTTATACATGATTTATTCCGCAGTATTTTATATTAATGCATAAATATGTATCAGTTACTTCTTGGTCAAACGTGATAGGAAATTCTGATTTACAAGATTAAGTAATAATATTTTTTAAAGAAAAAAAAAAGACAAACGTTGACGTTTGTAGATTTATGTGACTAATATGTTAAAACTATCCTGTAATTTATTGCACTAAGAATTCATAACTTTTATTTGTTCGTTGCAATGTATATTGATATTCAGATTATACAAATAACTTGAAGATACCACATACAAGTTTGATAAGGAAGAAAAAGAATTAAGAAAGCAAACAAACCTGTAAGTAATAAATTTATGTTAGTTCAAATACAGGGATATTCACATAAACCGTTCGTTAAAAGTTTTCAAGGTTGCAGTTCACGTAGATATTTGAAATTTAAGGAGCAAGGGTTCTCCGTGGAGATCTCTTTAAATAAAATAAAATTGTCTTTGTATCACTTCCGGTACAACCGGAAGTGATACAAAGGCAATTTTATTTTATTTAAAGAGATCTCCACGGAGAACCCTTGCTCCTTAAATTTCAAATATCTACGTGAACTGCAACCTTGAAAACTTTTAACGAACGGTTTATGTGAATATCCCTGTATAAATTTATTACTTACAGGTTTGTAGGGAAATTTATATTTTGCTGTAAAATTGGCGATATAAAATTATGAGATATTCGTCTGTTTTGTTCATATTTTGATGCAAACGCAGGCGTGAAATAGAAATCTCAGTAGCACAAAATACTTAAATGATGTATTTTTGAAGTTACAATGCCTTCTTCATCTTTATATTTACTCATAGGACGCTTAAAAGTAGTGTACACAGGTTTGTGCATACCTTAACCCTTAACAACCCAGTAGTGTCCAACAGACACATTTTCAGATTTACTCAGATTTACATTTATGTGTTATTGTTCATATAATACAATAAAACTTTTAAAAATAAAATTTTATTATTTGGTTTGGCCATTTCTTCAAAAATATAACGTAGAACGTTGAATATTTGGGTAACTTATTGAGTCTATATATGGTGCAGATGTGTTACTGCTTGCAATTTTCGTGGTGCCTGTAAAGAGTTATTAGGCTTTTTCAGGTCCTCGCCACTGCTAGAACCGTCCTAGAACGTCCTAGAGCGACCAGTGTAAATTGAATGTATGTAGTGAACGCTCTACTAAAAAATCATTTGTGTTAAATGTTTACCATAAATAAATAATTCATTATGTTTTATCAACTAAACGTCAATAAATCTAATAACAATAAGTATTTAGTAAGTTATGTACTTACAAACCAATGAAAAATTAAGAAGTAAAAGAGATGTGTCTGTCGGACACTACTGGGCGGTTATGTTCCAACCGCGTACTGGGTTGTTGAGGGTTAAATATAATTTGTTTTTATATAAATTAATGGGGCTTTTATCGAATGTCAGTAAAAAGCAATTCAGTTAAGTCACGGAGAAAATTTAATTTAGGAACGTAAGTACTTCATAATCATAACAACTAATTGACTTATAGTTTTAGTTATCTGTAAGGACACTTGTAAGTATAAATTTTTGGCAAAACAATATGATATGTTCCTATGGATAAGTCAATTCTCTGTGGAAAGTAAAAAAATGCTCCTTATTTTTGCAGGCGCTTCAGTAAGTCTTAAACCTGGCAGTCACATCCGCCCTCATACTATCAGATATCTGAAGCTGGACTGAACTGATGGAAAACTGACGTTAATATGATGGATCCTCGACTTATTTAAATTATAGATAACTGAATGGAAGAAAATTCATGTTAACGAAAGTTTTCCATCAGTTCAGTCCGACTTCAGATATCTGATAGTGTGTGGGTGGATCAAAGAACAAGAGAGGAAACCCTTTACAATTATTCATTATCTTATCAGAAACTCGGTTTATAATAGTATATTAAAATTTTTTTTATAAAATTCTAGACATATTGTTGGACTCCTTTAGAAACAATGTGCTCGTATAAATTTACGTTCAGTTTAAGCAAATAATGATGTACGTAGTTATGAAAGTGCTTAAATAATTGCAATCTGACAATAAGTGTATAAATCAGATCATAATGTGTCCTGATAAAGAGGCGTATGCGTAAATTGCATAATTTAAGGGTTGTCCCGTCCTCTCGTCACGGTTAATGCTGTTAAAGCACTTGAATTATAACTTATAAGCGCGTAAATTCAGAGGCAGTCCATGCGCAGTATTAGTTTTAACGCACGTACTTAGTCATCATTAGGACAGGACACCGCAGCAAATGGTGGAGAGCGATAAAACAAGACAAATGTTTGTCCGGAAAATTATAAGCAAACTTACGCATACAAGAGATGGTGGATATCTTGGAACGGAAACCTCGCTGTTATGATAATAATAACAAACGATTCAGTCGCAAGTGCCCGCTGGTAATTCAAGAGCCACAAAAGAATGCCACTAATTAGAAATTATTCCTGTTTTTATTTAGTAATTATAATTCCGTCGAGGCTGAAAAGTATAGTTGGCTCCCGCCAAGTTCTAATTAAAATTATACCTCCTTTCTGTGGCGTGCCACCCTCCTTCTCTCTTCGGCCGTGCTTGCTTGCCGTACTTACTCAATTACACTTGCGTCTCAGTTAAAAAGGGATGAGAAAATATATATTATCAAATTGCCGTTCACGTAATTTGGCGATGGAACGAAGCGCTTTAAATTACGGAGTCGCATCTGGGTGCAATTTACGAACTGACTTATTGCTTTCATTTGCCAAGTAAATAACAATTTGAATAAATCTTCGTACAATGCGTATATTTGGGACGTTTTATTCTTCGCTTCTTCCGGAATTATGAAAAGTCGTGCGTCAATACGCCGCTAACTTTAAAACTTTATAATGCATACCGTAAATCTCAACTAACTCACTAAATTCTCGGGTATAATTTACGGCCAGTTTAAATTTCAAATTACTGTCAGAACAGCCGTTAAAGCATTTCCAACTTCTATATTTCCACATTTTCTTAATATTAACAATTAAAAAAGTCTTCGTCTTTTCGTCGATTGGATGGGTAATTAGAGTAAATGGTTTTAAATAGCAACAAAACCTTAATTCAATCCTGACCAATTTTTAAGTCTAATACTGAATTTTGTGTACCAAATTTTAAAATGGTGCTTAATAATACATAAATCACGGTAAATTAGATAGAGAACAAGAGCCAAAACAGCATCAAACAGTTTAATCGAAACCTTAAAAACACAGTACATATTTTCCCACATTTGTCATTGTTTTCTAATTTTTAAGTATTGTTAAGTAAAGTAAGCTTCACAATATTTGTGAATTTAATATGTAGAAAACTCTGTACATCCTTATCGTTTAGTTAGTTCTGGGTATTTTTTGATATAATTTAGGGCCGATATTTCAATCATAAGTTAACTTTAATCTTCAGTTTATTGCCATAGGAGTAATTGTTCTCATAATTGTTACTATGGGAATAAACTGATAGTTAAAGTTAACTTGTGATTGAAATACCGGCCCTTATTGTAGAAAGTAACTGTTCGCTTGAACACCTAAAGTACATACTAAGAAGATACGAAGGCAAATAATAATCACATTTCTGGATAATTTTGCTCAATTTAGCTATATGTATAGGGTGACTGTCAATTGACCGGCTAAAAAAAAAGACGCGTAAGTGAATAAAAGATTACGGAAAAAATGATTAAAAAATTCTAAATAATTAAAAATTTACCTAAAAACACTTGTGTTATTCAGTCATACAAAGCAAAAATAATTCTTACGGCGAAACGGGGAACGATTTAATTTTTGTTAGTTATTATAATAATAGAAATAGAAAATGCAAAGGAACTGTAACATGTAATATTGGGCCGGAGAAATATGCTGAAGCAGTTATGATTCCGGACTTG
This sequence comes from Dorcus parallelipipedus, assembly GCA_958336345.1. Lineage (NCBI taxonomy): Eukaryota > Metazoa > Arthropoda > Insecta > Coleoptera > Lucanidae > Dorcus > Dorcus parallelipipedus. The sequence continues at coordinate 8,598,686 of OY284482.1, read as the reverse complement.
ATTGAAATTTTCAAATGCGGTCACGTTCCTCATGGGAATAAACTTCATTTACAATATAATTCAAATTAAAATTAAAGAAAAGTACTCGGAATCCTTAACACGGAGATTTGAATTGTATTCGTGTTGTACGTAGTACTTTATTTGTTTATCCGTGAAAGCGGATATTAAAAGTGCAGCCGTTGTTGTCCTTGTTTTATATTGTATTAAATAATTTACTTGCATTTGACAATAATTTCGTAAATGTTTTGGATCTCTTATTTCAGCTGATCATGTCAATTTTGTTTAAATGTCGAGACACGACAGACGTTCATCTGCTGCTTTTTCTTAACCATGGTAGTATCGTTGTCTTGAGTATAATTTTTGATTATTTTTCAATACTAAAATATAGGTATAGAATTTTTTAACGTTTTAACGTTCCTATATTCTCGGACATCGAAAATCTACGAAAAAAATTATTGGATTGTATATTTCTGCCAAAAAAAAGTTAAATGGATCATGGAAACTGAATTAAAAACATGCATATTTTCTAAATTTTCATAAATTACAGAATGAGTTCTTGCACGACTCAAGTTTCCATTCTTGAAAGTTACAAATTCGTATTTAATGTTCAAAAGAATTAGGAGCACGTGAAATTATTGGAAGCTGTACATCACTATAGTTTACATCGTCTGCTCGGTATTTAGGACCCGATAATATAAGACTAAAATACAAAAAAAATCATAGCTTATTTTGACAAAATATATAAGTTTTTATTTTTTTTTAATCTAAATTCAACATTGGTGTCTCTGATACTGGTATTACTGGTAGTGTTTATTGGCCGTTCATTTATGCTGGTGTTTAATCTTTCCCCGCCCCACGGGGTTGTGGCGGCGGCGTATTGTGCACACGCTTACTCGAAATTCGGAATGGCTCTCTAGCGTCTCCGTCTTGTTCCGACGATGGCGCACGAGCAGAAAGAGACGCAACATAATTGCGTTAGCGAATTATAAGCGAACTTCCTATAATTTAAGAGTATGCATGTTCTATCGCTTCAGGCAAGTGCAAACCGAACTGTCTGATCTAAAACACAGCGGGGAATTAAATCGGGGAAACTGGAACCATTGTTCACCGGGATACATGTAACTATACGTGCTATAACTTGACTATTGATGAATAGTTTGAAGTAATTTACCCTTTACAGATAAATATGGCTCTAATCGTGATTTATTGTTCTAGGTGAGTCGAAAGGCAACTTGACCGGAGTATTTCAGGTGCGGGTGTCCCTTCACGTAAGAGTAAGTGAACGTACTTGCGTTTAATTCGATAATTTAATTCAAAGCACAAACGTGAATTTGTTGAATTGCCGGCATTTATTTGCAGTTGTCGTGCAGGCAGAGCTATGTACATTCTGCCTTTATTTAATAACGTCCATTTATCATTTTAATGGTACTAGTTTTCTTACGCGGAATTATTGCGAAAGCTGTTTTTACAGAATTCATATTCTTCTTGCGATTCTTGCTCCGGTTGGAAGTGAAAATCATATTTCTCTTCAGTGTTTACAGATTCTTCCTAATGAAGAAAAAAATCTCTCTAACACTGACAATTTAAGACGATGGACGCTGCAAGTGTCTCATTCTACGGGACGAGCGCCCTGGGACTTGAAGAGCCTCAGGTTCCTTCCTTCCTATATAATACCCCGTCTACTCTGTCTGGCACGTCCCGCCCGAGATATATTGCTCCCAATGCCTCGTACATAATTTCTCTGGAGCTCCGTAGCCGCCCTGTTCCCCCATCTCGCTGAACCTAAAAAGATACGACGAGCTGTTGCCCTCAACTGAACTGAACGCAACCAACCGCTAGCACAAGCCGATTCTCGGCCGATGTCTTTAGATGTCGATAGTGAATTAACGTCACAATAAATAGATACTTATTGATTTTTTTCTTAAATGTATTCATAACTGTGAAATCTCGAAGTACATCGTTCGTAATTAAGTTGTAATCTCAGTTATTTATGTATATGCGACCCGGCGGGTAGATAAAGTTCCAAGAGGGGTGAAGAATTTCGATCTAAAATGGAAATTGGAGTGTCACATCCTTTTGTCTTTTCTTTGCGTTGGAGTTTTTGTGCCAACGGCGTTGTGCGATGTAGTGCCAGCTAGAGATAACTGAAGATAGATGGCGACAGTCAGCGTGCTTGAACAAGAGAAATATTCCGCTCCAAAGTTTCTTTGTCTTTCCCTCGGGCTTCGCGTTTAATACTGATACATGTCCTATATCGGGACTCACACTCCATACTATAAATCGCTATTAATACTTTTTTTTATCTCCCTATAATTCTAACGTTATCATTGTTTTGTCATATTTCCTGAACCTATTTTTGTTTTGTTATATACATATTTGCTTAAAAAATATGCTGTCCCTACTTGTATAAGTATGTCGGATACAAAGACGTTGGATTGATGGACAAGATTGATAGCCGACGCTGGTTTCATTCTTGTCACTACGACGTTACAGGACGATATACCTGGATCACACGTCAAAGAACGTCAATTTCTAAACTCGATGTTTATGTCTATATCTACCGAATCATTTTCAAATACTTTCAAAACTAAGACACAGACGTGCAAGAAAATCATACCACATTTACAATCTAAAGTTTGAGCAAATACAGTTAACAAAGTACACGTACATATTTTAATAAAATGTAAAAGATGATTAAAAATGACAGAGATAATATTAATACGAGAATCTATTATTTTAGTAGTATACTCTGCTTCTTATAATTACTACTGGTAATTAATGAATAAAATATTAAAAAAAACTAATTATTTATAATCTAATTAGTTAATAATTTGATCACGACTGATCGGTTAAATTAAAAATTTTCTTTCATTGGGCTGCAATCAAGTGGGCAAAAAACGAAACTCTTATGTTAATTAATTTGTTTACCTAACAGTTAAAATCAAGTGAGATATTAAATTATTATTTATTAGTTAATTGCAGACGTCTCAAAATAGAGTTCGCAACTCAGTCGATAGTGCAATGTCATGTACACCTGTGCTAAAGTACATACTCATACCACTTTGGACACTTGTTGGGAAATATACGGTATAAATGCAGATGATCCTAAGGATCAATAAAGTTTCAATAACTTTTGAACTTCCTAAAATTTAGTTGAGACTTTTCCCCAATATTACACATTTAAAAGCTTTGTGGTGCTAATAGCAATAATTTGTGTTAGTGTAATTAGCTTTTGATTTATGTCCCAGTTGTAATTTTCCTATTAATTGTACACAATAAACGCAAATGCCATCTTAATTATGAATCATATATTTAATTGTATATCACTTACAGTGTTTCATATATTGCCACCTGCCAGATAACTCGTCATTTTCATAAACATATCTAAATTGCTATTTATGTCAGATTCTCGGAAAGTTTTGTATAAAATTTTGTAATGTATCCATCATATTTCAGGTACACTTTTTTGAAAAGGAATTACTAGTAGTCTTGCAAAAATAATGCACATAATGTATTGTACAAAAATGTTTTAAATATTATTAATATCATCATAAAGCAAACGGTAGCAACTTAAATTACCTTTTTACAAGTGAAGTGCAGAATAATTTAGACTGATATGTGACTTATACGTATATTGCCGAAAATATAAGCGACTATAAATATCGATCATTTTTCTTTCTTTTTTAAGGTATTGCCATTTCCCACAGTCGATAAGTAAAAAGTCTGCAGCTATCGGCAGAGCTATCAGATTGCTGGATCCAATTACGCGCGCCGCATAAGGTGAATGATATCATGAAATGCTTTAGCTCCATCCAGAGATGCAGATAGCCGATAGGCGTGTGTTGGTCTTTGATATCTAATTAGCGAACGGTAGTGATTTCTGTTTCAGTTATGTCCGCTTTTAATTCTGGTGAATTAATTATATTCGTACAATGAATATCAGATTGAGTTATATACTATTTACATTGCTATTAAGTCATTCAAGTATTCACCACTCGTCGACCAACTGCTTTTACTTAAGAATTGAAAGATTTAAACCGTGCACATCCAGCTACATTGGTCAACGCTCGACACGGCAAACGTCTTTATTCTCCGCAGGCAGCTTTAATGCAAAAAGCGCTTTCCAAAGCCAAAAGTATCCAGACTTAAACCCGTTCTCTCACAGTGGAACAGGCCGACTCGACGAATGATCAATGCATTTATGCAGCACTTCTTATTTCTTATCCGCGACCGGATTCTGCGGCAGCTCTTGTGCGACGAATCAAGAACAGACGTACCATTTCAGGGCATTACTCACAAGCTCGCGAACGTGACTGTTCGATTTTGTTTCGCTCACCTTTCTTGTCTGATATGATGTATCCTACAAATTAAAAAGATTATATCTTCCTTAGAGGGCATTATTTTCAATTATTGTAATTTTAGAGAGATATCATTTATTAAACGATATTTACGGACCTCGTAATTCACCTCCCGCCTCATTAACAGTTTTTCGGATAAATGTTATTTCCTCGTCGTAATTATATAATTTTTTTTTCTAAGTTGCGAAGAAGATTTTCTGACGATTTTTTATCGCGTTCTAACTTATTTCGAAAGCGGGCATAAGCTTTGCGGTCCCCAAAATGGAATCCACGATCGGCAAGAAATGAAAAAAGACGCTCTGTATTGTTGTCTACGCGGAGATATAATTGGCTCCCTCAAACCTAATTCCAAGTGGCTGGCATATGGTCACTTTTTTGACCGCGTGCCGCTTCATTTATAATAACGTTGAAAGCATGCGATCAATCTTTTATTATACTTCTGCCTTCCTTCCTGCAGTAATTACAACCAATTAACACGACTAATAAACGGCGTAAAAGGCAAGCGGGGTCAATAAACGACTGATAACATTTTTATCCTCGAAATGAAATATTCACAAGAGCGAGTGCAGGCTTAATTTATGCCATGCAGTTTGTAACCATGGAAACGCATTTGCATGCGTCTGTAGCGTGTGTGTTGGCAGGGGCCGGCCTAAGTCTGGGGCTCCCGCAGTTTCTTTTTCGTTCCGCATATTTCGACCCTTATCTTAGACTTCTTTTAGCACTCCTTTCAACGAGATATACATTTACAAATTACTTTGGCAGTTTCATTAAGGTAATGCAATTCAAAGAGTGATATAGGGCCACCCGTCACAACCTTCACTAGCAGTAAATTAAACGCCTTTTAAAAAAAAAGATCACGAAAATCACCTTTGATTAGTGATATTGATATTATTGCGGTTTCTAGATCGATTTCGAATTAGGTAGAATTTCTTTAATTCTAAGAAATATAGAACATTTTCACAATTACACAGTAATAAACAAATCTGAACCGTGGTGGCTGATAACAAATCAAATAAATGTAGCTTAGTCAAATATAATATTTGATCTTTGTTAGCAATTTTGAAACATTGGCTTACATTATTTGTATGCAAACTATCACCAGTCAAAAAGTGTTAGGTGCCAAAGATAGTATGTGTACCCGTAACCAGCAGAGGCGAAGGCTCGTCAACAAACAGATGAAGCTAGGAAAGACACACTGATTTGTGTACCCAACTCTTTGTTATACATAAGACAGAGATAAAAACTTATTTATACTTCTACTCACTTCAAATCATATGTGTATGATTTATGACGAGCCTTCATCTCTGCTGGTTGCGAGTATAAGTACATTTAGGATATCTATCTTGGCATTGAAATTGTAGAATTAACTAATGGAAATTTTTAATTATAGAGTAACTAGAACGTAATATTTAAGTAAATATTGTTTTATTGAGTTTTTTTTTTATGAAATATACTTGTCTTACTACGTCGATTATCATTTACATTTTAGCAAATGATTTTATACTGGGGTTATTTAATAATTTTATAAAGTTTGAGAAATATCCTGAAACTGGGTGTGTAGTAAAACGTAAAAATTATAATTTTTATATTTAGTAAAGTTAAAATTGTGAAATTCTCTGCGGGAAAATAGTACAACTGTAAATAAAACGAGCGAGAGAGAGGCGTATTTTCTAGACAATGGTTGAATTAAAGGGGGCTTAGCATGCCCGTTCAAATTACGGTGTGTGTAATTCCGTCAGATTAGCGCAATCCAGAACGCCGCAATGAATAGCGCAATATAACGCTTGACACATTACTACCTCATTAGATTACAGCGAGAGAGCGGAACATCCATGCGCTCGCGGACACCTACTGGACCACTTAAACAAGCCCCGTATTACGAGAATATTTTACAACTGTTTGTGTGAGCTTCAGCGCGCACCAAAAGCGGAAAAACTTGCGGGGTTTTAAATGTGCCAGATCTCCAGCATGCAAAGTTCCAGCGATCTGGAGTTCCTCTTTTTTTTCTTTTACGATATGCATTTCATTAGGTGAAACGTTCAGTACTCGCATTTAGCTTTGATAATATCATCAACGACACATTAGTTTTCTGAGAATTACGAGTGAAATGAGTGATCCAATCTTAAGTCTTCGAATTTATCCTGTCTATATACAAGGAATTCCAAAATGCACTGGGATGGAATAACTTTTTAATAATTGAACTTAAACTTAACACAACATCTTAATTTACAACTCCGGGAGTTTCCTTACTTGAACGGCGTAGGTGGCTTTCTTCCTTCCTTCCTTTTTTCTTTCTTTGAAGAGCACGTGCATACCGTATCAGTAACATCCGTGACATGATCATCATTTTTTTCCCAGCCATGGTATGAACAACTTAAGGCAGTAATGGTTCCAGCAGGATGGGCAAACGATCAATCAGTATTAATATGCTGTGTGATATATTTCCCAACCCGATCCCCTGACTTAATAGCGCCGGACTTTTTTTTGGGGGATTTTTAGAAAGTCGTGCATACAGTAATAGACTACGCAGTCTTTAAGAGCTCAAACTAAATTGAAGTAATTCCACTGCTGGGCAGAGTGATGGATGATTTTGTGCGACGGCAGAAGAAGAAAGCCATCTATGGCATTCAAATTTAAGTAAAAAAAAACTCCCAGCGTTGTAGATTAAGATGTTGTGTTCGTAAGACCAACTATCAAGAAGTTATTCCATCTCGAGTATTGTCAATGTATTTTGGAATTCCCTGTACTATGTAATTTTTGGTTGCCATTATAAAAAAATATTTTTTGGTCATTATTATTTCAGGGGGCTCATTGTGCAAATCCTTGGTAAGCTTCGAAAATGAAGTACTTTGTAAATTAGACGATGCAAATTGACTAGTACATACAAACTGACAATAGACCGACAAGAAAAAAAATTGAAAGAACAAGAAAATTTGTGTACATATTTTAGTTTTCGAGAAATAATTAGTGGAAAATTATTTCAAAAATGACGAGAGGTCTCTGGTTAAGAAAGAGCAGCAGATGAACGAAATAAAACAGTCATAAAAGTATTTTGCAGTTTAATGATTGGGTTTGTTCGCGGAGACTAGTCCGGAACTGTTAAAATCAAATGTCCACTGATTTTAACAAAGCTTTCTAGTGTGCAACTTTCATGAATGCATGGACTTAACGGTTTCGAAGTAGTCCTGAACGTCTCAGCGAATAATGCTATAATTACGGCACGGCGTCGTGTGTGAACTTGGGCCTTAAACGGAATTGACGTGATCAGCTGAAATACAAACTTCAAAGCATTTATTTAACGAATGCATGAAATAAGGATAACAACGGCGTCATTATTTGAACACCTACTTTGACAGATAAACAAAAAAATCACTACAACACGAAAACAATTCAAACCTCTGTGTTAAGATATCTGAGAATTTTTCTTTAATTTTAATTTAAACTATATTGTAAATAAAATTTGTTCCCACAAGCAACGTTCGTCATAAACATCTTTTTATAGCCCAATATTACTAGTTTATCCTTGTGTTTCAATTAGTCGGTTTTCTTTATTTCGTTTATTCGGTTCATCGCTGATGTTTTAATAATAGTAATAGACTTGGCTAATAACAAAGAAATAGTAATGACAATCCGAATTTAAAACACAATCCGAATTTAAAACATTATACCGGTTGTCCACTTTGATTACGCACCAAAGGGATTTCAATGTAATTTTTTTTAATTGTAAATTGCTGCTCTCCTATCGAATATATTATAAAGCACTAAACGGCATAATACATAGCTTTATGTTATGCATTACCTAAGACTACTTTTACTATGTGTTTCGAATAAATGGGCTTTCAAAATTAAAAAAGACAGAAATTAAATAAGCAGTACTTTTCTGTCGGTCTATTCAAGAATTACCCTGTTTATACATATTGTACGTATAATTGGTTTACTAGTTTTTGTACCAGATTCGAATTTTTTTAATCTTTTTTAACGTGTAGAAATATTAATGGTAGATTTCATTCTGCAATTACAAATTACTATTAGGAAAAGTAATAGGTAGTAAGTTCTCGTGTATTGAAACTTAATTACGGACGCCAACGTAAATGAGAATCTGTGCAGTTGTTAGGGACAATTTCAATTAATTTGCATTCGATACCCTTCTTTTATTTTGTCCAGGTAAAATTTAAAGTGCGCAAAATATATGCGCGAACACCGCTCGGAATAAATTGAACGAGATACGCGTGGTAGTATATAGAAGTATGTAAATGTGAATCAGTAGCTGCTGCAATCTAGATCGAGCGGTATATAGTCACAGGTAACTTCTTAAGAGAAGGAGCGAACCCTTGGACACGAGTCGCCCTTTTTGAAACTTTTATCTTGGACCATCTTTTTTCTGCTAACTGCATAGGAAAATGCAACCGTAACGCGTAATTTATTGAAGAAATTTGCGAGTTTGGAGAGGTGGAAAGCGTCGCCGGGAAAGTTGCCGCTGGGCGCAGGAAAATACGACGACATCTACTTTACGAATTGCTTTTATAATAAAAAGAAGAAAAACTACCTTGCGGATCCTATTTATATTTTTATTTCATCTTGGATTCTCTCTCGCTAAGATATACAACACAAGCCTTATCTCATAATTATTCTGAGCGTATTTAAATGATATAGTAGAAGCTAAAATTTCTTGCATCTGAGAAAAAAAATAATACATTCGAAAAGCAAAGAAAGCGCATAAAAATCGTAACGACCGAACTTTCACTTTTCGGAGGCAGTATTTTTCATCTTCGAGACGTTAGGTAAAAAGTAAAGCTAAAACATGTGTCTGGTGAGATTTTCTGCAATAAGGGTAGTTTCAAAAGTCGTTAGATACAAGTGTGGCCAACTTCTGTCTGCTGAGTCGGTTCAAGTTTGAATCCCTGCAGGATTTGATGGTAATGTCCTTGTGATAGTCTTGCGTTATTTGATTTATTCGTGCAATTATTTCTTGGACTAACGCGAAATTGTAGAAGAGATAACACATCTGATATATCAGTTTGAAAAGGAGATATAATATCCAAAGTCTTTAAGCAATATATTGTTCTCGTAACTCACTGAACAAAATTGGCTAATATCAAATTCAAGCCGTACATTTTCTCGAACGATTTGATCAATATCTTTTATATTTTCGACGAGTAAAAATGTTGCCCGAAGTATGGAACGACGACGTATATTGTCATAGATCTCTGTTTTTTCTCGCTTTAAAGCGCGCATTTAAATATTAGAGCGTTCCAAATGGAATCTCGCGAAAGATTGATGAAGGAAATGCAGGAATATGCAGATCCGGTACTTCTAGACATAACAACGCCTGTTCTTTCCACGAAATACTTTGCATCGTTTCTAGTTAGATGAAGGATATATTTGTATCTATGTGGCACAGCAATAATTTATTGCCGTCAACCATTGTTTCTCTTACCTAATTAAAGATTTTTTACAGTAATATTTGTGGAATATTTTTGTTTGAACTACATATTTTAAATTATTTCAAATTTACTGCCCAGTACTTTTTTATCTTTCGAAATATATAATTAAATTAAAAATACAATAATCATTCACATCTGTAAAAATTAAAATGATTATATACGCACATTATTATTCTATTTTACTTATAGGTACTTATACTCTGCTCATCGTTTGAACTGTCACACCCACAAAACATTGTATTAATAATGATTATTACAATTACTATTTTACAATTATTTTCACAATAACCAAGTAATAACTAGAACAAAATATTAATATGCAATTAGAATCACATTTGAAACATTTATGAATTTTTTTTAACAATACTGAAAAAGTAATCTCCATACCATAATTATACAGTTATCGCAACCTTTCCGCTTTTACGATAACGATATATTTTCTGAAATGCGCAGGCGCAAGAGTTACCGTTCCGCAACTTGCATCCGAATAGTGGAGCCATACTGTAATTTTGAACCGTAAATTTGAAGGTTATGTTGTTTACGGTTATGTAATACGTCAAAGCACATGTGAATTATCCGATGCAATGAACAAAACAAGCCTAAGTTTTATAACACAGGACGATTTGCTACTGCTGCGAGCTGTTCTTACTAATTATACCTAATGCCACATATTAGGTTAAAGGATTATCTGACCTCGGAAAGAGCGATAACTCTTTTTAATTCGCAACACATAAGCTGTTTTATCATGTCTTTTTATAGTTATCCTTTGCGTGAAATCTGCGATAACTTTCTAAAATAACTTAAAAATTAAAATTAATCGCGACATCCAGCGATCGCTTTTTACCTAACATTGGAACAAAATTTTTAAAACTTGAACGTCAACAATATCGCTAATAATGCATTCATATTCATCTAACCTTTATCTTATCATCTCTTCATAACGTCTTTGCCAGCTTGTCAGGAATGGCTGGCATACGAGCTTCCCATGTTTATTTAGTTCAACTCTCCGCGATCTTATCGATGTATTTAAGATAAACTTTGAGTTAATACCAGGGGAGTTCACTAAAGAATGCGGATGAATGGTAAAATTCTCATTAAGAAATTCATTTTCCTGCCTCTATGATAAACGGGATTTTCGTCGATAATTACAAAGCCATCCACGGTTTCAGCGCCATTTCACTAGATTGCAACAATTCATTCAGTTACCGGACACTAGTCATGTTGATGTTTCCAAAAAGTAAGTGTGTAAGATGCACCTAAGAAATTCCCGAATCTCCTCTACATTTTTAATCTTCTGTCCGAGCTTGTTCGAGCTACGGAGATGAATACTAGTTTCGTCATTGGACAAGTAACGACCCTACTTTTCATTACCTCAATTCTGATGCTAGCACGACCAATCCTCCTTCTTTTGTAAGCTAAGCAGTTATGGTCAACCTTGACAGTCTGGATATCAAGTTTACTTTACACAGTTCTCATTGAGTGGATATCATATTACCTGTTGCTCCAATAATCGTGTCTAGTTCTACAGCAGAAAATATGTTTCTCCTTGACCGTTGTCTTTTTCCAACATACCTATATTTAACAGATCGATTCTCGCCAAAACGAATTCAAATCTTTTTGATTACATTTTGGCTCATATTGAAACATTCCTCAACATTTCTCAGAAATTCATCCATCATACATATTATGCTTAAATGTCTTAATAATATCTGTAAAGTGCGTGCAAATTGTAACAATTTTTGAAAAGATAAATATACAAAACACTTTTGTAATTAGGTGGCAATAACGTCCATAACTGAATTACTAATTAGTCTTTTTATATATAAGAAAAACCAATCGCATCAGTTTTTATTTATATGAACAAATTACTACAGTTCACTTTTTTTTACTTTATGTCGATCAATCGATCGATAAGTTAATGAATTTTATGTAGCTATCTCCTTCTAACTTTCGTGAAACACACTTGTGTCTTTTGTCACGTCACGTCGTTTCGTCGTATATTTTCTTAATTCAGATGTATACGATCGGCACGTAATAAAAAGTAATCTGCAGTTACATAGTAATCTGTTGTGATTCTTTTTTTTACTACAGCCCTATGACGTGTATAACAAGGAAGAGAACGTTCAAGGCAGAAAGAGGTTCTCCAAAAATAACTGATTACCCGTTGTAATTATTGTTGTCCATTTAGAAAAACTTATCGCATCAAGTTATGTTCTGCAACTGTTTTATGAGAAAGAACTGTCATCGCCAATTATTGCAGAATAGTTTAGCCGCCGTTTTATCTCGACCTGATAGCTTTCCATTATCAACGAGGAGTTGTGACGTATAACGAGCGCCTATACAACTTGAAATGAAATCCTTAATCAAGATCACGGATATTATCGTTTATGTGATCTTTTGTTCCCATGATGTCGGAGCGGGATCACATCAATCTCTCGAAAAGAAAACACGTTATGTAATGCCGAACGAACAACGAGATTGTCATGTTTTAAGTAATTAAAAGCGCGTCTGATGTATATTTTATGTGCCAGTCGTTTTTAAAATGTCCGATTTAAATAAGTAGAATTACATTAGAGATCCATTTATTCATTTGGAAGTAACTTATCCGTTTATTTACTAACAGGACGATTAAGAAATTTTAAAACTAATTCAAAATTGAAGAAAATCGTTTGTTATCACAGAAAATTGACAATTCCTTTACAATATTGGAAGAGTATTCATTCAAAATATGTATTGTTAAAATATAACAATAAATATTTTAAAGGATTATTTAAAAAAAAACTAAAGAATAAGATCACCATTATGCAAGACAATTAATAAATATATGTTAGGTTTTAGTAATCCATTAATTCGTAAATGAAAATTTTATTAATTAGGTACATATAAAGTAAGAGTCTATTGTTGATTTTTAGAACTCTCCAAATGTAAACCTACTGAATTATTTATTGCAAGAAGTAAGCGAGTTCGAAACTTCCTACTGAGATTTAATTGAAAGGAAACCAACTACTTCAATATTGTTGTATATATAATTGCATATTCACGATGAATACAATGTACTTAACTACAGAGCACATGTTCATTCATTCATGTATGTACATTTGTTATCTATGAATCTCCACAAATGTTGGAGAGCATTGCTATTATACGGGATAATTGCATTATCAACGCACTCGCAAACGCAATTAATTAGACATAGATAATAATATTATAAAGTTTGGCTGACGGAGCTATAATTTTTTTTTAATTGTATAAATTGTTTTAATTAAGCTGCAAGCAGCCATTTAAATTGTTACCGACTGTCAATAATATATTTTATATACGAATGAGTCAAATTTAATTGCTTATTTTTCATCTTATTTACTTTCCCAGTCAAGAATTTAATGATATCGTAGTTTTCTTACTTACGCAATTTTTGAACTTTGAGTTTCAGTTTCAACAATTTCAATTTCACAGTAAGTATTATAAAAGTTATTAAAAAAGTTATACACAGACTTAAAAGTAAAACGGCACAAATTATTTGATATACATACATGTAAGTTTATGTTTACTATTTATCTTAAGAAAGTTAAGCGTTTAAAAATTTCTAAAAGAATACTTATTTCGCCTTTATCAAATTTTCAACAGAAAAAGTAAACTACGTTAAATGAATACATATAAAACAAAAAATGTTTGTTCCATTCAATTAAATATTTACATACTACGTCTTGTGAAATGATAAAATTAAGCAAATATGCATAAGTAGAAATTATATACCACCTGCAATTTGTTTTGGAAATACACACGCTGGTCTGGCGTGCATTCACACTCTACTTATTCTTAAGTATTCTGAAGTAGTCCCAAAGGATGTCATTTTTATGGACTTTTGACATATTTCTCATTAATAGTTTACATCGTGGCGAACTATCAAGAGATACATACATATTGCTTGTTTCACTGACACTTGAAAAGCACTATGACGCTTGATCACTCTGTTACGTCTCCTTCGCTGTATAAAGGCGACTCCAGACATGCGGGATTCACCGAGTGTCGAGCAAAGGTTCGCCGAATTCCGAGTAGTGTGGATGTGTGCTCTTCTACTAGCCAAACAACGGTAGTGAATACTCGTCGCGCTCGGATAGTTGTCGGCACTTTTGTCCGCTTCAAAGTGAACGAATAATCGTCAAGAAGACAAACTCAAAGCTCCATACATTCGGAAGTCTTCATCATTGTTGTCCATGATGATTTTCAATTAAAGACTCGCACGGCACTTGGCACTTGCCAGATACGTAAGTGTTCGGGAAAACTTCGCATGTATGTATACATGTGCACACTATTTGGCGAATACCAAGCCGAGCATCACGGCACTCGGCGAATATTCGGTCCTCGGAGAATTCCGCAGGTCTAGAGCCGGCTTAAGTTTCAAATAAAAATCAAAGGATTTAAGACAAGAGATTCCTAAATATGCGTGTACGTTTTCAGTTGAAATGGAACATACACTATATTCAAATCTTGCTTTTCATAATTAAATATATTGCCCTTGTTTACATTACTTTAGAGCTTTACATGATTGTTGTAATTATTTATTGTTTGCAGATTAGGAGATCTTCTCGTTTTACTATATTTTCAGTTTTCATTATTAATTAGGGTTTGAGAAAATGGCACAAATTATAATAACAATTTATTTCAGGTCGGTTACACATATCAGCAAAAGCAAAGTCCATTTATCGAAATCATTATTCAATCCGGCAATGAATATCCGAGTCGTTTCCAATACGCCGGAACTTTTAGTGTATCGACTGATAGCCGGAGGCAATATTTACCCGCAATGTATGTAGAACTTACACAGGCTTGTTTCCCTAGTTCGGGCAGTACCACAGAGAATTATTAATTTAGGAGGTATTCGAGGGTTTCGGCATGCTTTACTTATCTTCTTACTTAGGTAAATAACTCGACCCCTACTTCTGGCATTATAAGACCAATTGCGTACGACGGAGTATTTTTATGTTATCTGCGTAGCTGTAAAACAAAAGAGCAACGATGTCAAACCAATTATTAAAAACAAGCTGTGACATTTAGAAGTACATGTGAAAAGTTGGTAAGTTGGGAAGGTTCATTTCTTAATAAAATGAATCAAATTAAGGTGGATAATCGCAATGTTATAAAGTTCCTGGCAAAAGAAGACAAAAGTTATTTATGAAAATCTCGAACTGAAGAGATGAAGCGAGAAGTTGTAAAATTTAAGTTGTATCTGGTATTGCCAATGAAGTATGAAGTCTATGCAGGGTAATGGGAAAATGGCACCATACTACGATATTTGGTGCTCAAAATTAACCATAAGACCGTTTTCAAAATGTTCCTATTCTTATATAGTTACAGACCTATAGAAATCCATAAATAATTTAATTTTTTGACTACCACATTCGAAACTACAAATTTACAATACCCATTCAAGTAGAGAAAGCGGTACTTTACCTGCCTAGGCGGGCAAAATATTTTACCTGACTGTGACGAAGCCTACTTCGACCTACTCGTATTCTGAAGTGACATTATTCGATTTTAATTAATATTATTGTTTATATATAAATGATGACCGATTAATTGTTTTACATTTGATTATTTTTCAACAATGCTATTGAAATCTTTTTATTTTGGATCATTTAGTATGATTTTTAATTCCTTTTAGGTAATTTGTAAAAAGTATTACCAGCATCATGGCCTGCATTATCGTCGAATCCAATTAAATGTCAAATAAATTTGTCATTCAAATCAACTCCAAAAAGTAATAATATTTTTGCGCTCGCGTCGCACCTTTTGGTGTCATCGTCGAGACGCCAGAGTCGTTTATAACGTATTATAAGGTAAATGAAAAAATTTTTCAAAAATTTATGAAGTTATAAACATACACGGAGAAACCGATTTTATTAAATGAAACAAGATTGTGTCAACTCAACTAAAGTATTTGTTTAAATAGCAGCAAACAAATCTTCATTCATGTCAAATAAATATTTCAGTTACAAGAATTTAGGCAAGTCAACAAATCTTTACTTCAAGCAAAAGAGCGGTTGTGTGATATTAACAAAGAAATAAGCATTTTTGTTATTGTAAGTATATAAATTTCATTGAAAAATCATTCAAAAAAGTAAATTTGTTGCTTTAAAAAAATATTCTAACCAAATTTCTTGCTTCGTTGAAAACATGGTTTTTCGACGAATTTTATGAATGAAATAAATTAAGTTAAAGATATTAATTTATTTACGGTAAACAACTGGGTTTCTCCGTGTAGATATAAATCTGCAAGTTTTGAACACTTCAAAAATAAATGGCTGAGTAAGTGGTAGTCGAAAAAATATTATCTCGTTTGCTTGCTCGCCGCAGCTTCGCCTTGGCTTGCAATTTACAAACTCGTTCGACAAAGTGCCACTTTGGTGCATAAATTACTATTATCAACATTGTACAGGGTTTTTCTTTATATTTTCAACGGTACCTACACATTTTATTATTAGGTATATCAAAAAATTTTTAATACAAAGCTTTTAGGGATTTACCTGAACCACCAGATTTTACTTTAAAAAGAAACAAATGACAACTGGAAACCTAACAAATGAGTATCAACTTTGTTATTTTAAATGGAACACTCAGTATATTTTCTTGAATTAAGAAAGATATTTTTCTCCTAATTGCAAACATATGTAGTTCGCCTATATTTGGTTTCGTACTTATTACGATATTTAAGTTTGAAATTATAAGTGTTTTGGTATATTTTTATTAATTTGTTTCATATAATATGTTAATTCCTCTTAGATGTTAACTTTTTGACTTATAAAGTGACTTTTAATTAGTTTAACACTTGCCACACATAATGAACTCCTTATTAGTCAAAGTAAATGCATTTTTTTTTAAATTTTAAACTTCAATAACGCAAGAAGTATGAAACCAAATATAGACAAACTACTGGAATTAGAAAATAAATGTCTTTCTTGATTTGAGAAAATATACATAGTGTTCCATTTAAAATAACAGAGTTGATACTCATTTGTTAAGTATCCAATCGTCATTTATTTTATTTTTTAATAAATTCTGACGATTCAGGTAAATCCCTAAAAGTTTTGTATTTAACATTTTTTTTAATGTCTAATAATAAAATGTGTACGTACCGTTCAAAATATAAACAAAATCCCTGTACAGTCGACTTAGAGGCTAGACATTGTCAAAATGAACGAATATTCCTTTTATTGACTTTTACGAGAAACCAGCTGTTGAACAATATGTTTTTTCTTTATTGCTTTGAATCGAGATGAATGATATAATGGTATAGCGCACCTTTTTTTTAAATAAAATCGTGATGATGCCGTAATGCGAACTTCAAATTCATTTTAGGAGTTTCTGTAGTTCTGTAATTACATTAATTATTAAGATTTTGATAACAGTTTTATGATTAATTTTAAGCACCAAATATCGTAGTGTGGTGCGGGTGCGCCATTTTCCCATCATTCAGTATATCCCAAACAAGTGTTTTGAAAATGTTCCATGACTATTTGTGTATGAAGAAGATGTCTGCACGGTGGACTCCCAGTTTGATTATACCTCAGCAAAACTGAAATTTGAAATTAAAAGAATTTTTTTTCTCGAATTGTCATCGGGTATGAGCTTTGATTATATCACTGTTATTGCTTATTGTTGTTGCTATCCCTGTTACTAAACAGGAACCCATGCAATGAGTTCTTAAAGGCTCTCCACCACCAAAAAAGCCAAATCACAATTTTCTGAAAAAAAACTGATGGCAACATTTTCTGGGATGCTGAAGGAGTCTTGCTTATGAAGTATATGCTGATAGGGGTTAACATAAATGGAGGGGCCTGTGGAAGCACAATTAAAAACTAGAGGTAAAATGCCCACATTCTCATTCGCAAAAGACTTGCTGCACGACAATTATTGTCGGGTTCATAAGGCAAACAAATTCCAGCAGGTAATCAATACCTGTGGCTTCATAGAATTAAGGCATCAACTTTATAGTGCTGATCTAGCTCCATCAGACTTCTTTTTATCGAAAAGCATCTCGGGATGAAGCGCATTCCATCTGATGAAATAGTTAAAGTGACTGTTGAACAATATTGTTTTTTTTTGCGGGTATGGGACAATTGGTAAAAGAAATGGAATAAGTGTGTAAGTGTTGAAGGAAGTTACGTAGAAAATAAATGGTTGTTAAATGTGATACGTGGTTTTTTCATGACTAAGTAGATAACATAATAATACACCCTCGTATTGTTAATAAAATAGAATAGAACCTGCAATTCTATTAGAAGAGGAATCGTATTGATGCTTATAGATCGATATTATTGCTCCCAGTGATTACAGATCTCATTTAATTTCCAGAGCACCGAAATCTGTACTTTATCTCTTCTTGGATGCACATGATCAATCTTGTTGTACGGTTATTCGAAATTGAAGGCAAACATTTCATTTGAATCAAATTTTTATAAATGTTACAATACAACACTGAAATCTTGTAAGAAAATCTAAAAATGATCCTTCAGAGCATTTTGAGATAAATTATTAAGACTGGTTATTTTGCCACCACTGTAACATGCTTTGCTTTTTTGATAAATACTTTGTGTGTGTTTTTGAATAAATAAATAAAAGATCAATCTCTACAGTTTGGGCAAGATGGTAGAACACTCCATATTACGCATGCTTTGTTGGATGGAATATTTATAGGAAACGAATATGGCGAGCGACTAGGATTTCTCCAAAGCCTTCCAACTTCATTCCTGAGAACCTTTCTTTCTTGAATTTACTTATACACTGTCTAAAATCGCATTCATCGGTGTGAAAGTAAAAAAATTGCGTGTTAAAATTTACACAGTGGCCCTGTAAATTTGCCACAAAAATCACACCGGCTATTGCGTATTATTTATTAACTCCTTTTTGTTGTGAAATTACACAAAAGTGATGAAAATAACACAGTTAAGTGTGTTTGGACCATCTGCGTAATTTTTTTATACGGGTGATGTCAGCCCCTACCGTCTACATATTATAGGTGCGATGAAAAACGACGCAACACAATAAATATGTAAATTATTTACACTAAAGGTCTAGTGTAAGTTTAATAATTTTAGTAATTCATTTAAGTTATCGTAAAAGAAAATCATGTCATTTTAGTATCCGAAAATACAGAATATTGAAAAAATTCAAAGAATAATTATGGTACTCTTTATGATGTCCCCGAGATTTTTTTTGTTCTTACCCCATCAAACCGATTGCTTCAAAAAAATTGGGTGGCGGCGGGACAGAAATAGACATATTTTTTTTTTAATAATGATTAGGTATATTTTAAAATAATGGTTATATGCAGTCGCGCCAGAGCAATGCTGTACATTTCCAAAACAATTTGAAACAAGCGCTATATAAAAGTTCTTACTCTCACATTTAAAATTTCATTGCAGTATTATGAACTAAAATTTGAATAGAAAGGTAGAACACATTTGAAATACTAGAGCAATAAAAATCAACGAAAACTGAAAATAAACACTGCTGTAAGAATTGCATTTCGATATTCAATAAATTATTGTATCTGACTATTTTTAGGTGACGACGTAATTTGTAATATTAAGGGTAGGTTTACAGAAAGGAATTTAAATATTTAATTACGATTAACTATTTGATTGAGATTAAAATCAGCGTTGCCTTAGTTTAACAATTTGATTTCTATGGCAACACAAATTTTAAGCTCAATCAAATAGTTAATCGTAATTAAATATTTGATATCCTTTCTGAAAACCCACCCGTAATGTTATAACGTAAACTTTTAATATTACTGCGAACTGGCTAGTTAATGAAATAATTATCCCAACATCTAAATACACATCAGTCAGCTAGAAATTTCTACTGATATTTCGTTCTGGGAATTTCCAAATAAGGTCAAATAATAGATCTGCGGTTCAGTTGCAGAGACATTTTTTTGCCATAATTAATCAATTAACTTCCAATGTTCCAATAAACAACTGATGACAGCAATTGTTTATCAAATGTAACTTTTAAGAGTGATTTCATATAAATTAATTAAATTCTAGTTCCTTATCGAAAATGCAAGAGTAATTAATATGATAATTGTGAAATAGTTAAATTATATTTAGAATCCGAATCACGACTGAAATTCAACTGACGGCCCAGTTATACGAATTTAATCAATAGTGGCATTTGCATATAAATCCAACTTAATTTACAAATAAATTAATTTAATTCATATAACTGAGACCACAGCATAATTCAAATAGCCTGGGGTAAGAGGGGTGATCTAAATCTGCCGAGTAGGTTTCATCAAGACACCCGGTTGATTTTTTCTGTAATTCTAGTTTTGAAATAAACAAATATGATTTTTTTTTACTTAGACGCCGACTTCAAGCTTAATTGCCAGTCAACAGTTCATTGCGTTTTAAATAGGAGACTGGTGGAGACTTCTGAACTTTGATAACGCACGTCGCGCATAATTTATGCCTTTGCTGATAAATGAACTGCTGACAGATTGTGTAAAATAAAAATAATATAAATAACTTATGGTCACTTTATTTACTTTCCTGTGAGACAAATTTGCATATGCGGTTTCGGTCGCACGTTAAGAACGACGGCGTTTTCCACAGGTGTAAGCAAAAATTTCTGAACGCAAGTCATTCTACGAACTCGATGACAATGAAAGTAAATTCTTCAACAATTAAGCGCTAATTGACTTAAACGTACGCATTTTTCTACGGCCTATGCTGGTGATTATAATACTCAAACATTTGCGTGGTATGTTCGGTTGTCGTTTGAAAATTGCTTTCCTTAATTACAGAATGATTTATGTTTGCATGTGTTCGCCTTAGCTTTCTGTTACGATTGTAATGTAAGTTTAAACGTCTGTTCGCATAACCGGCTAAGAGGTATGTGCCCTCTTGTTACTTTTTCTTCGTCTGCTAAAATATGGCACCCGTATTTCATCACTTGTTAACTAAGTACCTATTAAATATGTATGTAGAAAAAGAAAATGTTCAAATATATACAAGACTTTTGCATAATGTACTTTGACGTTGGCGTATTTTCTGTAAAAGGTTTTACAGCTTAAAGTTCCAAGATTTATTACGGAAGAAATAAAGTAAATTGCAATGTCTAATAGTCTATTTTATATGAGCAAATATAATATAACATATAACGCTTGTATTATAATTTAATTAAATCTGCATTTTGTCTAGGATCTTTTCTAATAATAAATATAATAAAGTAGATATGATTTGCTACCACAATTTAACTAAACATATAATTATAAGCCGCCGACTTCCATAAATAATAATAATAACACGCGTTACAGAATAAGTTTTTAATAATAATAATACTTAATATGTAACTCATAACGATACCTTTCAACAGCGACGTGTGGTTTTAAAGAAACTGTATAGTCGCTGTTGAAAGGTATCGTTATGAGTTACATATTAAGTATTATTGTTATTAAAAACTTATTCTGTAACGCGTGTTATTGTTATTTAGGGATGTCGGCGGCTTATAATTACATGTTTTAATACTCACTATACAGGATGACTTTAATAATACCCGCCAAAATAAAGTACTAAGGCAATACATATGCCAGATAAAGGACGGGAAAAATGTTTAAAAATCTAATTCAAAAATTTGAATTAATTAAAAATTTACTCTAAAACCATGCAAGAGAAGTACAAAGCGACGTTTTATAAATAAGGGTAAACATATACACATTACAATAGTTACACATAACTGATCCACCATTTGACAATTAACCTACTAAATTTGTTCGTTACAAATGTTTGGATGTGCTTTTGAAAATATTCTAAATCAGTTATTTTAATGTGTAACTATTGTAATAAAGTTATATAAAAACCTCAAGCTGTTGTAAGTAGAAAATTTAGTGTAACAATTTTTATAATTCTAATTCTAGCTTGTACAAATTCGTAGAACTTCTAATGACGAAACAAATCATGTTTCCAAATATAAGGCTTACTCGTCCAACAAAAGAGTGTCTTTAACAGGCACAGTTCAACTTTGTCAAACAACCCTGAATTAAATTGTTCCAAATTTTGTTTTTCAATAACTATTAAAATCACACTGTATAATTTGTGGATATAGAAAACATAGAGTTATCATCTTATTAACATACGTCATTATTTTAAATGAAAATTCAGAATTTTAATTGTGTTAGATCTGTAAGGGAGGGTACCAAGTCAATTAAAAATACACCGTGACCTCACAGTTGCCATAGCCAAGTTGGCCTTGTAATTATTTTCTTCACAAAGTGATTAACTCGTTTGTTGATTTATATTTGTTGCGCCGTAATTTATGGCCGTAGCAATCTGACACGTTGCATGCATGTAGGCTGAAGGCATGTTTGTCCGTTGCATTTTAATTTGGAAAAGCATTTTAAAAATATAGTTTCTTTGTATATTGTGTGCTACGGTCATATTTTATTTATGATCCGCTCCAAGCAACAATTCACGGCGGTTTAACGTTATTGTTACTTTTAAGTAGTTCAATTTCATTAATTTCGTTCGTTAAGGCGATTAACAGAGGATTTTTTCATTACGTGCGATCGCCGCATTGCTAATTTAATTCTTTTGTACGTGTACGTGTTTAATGCATTATTAATGGTATTCGGTTTAATTGTTATCCACATAAATTATCGGTTAAACATACAGCAAACAGCTTCTCCGCATTTCAGTAAAGCTGTAAATTATACATCTGAAGTGTTTTTTTCATACTTAATTGGTAATAATTGCAATAATTGTAATTTACTGATATTTTTCTGATTTATTAGCAAGTCTATAAAAAGGCTGCTTAGATATTCAATGTTGTTCCGTGTATGTGCACGGATGCAATAATAGCATTTTTGAAAAACTAATCACTCCGGTTTGTCCTTTCTATTATACAGTAGGTATTATGGTAATTCTGAAACGGCAATTGATCATAAAATTCATCTGATTTTTTATCAGTAAATAGATATAAATAGTAGCTATACATAGCTTATTTACTTTCATTTTTTTTGTATGTATAGTAAATTAAAAATATAATTAAATAAAGCTGTACTCATATCTCTGTTTGATCCAATTTGATACTGAGTACATTTGTAAGCGTTGATTTTTACAAAATTGCCTATTCTGTAGAACATTCGAAACAACTTCAGTTCAGCTGAAAATTAAAAATACAAATATTCTATCTTCGTCTAAATTATTTTGCTGTTTTTATTTCGTTCACCTCGATGTGCACACATGTATATAAAAATTCGTGTTTGCATAAAAAAATTGTTGTTGCTTTATGGCATATAAGAAAATTTCCAATTGTATATGTATTCGAATAAACTAAATTACATTATTAATATAGTTTATGAGGATAAGTATAAATTTACTTTCAGATTGTCTTAAAAGATCTAGTTATCATCCTGATGATATTATCAACCGTTAGTGAATCGTTGAGCGATTATACGAATTTTGCCCGTTAAAAGAATTTGTTATACAATTTTCATCGGACAATAATCTAATCTTAACTATTATTTAAGATTAGTAGGTTAATTGTAGGTCTTTTGTATGCGAAAAAAAAACTTGGTATAAGACAGTACCATATAGTTCTTATAATGAAATGACGAGGGCTTAATTAATTAATATTATAAGTACAAAGTACCAACTTATAAATGCTGGTATGTGTAATTATCAGTCGATGTCGTTCTACGAAACCCAGACGCACAGCGTAATCTGATATTTTTTTCATGTAGTTGTTAATTTATCAAGGTCTTGAATAATTATAAACGATGGCATCTGGGCCTCATCAAAACGTCTATGCTAGACAGAACGAAATACATATTAATCAAGCAAAATCAGAGAACAACATAAAACTATAAATAACATTGTATAAGATTTTGTGCGAAAATAACGATAATGAATGTTAAAAAGAGAAAAATATAATACTTTATACAATTAGAATTATTAATATAAAAAAATTATATTAGTAGACAGAAATTAAATTAAGTGAAACATTTATATGTTTTTGTATATCAATTAATCTGGTTTATCTATATATTTTATTCAAAATCAAAATTACTATTTCTGTAAAATTTTTATATCTTTTATTATTTATATTTCCACAACGAACCATTGCATCGGGTACTATAAATTATTTGAAAAATATAATAACATGTAATAAACTTGATAACTGTACCTACTTCGACAATTTTGGTTAGCCACACCTCTTATTCAAAATGACACGTAAATTTCAAACGGATACTGTTACAGTTAAATGAAGTTTAAAATAATATGTAAGTGCTGTAGGAGAAAAACATTGTGCATATTGGCATGTTGTGGTTTTCTACTGATGAGTGTATAATACGATGCCACAACCATGCGACATCTATTACTGTATTGTAAAAATCTATTACGAAAGTAAACAATCATCTATTACCAATTTTAAGTTTTTGTTGGCAACACTGGGTAATTTACACCCAGTGGCCTAGAAACTCTTTGCTTTATTGTTATATATACCGGGTGTCCACTTTGATTACGCATTTTTTTTTAAATGTAAATTCCCGCTCTCCTATCAAATATATCATAAAGTACTAAACCGCATAATACGTAGCTTTGTGTTATGCATTAGCTAAGACTACTTTTAGTATGTTTTTCAAATACATGGGATTTCAAAATTAAAAAAGAAAAAATGTAAATAAGCAGGAATTTCTTCATTCCACAGATTTGATCAAGCAGGCAAATTTATAAATTTTTAAAAATTTTTAGTTAAAAATAGAGACTTCAAACATAGTTCGTATTGAAAAATATTTATTTATAAATTAATAGATATTACAGAAAATGATCAAATAATTTGCCGTTTGCGGCCAACCTGTCCTGAAAGCTTCTATGAACATTGCTTAACATGCTAGAAGTAATAGTTACCGATTCTACATCCCAATTCGTTCAAATCGCGGCAAGGAGTGTCATAAATTTTTGATTTTAAATAAGGGCACAAGAAGAAGTCGTTTGGTGTTAAATCCGGTGAACATGCAGACCATTGTGAATCAATATGCCTGCATTCAGCATGCTGATTTTTTAACAATAACTTCACTAAAGAAACAGGAATTTATAATTATAAAAAAATACATTGAAGTTCCTATGTTGCGTAATCAAAGTGGATCCCGGTATGGTTAATATTCTTTTAGATGATATTGTGTATAATAAAAAAATTAAAAAAACAACTGTAATTTTGAGATCGTCCTTTGTAGATGATGTTTTAGAAAATTAGTTTCTACGCGTTGACAATAAATGATGGAATTTCATCTAGAAATTATTTTATAATACTAATATTTTAATAACAATTGTACCTAATGTATTTTCTATTTTTTTTTTAATCTGTATTTTTTTAATTATATGTTTCTATTCATTCGCAGGATTAAAGGATTTAAAATCGATCAATAACGAGTGATAGGTTTGCAGACTTCTGTTACTTTTTTAAATAGTTTTCGCCCTTAAAAACTACATGTACTTCCTCTTAAAAAAATTTTATCTTTTTTTTAAACGACGGTATATGATTTTTGTGAGATTGAAATTCATATTTTATTTATTAAATTGTCAACTGGCAGTCAAAGTTAATTATTGAATTAGCTGGCAACCGCAATAATCTTTTAAGTTATAGGTATACAAACAAATTTTTAACAGTTAGGAATTGACAAGTTTTTGACACGTCTGTCTAAAAATTTGATTCATTTGATCAAAAAAAAAAAAAAACTTTAAAAGTGGAAAATGAGTCTAGAACATCGATGTGCAATAAAATAATGAAAGAAAACTCCTAAAAATATCCACGGGAGAATGACGGCAGTTTATAACCCTGATTGCCCATGATATTTCTAAGTGAAATATTGGTCAAAGTAATTTCGTCGGCGTAGAGGACAATCATTCAGGACGATCCAAGAGGTGGATGGCTCTTAGAAGATTGAAATACAGAAATAGTAAAAAAATGAGAATTTAGTGATGAAAGACCGACGTCTGAAAATGTCAACAATTGTCATAGAAGTTGAAATATCTGAAACTTCAGTTTAAAGAATTATATTTACGCCTTAGCAAAAAGTGTCTACACTGAGTTTCTGTTTTGGTGTACCAATTTTTTTTTCGGCGATAACCCTACGTTTGCGGAATTAATGTGTCGATTCTGCTCGTATCTGTAGCAACCGTGTGATCTGCAATATTGTAATCTCAATTATTAAAATATGGAATTTTGAAGTTCTCTGGAAGGTATAATTTCTTCTAGGTCCCTAGGATTACTCGTAAGTCTCTGTGGTATTATCTTATAAACCTACAAGAAATCGTATCATACTGACAACTTCAAAATTCGACGATTTAATTAATAATTGATTTACAGGCTTAGAGAACTTACGGTTGCTAGAGATATGAGCAGAATCGCTCCATAAAAAAGCGTACAAGTCTTCAGGCTATATTTTCCAATATTAGAGAGTGTAATCGATCACTCTCTGACTGACAGCCACTGACATAAACGCTATCAATTAACCCCCCTATTCTGTAACTCATAACGACGTCGTTAGATACCAATATTCGTTAGGTGGCATATTTTGACCAATCAGTGCTTAGATACAAAGCATTTCTATGTACTGATTGGTTAAAATATGTCATTTAACAATTATCAGTATCTAACTATGTCGTTATGAGTTAGAGAATAGGGGGGTTAATCTAAGGTACTAAATCAACACTCCGTACAGATAATGCAATCCCATTCCTCTCGGGAGAAGATTGAGAAACAAAGGTAACAAATAACAAATACAATCGTCGCAAGTGCAATAAGGAAGACAACAGTTTTAGGGAATTCTGTTTACCGCATTGTCACTGGTTTCAATTTAAAAGTGTATTAGATTATGTCTAGTTAAGTTATTTACCAATCAAAAAGTTGTTATTTTAAGAAGCGCAGAATTTTTCTTTTACGAGAAAGGCGGAATCATTAAATGTCATGCGATAAAAGTTTGGGATGCGATATTTAAACTCAATTTTCTTAACCACTGACTTTGACAAACGTCACTTCAAACAATATCGTCAACTGTTTTTTTATCCCTAGATAAGAAAAATTTGCGACAAAGATAGATATAAAAAGTCACTAAATGCGTTACCTCTATACGAAGTATGTACATTGATTTAGTACCTTAGATTAATCAAGTAAATTGACACTGATTAAACTCAATTCTACTTTCATTTTTAGGAGTAAAAAAAAAAAACAATCAAAAAAACTAAACCTGTTTTAGTTCTCTGAATGATGCTTTTTTTAACCCCAAATTTTTCTGCTAATCTTCTTACTGAGCGCCCTTCTTCAATTACTTGTGTTTTGTGGGCAACACTTAAAATGCTTACATATGGGTCTGTCACTTTGACAATTATTTTGACTTATAAGGAAAATAAAATTTCAAAAAAAACAGGTTCACAGAAATTTTTTTGAGTGTATGATTTTTTAAATTCTGCAACTGTACATAAAGCAAGAAAAATTCAGTAATTTATTGAACTGGACTATCCTAGGTATAGTTCAGATCTGGCACCCTTCAACTATTACTTACAAGGAAGGCGATGTCCTTCAGATCAGGGTATAAAATAGGCTGTAGACAATTTTCTTGTGATACTTAGAATAGAATAGAATCTTTTCAATTGGTTTAAAATAACCGGAAAAAAGTAGCACAAGTGTGCGGACTTGATAAGTTGTGATGTGATAAGTTAAATTTGGATAAGTGTAATTGAAAGAAGAAAAAAAATTAGTAATGAAAATATCTTAAGAACTCCATGCAAGTGATGTGTATGAAATTCATATTAATTTGATTATGATTAATGCATACTAACTGTTTTAGAAAAAAATGTATTAACGTTTCAGTTGAGAAATTGTCAATTAAATTATATTTTTATCAAAAGAGCGGCTTCAGGACACAAGCAGAAAAACAAATGATTATAAACGAGTGTCCTTGTTGCGCAAAAACTAGTAGAGACATAAACATTTACCGCCAAGACCGCGTCGTGAACAACAAAACAAACAGAATCCCGTTCGCGGTCCGATTTCATTGATAAATAAATAAAATCAGAGTGAAGTGCGGAAATTTGCGGCAAATATTGGCACCGTAATGTGTGTATAAAATTACTTGTAAAACTCGCTGAAATGAAGTGTAAAGTGGCTCATATTACTGAAGTGAAATGGCCGTCGCTAAGCGCGCAAGAACCGTGCTGGGACCGGTTAGAATCCCGTCGTGACCGCCTAGCTTTGCCCGGCTAGCGCATGGCGAACTCGGTTAAAATCATGGCTGACGATGCGTTTAAGCATTCCGTAATCAGGCCACTCGTTGCTGCTCATTTTATAAATGTTTTGGTGATTTCACCGAGTTCTAGTTTTTGTTTATTTATCTAACTAAATACTAAGGCAGTTTACAGCACCTACTCTTATTTTATTTTTATTGCAAATAAGTTATTTATACAATAAAGGATTTCAATTTTATACGTATACAAGGAATCTAGCTTGTTTTATAAGACACAAAAATTGTTTAAATAGCACTAACAATAAGTTACGGAAATTTTTCGTATTACGAAAGAAAAGTTACTTCCAGTAGTTTTGACCGTAAAAACTATTCCTATAGGCATCATATTTTATGCTTAGGAAAATGTTCTTGTTTTTTTTATTTGTCCATTGTTCAAAACAAAGATATTAACTGATATAGGTACCTTGACGAAAATAAGTTATTTTTCTTTATATTATAATTATGTAATTCAACTCGTCTTTTCTCCATAATTTTATGAGTAAGCCTTCTTAATCTTTCTCACTTTGTATATCAATAATAATATTGTTATTTTTAAGGTCATCTAGGTAGTAATATTGCTAATTTTGACAACTTAGGATCAATTTATAAAAATACGAAACACTTCAAAAAATAATTGCTCAAGAATCACTCAAGTAATACATTTTTTAAATTATCTCAAAATTAGTTTTTTGGTACTTCTTTGCCTCTTAAATAACAGTGTCAATGTAGGGAAAACAATAAATTAACAAAAGTTCAAAATTCAGATTAAAATAAAGCTTCCAATTCCTAAAGAATACGCTTAACATTTGAGTAACCGGTTTTGGTTTTAAAAAACCACCATTGCAAAGCCAAACCTGTTTCACTAATTCATGGTATTTTTACATTGACCTGATAATGATGATTGTATAAAATTGAAATTCTAATTTTAATTCTACCTTTGCACATGGCGTTTATATTCAATATATTAAATAGGAGTAGTAGGTTTTTCTTTGTATTAAAATTTTATATTATTTTAATTTACAAAACCTGTGATATATTTTTAAAACGTCAAAGTAAATTTCACTCAACTTTCAAAAATTAGACGTACACTTATAAAAAAATTAATGATTATTTAATTAATTTATACCCTTTTGTTTTGGAAATTGTAAATAGAACAGTTGGTGCTACTGTAGTGTGCGGTCTACCTGCGAATCTGAGATCTACCTATTATAAAGTGCGTTCTACTCTCAAAATATATTTGAAAAACATGCTAATCTCTAATTTGACCCTATTTGTTTGTGAGTAAGTAATTAAAGGATTTACTTCTTTAGGTATAAATGTTTTTCTATGAAAATTAGGAATATTAATTAAGATGAAGGATATTGTTACAACTTGGCGTATTAAAGGATTAATTTGTTTTGTTTGCAAGTTTCGGGAAGAACAATTAGAAACATGCAGGTAGACCGCATAGTATGTTGACGGATTTTTTAATTTTTTTATCAAGTCTTGCTAAGAAATTTGGGCGGCATGTCTTAGCTTGACTGTAAAATAACCTAGAAAAGTGCAATGACTTATTTTTCAGTTAATATAAATTTCATAGCAAGGGTTGATAAAAAAAATTAAAAATTCACCCGGTATTAGAAACATGCAGGTAGACCGCATACTACATTAGAAACATACAGGTAGACCGCACACTACAGTAGAAACATGCAGGTGGACCGCACACTACAGTAGCACCGAACAGTTTTAGAACATTTTAACTAATTAAATTGTCTCTAAAGTAATTGTTAAAAGAGTAATTTGCTATTTGAGATTAAGTATAATAAATATTAATACAACAAAAATAAATCTCGTTAGGTTTTGGATTTTTTGCTAATAAGTAGAAACCAAATCCATAATTACAAATATCTTCAACAATTGAAGATATTTTCCAATTACATATTAATTTAATTTACAAAAAAATGGTGTTGAAATAAAAACTACGTTTGTTATACTTAATATATTAAATCTTGAGCTCAGTTTTTTTTTACGATTCTCTTTCCTGGTGTGGCGTTTATTGACCTCAATTATAAACCTTAAGGTCATACGTGTGTTTGTTACGTAATATCTGTAATCAACGAAATAGCTTGAAATTCCTTGATTCATCGTCGTTATTTCAAGTATTATTCCGAGAGAGTAATTAACTGCTTCTTGTCAATCGCGGTGATACACTTTTGATACAGGGCAGTTCAACAAATTATTAATTATTTCAAAATTCTAAATTCCATAAGTGTGACTTTATTTTTTTAAGGAACACGCCCTGAAAACAGTAAGATTTGTAATAGACGTGAAAAACTGCTTCATCCTTTATTTTCATTAGTCATTTACCTGAAGAACAGCAGTACAATTTCTTAACGTTAAAAATTCAATAATAGAATAATTGAAAACAACTAAGGCCCAGTTGTACAATTGCAGCTTAACTTTAAGCCAAAGCTTAAACTCTTATCAACAATTATTGGAATAATCGTTGTTATGGGTTTAAGCTTCAGCTTAAATTTAAACTGGCTTTGTACAACTGCGCTTAAATCATCGAATCAAGTCGATTATATTAAAGCTCTACTTCGTCAAAGATCAAATTAAAATCATTAATTGAGCTTCAGATTATCAGTCATTGATACATGGTGATACACGGTTTGTTAATTACTTATTCGTTTTTTTTTTGTTCATTGGAGCAAAACAGAAAATTAGTACTGTTGTTAACAATTCTTCCTGTATTTTGAGTAAATATGCGTGCGAACTTTCCGAATTTCTCCGATTATCAATCAGAAATTGTAAAGACGTCGATAACTCAGGAAAGTTTCGCCATTATTTCGAATCCTTTAACGTCGTGGAAACTTTATCCTCTTGACAGACAGATAAATAATATTTGTTTACTTTATGACGTAATAAGGGGACATTTTTAAAAGCCTTCGCTGCGAAATGCTATCATGATGATGAACTTTGATTCCATGCGAAACTTTTGATTTACGGTGGCAATTTCGGAAACTTTGATTATGAAGTTACATTCTGCTGATTCATTTATTTATACGAATAGAAGGAAAACTGTCCTTAAAAAAGATATGATATATTTTTTAAATTTTCCTCTAGGTTACTGTGTGCGTCGGTTTAATTAGTTTTTTTTTTTTTTAATCTGAAGTAAAAAAGAATATTCATTTCATCAAATGGTATATACAAGTCTAATTTATAAACAAATGGATTTTTTTTTAATTTTTGGGAAAGATTCTAACAATATAAAATTTATAACGTCACAGAAATTATGTTACGTATTTAACTTTTATCGGCCTTTTATGTAAATAATTTTCTCTCTATAATTATACATCCTTCAAGGCAAATTTGTTGCATGTCGTAAAAACAGGTACACTTAACTTTTCTTAATTGTATATTATCGTGTAAATAATTGAAATTATAATTGTTTTACTTGTTATAATTACAGGCGTGCTAATAATTATTAATGTGGTAGTTTATTATTATACGCACGATGTGTTGCTTACATTGTAACACGTATGTATGTATTTACGTATGCGAGATTCCAGATAATGCTGTGCAAATTAAATCGCCAGATCTTGATAAGATAGAAACACTGTACGGTTCCATGAAGCAAGTGTCGAAGGAATATGGAATATTAATTAATTTTGTGTCAGAATTGATTTATGGGCTTTTAATGAATTGTATTTCCTCGAATAACATTTGTAAGTTTGAAGAAGGTCTTGAAAGAATGCTTGCAATGCAATTTCGGAAGAAATTTCAACAGAAATACCGACTGATTTTTAACATTTTTTTATTAACCCTTATCTGGACATTTGGACACCATATCTTAGCTTAACTGAAAAATAAGTCATTGCACTACTTGAGGTTATTGTAAAGTAAAACTAGGACATGCCGACCAAATTTCTTGGCGAGGGTTAATAAAAAATTGAAAAAATTAGTTCAAAGAAAATATAAAAAAGAACACTTTGGAAACCATTTCAATATGTTTTTGAAACCGCTCTTTACTCTATAAAGCTTTTTGTTATTTTTAACTAATACTGGGAAATTCAAAAATTAATTCAAAATATTTTTAATTAAATATTACTCATGTTTGTTTATCAGCCACAATTAGCATTAAGTTATAATATTATATTATATTATATATTAGATTTTCCAAGAGGCACAACCTTAACCCAGCTCAGCAATTGAAGCGGGCTGCACAAAGGAAATCAGAAAGGGAAGTTAAAAAAAATCAGCCAAACCTTAAACCTTAACAAATATTTTACTCATAAGCGAAATCTACATGAAATATTAAACTAAAAAACATTATGAAATTAATATTAATAACCACTAAGTAGTTTATTACTCATTGCATTATATCATATGAGAATTTATAAGTTATGAATTCCTTTGCGGTATAAGTAGGTACACATTTTCAATTAATAATATTCTGTTATATAGATCAAGAGTTTATTAATAAGTTTACCCAATTTTGCTTAAATTGATATATCAAGTGTATAGCAAAATTGTGTCTCGAATTAGCTTTGGAAACAAAAGTACGTATCGTAAATTGAATTTGCTGTGATTATCCCAAGAATAGAAAATTTAAATTATGCGAACGAACTGCAGTGAGACAATTTATTTTAATATATTCTTTTCAGGAGAATAAAAAAAGTAGAAACAAATTGATTATAAATATAGGAAAGAATTAATTAAATCTCGAGTAAATTTGTAGCTTTCGTAGAAATCAATTTTAAGCCACCGTCAATATACCGCGCATCAGTGTGGGGTCTTTTGTAATATCTATGGTGCATATTCATCAAAAACTGTGTTCCGAACTAGCTCGGAGCTAGTTCAGAACTAACGAGTTCAAAGCAGGTTTAAAACTTTTCGGCTTGTACACACCAAAATCTATTGAAGTTGGGAATTATTTCAGAACGAAAGTCCCCAACTGGTTCGCTATTATTCAGTTGTTGCCAGAATGAGTGACACACGTCCACACTGGGAATGAGTTCAGAGCTGGCTTGCAACTTGCCCTAAGTCCGAACCCTTTCATCTTACAGCTACTTCGCGGATCGGGTTCGGTTCGCGGAAAGTTCAGAACCGGCGGACACGAAAAGCATCCTCACCAAGTTCAGATCTTTTGTCGAGCAGCTCTGAACTTGTTCAGAGTTCTGGTCAGTACGCGGCTTGAGATTCTGAGCTATTGAATGTAGTCAAAAAAATCGCATATATGTACAACGTGTTCAAGAAAGTATGCAATAAATGAAAAGCTTTTTTATTACTGATTTCTCAGAAAATTTAATTCTTTATAAAAGTTTGTGCTTTATCTAAGACTCAATAAAAAAGTCTAAAATCTTCTAAGAAGATTGTATTAATTAATTATTACAAAATTACAAAGTATGAAATTTAATAGTCATAATTTAAATAAAAATCACTAGATATGATACCCTTCTGTCTCATTACAAAAATTTGCCCGTCTGAGAGCGTTCTCTGGAATATTTGGATTTAATTTGAATATGTTCTGGCATCCCTAATTTTGTTTCCGAAATCTGCTAAATTCTCAAATGGCCATCTGATACACCTTATATTTTTTACCAACCCAATTAAATATAATCCAGAAAATTTAGGTCAGATGAGGGTGCAGGCCATGGGAATTATGAATACCTTCCTAACAATTTTTGAGGAAATTGCTCGTTTAAATACTGAAATATTGCACGTGCGCTATGTGCTGGTGCACCATCCTGCGTAAAGCAGACAGAACGCCTTATATTTAAAGATTCATTTTTTTAATTCAATTCTCAAAAATCTAAATATCTTTCAGCATTTAAGGAATATCGAAAAAAATAGGGCCCAATTTATTTTCTGTTTCACACCAGACAAGTTTATTTTTTGCAAGTATAGATTTTTACATTCAATTTTGAAATTTGGATTCTCAACTGGTCACTAACGACAGATTCGTTGGCAAGCTACACCATTTGTATGGAATGTAGTAGCTTCATTCGTAAATAAAATTTTAATTAAAAGTAATTTATAAAATGCTTGTATCTTTGTTATTTAAAGTGGTATGACATGTCAATTTTTTTACGGATTCTCGGCAAAGCACAAATTTTATAAAGAATAAAATTTTCTGAGAAACCAGTAATAAAAAAGTTTTGCATTTGTTGCAAATTTCCTTGGACACATTGTATTTGAAAAAATTGTAGGTCTCATTGATTAAAGAAATTTATTCAGAGTCTGCACTACGGCGTTACTGGTTTCGGGGGCCAGTGTTTCTATTATGAAAGGCTGCGTCTGTGAGATGCCACTCTATGACAAGTCCTGAATTTTATTATTTATGAAATAAATCAAGATGACTATATAATTAATCAATAAGTAACAAAAATGTCTAAATTGGTAATACCGTAGTATAAACTCTGAATAAATTTATTTAATAATTCAACAAGGTCTTCTACAATTTCTCCGAACGTGTTACTCTAAATAATTATCTTCAAATCAAGAAAAAAGAAATCCAACACTACTTGTATCCCTTCATACGATAGAAATATTTGCCATCCTACAATGGCTAAAGAGGAGAATATTTTGTATAGTATAGGAGAAATAAATTCAAACATTGATATTAAATTATTGTGTAATACATTAAGCATAACTTCCATGTTTCCACATAATTAATATGTGCATTGTTAATGTGAAAATAAATAAATATTTATTAAATTCAATAATAGTGCAAAAAGGTATCAAAATCAGATCATCATTATCAATGAAACTTATTAGAACGAATTCTAACATATTTGCTTTAATTATATTAGACTTAAAGGCCCCCACTTACAAAAAAAATCAATATTTTATATAAACCTGAGATTTTTATTCTTTTACTTTTTATTTAATTTCTTCTATTGTGCTTTAAGAGAAAACTTACCCAATATCGGATATTAATTCTATAAATATGAGCAAGTTAGATACCTAGCAGTTTTTCACTTTGCACTTGACACTGTTCAATACATTCCGTATATCTTACTGAACTAATACTGTTGAGAGAAAATCCTTTCAACTAAGTACATCATTTCTGAGAAGTAACTTTCTATTTTTTAAAATTTTTACCTAAAAAGCGGCGTATTATGGAAAGGTTTATGGGGGTGCCCGTTACTTTCTATTTTTACAATCTGTCTTTTTTCGGGTCTTTTGTCCTAGGAGAAAGTCAGTTTTTTACAATTTTAGGTATTCTCTCGTCGAGACGATGTTAAATTTCTAACGGTCGCCAAGTTCGATAGAGGTTTCGTGAGCCGCCTTGGATGCTTTTTACGAGGTGAGACAAAGACAAAGTTAATATAAGAACCGCATGCGATTGAATCTAACCTGTGAACTTTCCACATGCAAATATCCCACTTGTAACTCTGTAAGATAACCTGTAATGTATATCCCTGCCGCCACATAACCTATTATGACAAGTCTATTTGAACACAAACACTGAGTATCCGTATTATGTATGCAAGACTATTGCATAGAATATATTAATGAATATGTTTCACCAACGATAACTACACAGTATTTGTTAAATAAATTACTACAGCGCTTTTAATAGTGGCATGGACCATATTGCTTCTAAAGATTAAGTATGTATAATATTGTGACAAGATGGTTCAATGAACTTACATGTTATTTTTTTACTATATGCCAATCGTATAAAATATGAGTTAAGAAAATATACGACGAAAGTTAGAAGATGATAGCTGCATAAAAATTCTATCGATCGATCGGCATATAGAGAAAAGATGAACTGTAGTTATTACTTAATATCTAGAAGTAAGGATTACTTAATTAAAGCTAAATTTAATTCGCATACTACCATCAAAATGGTTTAAAAGTGCTTTAAAATTTAATAGTACTTTAAACAGTGATATTAAAAGGGTGCGAAAGATTACAGGTGACTTGTTTGAATGTCACTCTTTTCGAATTAATTCTTAACTTACGGGGATTTGTTTTCAATTCGCTGCTTAACCGATTTTCAATTTTTAATAGGGATGATTTAACCCGAAAAAATCCATATTACAAGTTTAAATATTTGCGCACTATTAAATTCTCTTTGTGTAACTCTAATTCTTAAAATGGTATGCTTAAAGCTCATTCCTAAGTACTCTTATGGTTGACTAGTTGT
Source organism: Dorcus parallelipipedus (assembly GCA_958336345.1). Classification (NCBI taxonomy): domain Eukaryota; kingdom Metazoa; phylum Arthropoda; class Insecta; order Coleoptera; family Lucanidae; genus Dorcus; species Dorcus parallelipipedus. Next base: position 8,562,458 of record OY284482.1, on the reverse strand, counting down.
ATGAAATAATCCAATATTTTGATCAAAGGACGTTATAATTTTGTTTCAGCTTTTGACCAATGTGTATTCAGCCAATCCTAAGAGAGACTAACATTATCGTTTGTGATTCAAAATAATTAGATCTTTTAAACCGTAAGTGGGTGTGGCTATTTATGTTCTTTGCAGTATTTTTATGAAGAGATTTTGATTTATATTTTTGTGATAATGGAAAAATTAAGGTTCAATAATAACTCAATTTTATTTTAATCTTTCAACGTTAAATAAAGTTTATAGTTCAAGTTAATAGGGTTTTGACCTAAAAATTAGTAGGCGTACCTTTCTTAGTTTGCTGAACTTCCGCTAACATTTATTAGCTTCATCAGAGCATTGCAAAATAAATATTGGTTACAATTTTAAATTTTCTATTAAATAATAAAAACTTACTCTAATAATATATAAAGTAATTTCAAATGAGTTAAACCAATCTATTTGTCTCTTTCGTTGCGAAGAATTTTCTTTTGTTATTTTGTTATGGCAATTGTTTTTTTTTAGAATTTTAAGGTTTAGTAAATTAATATACATATGTAGATTTATTGTGACAGACTGTTTGTGAAATTATTAACATTATTTGTATTTTCTGAATGTTTTGAGAAATCAAATTCAACAATTATAATTAAACTATCTAAAATTTTGTATTTTCAAATTCAATTTGCAGAAAATTTGGACTAATTCCCAATCACATTTCACTCAAAACATTGTGGTTACTGATCATCAAAGCGTCAGGAACGAAATGTTCAATTTTAGCTAAACGTTGGAAAATAGAACACTTTGTTTTGAAACTAAAATCATAAACCATAAAATTGACATTTCAGAAAAAAGTACCTATTTCATTTCAAGAAAAACTTCAAACTTAAAACCACAACATACTAATGAATTTTCAACACGACTAGAAAATTCTTTTAAAAAATTCCTTAATCATATCAAATCTAGCAACATGAAGAAACTTAATAATTTAAAAATACGAAATCAAATAAAACTTTTTAAAATGATAAATCAAAAATTTATTATCTTTAGGTTCAAAATTTTGTTTACTAATGAAATCAAGTTACATAGTAAAATTATTGGCGGATTTAGAGAATTTAGTTGATCCCTAAAGAAGAGAGAAATTTAATTGAGGGATTATAGTAACATTTTTTTTTCAATTAGTTATTCATTCTTTCTAAGAAATAATAAGTTATGTTTTTTATGTTATTTAGCCCTTTCTGTCACTTCATTATTATTTATTTATTTCTTATCATTTTTCCAATGCCTGCCTGTTATATAAATTATTTTTATTTTTTTTTATTTAGAGAACGTAAGATTTATTTCTATTTTATAAAACACCATAATATATTAAAAAATATATTCTCAAACCAATTTATTTATTGTTGCATTTATTCGGAGAACTTTTTGTAATATTAAAAATTATATTTAAAGAACTAAAAATGTTCATCATTTCGTACAGGTATGCAGCAGTACTATAATATATTCTTATTTCTACACATTTTCGTTGACATGCAAGTTAAAAAGAAGAGAATAAAATTTTAGCATCGTAATTAAAAGAGATCAATATAAAATATTGAAATAAAATAAAACACATTTAAGCCTTTTAAATACTTTATTACTTGCGGTATTTTTATACCTGCAGCTAATGTAATTTGAATTACGTTTTATGTTATGAGATATTCCAATGAGCGACTTATTATCTAAAATTATCTTCACACAGTATTCTTTTGTATTTACAGCAGCACTTATCAAATAATTCTTTGGCATTAAAATTATGATTATAAACGGTTGTTAAATTGTTTAAAGTTGCAAATTTTATTTCGTTACGTATGTATATGTATACATAAATTTCAAAATTCAATCTATTTTAATTTTTTTAATTCTTTTAATTCTTTCTTTAATGCTAATGTTTTCGTCAACTGAAAGCGAAGCGACGGCAAGAAGATTGTGCATTTCGCCGACGTAGATTTGTATAAATTTACATCATTGAAGTTAAAAAAAACTTGTTAGGCAAGGTTTATTAATTTTTTTTTCATTAATTAATCAATTGTAATATTTTGAAGATTTTATTTTGCATATCGAAATAACTGCAATCCTAAAACTTCTGTAATAAATAATAGCTCTGAATGAATGAGGCATTTTTTCTATTCACAAAACCGTGTCGAGTTATTTTGTTATAAACATATACAAATTTATTACAAGACAACCTTTCGGCAAGCTATTCTAAATTACGATCACAAACACATTTTCGACAACTACTTCTAAAATAAGGAGCAACACAGTACGAACAAAACTACTCGTAAACAAAGTCCTAATTCATAAAAATACAATGTCGTACGTTCCAAGTGCCACAAACCATAAAGCTGCCGTCAGTGTACATCACCTTCCGTCTTGTACAATTCCTATGAAGAATTTCAAGTGGAATCATAAATACTTCGCCGATTTTACTCCGCCGGCTGATTTTAAATATACACGAGCGCGCTCAACACTCGACGAATGCTATGTTTTCAACCTGTCAAACTTTTACAGATATCGGATTTTATTCACGCCATCAAATTTTACCGCTAGCATAAATTAAGTCCATTATGGCCCAAAAGTCGCCGCCGCGATTGCATTAAAAATATACTCCTTTATTTTGCCAATTAAGACCGACAAGTCAGATTTATTTGATCTGTATGGTAACAAAATAATTAGCGCTTTGATGGTTTAAAAAAATAATTCAAAAATCACCGCGAATTGCCAAGAAAACTGGATTAATTTCGCCAAGTTGTCCTTTAACTAATTTTTTTATTGCGTTGTGTAATTTACACTTTTAAAAGAAGCTAGTGAGTGTGTGATATGTATGCATGTATGGAGTATGTATACAATAGCCATATTAGTTGTCGGCCATTATGAAAACGCTCTCTTCGTCTTGTGGCTTGCTCATTTTTAATTGAAATAAGCTTTAAAAATGTTAGTGTGTCCAGTGTAAGGTGCGCGAGATTCACTAGTACACTGTTGCAAGTAAGTACACCATAGTTTTTCGCACAATCCTTGCAATTTTAACCAAAAATGTGCGACTAAAAACTGTACACAAGCACGAGAGCGCAGCACTGTAGGATAAACCCAACATGGCTGCCAAAGGATCGACCGTGCGTCGGCCCTCTGTCCGTTATTCGGCGGACGGAAGCTTTTGGTGGGGAGATTGCGCAGTTGCAGTTTCGGATACCTGTAGGATTAAAATATCCACCTTTTATGTAATTTAACGTTTACGTTAATCTAATAAGTTGCTTTGTTAATTAGAAACGACTCGAAACGGTAAAATTTTAGTGTTAAGTTTTCCAGTTACGTAAACAAGCGCGGAGAGAGGTAATTTCAACAGCTCATGTCCATAACCTAAATGTTTGTGTATAGAACAGTTTTCAGTTCGTTTTGAAACATTATCAGTATGTTACAGATTTTATTTCATCTCTTCGGTGAAAAAATTTATTATTTTAAGGTTGCCGTTACGAGATGCGCGTGGGTAATGTTCTTATTGCAGGAAGTATACCTATGTTATCGAAGCAATTTGCGTTAATCTTGTTTAAATTTAAGCAGAACATTTTTCAATACATTGTCAACAGATTATAAAATTGACATTAATACTGATAGAATGTATTAATTCATTATTTGTTTTTTTTTAATAGATCAGTAATTGGCAGTAAAATATATACTTTTCAGTTCATGTATTATTACTTTTATACTGAAATAATTAATACTAATATAGTTCTATTAGAATTTTTTGCTAGACAAATACCTTCGCATTTAGCAAAACAATGTATTACTTATTTAAATAATTTTAATCTACAATTAGATAACGAAACTGAACTGAGATTCTCTGAACTGAGAAATTAAAGTTGCATTTAATAACAGAACATTGAATGCATACCGATGATTCGCGCCATGTGTCTGGTCCATTTATTTATTTTTTTATTCACAAATAGATCTGCAATAAAATTTACAAATTCGAAAATTTGCGTTTGTTGGAGTTCATTGAAATTAGTGCTTCGTTTATTTTTAATAGTTTCGATACCGATTGCCATTATTATAATAGTAATTTTATATTCAATTGTATTATTTCAACTCATCAGAAAATAGCAAAAAAAAGTTTTTATTTGCAGTTCGCATACCATTAAAATTAATTTTTTGAAGAAGAATTTCTGTACTTTTTAGAAAACATCTACTTACCTACTACCTTGTCACGAACAAGAAGATTGTGGGATTAAAACAATCGCCACAGTAGTGGATAAGTTTACGCATGAGGTACTATGTTTAGATAATGACTTGTAAAACAAAAATTAATAAATAATAAATAAGTTTTGTAAGGTTACGATTTAACAAAGTTTAACCAGCTCAGTCGAACTGTTTTCTAAACGGGATTCTGACCATCGTGGTTGGCATCTCCAATCTCGACCACCGTGACCAGTGTAATCATTGGATATATTTTCATGTCGATAAGTAAAGAACATTGATAATTCTTCTATTTTATACATTAAAAAAAAATTATATTTTAGTACGAAATTATGATGAGAAAGAACAACTATTGAAACCAAGAAATATAAAAGAAATCATAAAGCAAGAATCTAAAAAATTCATATACATATCATAATAAATTAATTAACACTTATATAAATATGTATTGTAATCTGCTAATGTTTTTCACTATTAACAAAGACATTTGTTATTGCTTTATTCTTGCTTTTGTAGAAGTTACATTCACAAATAAAAACTAAATTAAATAAATAAGTGGACCATTTCAGCAGGTAGAAAATTAGTAATATTGACATTAATATCATTAAAAAGATTATTTAAATATACAAGGTGAGTTGTTAAGCACCCTTTTTTCCATAGCTCATTTACAGAACGACATTTCTTTCACGTGGACATTCTACCTATTGAGCACTATAACCTAAAATTATTTTGGTACATACAGAGTGTTACGTAAATTAATGGCAGCATGTAGCAGGATTTTTTTTAAATGGAACACCCTGTGTATTTTCTTATAGAAAGAAATAACACTCGATCCTCTAAACAGTAAGGCATAAAATATTTATATTTAATTAACCAAGTAAGAGTAAATTAATATTTTATTTAAAACGGTCTGATTTTCAACTTCTCTTGAAGTAAACATAAACTGTAAACGTATTGTTTATCGTACGACATTAAAAATCCGTAGTTAAATTAAAATGTACGGAATAACCTAGATATAAATTCTTTTAGTCTTACTTGCTTTTTCAAATGTTCAATCCTGTGTAATTGTCGGAATTTCAAACTGCCGTTATTCAATTTTTTTAAATGCAACCCCCTCTACCTCTTTTCACGAATAGATAGTGTTCATGTTCCTCTTCAATTTTGTTATAGGTTTTCTGTATCTAATCCTTAAAGTTTTTTTGCTATAATAAACTTTTTACATTTTTACTCTGAAATCAATATTAAAAAGTTATTTAATGTACCGTATTTTAATTTCCTTAAGACAACGCCATAAAACAGATGGATAATATCAAGTTTACAATTGATTACAGACTCTTATTTTTTTTATAATACAGTTCTTTTACTTTGTTTTAATTAAGAATGCTTTAAAATTGATTCGATGTAGTTCCTAAGAAATTCACCGATTTTCATTTATTTGTTAGATTATTTATTTATTATTTGTATATTTTTTTTGAAGTACAACAATTTTTACATTAAGGTAATTATTTGCAAACACTGATGTTTTCTTTTGTTGTAAACCACATCGAATCAATTTTAAGGCGTTAATTACAACAAAGTGAAAGAACTGTATTACAATAAAAATACGATGATTATAATGTAATAAGAGTCTGTAATCAACTGTAAACTTGATATTATCCATCTGTTTTATGAAATAGAGGGCGCTGTCTTAAAGAAATTAGAATGCGGTACGTTAAATAACTTTTTAATATTGATTTTAGAGTAAAAATGTAAAAAATTTATTATAGCAAAAAAACTGTAAGGATTAGATGCAGAAAACCTATAACAGAATTGAAGAGGAACATGAACACTATCTATTCGTGAAGAGAGATTTAAAAAAATTTAATAACGGCAATTTGAAAATCTGACAATTACACGGGCTTGCACACTTGCAAAAACGAATGTAACTAAATGAATTTATATCTGGGTTATTCCCTATACCTTAATTTTTAATACTACCTATTTTTGTTCCCGTACGACAAACGATACGTTTACAGTTAGTATTTTAAAAGAAGTTGAAAATCAGACCGTTTCCAATAAAATATTAATTTACTCTTAATTGGTTAAATAAATATAAACATTTTATGTGCTGCTGTTTAGAGGATCGAGTGTTATATCTTTCTATAGGAAAATACACAGGGTGTTCCATTAAAAAGAATCCCGCTGAATGCTGCCATTACTTTACGTAACACTCTATATGTACCAAAATAATTTTAGGTTATAGTACTCAATAGGTAGAATGTCTATCTCGTTCTGTAAATGAGCTATGGAAGAAAGGGCGCTTAACAACTCACCCTGTATATTACCAAGGAATATTTTCCCTATGTCTAGTTTCTAGAAATTTGAAATCATTTATTTTTCTCTTATATTACTTATTGTATGTACCGTCCGCAAATATACATATACAGTTTTGCAGGAAATACTTATTTACAGATTGAACTCTTTTGTATGAAAGTCGAATTGCTTTTACTATTAACATTACAACTTTTTGTGTTTAATGTATGTATAATGTTTCTTTCATTCATTACCCGTAACTTTCTACCTTTCGGTGTAAGCCATAGAGCCCCCTGCGCTAAACTATGCACACTTGATGGTCACCGATCCAAGTTCGGATGCATATCTTTTCAACCGATAGTGAAACGTTGAGCTATTATGCGATTTTTAAAATGTCCGTTAAAGAATTCAGAAGAATTTGTTATACAAACTTTCATCGGAGAAGAGACTACTTTAACTATTATTGTAATAAAGAAATGCTTGTTCGTTGAAAATTATCACAAACTCTGTAATTGATCGGAGAGTTCGTAAAATCAATACTAAATGTCGACGTTTCGCTGTACGGTGACAGATAATATGGTAAATAATATTAGATGGAGTATTAAATTGATGCATTTATTTTGAATAATTTAATTTATATTTCTGATAGCTATCTGTTTAAATTGTCCTTATATTTCCGAATTATTTCCAATTTTAATTTACTAAACTATAAAAAAAATAACATAATGTTATTATTAATTTGAATATTATAACAAAGTAATAAGAAAAAAGAAATAATTATTTTATACACTGAAAAATGTTCGTGTATCTTTAAGTGCCACTGAAGATTTGTGTCGTTTCAAAATATATCTTTTCACCCTGCATAGTCACGAAAATAGTTTGCTGTTGCAATTCATATTATTTCACAAACTCTTAGAGAAGCCATGCGTGTACGTCAGGTTAGTGTCATTTATAAATGAATAATGTTCGCATGCACGGATGATTGTATCTTTGTGAATGCCCTTATAATAGTTTACCTTAAGGCCCAAACATTTCTGATAGACCGGTATTTGCATATACGTCGTAAATCACTTTAAGAACGAAGGATTTTATATCAAGTTTCGCCAAATTTATTGCGCCTAGGTTTCCAGCGATTTCGAACTGCGGCACATTTTTGGAATGGGTAGTATATAAAATTTTTAAAAGGTTACACGCTAGACTAAAGGGTCACTTGTGTTACCTACATTTTTTTTAGCTCTATACGAACAAGAGTCAGTTTTCACATAGGATTCGTTGAAAGTGGGTGTGGATTATGTTCAGAATTCGGTTAGTATGCTTGTTTCTAAGCAATACATATAATTAGTTTTCTAGCTGCACCGCACAAGATTTACTGCATTTGCGATGTGCGTTTATATTTACACAAACATGTTTTCTATACAGTCATCAATTTTTATTTTAATACCTAGGTCTTAAAAAATTGTACGCTGCATAAATTCAACAAGAACAAGTTTGAAGTATATATGTACTTGTTGATGGAGGAGAGATATCTTCGTGGAAGTTGACAGGTGAACGTCTTCACAAGGTTTGTACTAAAAGATGCCTGTCTAAATCTTAATAATATTGTAAGTATTTGGAGATGTTTATTATTCGTTAGGTGCTCTGGCGAGTATTGATTTAGTTTCGAAAAAGAAGACCATGCGCCATTAAGCTTCCGCCTGTGTAATTCGGGATTCTTTTCTGGGTATCTTTAAAATTTTGCAATGTCTTTTTTAACATCGAAATTTAATATTTATCTTGTTTTGTTCCTTACTATATAGATTTATAATGATTAGCTAACCTCAGTCTCATTTGAGTTAGTACAATTGGTACGGAAGGCTTGAATATATATTATGTATGAGCCTGAATTTATACGGTTAATTTTCTTGCCAAATTCTAATGATCCCAACCATAATTTAGCCTGGAACAAGAGGTCATCTCGCCGCAATAACCGATTTCTACTTTACGATCGGAGCAATTTCCGAAATGAATACGGTTTAGAGTAATTGGAAGAAATAAATTTCCTTATAATTTCATGGCACAAAATCTGGATTATTCACTTTTGATGTTTTTACTATAATAGAATTCTATTTGAGTTTGTAATATTTACATTAATAATGCGTTCAATGTATCCTAATTGCAAAAAAGTTCTGATGTATTTTTTTGACATGCTATTATTCTCTGATTACAACTTTCTGGTTAAAATAATTTGGAACCGTAAATACACGTTTGCTTCTCCACTCTAATTTATCTTTTATTTATATAGTAATTAAAATAAATGGGATAATACTGAAAATGTGTACAGGGTGTTGAAAAATTCGATTGATAAATTTCTATGGTCAGTAAATGAGACTAAAATAATGCATTTTTGTTAATACAGGGTGTCTCAGAACAATTATTCCTAACTTTTAGAAGTAGTAGAGGTCATATAATTAAGCAACTTTTATTAATAAAGTTGTGGCCGGAAATGTTTCCGCGTCAAGTTAGAGCGAAATAAAAAAAATGAGGATCTCGATGTAAGAAGTCGCTGTTCTATTTATTTCTAGTAGCTACACAATTTTAATTAATTTTAATTTATTAGGAAAACTTGAAAATTTATAAAAGAAGTTCAAAATTAAGACCACCATTTTGGATGCATAAGTTAGGACAACGTATGACTGAACGATGAATTCTTCGAAATATCTAAGGACGATCACGAATAGCATCAAAAGTAATAATAATTCGAGCCACTAATTCTTCTTCTGTGATTAATGTTGTATTTAATATGACACCAAATGTAAAAGTGAATTGGATTCATAACTCGGGATTTTACGATGATCTTCCATCTATTTCTATCGCCGGCATTGCAAGACGCTTAGGTACACTATACTAAAATTTGCGATTTCTTATTTTAATCAACTTCTTGAAGCGCTTAACTGCTGTTGCTAATAAACTAAACATTCTATGCTGGGCTTCATAAAAGTCGATTCAATTTAATCATTGATTAAGAATAATCATTCCTATACCTTCAGCACGTGTAACCATAGCAACGTTTACTTTTAACGCTTGATTAAATTTAAGTAACGTTTGTGAAATCCACCACTAGACTATTATTTTACTTTTGTGAGATTTTAGTAATATTTAGTAATATTTTAAAGTTATCCCGTACTATTTAGGACACTCGTGGTGAGAATCGATTTATTATTTCATCATGTAATCAAGAAAATAGTAATTCACATCACATTGCGTCAATTTTTTTTAGGTTAGCTAGTTTTAGGATCGAAGATTCTAGTCCATGAAGCGTTAAAACAAATATAAAATTTTTCATTGTTTGCTTCTTTATGCTGGGCTCTTTCTAGAATGCACTACATAGACCTGCAGTAGTTCTGGCCATTTGTAAATTGGCGTTCGTTTCTTTTGTGCAGCTTCTTTCTTGTGTTAGGAGATTCCTCATATACATAAATTCACTCATTACTTAACATTTCTAATTGGCTTGTGAGCGGATATTAATTTTCTACCCATCATACTTTCGGTTTTGTTACGGTTTTTTCAAGTTCAACGTTCTCATTTTCTTTTCCCAACCATGCGAGTAGATATTTTTTTGTTTGTCTCTCTCGGCATGTACATCCGTAAATATTCAAGAAGAGGGAAGCATATTTTTGTTTTATGCCTTTCTTCATTTCTAATTATTCTGATGAATAGTCGCCCTTGCAAACTACGTCAACAATATATGCATTTGATAACTTGAAAGCTATAAATTAAAAGCGCGCCCAAATTTAACGAATTATTGGCCATATGGGAAATTTGTTGACAGGACGTTTCTCTTGGCGATGGAGCTACTTCCTTTATTATGTAAAATCCACCAAGAACAAAATATCAATTTATAGGTTCATTGACTAATTTTTCAGTTACTTCAGTAAATCTAAGCATTCATTTTGTTTTTCTGTTTTCAGTCTTCCGGTTTAATTACGGAATGTAGTACAACACTATAATTTGGGATTTTCTCTTTATTACGTAAATAAAAAATGGAAATAATCTGAAGAAAACGCGCATATTGTTAAGATCAACTTTAACTTTAACATCCTGAAAGTTTATTTATATCATGATAGAAAATGTCATTGAATATTAAAGTTGCTTATTGCATTTTTAAATTATACATGCGCCACAGGAAGGTTTACTAGTGTGTAGCACAGCTATTAATGTGAGACTTAAAACTTGGTGGTATGATGATGAATTTAATTTTTTATTCCGCTTATGATAACATTAAAGAGCATGAAATGTTGTTTGCTTGGCTTCATAAATGTAATTACCATTTTTTGATTTAATCATACCTAAATGTTTTTTTTTTTTTTTTCGTTTTAACATTTAATTCGATACGAACATAAGAGTCTGGCAAAATACCGAAATTGTTGTGTTTTATAATACTATAATATACTGGGTGAGTCGGGAGGAATTAACCAAACTGCAGGAGTATATTCTACCCGTCAATTTAAGAGAAAAAAAAACCCAAAAGTTGTAATCCGATTTTCATTCGTTTTCGAGTTGGAACGTTTTAACAAAATACCTTTCATAATATTTTTTTCTCAATTGAAGTATTCAGATCAAAAGATTCGCTAGTACACAAATGCAGTCTTATTACGAAATTTGAACATTAATTAAATTCTTACGTGAATTACAAGGGTTACGGTGTTGCACTACTCTGAAATGTTTAAATTTCGTAAAAAGCTGCATTTGTGTACTAGCGAATCTTTCATCTGAATACTTCAATTGAGGAAAAAATATTATGTAAGGTATTTTGTTAAAACGTTCCAACTCGAGAACGAATGAAAATCGGATTACAACTTTTGGGTCTTTTTCTGTTATATTGACGGGTAGAATATACTCCTGCAGTTTGGTTCATTCCTCCCGATCACCTTGTATACAGTGAAAGCTCTCCTTACGGACAGCTCTCTTAACCGGACAATTTTTCTGGAACCAAAATTAAATTTATCTCGCTTAAACCTCTCTTATAAGCGGACAGCTCCCATAAGCGGACAAAAAAGGTGAAACCGTCGGTGTCCGCTTATGAGAGCTTTCGCTATAATAATAATATTAAATAAGATTTTATAATAATTAAAAATTAATCCAATAGTAACATACAGTGCGATACATAAAGTTCGTAACATGGGAACATTTTTTATTATAGATTTTTTTCTATTTTTTTTATTATTGATTTTTTTCTAAAAGATTTTTGTATGATCTTGGCAGGCAGACATAGTCTAAAACATTCGGTATATTTGCATATATGTATGTAGGTCAGTATCACTAAGAATATTTAATGTGGAGAATTGCCATTATTTTTCGTTTATCCGTGTCTATTTGATTAGCGACACATTCTAGTATATCGGTATGAAGCAGCTTATTTCAATTGGTTTGTACCCATTCGTTTTGTAAATATAATTGTATTATCTTCTGTATAATGGTTTCAAGTCCTCGCACATAAATTTATTCATTTTATAGTTCCAGCAGAACAATAATTAGTCCAAAAATTAAATATGCCAGCCCTAATTCTTATGTGTGTGTATATGTACACGATATTTTTCACTAATACAAGCGCAGAAATAAACGAATAATGCTACATACTGGCAATATATTTACGGCATATTTGTTAACCCGATTACGGTCGGCTTTGAAACATAAATTGCAACGAATGAAACAGTTTCCACATTATTTTTAATTCAATATATACATACGCCTTACGTATGCGGCAAGTGCGGTATTAAATTTCATCGGAATATTTGTTTACCTCCATTAGATTTAAATAGAATGGCAATTCATCTCCCTTTCTTCTGTAGCGTTACATGGTTAACTTTACAAGGTTACAACTAATTAAAGGGTCATCAAATTTAATATAAAAATACTCAATAAAGTATTGAGGATTTTCAAAATTCAGAAATTTCAGTTTTTTAAAGATATTTCAGAAATTAATGTACACAGACGAGATTTTTTTGAATATTTTTGTAGGCCCCAAAAGTAGTGCAATTCTTTTCTAATTTAATCGGCTTTATATCTTTTGTAATTTATGAGATCCTCATGGAGGCCCTTTAATTAGTTGTCAGCTGTAGATACGAAAAATTGCAGATTATTGGATGTCACTTTTTTTTTGTTTGGTTTGAGCTCTCGATTTGAGTGCGTAATGAATTAATCGCAGTAGACGTAGTGAGGCATGTAGCAGCGGTAGCATAACGTATACGTAACGTGTTCAGGCGGCGTCGACGGGCTCGGCCCATTCGGCGTGTGTGCACGATCCTATCGCGAATTTATAACCAGCCTTGCAGTATCAAACAAAAAAAAAAGAGTTAACGGAATTGACCTCTACAAGCTTTGCAGTGACGTGAGACTCCAAATTAAGTGAATGTTACTGAAATCAATTAAAAGAAGTCATTTCGGTTTTTGTCGTGTTCACAAAACTATTTTTCCATTTTACAGTTGTAACTCTAATTATTAAAGTTTTCCTAGATTGCATATGTTTTACAAAAGTTTTTAAATTTGTTCTGAATATTGTAATAATGTATATTATTTCTTATAATAGTGAATGGGAATTATCGAAAAGTGTCTATTAAATAGATATATGGCACTTAGTTGTCCCGTACAGCTCAATACAATCTAAGGAGATATTAAAATTATCAAAAAAATCTCTTTTATTTTCAAGGAGACCTTTAACTAGCCGAAATTACTGTTTACAAACTCAATTTATGTTAATATAAACGCCTTGCCTTTTTAATGTTCACCTTGCCGGCTGCACATTACCATTTCGTTACTTGATACGTTATTTATTATTGCAAATAATTGCATTTTATTCCCGTTTGTGTTTCTGTATTCAAATTGACCGTTTATATAAATTATTATGTGCAAACTCAAACGTAAAAAGAAATGAAATACGACAGGTTCATCGAATGAATACGAAGTGCGATTTGGAATGAATTACGTTTGCCATCAACCTTAAATTGAACCAATGCAGTTTGCATAATATGAAGAAGAATATTATGCTTTTTTTGATTTTAATTATCACTGAATTTATTTTTTATTGATTGGTAATTAATATTTATGAATTTTATTCAACACTGATAAAATTCGAAATTTCAGGTATGTTTTATAAGCTGTTTCAGTTTGTTGGCTGTTACAATTTAACAGCAAAAAAAATCTTGGCTTCTTTACGAGCACACATAAATTTAATAAAAGTATTAATCATTTAAAATATATTTATTGACATTTACGGCACATTTAGCGCAGATGTTATTCCCGAAATTGGATTTTTCGGTCTGGTTTTATCTTTTTGTTGCCTTGCCGTGGTGTGTTAAAAATTCAGTCGTTTTTGTTGTGGCGTCCACGTCTTATCTGCCTCCTCTTTGACATTATTCAACTGTTTTTTATCCGCCTGCGTTACGTTTCATGGCCATCTGCTTGATATATCTATTATGCATGCCGTCATTTCGGTGAGTCGTTTATATGCGAGAAGAAACTCACCCGAGTTTCATTTTTTTTTTGCTTAATTGGCGACAAAATAAATCTAATTATTCATTAAGGTCTTTAATATTTATTCTGCGAAGAAAAATTCTCGTTAACGGAGGCTTATCTCGGGCACCTGTATTTTTTTTTCATTCCGAAGTTGGTAGCGGAATTTTTAATTATTGTGGCGATTACAAAATTTAATTGGCTATTGACCGTCATTATTTAAGGTTCTGGAACCGGTTCTGTCAGATATACATAAATTAAAATACTAATAAATATGCTTTCAGTGAGTACCAACTGCGCTGAATATTGTGGCCGCCCATTATCCGGAGGATCTTAATGCTTAGAATTGTTTACAAAACGCATGATGCAGATTATTAATAGTATCGTTTAAAAATAAGATATTCGAACAGTATGCAATGAGAGGAATAAACATAAAATATTCTATATTTGCGGCGTGCCTGGCATTTCTCCATAGCTTTATACTCGACAATACACAAGATGCATGGATGGCAATAACTTCACCTTATGAAAAACTGGCATACAGACTTGAACTCGTTTCAATTTCAAAATGGCAGCTTTTCTATTCCAATCCATTTGATGCTTTTTAAGTGTAATATATCGATGTGCATGTCAATCTGTAGATACCACATTGTATGAAGACCCGTTGTAAATAAAAATGTATGAAAAATTCAACCCACCCTCGTCTATATTCGCATCTCGACCATTATATGAAGATGAAATTGTATGTTTTACTGTTCTGAATACCTTTAGCTCATTTTACAAACGTTTGTGCATTCAAATATTATTTAAAATAAGTTCTTTGTAAATTACGTCTTCAAATACCTCGCTCACTAATCGTTCTTGCAGTAAAACGACGATCAATAAACGATTTTAACGTATATATATGTATTTTCTCGATAGGTTTATGTTTCAATTCTTATAGAGTGTACAGTTCAAAAGTTTTCTCTAATTCAAAATCTAAATAAAACATCGAGTAAAACAACATCAAATATTAGAATACGAGGCTTGTACCGTAAGTAATACCTATTGATCTAAAATTCCCTAAAAATGAAGAAGTAATTAAAAAAAAAACTTGTACATTGACTCAAACCTTACGCTACAAAACACTACTTTCCAACATAATCTCCCTTTTCTAAATACCGTGCCATCTCTGAAACCCATCACCCATCAACCCATCACCTAGTTTAGCAAGATTATTTCACCCATAGCTTTGCACCCAGTTTTAATGTCCTCGACTAAATGAAATATGATTCCCTTTAAACTTTTTTTTTCGTTGGGCCAAACAAGTTAAAATCCGATGGGGCTAAATCGGGACTAAACGCTGAATGGGGCATAAAGGACCATCCCAGTTTCTGGATTGTCTCAAGTGTGGAAAGCGCAGTGTGTTTTGTATTGCCACATTATGTAAAACTTTGTTTGTTTGGTCTTTCCTTTTCTTAAGGTCCCTTAACTTCAGTACGTATCGCTGACAGTTTATAGTGATATATCCGGTACAAAATTGCAGATTTTTGAACAAATTTCAATACAACCCAATGAACAAATTAAATCATTCATTTCGTTTTGACAGTTTAAAATGTAAAATAAATAACATTGACAAAAATAGAAATACTCGGAACAATACTTTTTATAAATTTTATTACACTTTTCAATGCTTTCTCAAATTATATTTTAAGTAAATCATCCATTATCGTTGTGATGTTTAGATAACAACTAGTTAAAAAAGACAAACATTTGTTTTATGGAATAGCAGAGGGAGATATTAGTCATTCATGATCCTATGTTTCATGCCTCCACCTTGCTTCTGAATTACATTGTCTATTTACACTGGTCTTGAGTGCGTGCCAATTAAATTTACACTTTCGTTTATCAACATTAACATTTAATGCCGCAGCTGCTTATGAAATAAAGTGATGAATAACGACTGTCTTAAGCTGTTAATGTTAAATTTATTTTCTGTCATTTTTATTGAAACAAAAAGCTTGGACTGAGGTAAATGAGGGAAAGACCGTATAAACGGAACAATTTCTCACTAATGATAATTTTTATAACCACAAGATATTTATAAAAAATAATTTTATTACATGTATATTTAATCGATTGTAATAGTGTAGTTAATCTGAAAAGAAACAAACAAATTAGTTATATTTTCAGCGAAGGTATTACTGATCGATTGCATCATAATTCACGTATTTTTTCCTATAACATCGTGCATTTGAGAGCGTTTCACGTTTTCGCCATAATAATAAAATTTGTTTCAATCACTTCAACAACCGCAAATGACCGTTTGGCGCTATTATAAAACGGTAACCAAACTCCAATATATAATAATAATTACGACCGAATCTCAGTTCTCACGGGCCTTAGCCAGCAATGCCCTTGGTGTTCCAGTAAAAATTTGCTTGTGGCTCTTGCTGGGTCTGCCAGAGAGAGAGATTGTCTTCGGTGGTAACACATGTTGTAGGAATGCTCGCGCGATGTCTCTATGCCTGCTAACCCGCAGATGCCTATGGAGATATCATATTTGGAATGGCACTGACAACTGCGGATGTGCTTTAAATCAAACGCAGTCTCTCACCTGTCAACGATCCCTATTGCCATATGTTTGATTTAAATTTAATTCAAAACAAACGCTTGCAAAAGCTCTGAGAAGTATTTAATTAAAGAAACATACAGAAAAATCATTTAGTATGGAATTAGTACAGATGCTAAATCTTGTTAGTCCGCATTTCTGATAGTTCTCTATTCCAGTAAACACACTGCTGCCTTTCATATAAATAGGTTTACAAAATAGAACAGAATGAGAATACCACTAAACTTCTATATATGTTATAGTAATTATTTTAAAAGTATAGTTTTGTTAAAAGTTTTGAACGAAATATGTATACTTCATTATTAGTATTATTTTTGTTATTTCTGGTATTTCAGTTATATTATTATTATTTATGATTATTATAGTTATTTGAATTTGGCGTTATGTTATAATTTTTGTTTAAATTTTGTTGTTTAATTTTGTTGCTGTTGTTGTTCAATAAAAAAAAAATATATTTAGGAAACCAACTGGACAAAATAATAACAATGATTTCCATTAAAATTTACAGAGGAAAAAAATAATATGCAACGTGCTAATAGATTGAAATAATAATTATACAAGAACATTCAGAATATATGTAATTAGAAACTAATCAGAACTAATTGTTAGAACTACTGTAGCTCAAAAATTAACTTGAATTCGCGCGATTTACTTGCACAACACTGTGTAATTAAATATTTCTTATTAAATTATAAATATTATTTAATAAATTCGTGCATAATTCTTTGTATTTCATGTGGTGTGTTTTTATTCACTGCGGCGCACAGTGGAACGATGTAATGGAAGCTACTGGATATAGTTGTTATAGCTACATAGGTGTACAGATTTTTATGAAAATCTGTATATGTGTTGTCAATATCACCTGCAATAGATGGTAAAAATTTAACTACGATGAATTCAACAGTTCATACACAAAATAATAACAAATTTCTCGTTTTATGTAATGTCAAGCCGTGTGTTAGTAGAGATGGATAATGAAAGAAAAATGGAAACTGAAATTAACTTTTTGACATTAATATCGTATGTTAGCGGTGAATTAGCTAAAATTTGTAACATATAAGTGTAAATACATATAATAATATACAGCATGGTCCATAATAGGTCTCGCATTTTTTTTTACAAAAAATTACTCTACGAAATGAAATTTGGTAGTTTACTAATAAAGGGAACGTATCAACTTTTGCCATTAGGTACCAACGTTTCTACACAAAAATTCACCAACAAGAATTCTTGATAGAAATTAAAATTTCCGTTTACAAACACCAAAAGCTTACGAATCTAATCGTCACTAAGAATGGAAAAATGTTTGAATAATCGAAATGAAAAATTAAAAGAACACAAAATCTTGAACGCTTGAAACGATATCAACAAACTCTAAGAAGCAGTAGAAAATTTGACGTTTCTCAGGTGTTAAATAAACTGTACATTTTCCTTGTATATACATTCTGCATCATTAATTTTAAAGTAATTATTCTCGAAAATGATTCATTTTAGCCCCACATACAATAAGTATATCTTTTTTAATGAAAAATAAATATCCTTTAAATTAAAGTTAACGAATCATTTTTTGAATGACTTCATATACAAATAAAATATAGCCAAAAACAAAAAAAAATGCCAAAGTGTTGACAGCGCCCCCTACATTTATACAAAGAATAAACAGATATTCAGATTCAGCAATACGGAAAACTACCATATGTAATTTTACAAGTAAATATTTCAAGAAATAAGTGAGTTTTCATGAAAAACTGTAGTAAAGAAATATTCTTTAAAACATCGTAGCTTATTAACGAAACAAAATTGTACTAAAATAAAATGATCTAAATTGACCCAGGGAAGCTACTCTTGAACTGTAATCCATTCTTTTCTGGGCACCCGATATAAGAAATACTTCAAATACCTACAGCTGAAATATAGGTATGTACAGGGTTTTTGTTTATGTTTTGAACGGTACCTACACATTTTGTTATTAGACATACAAAAGAATTGTAAATACAAAAGTTTTAGAGATTTACCTGAACCGCCAGAAAAAGGAACAAATGACGATCGGACACCTGACAAATGAGTATCAACTTTATTATTTTGAATGGAACATTCAGTATATTTTCTCAAATTATGAAAGATATTTTGTTGCTAATTCCGAAAATATGTAATCTGTCTATATTTGGTTTCATACTTTTTCTATATTTAAGTTTGAAATTAAAACAAAATTAATTTACTTTGATTAATAAAAATGTTATTATGTAACAAGTGTTAACTATAATTAAAAGACTGCTCATCTGGGACATTTTATAAGACAAAACACTAACAACTAAGACAAATAAATCTATTATACAAAATAAATTTATCGAAATATACCAAAACAATAATAATTTCAAACTTAAATATTGCAAGAACTATGAAACCAAATATAGACAAACTACATATTTTTGGAATTAGGAGGAAAATGTCTTTCTTAATTCGAGAAAATATACTGAGTGTTCTATTTAAAATAACAAAGTTGATACTCATTTGTTGGGTTTTCGATCGTCATTTGTTTTTGTTTTTAGTAAATTCTTGCGGCTCGGGTAAATTCCTAAAACTTTTGTATTTAACATTTTTTGGTATGTCTAATAATAAAATGTGTAGGTACCGTTCAAAATATAAACAAAAACCCTGTACAGGTTTTTTTTTATATTTTGCACCCCACCTAGAGTCTTTATTTTAGGAGCTAGCGGAAAACTTTAAATGCAAAAGTTATAGAGTTTTATATGTATTATCTTTTAGGGTTATCACGAAAAACAAAAGAGTAACGCAAAGTGGAGAAATGGAAATAGAATATTCCATGAGAAAAACAAAAATTGTATTTTTTCCTCCACTTTTCGATGCGCTTTTGTTTTCTGTGATAGTTCTAAAAGATAATACATATAAAATCCTGCAACTTTTATATTTAAAGCTTTTCTCTAGCTGTTACAATAAAACCCCTAGATAGGATGCAAAATATCAAAAAGAAACCCTGTACATAAAAATGTAAATATTTTGTAAGGTTGCAGGAAGTCGCAGAAATTGTTGGTATCATCTTGAAACTTAGTGTCGTAGTGTGTTAATCTAGCACATTATACAGCGCGATATTGCGAGAGTTTTACGAAATTGTCAATAATAGATTAAAATTAATAATTTTTGTTTTTTTGGTAAACGGTTCATTGGAGCACAGATTTCATATGTCTAGGATAATGCCCTGAGACATCCTTTTTTAAGTACAAAGTTTGATGCAATTTGGAAAAATATCGACGGAGAAATTCAAATTTGAAATGTTGTTCTGAATTAAGAATGACATTATTTTCTAGCATTTATGCGGTTTATTTTTAAAGAAATCTGAAAAAAGATATAATATATAACATGTATATGAAAAGATTTTCTGAATTTGACACTTGAGTTTCTGACCGATGTCCAAAGCATTACATTATCTCATTCCACTGTACGGCGTGGCGTCAGAAGTTACTGGATTCAATATTTTATACTCAGTGGACGCCAACAGAAAATGTGAACAAGAAAAGCATTTGGATTTGTGAAGACGAAAGAAATTAATCAAAATCATAAGTAAATAAATTAATCGATAGCTTAAAAATTAATTGTTTTATGCAATATAATGTTGAATCCAGTGTTGTAGAAAATTGTACCCGTTTTCTGTTCAATACATCAAGAAAAGCATTCGAAATGCAAGGAACGTATTCAAAAGCTTATTTGAAATATATCGATATTAAAGCCACCCTCTATAAAACACATCATGTGTATGGCTATAAAGCCCTTTTAGGCTTCTTTATGAGTTTCTAAAGTATGGGATTTTTAGAAATATTGGTCGTACAGACAAAGCTTTATTATATCGGCAAGTGTATCAGCACAGCACAAATGGTGATAAACTGCGCCTATAGGTTCTCTCATATCGCTTTGTCCGAATTATTCCATGTCGGGCAATCGCAAAACAATTGTCGAGGTCCTGTAATTTCGGTCAACAATTAGTATCCGCAAAGATAGCGAGCCGCACTATTTATCATTTCTCGGTGTTAAGAGCAAATATTAACACGTTTTTGTGGCGGTCGTGTGTGCATCCTAAGTTTATAATTGTCTTTTGGGTCACGTACAGGTTATTCCACGCTTTCTTCCCCCGGTTTCCGGCAAGGGCGAGTAAATTGCTCAATAGCGCCACCGTGCACCACACCCTAACCGATTGAATTGCCCACAACTTCCACAAGTTATTAATCGTGTTCGTCAGCAAAAAGAAATTGAGCGAATTTCTTCTGCGAGATAACAAGCTGTTACGTATTACATTTATTGGTAATTATGCCGTAATATGAGTCAGTAACGGTTGTTGGAAGCTCTAAGTCCGGCACCTAAAGAGCTGAGATAACCTTATCGAATGGCCGTGAAGAACAGCAGGATTGGCTGAGTAATAAGAGCGTGCACTCTCGAGGAACCGGTTCTATATAAGGTTCCTACACGACAAGCCTCAGCTGCTGTCACCGGCATTTCCTCCGCTAATGAGATGGAATTGGACGGACAAGCTTTTGCTGTTCGCCACTTTTCTTCGCGACGACTAAAAACGAAATACTATTAATTCTAATAATATTCGAAGCACATACCTTCTTACAATTATGTTCGACCGTTAACGAGCACTCATCTAATGGCGTCGCCGTATTAATACCAGGCTTCGAGTTTATAAAACAGTTGGATGCTGCTGGAATCTTGACAAGGCTGCGTTATGAAAAATGTATCTCGAATAAAAATTGACCGGCTCAGCAGGGCTGGTTTTTACAAGCCTCGTCGTTGTTCTCTGTCGATAACACGCCACTTCGCAGCTCTCATAGTTTTTCTTCTTCTACTTCAGAGATTACTACGTGAAATAAGGAACGGTTAAAGTGAAAGGAAACGGCATGTGTCTAGTAAGCTCTTACCAACTGTCCTCACAGCTACGAGCGAAACAATCGCCTTATTATCAGCTCCCTGGAAAAATCGATACTCCAGATCTGCTTCGTTATAAACCAATCAAACGTTAACAAGCGACGTGGCGCGTCGATCGCCGCGGAATATCAAATAACCACATTGTCACCACCGACAAGAACTTGAATGGAGGTTTATAATTCATGAATAAATAAATAAAGCAGAGCCGCACTGCGAAGAGGGACAAACCTGGTGTATTGGTAGTATTTATGGATCTTCGTTAGATCGTAAAGTTTGAAAACCGTTCTATGTTATGAACTGCGCGTTGCACCCCGTAACTAACCGGCTGACCACGACCAGGGATTAGATTTGTTACCCGTTGGACCTGTGGACGCGATTAATTGGACTACTGCTATATAAAGAATGATTTGTCAAGCGAAAAAAGAATTAGACAGGACTTCTATACGCAATTTATTGTCTTGCAAGAAGTTTTATATAGTTCGTTAATTCGTAGTAGTCCATAGATATGCAACCTTATTTTTCATTCTCATAATGATATATAAGTTTCCAATTTTAATACTCATGATATCAAAAAAATACCAATCTTATAACATAGTAACTACTGTGAAATAAGTGAATGTTTTTCTCAATTTTTATAGCATTGCAATTTCTGTTATACTTAAAAGTATCTTATTGCCAATGTCTTATTATCTATTTTGTAATTTTGTTTTTATTTTAGATAGTTCAAAAATTTTGGATAGCTATGTTCACTGAAAGTATTTGCATTTGCGTTGTATTCACTCAGATCATAAAACCACAAGCTTATATGTATTTATTAAAGAATGACACATATTGATGATTTTTAGTTTTTCGCGAAATTCGAAAGCAAATTTTTTATTTAAAAGAATTAAAAGTAGAAATTTTTAATACAGGCATAGAACAAAAATATATCGTAAAAGAAAATAAATTTGTGTAATATATTTTCTCAATATTTTTATATATTTTTAATTAGTTCCTTGTTGCAACTTCAATAATACAAATGTCTGAAGTTTCCGGCATTTTTGAACTAGAATTAAAAACACTATTAGAATCCTTCCCTTTAATTGCTATCTTAATCACGAAAAAATGTAGAAATTGCTCCGATTATCAGATAAATAATGTAGGCATTTTAAAATTTAAGTTATGTTAATGTTAAGTTTAAAAATAATTATAAGGTAACGAGTGTCTAAATAAAAATGTGGTCAAGTAGGTTGTCATCGAGAATTTATTCATTGCATTTACATAACAGAATTACTAAATGTAGCGTACTTGACAAGGTTTTTATTTAGACAGTTGTTTAGACAACAGTCCCAAGCAAAAGCGCAAGTAGACATGAAGAACAAAACCTGCAGGTCCAATTCTCCATGCGTTCGAATGTGTAACGTTTGCAAATAATTTCACAAATATGATTACAGATTGTTTTATTTGAAAACGTTTATCCGTGTTATGAAAGAAAAATTCAATTTATTAAATAGTATTTTACAGGAGTAATCAAGAGTCATTACAGAAGCAAAATAAAATTTATTAGACCAGAAAGAAAGGCATGGTTTGTGCTGTCCGTGCGTAAAACTTACGTTAGGATTTATATCGCATAGTTTGCAACGTCATATTTCATTGTAAAATGAAAAGCGTAGGTACAATAAATAAGTGAACATAACTTCGTTTACAAAGTATGATACCCCACGAAACATTCAATCATCATTCTTTCCTACGTTTTTATCTCACTTGCGCTATCAAATATTAAAATCAGCTAGCTTTTTAATAATTTCGTCCTTATTTTTGCTTTCGGAAGTGTGGAATTTGCAGTATTTACGTATTTAACAAAGAATAGAAGAATTTTCAGGTTTTGTAGCTAGAATTAAAGATTGGAATTGCTGTTTGTAGTACAGTTATAAGTGGGTGATGCATAACTCGGAGAAACCAGTCTTCGTATTTCAAATCTTCGTATTGCTATGAAAGAGTGGGTTAAAATGGGTGTGAAAAAAAAATAGATTCATACATTATCGTTGAAGTGACGTACGTATTTAACAGATGAAGTGAATAACATTTATATTTTCTTGTTGCTTTACCATCGCATATCGAAAGCCTGCTGTGTTTACCACTTATTATTGTATTACGAGTTATGTTCTAAGGGAAGTGTAACTCCATACCGCAAATCATCTGTTTCACAATCTTCAATCGACACCACCGCAAGACATAAATTTAAATCAAGTTTACGTTTATTCTCCAAAAGAAAAACTTACTCTAAAGGTATACGTTAGTTTCATGTGAACAAACTGTTTACGGTGGAATTGTTATCTGATGTTGTATCTTAACAAGATATAGCCAGTCATAGTAGCAAGAAGCAAAACTGATTAACAATTAAATTAGATTCATTTTAATTAGGTAATGCTAATTAACATTTATAATTTCGAGTTAATATACTGTTTTCTTAACAGCGATTATTTATGAGGTTGCAAGTCGAGATCTAAAAGAAATAACTATTGCTGTTCTTTCGTAACGCTATTGATCCTCTGATCGGCGATTTTTATCGCTCCCAATAAGATCTGTTGCACGGCATAGAGTTTACTCGCTTGCATGCACATACGTGCTCCACGGGGTTTCTTGATGATGTACACCGAGTCATGGCTTCGGGATCGTGATGAACTCGTTTACACGAAAATGTTTAATTAATATAGAAAAATTTAGTGCTTTTATTAATTCGTGATGAAATGTTGTTGTTTAAGACTGAAAAAAGAACGTATAAAGAACGGTTGCGAGATGCAGAGCATTAAATCTTTGGAAGAAGTTAGTTATTACCAGATGTCAGATAAAAAGAAAATTGTAAGAAGTTATTGATTAATAGATTGCTTATTAGAAAACTAAAAGAATATTAAAAAAATACGTTGTTTCTAAAATTTTCAAAAATAATTAAAGTCCGGATAATCAAAATTAATAACAGTAGACAAAGGAAGTTGTTAATAGTTTTATTTAGAACATACACATTAAATTTAAAGGAAATAGAGCATACAGATGAAATTAGAAAGGAATAAATTTAATCTTGATTAAATTTTCGCCCAGGCAAACAACCAAATTTAACATAAGTATACAGGGTGATTGAAATTCGAGGGCCAGCATGGGGATCTCGCTTATTATAAAAGATAGAGAATCGGTTAATTGGAGGCAAAGTTGCCAAATTTCATGCTGATTAATAATCTGTTAGGAAATTTGAAATATCTCGAATCATTTCTTCACAATCGAAGAAAAACGAAAAACTGCGATTTTCGAAAATCGGACATAACTTCTTTATTTATGATATTTTTCAAAATCTGTGAAAACATTCCTGAAGCAACTTTTTTCGCTTGATTGAATGCCGGTCGTACTTTATTTCTAGAACGATTCGTTTTTGTTTTTCCAGAGCCAACTTCATTTTTTCTTATTTGCGCGATTTTTGTCGTTTAGACAGATAGATAGTACCTTTGCTTCTGAATTCACTGGTATGCCACACTTGCTATTTTATTTTAATTTTCATTGAGAAATTTTGAAAAAACTGAAATTAGACTCATGTAACACCATTAACTTAACATGGGTTCAATTGTATACTGCGTATCCAAGGATACGTATACCTTTGTTTAATTGGTCTCTCATTAAATACAGAATCGCATATTCAAATGAAGAAAAACGTGATATGTTGCGCATTTTTTATTTGCCACAAAAATTCCACTATAAGTGCTCAGTGGTATTTAGAAACCTATCCGAAGATAATTCAATCAAGTATAACTACATATTAGATATTTTTCCAAGTTGGATAACAATTTCCTTCAAAATGATACATTTGAAACTCCAAAAGAATGTACAGAAATAAAATAGAGAAAAAAATCACAGCATTTGTTCGAAGACATTTCCATTTTCCGCAATACTTAGCCGTTGTACCATTTATGTCAAATTGTTATCCAACTTGGAAAAATATTTAATACTTGGTTTTATTCTTTCCGGATAAGTTTCTAAATACCGCTGAGCACTTGTAATGTAATTTCGTTGGGACAATAAAACATACGCAACATATCACGTTTTTCTTCATTTGGATACGCCACTCTGTATTTAATCAGTCATAATAACAGACCAATTAAACGAAGGTTGGCTACACAGGATACAGTTGAATCTAAGCTAACTTAATGTGTAAAACTAAGCTAACTTAATGTCCGCACATCATTTAACTTCAGTTTTTTCAAGATTTCTCAATGAAAATTAAAATATAATAGCAAGTGTGGCATACCAATGAATTCAGAAGCAAAGGTGCTATCTATCTGTCTAGACGACAGAAATCGCGCCCATAAGAAAAAATGAAGTTAGCTCTGGAAAAACAAAAACGAATCGCTCTAGAAATAAAGTACGTCCGCCATTCAATGAAGCGTAAAAAGTTGCTTCAGGAATATTTCACAGATTTTTGCAAAAATCATAAATAAAATTTTCGAAAATCGCAATTTTTCGTTTTTCTCCGATTATGAAGAAACCGTTCGAGATATTTCAAATTTCTTAACAGATTATTAATCAGCATGAAATTTGTCAACTTTGCCTCGATTTAACCGATTCCCTATCTCTTATAATAAGGGAGATCCCCATGCTGGCCATCGAATTTCAATCATTCTGTATACGTAATTTTTAATAGGCCTATCCCATTTAGGAAATAATTGAAGTAGTGAAATCAAAATAATGTATAAGACCCCTAGGGAAACGAAATAGTAAGTAAATAGAGAAATATGAGAATTAAACAAGTTCAATAAAATCTTTATATCTGCAGAAAACATAGGGAGAGAAAACAGGATGTGGGAACCATTACGAATGTGTTCGCGTAATAGTTCGTATATTAATATGACCTAAGCAGAATTATGGAGAAGAAAACTGTTTGGGAAAGTAATATGAATAAGATTTCAAATTTAAGTTGGAGATACTTAGTCTAGTTCGTAAATGATCAGAAAGGAATAAAAACGGGGAAAGAGCTATAGGGATGATGAAAAACAAGTACCTAGGTAATTTTGGATTGGTCTAAAGTAAAGAAGATCCAAGAAACTGAATCACCGTTAATAATAATAATATGTTGGCAATTTACTTATTTCAACTAATTGTAATTACTTGTGTTAATTAGTAACATTCAATTAACGTAAACTGTGTTATCTAATGAAGTAAAAGTTAAATAACTGATGCATTATCACAGTAGTCAGGATAATGGGCGAGGTAAATAAACAACAAGCTTTTATTAACAACAGGGACTAGATCTAGTTGGCGTTGCTAGCGAGCCTGCGGTGCATCATTAGTCTGCAGCGTCGGGCGTAACTCATGCCTAGGAACCGCAATGTGAGTAACTGCAGGCTTAATAATGTCTGCAACGCGAGCTACATTACTCCTAAGTTACACCCCATACAAAGGGTACAAGTAATATACATCTCACATAGTAAAGTATACGAAACTGTTTTGTGCTAATAAATTATTCAGTCGAATTTCGATTTATCGAGGTCGCATTGCGGATAATAATAATAAATTTCCGATTATTAGCCGCGACGGAAGCTAAAAAACACACTTCCTGTCTTCGCTTTTGATTTTTAAAAAGTGGGTTTTGACTCAAATTATTCTCTTATTGTCAGTGCAAACTATAGATTATAAATAATTTTATATGGTATAAAAACCGGCTAAAGCGTAACGGACTGGGCGTAGATATGCGACCGCGGCATGTTCGTTTCTTCACTAATTGGTATAATTTCGATAAAATTCCTGCCGTAAGTTATAAAGCATTTCGTCGGCCAAGAATGGAATCGCTTATTTGAAAATAGTTCCTCGTGCGTTTTTCTGGATTTATTATTGACGGCATTAAAACGCAGCGTTCTGATCGTCCGGCTTTTAAATATTTAATTAAATTTAAGTGCTTCGCCATTGTAATAAGCTTTACTGAAGCTGAAAATAATAGTGGGGAAACTACTCAGTATATAAAATTATCCAATTACGCATTTAAGACTATTATGTTCTAAAATAACTATAATGTATTACCACCAGATCGAACCTCATTACAAAATTTCATTTTCTGCGCTTAAATTCTTTTGAAAATCTTCACTTTAGAGAGTTTACTCAGATCATTTTTATTCATACGAAGCTTTTTCTTCAAATGGCGAAATAGAAAATAATCACAGGGAGCCAAATTTGGGCCGTAGGAAGAAGTCATTATTCTTCTGGGAGTCACGAATAATGGCGTAGAAAATGAATTTATTCCATACTTTACGAACGCAGTGTATAATAATATATGATCATGGTCATGTATCTCAAAGGAATTTTAAAGATTTACTATAAAAATGTTAATATTGCAAGAATTGATCAGTTATTTTATGAAATTGGAACATGATTTAACAACAACCTGGATCGTATGACTTGTCACCGTTGAATTATTTCCTTTGGAGATCAGTGAAGGAGATGCTAATGATCGCGAGCCGACTTAAAAATGTCATGAAAAACTTCGTCAAATTTCAAACAGGGATTCTGAAAGAAGTTAAAATCGATCCCTTAGGAGTCGATGAACCTCTAGGGATCGGTTGGGGTCGACAAACCTTTATGGGTCGATGAACTGTGTTTTAGTGATTCACTGGAGATCAATTAAATAATCTATGTTATATTATTCTATTTATTTTTCTTATACACTTTAGAGAGAAAGAAAATGCCTCCTTCAAAAGTCCTATTTGTTTTGGTTGAAGGTAATTAGGTAATTTAAAAGAGATCAATAACTTTGTGTTAAATACTTAAAAAAAAATAAGTTGCTACTTGTTACTTGTATGTAGATAAGTTTCCATCCAAACAAAATTTAAATTTAACATCGCTCGTGTTACAGTACACACAAATCGTTTCAGAATTGCAATAAATTTCAAAGAGAATCTGTGAAAAAATTATTTTCTTGTAAGGGGTCGATGCTTCAGGTAAGTTGGAAACCCCTGATTTAAAAGACATAAATATTTCTTGTATTCTGTAATTTATTTTTATTTCTTAATTTTCTTCACTTTTGAAGAATCTGTCAACCGATAGCGAAACATTGAAACTTATGAGAGTATCAAGGTGTCCGTGATAAAATTATAACGTATCCATCGGATAAATGTTTTCCAATATAAAATGACTATTACTGCTTTTGAGAAATGCTGCATTAAAAATAAATGAAAAAATTTCTAAACCAGTAAGATTTCAAACGACATATTTTGCAGTAAAGCAACGTTATTCGATGAAAGCAGAAAAGTTTCTTAACTTTTTTTTTGTCTCTTGCATAGTTTCCTAGAAAAATATTATATTATATTTCTATATTTAATATGTATAATTGTAATTGTGCAATTGTACCTATTAATCACATAAGATCAGTACTTGGAAGTAAAAACTGTTAATCTTGACAATTGTGTGAATACAACATGATCGTTACTCAAAGACTTAATAGTATTTGAGTTAAACATTTCTTGACCAGTTGCTGTTTCAATTCTTTATATTACTAGTGAAAGGATTATGATGTTATGTGTGCCGATTCTCACGCTCTGCGAAATAATACCCTCTGCCAAGATTTCAAATTTGTGATAAGGGTAAATAATCAATAATTTCCTTATTGCGAACTGCAAGTAATAAAGTATACAAAATTTACTACTAAACAGATCGGATTCAACTTTTAGTCACAAACGCATACAAATGAAATATTGTACAGCCGTAAAATACATACAGATATTGTCCCTATTTCAGTCGTTAGTAAATAAAGCGCCGATAAAAACAATAATAGTAATATTATACTTCTAATCTATTAATTGTATTTTAAAAGTACTATAAGACTGTCCCGATTAACATAAAGAATATTTAAGAAAGAAGTTAGGTATTACACTAGAAACCTAAATTTCATACTAAACCTGACCAATGCAGAAATCATTCGTAAATATGGAAAAGTACATTTGTTTGTCTTTCATAGATCTCCAAAGTCATCGGTAAAATAAAAAGCGTAGAACATCATAAAGTAATGCAATTGGAGCAATAACAATGGAAAAAAAATTATGATAGTTAAGAACACGGAAAGAAGAGAAAACGGAGGCAGCCGATGAAAATTGTAGTTCACAAAATAACTTCGTTTCACGAGAGTTAAAAAGAAAGGTGAGGATACAGTTGATTAATATCAGAATTGTGTCTTATAGAACAGGTTATAATTTTAATATTTTCTTTAAAGTATTATAGACTTGTATTAGGATCAAAAATAGAGCGTTACTTTTGCATTCTTAGAAAGAAAGGTTTTTGGATGTAACTAACAATTTCTAATAATTTTGGAACAAAAGTGAGTTTTTCGACATTATGTCACGGTTTTAATACTTGAAGAAAAAGTTGAAATTTCTATTTTTCAATAACTGCTCTGAATTCTGTAAGAAACACAATAGAAACCTGTTTCAAAATATCTTCAAGGAAATTTTCAGCGATCCAGACATTGTACTTTAATACGCACGAAATATTATATAGATTTCGTTTGTTAAATGTAAAATATAAAGGGAAGACAACTTTCAATGAGGTAGTTTATTTTAATAAGACACAAAAAATCTCTTGTTAAAACGTAAGTGTTCATGCATTAACGCAACAATAAATTAACGAGGATACAAAAAGTACCACATATTGGAGGCGTTTTTATTTATTATGTCAGCCGAAAACTAGTAAACTATTTTCATTCATTCAGAGTGTGTAGATTGGATTTATGTCCACAGTTGAAATTTATTTATGGTTGACTAAAAAAAAAATACGTATATTTATTTGAATTAAAGTTTTAATAATTGAACTATTTTAACTAAATATTCTTTGACCACTTTTTAAGGTTAAATATTTATTCATAACATCCCTAAGCTATATACACAAATAAAACGTTCCCGTATTTTTAAAAATAAATCTGCAGCTTAAATTTGATTAAAACCAGCTTGAAAAAGAAATGATCACCGTCCTCGTAATTTTCGCATGACTTAGGTACCGTAAATAAAGTTATTTATTTTTAGAATTGTCGACCTGAGTTTAATCGAGATGCCAGGAATTTATGGTTTACGCATTTGTCTTATTTATGTAACGCCTTTCGCTGGGTTCCCCTTTATATTTCTCTCAACATGAATTAGTTTGGAACTCGGTAGCAACTTAGGTCTAAAAATAAATCTTTCAGGAGCGTTTCGTTCCAAAAATTAATTGCTAAATATATTACTCGCTTCGGCGGTCACAAATTACATATCCTCCGGTTTCATTACACGATTACATTAGGAGAAATATACACCTTCTTTTTCGCCTTAAGACTTTATCGGGGGCAACCGACGTATTTTTTATTTCGGAAATGTCGCAGCTTTAAAAAATACTGCTCGAAGAATTTCTAAATAGGTTTCACTTTAACTTTCTATTTATGATATTCTATTTGTAGTACCCTTGATTTATGTCCTAACCGGAGAAATGTAAGTTTTTTGCCGAAAGGGCATCCCACAGTGTCATACTATTTCCACAAACTTTCTCTGTTTAGGTCCTTTATTATCGGTTAAATTTTGTTACTCTTTTATAAGGTAAGCAGAAAAAAACTCACCGCTTTTGTTAAAAAGGGAGCCGTTATGAAATTCGAATTTCTCTTTTAGAATCCGTTTATTTTATTGCGGGGTAGCTTGCCATTGTAAACCGATCTGCGAAAACAAACGTTCACATGCATTTGCAAATTTTAGAAAGCAATTACCCCTCTACGGTATCGATATGTAATAGTTCAATTAACCATTGACAGATTACATTTGGTGGCTGTAAACATAATGTGAATTTATGTAGTTCCGTGACAGTCTGTAGCCAAATAAATGATCGAATTAACCACCGTATGGTTTCATTTGCTTCTGGGCTTGTAAAAATGTAATAATGATATTATTTTAGTCTGCAGCAATTAATGATAATCTACGCGTGATTGTCCAATCTGATATTGTGATAAATTAAACTAATCCAAATTGTGCCACCCCACATATATCCCAGCGCCGCTTCAGCATGAAACTCATGTATCAGAAAGCTTTTGATGTCAAATGATAACAACCGTAAATAATGAGCGGATATAATAAATTCGAAACTTTATTCCTAATTACAATCGCTAGGCACACTGCTGACAAAATATAGGGTATTTTGGTTTTATAATTTATTTTGAAAGTATTGTGAAAGTAGAAAATTTCGGCGAATATTGCTTGAAAAAGTACAATCACAAATTACATTCCTGTATAATTAAATTTATTAATTTGGACATAGGTATACTAAACTACGTCAATAAAAATGCACCACCCAGAAGGGATCAAGTTAGAAGGTTAAAGTTTTCTCAGTTTATTTCGCTTAGATAGTAATCGATTTCACTTTGGAAAAAAAATAACAGAAATTAAGGGAAAAAATATAATAATGTGGCACGTCAGCACGGTCAACAATACATTCCCTAACTCGCCGAGGCATTCTCCGAATGAAATAATAGATGTCTTCTTGAGGTACCTCATCCCAAGCTTGCTGTAGCTGACGACGCAGCTCCTCCAAACCGTTTGCTTGTTGAGGAATACTCTTAAACGTCGAGCCATGATATTCCGCACCTATTCTATGGAAATCAAATCGGAGAACGAGCTGGCCAAGGAAGAACTTCTACCTCTGCTTGTTGCAGAAAGTTCCTACAACTTTGTGCGATATGAGGTCGGACATTATCTTGCTGGAAAATTACTCCAGCGTGTTCATTTATCAGAGGAAACAGAGTGAGTCTTAAGATCTCGTCGATATATCGATGCGCATTTAATCTGCCTCTGATGAATACCAAAGGGGATCTATAACGGTGCCTTTGGAACCCTATACCATAGCACCTGGTCTTTCGCCACTATGGCCTCGTACAGCAAACTCCACGGAACCTTCTCACCATTACTCGACGGTCATTTTGCCACAGACAAAATCGGAATTCGTCACTGAACATGAGTTGATCCCATTCAATGATCCGCTGCTGCCTTTCTTGACACCACTGAAGTCTGGCTGCCTTATGCAATTGTGTTAGTGGAAGGCGTCGACACGGCCGATAGGAGTGAGGACCAAACGATACAATACGTCGGTAAATGGTTCGACTAGACATCCTTTGTCTTAGGTCTCTTATCCAATCCACTCCAATTGCAGCTGAAGGGCGAAACCTATCTCTTACAGCCAGTTGACGGAGACGCTGATCTTCACGTTCATTTGTTCTTTTAGGACGTCCACTTCCTGGTCGACGGTGTTGGATCTCAGACCATGATGTCCATGGTCGAAGCACCCTAGAATAGCTTCGGTTTAAACGCCGCGCTATTTCAAGGAACGAGAAATCCGCTTCGTGCATGCCGACAATTCACCCTCTTTCAATGTCGGACAGATGCTGAAAACGCTGTCTTCTGGCAATTCTAAGCATTGTCAACGATCAACACTTCATGCTTTCGCAGAAAATAAAGACTATTTTGACACATCAGTTTAAGAAATTACCGAAAACAAAAGGACATCTTTTTAAGACAACTCTCACAAAAACCGAAGTTTCTCGTTTTTTAATTCTGACGTTTTTAAGATATGGATAGTTATTTGGTAAAAATATTGACCTTGTAACTTGATCCCTTCTGGGTGGTGCATTTTTATTGGCACGTCGTTTATATAGGATGTGTAGGTGGAAGATGACGATTGTTACGCATACCCGTTAAATGCATCAGTTAAAACTAATTTGTTAAATATAGAGTGTCTCTCATGCTGATTCTAAATTGTACATTTAACGGGGCACCGTGTACTTTTAAATGCTTTCTTTCTAATGCAGTTTCCTTTCATTATCAAATTTCTATTTCGCTTTAACACTAGATCTTCCTTCTTATTTTATTGACTTTTTACATTATGTTGCAAAAATCTTATACACTTTGGCAGGTGATAGTAGATAAGAAACTATTCTAATAATCCCAGATCCACTACTCAGTGGTTTTCGAAATATGGTTTAATTAAGAAAAGTTTACATACAGAATTAATAACGTGGGATGTTATTAAATAAATGTATTTTATGCCTGTCCATTTTTCGCATATCATAAAAACTATTTAAATAGTTCGGAAACAGATGGTTTGCTCGGGGAGGACCTTTTACATGGCCTTCTCCAGATTTAACTCCTTCGGATTTTGTTTGCTTTCTGTGAGAACAATACGTGCGCTAAATGCGTTATTGATTCTCTATGTAAAGTTTTTTTTAATTAATCATATTTCGAAAACCATTAAATATTGGACCTGCATTTATTAGAATTTTTTTCTTGTTTCAATCTTTACTATCACCTGCCAAAGTGTGTAAAGTTTTTTTTATTAAGTAAAAGGAATACTGTATTCCTTTCTCTACTTTCCAATGATGGTGTTTTGAAAAATTTTATTCTGAATTTTAATTATGCATTAAAAACGAATATTAATTAAACATTTTGTTCCAGGTAAGAAACATTACTTCATTAGAGCCGATATCCGCATTAGTAATAATTAACTGCAAGGGTCAGCGTGAGTATATTACACATTATACCATATTGTATGTATCCTGCATATCAGTTCTCTCTCATGGAATTTCTATCTCCTTCTCACCCTGAACGAACGCGTATTATATCCCTAGCGGGGTGGACGCATCCGCCCGTGATATTATATGGCACCCGACTATTGGAACGTGTAATAACCTGATATAGGGCTGTTCACTACAGGACAGGAATAAGAATCGCTCAGCTTTATTGCGCATTTTTTATTTTTTATTAATAGAGACGTAAATGGCGATGTAATTTATTCGATGCAAAGGACGAATATTTTGGGTGCATTAAACATCAGCCGCTGTTAAATTTTCACGAGGCCGCTCCCTGCACTTTTCCCCGGGCGGAACCGGAACGCTCATAACCGACACCTAATATACAAAACGCAATTTGAACAACATTAGACAGCCAACCTGTTTGACAATTCTCATCTCAAACGAGGGGGCGAATTCAAGCCTAAATGTGTTTATTTTACATCAGTGTTATTTTAGCCACCCCATAATCATATAAAGCGGCATAAAAATCGAGCTTCAATGGCAGTTTGTTTGAATTTATTCCGCCTCATCACGAGACTGAGTGTTTTATTAAGCCATTTACTGTAATTCAATGTGAAATACCTCCACGTTCCACGATCATATTTTTTTTTCCTCAACTGGCACAAGTACTTAAAAATTCAATTATTTTTTACGTTCTAATTTGTTATTGTACTGCTTGTGTACTTCAGGAAGTGGTCACTTGAGATCAATTTTCTATGCCCATGGCAAATGAAAATAATGTTCTTCATTTGCTGTTGCTAACTAAAGCGAAAACACTACATAATAAATCAACCGGGCTGCTGCATGTCTTCAAATGTTTACGTAACTGTAAAACCTTAGTAACTGAAGATTAAAATATTACCTGCTGAAATGTCTTATTGAAAGGAATTTAATAGGTTTTCAAGTCATAAACACAGTTACTTTTGCTAGAAAATTGCCGTAACTCAATAGGCTATAAAATTCTGGTTTTTACTTGTTCTGTAATATTTTTGATTCTCCTTGCTTTTACAATCGTACTACTATTTGTTTTTAGAGCAATATAATGATTATTATGTAAAAAAAATACTGTCGATATAATAACGTGCTTTCAACAATTTCCAAGTTCCCTAATTGGGCAACCAAATTCACACTTATGGTTTAAAATTTAAAATGAAATATGTATAGCAATTACAATAATAGGATAATCATTGGCATAACAGAATTAATTTTGTTAGGAAATGAAAAAAAATACAGATTTAACGGAATATCCGATGTCATCGAATGCTCGATTACATTTATTTGGATTTCACTGGAGACATCATCAATATACTGGGATATTAGAACTGATAGTCCAGATCTATATTGCTTTTCAGGAGCTTGATATCAATATTATTAAAGTGAAGGTAGTAATATAGGAAGTTTTGGAGAAGTTGCTAGATACTCCGAGATACCAAACAGTCAAATTTTGATTTTGTTGTTCCGTTTATTTTTTATTTTCTTCGTTATTTCTTAACCCTGGAGCCGTGGCGCCGGGTCTCTCAGACCCAGCGTAAAATATTTACCTTGATTACTTCCAAGAAATCAGTGCTAGGAGCACATACACTCATAAGTGCCCTTCAGTTTGTGTGAGCATTCGGATGTAGACGCATCGATTTGATTATGTTTATAGTTTTTGTTTTGTTAGCGAAAAGGTCTCATAGACCCGGCGCCACCGTATTCGTGACTTTTTTTTCTTCACATAGTAACTATCGTGATCAGTTAAGTTAGTGATTTTTTTAAATTATCAAATTCTCTTACATATACATATACATTAGGTTTGTTCGAGTTCTCGCCAGAACAGTCCTAGAACCGTCCTAGAACGTCTAAGAGCATGCGCACAACAAAATAGCGTGCATTTTTTAGTTATGCGCATGCTCCTGACAGTTGTGCGTTTGTCCTCGCGGAACCCGAACAAGCCAAATGTATACGTAAGAGTATTTGATAATTTTCAAAAAAAATCACGATAGTTACATAGTTACTAATATGTGAAGAATAAAAAAATGTCACGAATTGTGTAAACAAGTAATTTTTATATTCAGCTGATTTTTGTTCACTGATTTTCAATTGAGTATATATTTGTTCTTTACTTCTTCGTTATATGGAAAGTGCTATGCCTGTATTTTACCAGCAAATTAGGTAATTATTATATTAGGAGTTTTTAATCAAAACAACAGTCACAATTAAAATCTAGGCAGTTAGTACTTTTCATTATAGACTAGATATGAATATACAATGTTTACAAATGATAAAAATTAAATTTTGGAAAAAATACAAAGGTATTATTTTACGGGTCCGTCAGACCCAGCGCCACCGTACTTGTTACGAATTAGGGCGCCACCACTGCAGGGTTAAAGTAAGTACGCGAGCCATTTCCTACATTAGTTTTTAGAATTTATTTGCAATCTACCGTTTTAGTTCGAACTCTCATCATTGATATCAAATTCATGGATGGTTGAGTAGCATCAGGATAATCAATTCCAATCTACTTGTGTCTCGACACGGAGAAAAATAATTATTTGTAGTTAATGACTTAATGAGTATACGAATCAGCTAAAACTGATTTCTAATTCCATGTTCATTTGAGGATGAGTAAATTGGATCACTTGGTACCACATTTGTCACGGTACTTTGTTTTGAAATCTTTGTCTCTCTCTCTCTCTCTTTCCAAATGGGTTTCAGGATTAATATTATATTACACAGGGTGATTCGTTAGCCTCTTTACAAACTTTGGCAAATGAAAGTAGATGTAATTTTATGAAAAAGACAACCTATCAACATAGGTCCGATTTGCTTTTGTTTAGAAGTTATAACGATTTAAATGTATTTAAAACAAAAAATCTAGTAGACATTATTTAACAAAATTGGAAATAAAAGTTGTTAGAAGGTGTCGTGGTGCTTTATTTTTGCTCATTGTTTATAATGCTTCCATTTTCTAACGAAGAATATGCCGATACTATTTATGCAGGGTCTCCCAAATAGAGTGGTCTATTAAAATATTATAGGGAAGAAAATCCACAAAAATTCTGAAAGTTGATACACTGCCCTAAGACATAGTAATCTTTCCGCGTATAGTATTTTCACTCTTACATTACTTCCATTATACTGGAAATCGCCATTAACTTTCTTATTTTAAATGGGATGTTACATTTTTTATTACAAATTCTGATTCTGCACATTATTCTAAATAAAAAATGTTAAGACTTCTCTGTGCTTAAATGTAACAGATTTTGCGATATCTTTAAATTTCTTTTAAAAAAGGTTGGGTAACCTTCCCTTTAAAATATTGTATCTATGACACTTTCAAAGTTGCATATCGTTTGAGAGTACAATCTTCAGGCTTTCAAATCATATCGTAGTTATCTCAAAAAAAAAATCACAGGCTAGTTACAATATGGTGTCCAATGTCATTATATTTAACTGCCCAAAACTCAATTTTGTTAAATTAAACACCCTGTATGTTTTTACATCATCAGATGCAGAATCAAAATCTGCACCGAATAGTATTCATTACCCTATACCTGTTCCTTTTAGTTTTCCTGTTATTAATAATTGTTTAATGGCATATCTGACAACAGTTAATCCAATTTTTCGCTCTAACTTTCGGCGTATCTCAGTATCTCATTTTTTAAATGGAATGACCTAACGGGTTACAACTAAAAATCCGAAAAATGTGTAAATGCGAAATTGAGTAACAAGATTTATACACGACGCAACAATATTTTTACTAATGAAAGGTTTAGATCACGACATCCTGCAACAAAATTCTTTAAAAATATTTTTACTGATTATAACTCGTGTCTAAATAAAAACCTTGTCAATCAGGCGACATTTATTAATTCTGTTATGTAAATTCATTGGATAAATTCTCGATCACAACCTACTTGACCAGGTTTTTATTTAGACGCTCGTTACATTGTTATTAATCTATTATAAAAATACTAATGGATTTCTGAGTAGGGGCCATTGTCCGCGACATTTCGTAATTTGGAAAGAATTCTTCCGCAATTACGTTGGACGCCACTAGTGTCAATTTCGATTAGGCATTTTTTAATGCGCCGAATCAGCTGTTTTATATTTTCCGCCTTTCAACCATTGCGGTAAATCATATTACCAAGTTCACCAAGGAAATCCTCGATTAGACGGCATTGTAGCAAATTGGTGGGATTTCTATCCTTTGGAACAAATGGTATGTTTTTGTCCTGTAGATATTCTAAAGTACTTTTAGCCTAATGACTAGAAGCTTTATCAGGCCAAAACACAATATCGTTATTGTTATGGTATTTGCTAATGAAAGGTAGCAGAATCTTCTACAAACAGCACGTTTGGTACACCTTTTGGTTATAGCCAGACCTGATGGCTTAAAATTCTGATATGCCTTTTTCGGAAATAGCAATAGGATGCAGCATTGCTTTTGGCTCAAATTTCTTTTTTTATTTTGTATTTGATGTTAGCTGGCGTTTCTGACAAGTCTTCAGTATAATAAATATCATTTCCGGGCATTTGAGGTGCACTCAACGGAAAATAACTTTCATCATCCAAAATCAACATTTTTCCAACATAATTTCGATCGACAGTTGGATTTTATAGTCGAAATTTTCGTTGACGTACAGCCTGGACAACGCTGCTTCGTTATTACCTTAATTTTAAGTGCCCTTAAGGCTTTTGAAATGCACTGTTGGCTACAGTTGAATTTTTTTCTGTATCAATCTGGCTGATATTATCTTTATTCAAAAAAGCAGTTTTCAAGCGATTCTTATTTTGTTTAGTCATTATTGTTGGTTTTCGTCCAGATCCAGGCTTCCGTTTAACGTTATTTGATTTTAATATATCGTATATCGTTGATTTTGGAACCACTTCAATTTTAAAATGGTTCACTGTATAACATTTCCCGCGGCATATATTTTTTTTTCGTAAAATTGTACAATTCGCGACCGTACACGTTCTTTCTCAGACGTCATTTTATCAACTAGTTATTGTACAATTGTTTCCAGTTTGACGCATCTTAAATGCCACGCACACTAGACTGTGGCAATTAAAAATTAAAACGTCATTTAATTAGCTGTATAAAATAAACTCAGTGAAACGTAATCCCGATTTTTAGTTGTAATCTGTTATTTTTTATTTCAGAAATGGGTAGTTCTTAAACATTTTCTGGAACACCCTGTATAATTAAAAATGATTTTAAAATGTGTCGCGTGATGTCTAGTAAACTTGTTATTCCTATAGGCTCCACAGAAGAAATACACACCGTTGAGATATCCGGTACATTATTGTCCAAAAAATATTGTTTACATGTCTTGATCCTTTTGGACACTTATCATCGGTATTGATGATTGATGACTGAAATGCTAAAATAAAATTGTGTTCATAGAAGAAACATGTGTAAATCACAGGGCATATGCTTAGAGATGTAATGCGGGAGGGAGTGAGATAATTTTTTGGACAATGATATGCGGAATCTTGTATCATTATTATGACTAATATTTAATTGAATCGCTCTTAAATTTAGACTAAGATGTAAGCACATAAATAATTATTTTTGTGTTCTGGACATGCCTCGTATTTTATTCCTACATACTCTAACTCTAGCCCATTCTAAATGAATATTTTCACAGTTGACTTATAACAGCGTACCGTTCTAAATATATGCATGCTACAGATCCAAGCCAAATCTTGGGTAGTACGTGTCCTAACTGGAAGTCGGTAGTTTCTGAAAGCCAGGAGCGGGATTTCTAACTCTTATTCGAAGTTGCACGAAAGCCCCAGGCTTACTAAGTTTTTAACTTATCCCCTTCAGTTTGAATTAACTTGTTTTTTTGTTTAAATAATAAAGTTGATGCCTCGCAAGCTTGAAACATTGCGGCAATAAAAATGACACACAAAAAATAAACAACAGGCAAGACCGAAGGTTCTCCTCTTTCATTTTTCATTCCAGGGTAGATTATTCGGAAGATAAGTTATATTGCAATTGTAAAAGTCATTTGGCGAGCAATGGCGGCCTCTTGGGGGTGATGCATGGACGTTCAGTAGACGTAGTAGAGGATAGGACGTTTGTGCGTCATTCGACGTCTGTGAACACAATAATACGTCGCGACGGAGACGCAAAAAACTGGGTGTATTTTATTTTCTCTCATAGCATTAATATTTAATGGTCCAATAATGAGATATCCCTTTTCATCGTTACCGTGATAAGGGTTACCATAACAGAAAAGCTACTTCTTGTTTAAGAATTTTACATAAATAAATTTCAATTTGCATGCTGTTTACATAATTTAAATTTATGTATTGAAACGAGTTATCCATGGAGAGTTATTTCGACTAGACACGCTATTAAGGTCGATACTAAGTATTTAAATGCAATTCTCAATATACGCGATTTTAAGAAATTTCTTTTTTTTCCACCAATCTCAGTGTTCATTACTTTTTTATTAATTTTATATAAAGTATTTCGTTTGTAATATCTTTATTAATTCTTGTTTTTTTAGTTCAAAAAGTAATGTAAGACAATTTCTGTGACTTGCAACAATAATGGCTGCTCTTATTGATCAAATTAATTCGATATAAGAATTAATTTGATCTGTAAACTATAAACCTCAGGTTTTACCTGAGGTCATCCAAACTGTAACCATTGATTCAAAATTATTTTTACGGAATCTTATACATTTATTTTATATTTACTTTTCTCCACTCATTCAACATCTTGTAAATGACTTACTCGAGGCAAACTGCCTACTACTTCTGATATCAAACACTTAAAATTGGCCGCTCTCTACCTCATAACACAGAAGCTCTCGCTTTCTTGGCATTAGAATATATCAATTAAATCTCACAGAAATTTTAGTTTTTCTTGATAATATAATACATACTTTTAAAATGCTCTTTAAAAATTTGCACCTGATTAGGAAATGAAATTGAAACTGTTTAATCGTTATTTGTTTTCCCTTCACACATCCAAAGAGTTTAAAATAAAGACGGTTGTAAAAAAAAACAATATAAAAAGAAGGAAAAAAGAACTAAATTTAGCTCAACAATACACGTTTTGTGTGTTTAATTTACGCCCAAACTCCCGAACATTTGAATTATTTGTTTAAGAATGTAGCGCTTTGGTAACATAAATAAAATTAGGTGTTCCTCAATCTCTCACGTTTCCTATTTTCTGTGGAGCTGTACTACATCACTACTTTAAAACTTTGTGACAGGTACGTTATAAAAAGTATTTCCGGGAAGTGACTCGGATACTATAATCGTTTTCAACTGCCATTATCTTCGATTTCTTTTGCATTTTTTAGTAGGATCTCAAGTCTCATGTCGACGTAGATTAAACATTTACATGAAAGCACAAGATGGTGTGTTTATTTATATACACGCAGGTAACATTTTTTTACACTGAATTTATAAAACAATTAACAAATAGTAAATGTATAATTATTTTAAACTGAAATTTTAAATCAAATTATTACCTTGTTAAGTGAATTTAGTTCCGGTATATCCATTGCAGTACACCGTACGTATAAATAATAATAATTAATGTTTTAGTGTATGCATGTTACATTAGCATTAAATTATTACTATGTAATTATATCGTCAAAGCAATTTCAAATAGGACATATAAGAATAACGAGGTGCAGATAACGTCCTCTATTTAACACATCGTCGTGTGTATTTAAATAATAAAATCTATCTGTGCGTTGATATCAACATGAAATTCATTTGATTTAATAACAGTTTACTACTTCGTCTCTAAATAACGCCTTACCTGATGAATAATAAGTAATGCAACGTCCTTATACAATTATGTATTCGCCGAGCGATTGATTTTATACGTTTAATTCGATGCATATTACCGACCACACCGAAAGAGGTATGTTTATAATTTTGAATCTCCTATGATCTTCCGAGCAAACTTTATAATTCGCCTATTATTATCTTAAAGTACTCCTTTAACTATAAGACACCGCTCGTTTCTCGAGTAGATAAATTGGAAAATCGTGGGTTTCATTTTTTCAACTTTCTCGTTTAAATTATATAATCT
This sequence comes from Dorcus parallelipipedus, assembly GCA_958336345.1. Taxonomy (NCBI): domain Eukaryota; kingdom Metazoa; phylum Arthropoda; class Insecta; order Coleoptera; family Lucanidae; genus Dorcus; species Dorcus parallelipipedus. The sequence continues at coordinate 8,520,266 of OY284482.1, read as the reverse complement.
GGATAAACGCTATCCTTACGTGTATGCCACATCACCATTTTTTGTATGTGTATAAAGATACAAAAATGCAGTTTATGTATAATCTAAAGTAATTCTTGAATTCAATTTTAACGTAAGTCTCTTACAAGTATACATATACCATGTTCACAGAGTATTTTACGACTCCAGCATCTAAAACGTTTAACATAGGGGAAAAATAAAACGCTGATCTTATTCAACTGAATTATCTACGAACGAGGGGAAATTCAAAAACTATCTACCTAGCCGTAAATGAGAAGAGAGTGGGTAATTTTATTTTATTTTTTTTCAATATACCTATTCTCCATTTAAGTCCACACACTTGTGCCACTTATTTTCCAGTTGTTCTAACCTAGTTGAAAAAAATTCTCTTGGAAACTCCGCAAAAGCACTGTTTATACCATAGTTTAAATCTGAAAAAATTCGCCTTCCTCGCAGGATCTTTTTAAGTTACCAAAGTAGGTAGTAGTCGGAGGATGCCAGATCGGGACTATATAGAGGATGGTCCCGTTCAATAAAGTCAGTGGTGTCGGTAAATTACTTAACTTTTGTAGCTTTATGCATGTTGCAATTATCGTGCAAGAGAAAGAGCTTATGAAGTCGTTTCAATCAAGAGCCTTCTTGAAGTTTAACCATGTTAGCTTCTGTATTAATTGTTCAGCATTTTCGTAAATATTCAATTAGAAGGACTTGCTCACTGTCCCAAAAAATAGTAGCCATCAATTTTCCTGCAGAAGTTTGTGTCCGTTTCGTTGGTGGAGAACTTTTATACATCCATTGCATAGATTTTTGTTTTGTCTCCGGACCCCAAAAATGTACCCAAGTTTCATCGCCTGTGATAATTTGTAAAATAGGGTTGGATTTGCCACTAAACAGGCCAAATTTTTCGCTGAAATTTTCTTGCGGCACAATTTGTGTTCTGGCGTCAACAGCCTATGAATCCAAGGTACAGCCACTTTGCTATGTCTCAGTGCACTATTCTTAAAACTGAAGTTTCAGATGATCCTACTTCTATGGCAATTGATGACGTTCTCTGTAATTAACATTAGTTAACATACTAATAGAAACTGATATATTAATTCAGTTAATTGAAACAGCCTATTATTTTTCTCATTTTAACGTTCTGCATCAGTTCTTGAACAGTGGCAATATTCATTTCTCTCAATTGTTGAGAAATCCTGTGCGTCATTTAGTCTTCATTTCAGCTTCCCTTCCTCCATTTTATGTAGTTACGTATGGTCAAAATGGTCCAATAATTTTGATTAAGGCGTACCTCTGGTATATTGAAACACAGTTGGTATGTTGTGTGCCTTAAATTTGTTTTGTGTTCCTCTGGCAAAATATATTTCCCGAAGGTGATGCATATTGTCGCGGTACGGAAAATCGGGAATAAAATACGGAAATGGTCTTTTCTTATTTAATTTTTAATTAATCTAAGTCCTTAAAACTCACGAATTTCTTCAAACTTTAAATTTAATTAATCTAAACTTACTTCTTAATTACAAGTACCGCTTATGTTTAAACTAAATCGAAATAGTTGTTGTTACATTGGTTAAACTTAGGAGGGTCTGGCCCTCGTGGCCAGCCCTTAACTCGCAGAGCCACTCGCTTAGCTTTTTCCACTTTCTTCACACTTCTAACTCACTATCACTATCCCCGTTACCGATCTTAAAATCTTGACACTTAATTAATTAATATCTCTGCTGATTGATCTCCTACCGTTTTATACATCTCCAATTCTGCGTCACAATCGGTTCTTTTTCCCGGTGGCTGGGGTTCGGTTCAAGGTACAAAGTTCTAAAGGTGTCAGCATCAATTAACCCTTGCCAAATTTGTTTCTTACAAACGTTCTAATTGCCTTAATCTTAATTGACACATGTAAACATACACGCTTACATTCCGCAGAGCTTGCATTTCTACGTAAGTGGAATTCGAGCATGTGTAACGCGGCTGTCCTACTAATTGTCAATGGGTGCTGATCCTGCATAATTTTGAAATGCACACAATTGCAATAATTGCGAAACGAATTTTAAATTTACTTATTTTCCCAGATAATGACATCGTGACAATATTGATAAATTCAATTAATTTTGATAAACATTTACTTGCGTACTCTCACTACTTAACATTTTAATTGCACCCTACGTATCATCAGCTGTTGAAATATTACACTACTGGTTGTCTCTAAACCTATGTCTTTAATTGAAACCACAGATAGTAGTAAAAAAGAGAAGCAAAATTTGTTATACAACAATAATAGGTTAAAGTAAATAATAACTCCGGAAAAAATCAGTTTTCGTTTTCAAAGAAATTGTTTGAGTAACGCTGGTTGACAATTTAAATGGATTTAAATGTCTCGCAGAATTGGTGTTTTTTTGTGACCATAAACGAATAAATACCGTATTTGTTGGGCTATGTTATCTTTGTCCGTCGCAAAAAAATTTCGGCAGGATTGTAAATAAAAACGTCTTCACGCGGCGTTCCTTATTGCAATTACTTATCACAAGTGTACACCAGTGCAGGATAACAAACAGACGTTTTTTATGCTTATTTATTTAAAGTAAAATTTAAAAGCAAACTGAATTCGTAGCACAATAATGCATTTCAGTTTTATTTGTTTCATTTTCATGACAGTACATCGATCTGTGTTTATGTTCAGTAATAAGACGAAAATAAATGTCTACTAAAAATGTTGATAAATACTAATTAAATCCAAGAAACGGGTGGCTTAATTAGTTTTCGTGATGAAAATTTGATTCTGGTTTAAAATAATTCTGAATTTTCAGAAACGTCTTGGCGATTTATTGGTTACAATTGCACTGTCATAAAATAAAATTCAGCTCAATGTCGTTCTTTCCTTCTTTTATTGTTTGTTTTTATTATTATCATGCTGTCATAACTCATTACTTAGAATGAAAGACGAAGTGTTGAATACCAGTTTTTGAGAAAATTTAGCCCGAGCGAGTACGTTTGTGTTTTATATAAGTTATTTATCAAATTTACGTAGTCTGTAGTTTGGTTTGTGTTAGTTTAATTCCTGTAAATATCTGTGTACATAATTTAATTTAAGTGTAAATAAGTAATAAATATGGCTCATGTGTATTCCAATGAGGAATTGATAGACATAGTGCTCTGTTATGGCGAATTATGTGTTAATACCGCAGGACATTTTGAACATTATTGCAATTACAAATATCAGTGCCAAGAACAAGAAGTGAACTTTAGTAAAATTCTAAGGTTATAATGAATGCACAGGTATGACAACACGTTCGATATGCATTTTGTGCTGTACTGTACATTTTTTTTATTTCGCATAAACGCATTTTATTTCGAAAAACGCATTTCGCTATGGTAGTGTCGGTGAAACACAGATGTAAACGTAAATAAAAAAATTTATTGCAGTTTATTGCTTTTTATTGAAAGCGGACTTGCCTCAACAAGTCATAAACTAAGCAGAGGTTTCAAAACAAAGGAACTGCACGCGCTTGTGGTAGTCATTTTTGAGCAATACCGTTCATATTTAGGGAATCAATCTCTTTTATAATGAGGAACTTACAGTTTTAATTAAAGACGTAGGTTTTGAGACCCCTGTATATCAACACATCTTCAAGTATAGCTTTTTCTTTATTTGGGGTGGTGCAAATTTCTAAATTTATGAAATTATTTTAAGTAGAAAATACTGACGATAGTCATTGCAAACAGACGTAACGTTTTTCTTTTTTTTGTCTTTCTTGTAGTCTTCTGATGGTGTCTATTATAAACGTTTAATATTTTCAATCGACTGTTTAATAAATTGCGACCGCTTTTGTCAAAAATATAGCATAACTTTAACATCTTGTATAACAATAGATGTTACTTACATACTTTGTAACGGCGAATATATTTCAAAGGAAATGAAATTTGTTCTACGGTCTTTTCGCATTCGAATTTTGCGTTGTTTACTCTTTTTAAATATGTAAGGTGTAAACTGTTTATGAAGTGTAGTTAAAAGTTACTTCCAACTTACATAAGTGAACAGAAAACTACCTCGAGTATTTTTTTTCAATTTTCTAATTACTTTTTATTATTACTTATATTTTCTTCTTTTTACAAATTTTTAGATAGAAAATGTGGAGTTTACACAAAAGGAACACGATAACTTTCAACTATTTATCACAGGTTGAGTCAGTGTTCATGTACTTCACTATTTTTGTGTAGACACATACAGATTATTTTTTTACTATATGCCGATCGTATAAAATGTAAGTTAAGAAAATTTACAACAAAATGACGTGACGTGACAAAAGCCACAAAGCTGTTTCACGAAAGTTAGAAGGAGATAAGGCTACATAAAATTGTAGTTACTGATTTACAAATATTCGTTCAGTTTCAGGTTTAGATATACGTCATATTGAAAGGTGATTAATCAATTTCTTTTTAAATTACTACTATTAAATAGTAACTTGAGTATTTGATTTCCTCACTCATTTTTAATTTTTTTGGAGTTACCTTAACCGAAACAAAAAGTATAAGTTAAATGTAAATAGTTTTAGAAAGGATGAAAACTTAATCATGTTTTAAATTTTAAAATAGTCAAAGGTAGGTATGGCCACTGCCATTTTCATTGTGCGTACTTTAAGCAGAAAGAACAATCGCGTTTAATATTTCTATAATTTGAAGTACTGAAGGATTATTTAATTTACCTTATAAACGGTAAGCAAATAAAAATCAGATTAGTGGAGGCGGTGCAAAGAAAATGTATGTCTGTGATTAAATAAAAAGTCAATAAATTTGACAGTCTATTAATGTGTTACATTAGTTAATTCAGTTAATCACAAACATTGCACCGCCTACTACTCTAATCTGGCTTTTATTTCCTCACTTTTTATAAAGAAGGTAACAACTCACGACTGATTAAATATTTGGAAGCTTTTGAGTAAAAGCTTAATAAAGTGATATCTCATTGAGGCTCATCGTTCACAAGTGGGTAAAAAACTTCAACAGAGTCGACGAAGTTCAAACATAGATAAGATTTATACAATTTTCTAGGTAACAAATAAACAAGACGTGCAACAAATTTTTTTCTGAAGGCGGCAATAAGTAGCGGCTATTTCTTACAAATTTTAGAACAATTTTCATGTGCTTCTCTATCTTATTATTCTAATAATAATTTTTTCTGAAAATTTTATGACGTACACAGCACTAATCTTTGTTAGGGCACATGCATATAACTTTTAAATTACTCTTTTATTTTTTACAAAAACGTGAATTCAAAATAGGTGTTATTCCGGGGTTGAATTATTAATAAACATAAACATATACGAGTACATTATCAAAGAAATAATATGCATGTGCTCTCAAGCAATCGTTTTTCTGTTGAAATACCAAATTTCAAAGCTTATGGATAGCGCATTTATACTGGGAGTGAATATTCTTAATATTCTGTACTACTTTTTAATGCAAATGGAAGCCATGCCTTTCTAAGAGTCGTGTGTTTTGTGTTCAAATTAGGGCAACTTGCGTTTTAGTGGCAGACTTTATGGAAGCAGACTTCATATAAATATTCCTAACCACGATATGCATGCTTCAGTTTTTTTTACTTCTAAACAACGTACGCTTTTACTTGTTAAGCACATAGAATGTGCTTGAAATTGTTTACATAATAATACATGTTCGCACAAAAGAAAAATTGCACGTTAAACAATCGTCAATATGTTATGTTTTATTACGGGACTGGCCGTAAATTTATTTACTTTTGACATTTAGACGTAACGAGGCCGGGAAGTTTTCATTTTCTTACAATAGGAATAATTTAAAATTTTAATATCTGCGTTACGTTGAATTTCCATAATAGAGATATAGACATCGTTCTTGTTATGTCGTATATCATGCATTAACGTGGGCTTAAACGAAATGACTCATGCGTGAGGGACACATAACGCAAACATATTGCATCAAGAGTCACGTACAGACATTTATTACTTATTGATGGCATGAGATAAGGGCGAGGTGATTGGTTATTGAGCACCCAATAGGACAGATGCCATTTTCGCACTCGGACCAATTTTAAATAAGGAATAAAGGCGTGTTGTTGTAACCCGAGGGCCTCCGTGGCCTAAATCATATTTGACACTTGGAAAGTATTGTATTCTTGCGGTTCTTTGTTAAAATTTAAGTGGATTCTTATTACTCTAGCCGCTAATTTTAACGGCCGGCAGATGCCAGATTTATTTGCGCCAGTGCGGAAAGTAAAGCGATACGTTTCCCATTTTACAGATTTACTGTGCCCGAAAGGAAATTTGTAATGCGTAAAATTGCTAAAAAGCTGGGTCTTTTGTGTAAATGCGATTTCAACTTTTCTTTGTGAAATTTCTGTATTAGGGATCACATTACATTTACTGAGAAGAAATATGGGTTTTATTTATATCCTTTATAAAAATTTAAAAAAATTAGGTACGTATATTATATCTGGAAATTCTACTTCATCATGTTTCTCAGAAGGTTGATTGTAAATAGTAAGTTTTTGAATTGGAATTTACTTTCATTAGACAGTTAAATCACGAAACGACAGCAAGTGCGAATCTATATAGAAAATACAAAATGTAGATAAATACAGTTTACTACAATTGCAATTGAATTATGAAAGGGCAATTCAGCTAAAAAAAGAACTGGTCCTTGTTGATCTCAAAACATGAATGCTAACATACTGTTAGCAAGCTCGACACTAGATCCGCAAGGACCATTAGTATCATTGAGGAAAAATTTTAGAAAAGTTATATGGGTTTCAACAATTTCGGATAACATGTGTACAACTTCAACTGAACAAACGAAATTTTATAGGAAAGGGAAATTTTTTGAAATCAATCATTATGGTCTCTTGTTAACCTGTATTAGTGATAAAATTGATTAAGGTTAAAAAGTCCCTGTATCTACCGCAAACAGTTTTTGAATTATGAGATATTTTTGATTTAATTCATAAAAATTTATGATTTTAATAGGTTAAATATTTTTAAAGGTAGACAAAGATAAATCGGAACTTTTATCTTTATTTTATTTCGGTTTGTTTTCGGTTTTTGATTTAAATTCCAAATGCACCTGCTTCCTTTTGCGTGTACATTTATTAGCTTGTTTATACAAAATTATTTTCAAATAATGACAAAGTGCACCGCTTAAATACTCTCTCCTTGTGTTTATTGAAATACGTTTTACAGAGAGCGAAGAAGGGATTACAAGATTCGCTTAAACAAACGGAATTACTTTAAAAATATGTCTAGAATTTTTTCCTATGCAACAGCACTAGATATTGTATTGAGAAATGGTTAAAAAAGGTTGCAAATTTAATTAGAAAAAAAAATCTTGAATATGCAATTAGCAGATGCTGCTCCTAGTCGGCAAAATTCACAGAGCATAGATTCTCGTTTTACAACCGTCAAGAATTTTAATTCTTTGTTCCGTACAGGAATTTTATTTGCGCGGAAAGAAGGCTGTCGGCTGCCGTCCTGTTGTTCCTGCGACACGAAGTCGGGACATGCTTAACGCTTGCATCGTTTTACTTGTAATTGGATTCTCATTTCCGACGCATTCAGAATTGCGATAAAGGCCGGCGGTTCTTTATAACGTCCACCGCACTTAGAAAATTTTAATTGGCCGCGTTGCTGCGTCCTTTTTTGGCCACTTTTCAAACTGGCGACACGTAGCGAATACCTGTACGCTCTCTATTCAGCACACGTCTCTAGAAATCGAGTCGATTTATCATCGAGAAATGGTTTGTGGCTGTGTAACAAGTCTCGGAATTATTTAATATTATTAAAATATTTGCTCCCGCAAAAAGAGTCTACGTTGTGGCCGGAACAGCAGTTGCAGGGCAGGTGCAAGTTCTTGCGGCCCCTGTCGGTGCCTTCCAGACTGCAGTATTTGTGCAATGGCTGCTTTATTTAATTAGTCGCATTTTTTAATGCCCATATTAACAATCTAGCCAATCCAGATCTACTAAATAATTTCGCGCCATTTATAGAAATGAATGTCATAGAATCCAACCGTATTTATGTATCTTTCACTTTCTCATAGAAATTTCTCGACATTCTCCCGACGCACACCAATTTTAGAATACGCACAAAACGAAAGCTGGTACGCGTTACACTTATTATTCTCATGCATAAAATATGTAATAATACCCGTGACTGTCTTCAGTATATCATTCTGCTCATCCCGAATTATATTTCCTTATATTTAAATACACTTCTGAATACAACAATACTGCAGCATGAAAATTTATACGACCCTTGTAGCTGTTAAATATTCAACTTCTGTCGTGTAAGTAAATTACGAACGCAAAAGTTAATTATTTCTTATTTTTTGGCAAACAGTATGTAAATTAATGCACGAAAGGGTTTAAACAAATTAATTCTTATTCTGCCTATTCTGACTAAGTAATATGTAAATGTAATGAAAATATTCTGACCCTGTAGATTGCTTTTCAGTAGATCTATTTAAACAAATAAACTATCTTTTTCTATTTTGATTCTTTATTGACTACTTTATGAAACTAATTTGGGTTTTACAACGAAGCTCATTAAAGCACTCGAAGTTTTATTTTGTTGGGTTTGAGACAATACATTTATAGACATCTCAAATTACAGAAATAATCTTCAAGGAAACGCTCTTAAACCTACAGTTAATTTAACTTGATTAAATACTTAAGAAATAACAAAAAATACAGTAAATTTTAACAAGCGACAAAGAATGTAATTTTTAAAAAAATATGACCGTTTGTCAGAGTGGTGTACTTTTTGTTCAAATTTCATTTACACTCTTGGTTTACTGTTATTCGAAGTACTCAGCATTTACTAATTTATTACTCCTATTTATTATCAGAATTTTCTTGCCCTGCGAACGAAGTTTTTAATTTCAGAAGTTAGGCTCTGTCACTTTAATCTTTTATTATTCATTTAAAAAAGGAAATATATTAGAGTAAATTTAAAGATATTTATTCAGTGATTAGAACTTTCATATTATTGTAATTTTAAATTGAGCAACTAGAAAGGTCACACATTTTGCTGTAATTACTGCTTATCTCGTGTGCTTAGAGACACAGACACTGACGTGTAAAGTAAATAATTATCGGCCAGAACGGTGACTATTTCCACGGCCACGTTTGCGTGTAATGTAATGCTTAACGTGATTTGAACATCTAATTTGACATTAATTTGCGGTTACACATAAGCTCAATATCAAATTACTTGTTATAAATTTGTTTTCTTTTCTATATCATGAGTAAAAACTACACCAAACTAATCAAAGTAGACTTTGAAAATCACGTTAGAAATTACATTAAACGCAAATGTGGCCGGGGAATAAGGAAGAACGCGTTTATTTAATAAAATGGAAATGTCTGCAATCGATATGCGATTGATGTTTTTCAGGAAAGGTTTCCTGACACAATGGTATCCTGTGAAAATTTCTGATTGTTCAGTATTGAATGTGAAGAGGCCGAGGAAAAATTATAACGAAGACGTGATGTTGACGTTAGAAAACACTTAATTTTACAGTGATTGTCTATCGTGTTTCACACCTTTGAATTCTAATTGTACTAAAAATCTCTGAAATGTGAGGTTCTTCTCCATGCTTGGCAGCTTTGAAATGAAACGAAACAGGTATGAAAAGTACTGCTAATTTGCACATACGAGTCAACCATAACCTCTTTTTAAGTTGACGTAATCTGTCAAATTTTTTTAAGTTAGTTTGAATTTGATGCCCAAAATCTGTGACTAAAAATACTAAAGAACGCAATAGTCAATCAATTATACATACATATTGTCACGAATACTCATTGGAAACAGCTGTATACAGAGTAAAAAGTTTAACTGGAATAAATTCTGTAACTTAAAAAAATACGATTTGTAAAAAAATTCTTGGAACAGGTCAATTTTTATTTTTAATGGCGCATATTACAAAGGGACTTTTTTAACTTTTCAATTATTTGGAGGGGTAAAACGACCCCTAACTATGTTTTTTTTAATGGAAGGATATGTTGAAAAAATTGGGAATACAGCTACGTTTTATTTTTTTATTTTTCTTTAGCAGTAAAAGGTAAAAAATAAAATTTTTTTTACTAAAACCGCTTTTAATGCCAAAAATTCAGGAACTCCATTTTTTTATTATTTGATAAGAAGAAATAAGCATTCCATATGGTATCGTATTGTAGCGTGCAGCCAATAGATGGCGCTGCCAATGCGCTAAATTTTTAATTGTACGTAATTACCTCACTGAAGTTTTTCCCAATAGGTGGATAGGAAGAAGAGGACCGATCACCGATTGAGTGGCCAGCAAGATCTCCAGATCTCACTCCTTTAGACTTTTTTATGGGGGTATTTAAAAAGTAAAGTTTATGTGACTAAACCAAATGACATAGCAGAACTTCAGAACTTCAAATTCGGCATGAAATTAGGAGAGTAACGCCGGAAATATATAACAAACTGTTAGGGATGGAATTTATAATCGATTAGGGTATTGCCAAGTGAGAGGTGGCGAGCATTTTGAACATCCGATGCGTTAAAATCGTTCTAGTCAAAAATTTATTTTTTATTTTTTCGCCCTTTACTGTTTAAGAAAAATTAAAAAATAAAAACGTAGCTGTATTCCCAATTGAACAAGCTCTAAGGAAAAAAAATTACTCAACATACCCTTCCATTAAAAAAAATAGTTAGGGGTTGTTTCATCCCTCCAAATAATTGAAAAGTTAAAGAAATCCATTTATAATAAGCGCCATAAAAATAAAAATTGACCTGTTCCAAGAATTTTGCTACAAATGGCAATTTTCTAAGTTGCAGAATTTATTCCAGTTAAACTTTCCACTCTGTATAATTGTTAACGGGGTCACTTTGCTGAACTACGAATAATGGATTAATTGCGCGGGACAGTCGATTGGGGACCGAGCGGGAAGGTGGCCCAATAGCAAAGGGTGCTCAATAAAGCCTAAAAGTGGTGCGGTGGTTTTTCTGAAGAGGACTTTCCTTTTTAGAGCCGAGAACCGGGACAAAGTAAGCAAGTCTTTGTTATTCGGGTAAACTACCCCCAAATGTCTTTAGCCCACACCTGAACGGAACCTCTCCCGAGAGCTACGTTTACCCCAACAGCTAAATTTATTGCAAGCGCGAAGAGAGCGTGACAATATTGCGATGTTTACAAGCAGCATGTAATTTTTTTTAAATTTTCATAAAGAAATAATTTTGTAAATAATAAAGTAAATTGAGTACTGTATTAAATGTGTTTTGTCGAATATTTTAAGTTAATGTAAATATTTTTAGAAATAGGCGATTTAGAATTATTTATTATTTATTATGAATAAATTATTGAATGATAATGAATAAATTATTTAGAATTTTTGAAATGTATATACAAAGAAAATAAGCTTAGGTTGTAATAATTAGAAAAATTGATTTAATGATGTTATGATAATTTGGATGTTAGAAGGAAACTGTAGGTAGTAAGGAGTTCGGAAATTGAACGAGTGAGGGCGGCGCGTAGCTATTGTAACTTAAAGTCTCCGGTTCGGCTTTATTACCACTGCCTCCGTTCGCTTTACGAATCAGTCACGGAAGCGATACGGAACTGGGGTCTCCAAGTGGTTTAGCGGTCTAGCCTAGCCGACTTGGAAAGTCATGTCACTCGGCGGCGTGGGTTCGAATTCCACCATTAGCCATGTATGTTTGTTCAGTCTAATGATTTAGACCCAGCTTTAATACACGTTGTAATTGTCTGATTCAACGTTACACGTTTAAAAGAAATTGATTGCCACAACATTTTTTCGTTGTATCAACGTAACCATAACACACGAATTCAACGTTTGTTACATGTTATTCTACAACGTTTTTTATACGTATGTTTGCACTGGGATTTAACGTTGAAATACCGTGGACAAAGACGTCTAAAAGAACTTGATTCGAGCGTTGTTAAAACGTATCAATAACACACGAATTCAACGTTGATTAATTGTTATTCTACAACGTTTTTACACCTGGACAGAGACGTTTAAAAGAAATTGATTGCCGCGACATTTTTTCGTTGTTTCAACGTAACAATAACATATGAATTCAACGTTTGGTTACGTGTTATTCTACAAGGTTTTTACACGTACGTGTTTGCGCTGGGTGTAATGTTATTTCTACGTTTCTTTGCTGTATTATAACATATTTTATGTTGTTTCAACTTCAAAGCGCCAACGGTCCAAACATTGTAAATTTAACATTTTCATTTTTCTCAGTGCGTGATTAGTCAAGTTTTTCTCTTTATTTTTCTAGTGCGTTCCCTGTCGCACGCATTGTAGCAGGATGTCAAGTTGAACATTTACCGAATCTGTATGTGGTTTCTGAAGTTGCTCGAACAGAAGAATGTTTTGTAAAGGATACATTTTTTGCCTAAAATCAATAATAAGAGCTTTACTTTGATATCTGCAACATGAAATTAAGAAATTTGAATTTTTTAGACAGAAGTTCAAAATTTAAATTTAACCATTGTTTTTGAAGTATCTTGAGAAACAGAATTTTTTGTAAAAAATGATGTTTTTGCGTAAAATTTTTAAAAAAGTTCCTCTCGTCAAGTTTCTCTGTGGACACATTGTACATTTTCTAAGTACGCACTCCTAGTTTTAAAAACTAAAAATTCTTTCAAAATTAATAATAAGTAATAAATAAATTATTGTGATTATTTTATGGACAAAAGTATGGAAACTTAAGTAATAGTACAATTAAGAGGAGATTACCGTATTAGTACATATTTTGTTGCATGTCCCTTTGCCTCATTACTGCTTTACATCGACTTTTCATACTATCAAGTAATTTAGCACAAAATACCACTGGAATATTTCGCTACTCGGTTTCAACAATTTCCTAATGATACTCCTTGTTTGAGAAATTTGTAATCAGCTTAGTCTACAATCCAATATAATGCCAGAGATGCTCAATTGGATTGAGATCAGGTGAGTGCGAAGGCCATTTCAGTAATTCGACATTATTTTCGACAAACCAGTTTTTTTTTACCAAGACTGAAGAATATTTAGGATCAAATAAAACCTCCTACCAAAGGCAGTATGGCATATAGCAATAAGTGATTTGGGAGTATGTCTCTATAAATTTGACGGTCAATAATACTACTATAGGGTCAGTCCATATGAAGTGATCCAATAAAAATATTTTTGGTTGCTTGACTATTTGAAATACTTTTAATTTTTTTATATATTATTGCCATATGTACTGGGAGTACAAAAATAATGTTATTAAATTTTTATCTCATCCCGTTTGTTTGTGGCGGCCATTTTTGTTTTGCAACGCGCACCAATTAGAGAGCTTGCAGACGTTAACGTAAACTTATTTTTTTTAGGACCATTTTAAGACCATTTTATTCAGAATTCCCTCCTCTCTAATTTTATGTCTCAGCATAAACAGCTTTATTTGTTTCCTTATAGGTGAAAATGTTCCTTAAAGTTTGGCAACGGAATTTAACAAATGCCACTTTTTGGAGCCTAAGTTTATGATGAAGGGATGGTATATCACAGTTGATTTTGTAATTACAATTACATATACTTATCTCTGGTGGGACATGGGATAAACATCTAATATTCTTACAGATTGTCCACCTGTATAAGAGGAAACCACAGTAAGAATTTCAACTTTGATATTTACTGTGGAAAAAGTTATGACTTTTTAAAAAGTGTAAAAAAATTAACTTGGAATTGTGTTTAAACCGCATTAAAATCAAAGGTTTTTAATTGCGCAGAACACAAATTTGAATTCCTATTTCCACAGGCATTTCAAAGTTATGTTTTAAAATAAAAGGAATGCACAGTACAAGCGGCAATAATATATACAAAAATTAAAAATATTTAAAATGGTCAAGCAAGCTTCATTGGATCACTTCATATGGAACGACCCTATAATTTCTTTTTTCTATCAGGCCTGGTCTAGAACGATAAATACATCCCCATACCATTACATCTCCTCCTCCTCCAAATTTCAGTTTAGGAATTTAACCTTTGGAATAAATCTTGGGCACTTAGATCTTCTCACATACCATATACCATCCGAATTTAAACAGAGACAAAATTTGCTTCCAGCAATCCGTAATATTGTGTTCCACTTTGCAGGATTATGATTACGTGCAAATTCTAATCTTGCTTTTCTGTTACGTTTTGATAGCAGGATTTTCTAGCAGGAACTTGGCAAATAAATTTGACTCGAGCGACGACGTACAGTTCAGAATTTAATTTTTTATCTGCCCGGCTGTCTCTTGACGTTTTTGCAATGATAATTTCTGATTCTTCTATCAGTTCTAAAAGATGATTGCGAGGTCTTAAAGATTTCACCCCACTTCTTCTCTGTTTAAATTTTTTTTTCTAATTTTAATCTTTGATGCTGTTCCTTTATAAATATATAATGACGCAATGAAAACATAGAATTCTATCGAAATGTGAAAAAATATACAGATGTTCCATTGAAAATAATAAAGTTGGTATCATTTTCTGAGTAAGTAGATAGCTAGCGACAATGTCGGTATTGTGGTTTGATCCGCCTTATTTGGTTTAAAATATCAACCTTGTGGTGTCTATCTTTTTGAGATATTTTGATTATTCCATACTTTTGACTCAGTCTGTATGTGAAAGAGTAGTAGGAGAAGCGTATACATATAACCAGTGGTGTAACACATGATATAAATAAGTCAGAGAGCTAACCACACATGCAACATCAAGGTACAGAATCAGAATGCCACTGAATGAAAGATAACGATGTTACCAGCGTACGTTATTACAAGGTCATATTTAAACCGTTCAGTGCAACATTGTAGACTTTAATTCGTTTAGTATGTCCCACAAATATCAGGTAATAACGGTAATTTCCCTTGAAATTTTTCTTGTTCAACCCTATGTTCTTACATAGCCAAAAAGAGAAAAAAAATTGAATGTCGCCAGAAAAACAATATAGACTGTGATTTAAAAAAAATCGTTAACTCATAGGCCGAGATTATAGAAAATGAATAGCTTCAAATTATGGCCAATAATTAGTCTTTTAACTTTCGTTTGAAACTTTTTTGTGAAAGTTATAATAACGCCCCTACCATCAGATTTCCTTATTTTTTATTCACCCTGTATAATTGAAGATATCTCATCCAAACTGTAATCAAGAAAAAAAAAACACTTTTCTACCTATAATGTATTAAATTTTATCCAATCAGAAATATGGAATTATATCATTTTTAGATCACAAGTATCACAATAGCGTAGTCGTGTAAGACAGACACCCCTTAATGTAGCTTAAAGATTTGAATGAAAAAAAGGTAAATATAAAATTCCATAAATTGAATTAATCATGATGGAACTGTTGAAGATAACAGAGTACCTATTCATATTCCTGGCTCGTTAAGCGCGAAGAACCATAGTTTATATGAGATATTGTCAACGCTTCAGTCGGTGGCTTAGTTGTAGGTCACGTGGTCGTTCGCCCCGCCTCTCATTGTCTATAATTACAGGTTGCGTCTCGAACTGCACTCGCTAATGGTACGCAATTATGCTACCGTAAATTATAACTAATCGCACTATGATTTTCTCCAAACAAAATATTTTGCAGTTTTTGTACGCATCATTAAGATTGCAGCTCTCATGCTTTGAAACCGGCTATTTTATAATTTCGATTTATTTTAATGCTTTGTATATAAACGCGCGCCGCCAGAGAACCCAACATCCTGAATGTGTATGTATTTTTATACGGTCTCAAATAATGACTTTAAGATCAACTTTCGCAAGAAAAATAATAATAAATTTCCATTTCTTTTGAAGTGGTGAACTAAGACGTACCTGTTTATTTCTAGATAAATACTAAATAAATTTACACAAAATTACAAAACCAATACCTCTCCCGAATATCTCTTTGTATCGCTCATCAATTTGCAAACATATGTTTCCCAACAAATAATAAACGTAGCTAACGCCGTTTATAAATTCGGAAAAATTAGGTGTTAACAATATTCTAAAATTAAAACTGTTCTCTAATCGCAAATATTAATTCTATGATGCAAAGTCAACTTCAAACTCATTAAAAAACGAGCAGCTCTTATCAAAAGAGAAAAACTGTTGACAGTCTCTTACATCAAAGGTTCATTCGAGTAACTGCAAATTTCGAAAATAGAACATTTGCTCTTCTGATTCTATTATTTCCTCCCTAAATAAGAAGTAAATAAATAATAATGACATATTTTGTTGACCATCAATTCTTGAAAGTGATCAAAGTTTTTTAATTTTTATAAAAGAATTTGATAAAAAAGCATTTATCATTTTGTAGATTTGTTCCAACAGCCATTCCTGACTACTTTTGGACTGTCGAAATCGATCATGACTTCAACGGGCAATAAAGTGATACTGACTGTTTCGCCGTAGTTAGGCACTGCTGGTGGAGCAAGTCTGTGGTCTTTATCTATCACACAGATACTCATATACATAATAAATTTGAGTGAAATACCTTAATCCTCTTCATTATAGGTTCTTAAACCTAGAAATAATAATAATAATAAGAATAATTACATTGCTTCGAAAAATGCTGAAATTTTAGACAATAATAAAAGCCGAATTCAATAAATAAAGCGACTTTATAAAAACTTTTTTCAACGAGAATAAAAACATAAATAAACTTACCATTACATTTGGTCAACTCATTTATTTTTTCTTTTCTTGTTTGATAAATTGTTATGTTCTGGGAAATGCAATAAAGACGATTATTATTATTATTATTATTTGCAGTTATAATAAAGATATTTATACCTCTACTAAAACACTATAATCGAAAGGAATAAAAATATTGGTTTTGACTGAACTAAAGGAAATAAACTTAAAATATCAAAAAAAATTCTTACATTGCCATTACATTTCCATTAAACTAATATAAATAAATTTCTTTCAACACCGATCATTTTTTTGAATCCATTAATTTGAAACTCATCTGCAGTTTCTATTCTTTTCTACACACAAATACACTAACCGTCGGGCCTTTAGCATTTATTATGGAAACTAAATTCACAGTTATTATTCGAATTATACTTATGCGTTAATATATTTTTTAGATAAGGGGAGGCTATGAAAAACAAAATCAGAGTGTTAGCTTGATTCGAAACTTTTATTCTGACATTTGTTTCCTGACCCCTGTCAAATCTGTTAGTTGTCTAAACGCTCTTAAACACTGTAGTCATGGGTCAGCAAGCAATCCAACGGCATTTGAAATTAGTCGTTATCATGTTAAAGAGTTTTAACAAAACCTTATGTATTCAACTGGAAGATTTTTTCTACTATCGTCAAATGTATCTTGAAATTTCAATTTTGACATAAGTTAATTTCATTTAAGCTACGACTTAGGTTTTACTTTTCATAGACTCCTCTAATCTAAAAAATATATTAACACATTGTATTAGTACATATTAATTTAGGAAATTGCACATTAGGTTTATTGCAAATTTATATTTTTATTGTATTGTAAGTTAAATTATTTATTATTTATTTATATAATATACAGTTAGAAGTTAGTTTATATTCCTTTTCTTATAGAGTTACCACTTGTTAATATCTGCACGATAGACGAACCCAGTTCGGATAAAAAAGGCACCGAAGTATGATTTTTGATAAAATTATGATTGTGTGTCTGCGCTTTTAAACGTTTCACATTGTTGCAGTCATGAAGTATCATCACTGTAATTTTTGTTAAAGTGTTGACTATGATAAAAGACGTGACTTAAAATATGAATAACAAATTTAATACATTGATGTAAAAATTTTAAGAATAGCAATTCAATTTGTGGGAAGTAACCATATGCGAGGCAACTGAGTTACGCCTACAATAAACCATCTCTGGAAACTTAATATTGGAAATCCGAAATGATTTACGACGAATTATCGAATGGCTAGAGGCTACTGCGTTAAATATTCTTCTCACTCCAGGCGAAATCAATTCAATCAGCTCGAACATCTCGATAATGTTGAGATGGCGCGAAGCTGTGGACTAAATTATCTCTCTATTTCGTGGTGAACAACTTTTATCAAGATATTATCGTTCGAAATACATTTCATCAGAACGCACAGATAAAAGATCAAGTCTTTTTTTTACTATTAATTAGTTGATACATAAATATCGTGTGTTTGGAAGAAGTAACAGTAGGTACTGATTCTTCAGAGAAGCTTTTTTTTTCTAAATCGTGCGCTAACAAAAATTGGCTGAAAAGATTTTTAATTTTTCATTACTCACGTTGAACTATCATTATTAAGAAGGTGTCTTTTTACATGATTTTTATCTTAATTATGCTTCAGTAATGTTTTATTATTATTTTAATGTTTCATATATTTCTAGACAAGAATAACTCCAGTTAAATTTCATCTGCATTGCCCTTTTTAGGGTACTGGTTGTCAATTCTGTTTTTTTCTGAACTAATCACTAAATAAATTAAAATATAATTATAATATAATTGTGGCGGTCAGAAGCAAAGGGGTGTAAATGCAACTTGTGTGATTTTAAGAAATAAAGATTCAAAGTTAAAGTTCTATAGAAAAATCACGGTCGAATGAAAATTAATTTACTTTCTAATATCTTTTTATGATTGTTTCTAAAAATTCGATAAATTTGTATTTATGTTTATACACCGTTTCAAAATTTTCATCATTGGTAGGTTAACACCATAAAACCTAAAAGTGGCTGACTCTATTAATTAAATTCTACAGGAGTATAGACCGATGGCTGTTTTGTAATTTGTTAGACATAAGAAAACTACCGAGTTTCCAAATAAACAATTTTATTGTTTTTCAAAGTATTCCCTCTTAGCCATAATACACTTATTCGTTCTTTCAAACCTCTTCTCGAAACAAGCTGAGAACTCTTTTTCTTTTAAGGTGGCCAAGAATTGGAACAAAATTCCAGGCGAACCAGATCTTAGGCTCACTACAACATTTTTAAAGACTAGAGTCAGGCGAACTTCTGTATACCAATCATCAGTTAAAGTTTTTCAGTCTGCAAGAGGAATCATTGCGATTGGACCACTCTATCTAAAGAAAATAGCAGTCATTTGTTTGTACTTGTACCCGAATAACTTCTGTTGGCATTTCCTTATTTTCATACACCTGAACGGATAATTGTTATTTTATCTTGAGGTCATAATTAACGTATTTTAACGATTTTATATACCTGCTTTGAGGATCCTCCATTGAACTTTTCTAACATAAACCTGCATCAGTCTACTACACATGCTTGTTCTTTGGTTAACAATATAGAATCCACAAACTTGCCAGCTCCCTTACGTCCAAATGTTTATGTAAAATATCGTCTACCGCTGATGATCCAATGCCTAGATCTTCTTCAATGTCTCTATGGCCCGGTATTTCAGTTTCGGTTTAAATAGAGTTTAACTAAATCAAAGCTTAAAATGAAACGGCATTTAAATTAGTACGGGTATTTCAGCTTAATCCTATAGTTCCGTTTAATTAAACTGTAGTTTAGATATGTTGGTATTCCTGTGAGTAACGTTGACGGTATTATTAAGCCTTTAAAATGTAAGAAAACAATGTAAATGGTATTCATTACGCTTATTAACGCGGTTTTACTTGTTTGATGCAATAATAATTGACAAATGTTATAATTTAAATACGGATTTGAGCGGCAGATCTCGGAAATACATAAAGCTCAGTTTAAATCCTTAAACCAACGCCTGGGTGAAGTTTAACTTTAAACGCCGCTTATTGTTGCAATTCATTTAAACGAAAGTGGAAATACACCCGTTTATTATTAAACTGAGTTCAGCGCAAAACAGCGGTTTAAACCGAACCTGAAATACCGGGCCTAAGACAGATATTCCGATTTTAGTTAATCAGCTTTTCGGTAGTACAAACGTTTTCAGTACAAACATTCTTCCAATTAAATTTACTGAACGAGTAACTAACTGTGGATAATGAAGGATTATTGTCGCCAAAAGCTCCCACGAAATCTTGATGACTTTGGTCATATGTTAAACCTCGTTTATGATCATAAAAAATCATAGTCCGAAATGCATTACGCGGCACTTCCGTAATGCTTAGTGAAAATCGAACGACTAACAACAATCAAGAATTTGAATCCCTAAATACTTTAACTTCATTAATAAATTAAAGTAGGCTCTTGTCTGATGAAAATTGTATCACAAATTCTTTAAACGGGCACTGAAAATGCGCGCCACCACTTAACGTTTCGTTATCGTTTGACAGCTTTGTCTCAAAAAATTTCAACTGGAAACTATCAAAAGAATGACACAAATGACTTTCAATTGACATAAATATTTTTGTTTTTGTTCTGCTACTAACAATTTACAGAACAGTCCTCGTATGTCTCATTTCGAATTGCGAACGTACGCACTTATCTCAGGCTCACGCGTATAGTCTTGCGCACCTTAAATGCACCTCCCGCACGCAAACCTCACTCTTAAAACCTTGTGATACAAGAGTCACAGAACTATCATATTGAAGCATTTACCTAAGCTACGCACGACTATACGTAAGTCCTCGTCAGTACCCCTCTGCTCAGAAGCTTATTTTATTTTATAATACAGTCATTTCCGTCTTGTTCCGCGTCCTTACAAACTTCAAATCGGCATGTGAAATATAAATAAAAAGAATTAATAAATTGCTCAGGTTTAATGACTTTATGTTTTTTATGGGCTTCTATTTTCATTCAAACTTATGTTTGTCAAAATTTATAGTTTATTGCTGCATATTTTATGATGCGTCACGTTTATCACTCTTGTTTTGTGATAGTTTACGTATAAGGTAAAAACGAAAATAATTTATACATAATTGTTCCGAAGTGGTTTAATATAATTGATTGCGAGTTAAGCGAGATCCATCAGACAGCAAGATTAGTAGTAATACTATAATTATACTATATTGCTATAAAATTGATCGTGCGAGATAAGAATGTTTAATAGCGGCGGAGTAATTTCCATCGTTCGTGTCGAGTAAAAAATCCCATTCGGAATTTATTTTGTTCTACTTACGCTGCAATAAGCTTTTGTCACTATAATTACGGTACGCAAGTAATTTTAAATTGTTTATATTATACACTTGATGATGATTATCAATCTTTACCGATTGCCGTTGAATCTTGTAGATCCGGCCAGAGCTCAACTTGGGAGGTCTGAAGCCACATTTCTTATGAAAGTTTTGTTCTGTTTTTTTAAGTATACATCATAGATTGAACATACCTGTCAAATGAATAACTCCATCTTTTTGTTATATGATCTCGTTTTATGGTCTCACCAATCATAAGCCGGCCTGCATGTGCCGTTGTTTTTGTTATTAAACATCAACGCAGTAATTTTTGTTAAGCCGTGGGTTCGGTATTCGTATGAAAATCGCATTCACGTCGTAACAGAATATCTAAAAGTAATTAAAGATATGAATACGTAATTGGCGTATTTGTGTTTCAGTTGCCGCAATCAAGGCGTGTAATTATAGGATGCTTTGCTTCTGTGTAATTGTGAACTGTTGGTTGGCAAGTTGATTACACGCCATCGGAAGGAATTAATAAATTATCTTTGTCTCAGTTTAGAAATTTATGGTGTCCATGTAGGTGAGGCGGGCGGTGAACGAGATAAAGTTGTTGTAAACAATAAAAATGAAGATAGCTGTAAGTCGGTACGTACGTGTGGGTGCTTAAAATGATCACCTTATGCAAAACGTTCCTTAGATACACTTTATAGACACCATCCGGGTATTCTTGGTCGTGTCTTGCAAATTGTGTGCAAAATCGAACCTTTTAAGAACGTTCAATTACAATATCGAACTTAAGGCTACCGCGCTCTGGTGTTTGATTAAAATTACATGTAAGCTTGCTTGCAGCTTGTTTTACATTCCATTGTTTGCAGCTGAGAACAAAGAGATGTCGTGCGGCATTTCTCTTACTGTTCCTATAAGTCTTAATTTTTATTCCCGCCTTATTCATAATTCTATGCTAAATGACGTCTTACTTTATATGTATACTCTTCGCATACCTTAAAATACACTCAAGAATACTTTTGTAATATATGAGTAGATATGTCATGATATTTATAAATATTCTATCACATCAAGGCTATTTTCTTCTTCTAATGGACCAAATATTTTCTTATTTTACGCAATATTCAGAATGGCAGTGCTAATTTCATTCTTAATATTCTTAAGTTTATTCTTACTTCTATACTGCCTGTGGCATTTAAGCGGGTATATTCATTAACGCCGTTCCTATTGAATATATGGAAGACTGTTCTATATAAAAGTATCATCCTTTCAAGCTGCGCATAATTTAAAATTATTTTTAGATATACAAGCTGTCCCAATTTGGTTGTACGATGTTATTTTAAATGGAACACATTATATTTTACAACGAATTTGAGCTTGTCAGGTTATTTTAGGGTAAGTTTGATAAAGGTTCCCTATTCCTAAGTCCTATGGTTTTTAAGATATTAGGCTTTGTTTATGGTTTTCGGAAAATACAGATGTAATTTTTATAATTAATATCTCATTAAGGTTAGAAAGTTAGAAAACAGATATTGCGGTGCTGTTACAAGCTAAGTGGAAGGTATCTATCACAGTAACAAAATTTAATTTTCAATAAACATGGATCCAGTAAAACTATTTCCATTTCGACAACAATTGAAGGGCAATAACTTTTGTTTTTTAAATGGAATTGTGTTATTTTTATATCGTCTTTAGATGCTCCACAAAATTATCTTTCAATTAACTATACACTTCCCTATACCAATTACTGATGGTTGAGGAGATATTAAATATTATTTCCTAATTTCTTCATTTTAACTTGTTATCAGAAAGTGAGTATTTACTCAAACATTTTACTTGTTTTGAGTTAAATTTCAATTTTGATTGGTATTTTTAAGTACTGTTAAGTTTCCTCCAGTAATATCGCTTAAACACATATTTAACTTGATCGTGTGGTTAACTATGTTTCATACAATTAGTCCTAAAACTTCTTGTACGGTTTGCCTTTTATTTTATGTCAAATAATAAAGTGCACTCTTCACATTATTGACGAAATATTTATTAATCATATTTGAATATTACAACAACTAACAAAATTAAATATTGATTTTCTAAAATAAATACGAAACCTTTGAAAACTGTAGGGACAACAAAATAATTCTAAGGTGTCTTGTAATTTTACAATAAGTGTTCAAAATGTATGCATTTTATATAAGAGCTTCATAAACTTAGAAAATTTACATTTTACTCAAAACAAGTAAAATGTTTGAGTAAATACTCACTCCTGATTTTAATAAACACGTTAAAATGCAGAAATTATGAAATACATAATACTAAATGGCTCCGTCAGTAACTGGTATAGGGAAGTGTATAGCTAATTGAAAGATAACTTTATGGAGCGACTAACGACGACATAAAAACAACACCGTTACATTTAAAAACAAAAGTTATTGCCCTTAAATTTTTGTCAAAATGGAAATAGTTTTACTGAATACCTGTTTAATGGAAAGTAAATTTTATTACTGCGGTAGACACCTTCCACTTAGATTGTAACAATACCACAATATCTCTTTCTAACTTTCTTAGTTAATGAGATATTAATTACATCTGTATTTTCCGAAAATTATAATCAAAGCCTTATATCTTAGAAACCAAAGGACTTAGATACAGGGAACACTTATCAAGCTTACCATAAAATAACCAGACAAGCTCTAATTCGTTATAAAACAGAAGGTGTTCCATTTAAAATGACGAAGTTACACATTGTACAGCCAAATTGGGACAGCCTGTATATCTGAAAATAATTTTAAATTATGAATAGCTTGAAAGGATGATACTTTTGTATAAAACATTTAACCATATATTCACAGGAACGGCGTTAATGAAAAAAACCGGTTAAATGCCACAGACTGTATATCACTATAGAACTTAAAGCAGAAACATAAGTTTTACATTGATTATGATATAGTATTATTTTATATGTTATTATTTATTCTGAGAAAGCTGTCAAACGGACAGCGAAACGTCGACATTTACATCAACTTTACGGAGTGTCCGATCAATTGTAATTAGAAATTAGTACATAATTACAATTTTATTGTTTCAGTTATTACTTTATAATAATGCCTTCATATAGCTTTTTATTTATTATTTATAACGGAAGCTCTTTGATTATTATAGTTTTATCTAGCATAGATTTCTATTAGTCAATTTTCATCCGTCTTTCATCTAAAGCCAGGTTTTGAGTCCACTTATAAGTAAATTATTGCAAAGAATATTAGTGCTACGAAGAATTCTGAAGCAAATTTACTCTTCAGCATTAACGTCAATAGCAGTAATACAGTGACTTTCATGAAGAACAACTAGTTTCATAAGACATGTTTTTAGCAAAGCGTTCAATTTCAGAAAACGAGCCGTAAGGCGACTAAAGAAATACTATCTTAAATTAAATTTTGGTTGTGTGTGCAGTTTACGTTTAATGACATTAAAAGACGAGCGCTTGTAAGTCAAATGGGAATTTAATCTCGGGTACGACTGCCGCTAGTAGAACCTTCAAATATTGTATCCTTTAGGCACGGCTGTAGCTAGGGAGATAGGATGGAAGCTCACGATGATTCGTTATCTCGAACGTAGTCGGGATCACTAAACCACAACAGAACGGCCTCACAGCATTTTGTTTTCACTTTTACGTTAGCGATAGGACCCCCAGTAAAAGTTTTATTTCAACTACTTATTTATTAGATATTTGAGCTTTATTTATAAATACTCGATTTAAACTGACCACATTTGTTCAGAACTAATTGATTTAATCAAGAATCAAAGATAAGTAAGGTGCTAGGTACACTGAACTGAAACAACAAAAACAATTTAAATTTTATGGCGTTTCAAACGCCGATCTAAAGATAAGTTATTCCTCTTCCACTTTTGAAATACAATACGCCTTGTCCTAATTCTTAAACCCGAACCTACGATGCTTGATCAAACATGGTAGATAAAGCATTCGAACAATGCCCATAAATCAGAAAATACTTGAAAAGAGGAAATACGCGTGCGTCATATCTTTATATCAGACTCGACTTCCCTTAGCCATATTGATTTAATGGCTCCCGTGTTTCTGTTTTCACAAGAATTTTTGTTTAAAACGAGTGACGTTCTGCCTGTCACGACAGTATGTCCCTTGATTAACGGTCATAAATAATGCATGCACACCTTTACATATTGTGACGTTATAAGGAATGGGCGCACAATTATGCCAGGCTTAAGAACGGAGACGTAGGCAAGGAAATTTCGTTGTTGTGATGAAGAACGGCCTTGATAAAAGAAATCTCACGGTATACGCATAGGACTGAATTAAGTTATTATTATCTAAATTATACGTACGAACGTGTTAATTAGTTCCACTTTTTTCTAGAATCTATATTTCAACAGCAACGTATAATTTTCGGCCATACGATAGTGGCTTGGAATCTAAGAGCTAGATCTAAAACAAAAGTGGAATATAAATGAGTCGTGTAACCCTACGTAATACATCATCATTAATAACAGAAAATAATTACGTAACTATGGCAAGTACTGTAACTAAGTTATAAATAAGAAACATTTTGACAGAGTTACTTAATAAATTATACATCTTGCTTAGGTACCTACACTCGTGTTCACTATTGAGAAGGAGAACGAAATCACCGGCTATAATTAAAGCATAGAAAATGGACGATGTAGGAGATTATATAAAATAAATTGGTCAACGTACTCCTTAAATTATGTTAATGTGTTCTTAAACTATTCAATTAAAAATGGTACTCATTAAGACTTGCACATAATTTATTTTCTACATTATTGCTTAATTATTTTATTACAATCAGGAACTACCAATAGAAATATAATCTTTTTAAAAAAATTTTGAGACTAATTGTACCCTATGGAGAAGTATTAATAGTAAGTAAGATATAATTGTTTCGCCTTAGGTGCTATGGTAATGAAATTACCTTTTGAAGGAGGTAATCAACTTAGATAAGTGATAATTACTTAATACAAATCTTAGCACCTATAGTATTTCACTTTTAAAATGTTTTTACTACTTAAAGTTAACTACGTATACAGTGGGCTCCTACTGAAGAGAAGTTTTGACAGGGAGATCATATCAGCTTTTGTCTGAAGGTAACTTATATTAATACCCAGCTGAGTATTCTAATAGTATGGAAGTAACCACTGTTGCCCTGACATAAAAACCACTTCAAAAATGAAAAACTGTAGTAATGAATTACATTTGCAAATATGTTTCTCATAGTTATTATAATTTGATTGATATTTAGTTAATATGAAAGTTTCCCGAACACTTTTTTTTGCAGTTTTCGGATACATACCAAAATTAACTAAAACTTACTGAAGAACAAATGTAATCACATAAGCAGCACACTGTAGACGCAAGCATCTTTGAACAGTCACATCATATGTTATGTTTTTTTTTGTTATTCATCCTTGTTGTTCCTACCCTGTTATTATATTACACTATGAAGAATCGTTCATGCATACCGGAAATCACAGGATAACTGGTCAACTAACTCAGCCTTTATGAATTAAAGCTTTATGAATTCGTCTAATAGCATTCCTTTTGATATCATCATTTATTTTAGCGTAGTTATATATTGTTACTTTACTAAAATTCGAATTGGAGGAAATATGAAATGCCGACCTCTAATTATAATGATAACATCCCAAGCAATTTTTATTAATTTTTTTGCATTCTGTTAATAAAAAAAGTATATTTAGCGGCAAATTCTTATTGTTTGGTATAAATAAAATGCGACAATATTTTAAAAGCAACGTAATAACGATTATTTCATATAACTTTATGTTTGCAATGTGGTCTAAGAGCAAGTCTATTTGCAAAGATAACATAGCTAGAACAGCTTAACAGCATAATGATGTCCCGCAGTTTAACTATTGAAATATATCTTGTCAAACTAGTAGACATATTAAACTGACATATATTTATGTCCATGTTAAACTAAAGCGTACATCCGTTATACATTAAAATGTCATAATTTTCATTATTGAAAAGATACATGTACAATATCGTGATTTTGACTTTTATTGATTATAATTTCTTGTTCACGTTTTGTGGCGGTAGGAAATAGCTAAGCAACTAATTTTCTGGAAGATGTTGCCCAGCTTAAATAAGAGACATGTTTACTGCCTCAGGACTTAGGTAAACTTGTAAAGTTATGCACAACACGTAAATACAGTCCTTGTAAAGTAGCATTTGGCTTTCATTATAGGTACCCCTTCCAAATATTAAATCTTTGTTTTAATTGCGGCTATTAATTACTATCACACTTTATCTTTCGTGAGGGTGTTAGGAGCGTATGAATTAGTTTTCAGGAGTAAAGTAATTAGAAGAAGGCAATGCATCAACGGGGGGTTCTAAAGCCTACTCAAAATGGCTAGCGTCTTGACATGGGAGCTGCCCGCTGTTACAACAACAAGAACAGGGATTTATTGCCATACTCTGGTATCTTAGACTCACCCCGTGCCTCTCCGGTTTACATACACCCACGTGGTAGGAGAGATTTCTTCTCACGCCTGCCCGGACAAGGGCTTTCCGTGTTGGATAGTTATGTGGTTTTTACATGTGTCTCCGTTTCATGTGCGCCGAAGTCAAGTCACTTACGATGATGAATGGCCATTGTCGGTTCACATAAATGCCTGTTTATGTTAGTTAATGGCTATTCGAGAGCTTTTCTGCTCATTAGTTATCCCCCGACGAATCTCCGACTTATCAGTACTCCAGACAATTATAAAAAGCCGAAAAGTAATTGACATTTAACGTTTACAAGCACACGTCCGGAGATAATTAATGTAAGTATGAAACTACATTTAAACTTTTTCATCCAATCGAATTAATAGATAACTGAAACATACGCCTAGTCCCTCGAATACTTGAAATGATGCTAAACCAAATATTTTAAAAACTGTTTTAAATAGTCAGATTTAAAGAATATTTTCAATTTGATTTATATTTGTGTCAATTTTTTATATGTATGTCAAACGTGAATAAACATTTGATTAACCTCAAAATGTTCTCATGTGAATAAAATTTAGCTTTTAATCGTTAATTTCAGTTGTTGAATGACACATATTCGTTGGTGGAAGTGGCCAACGCAAAAATATATTTTGAAAGCAATATCTTCGTTGTTAAAAGAATATATTCAAATAAATTGTCTGACTTCAGTTCCTTCACAAAACCTACATTTCTAATTTTGATAGTTCTTGCGGTAATCACAGCACCTGTATAGTTCAATCTACGCTACGTACTTTTGCTTCCAAGGCTGACTCGACGTGGTTTTTTGTTGAAGACTCGCTATATTCAAGAATGACAGGTGGCAGATGATATAGTAACAGATTAGAACTTCAGAAAATAAACTCTCTTTGATACTCTGACCGCCTCGCCATCTATATATCAGCTCGCAGGTGAATATTTTAAAAATCATATTTTGGCTTTAATCATGGAGAAATGTCTGAATATATGTTCCTACATTTACCTATGTCCATTTCGTTACGCTTTAATATCTACAGTAGGCAAATTATAAAAAATAATGTGGTTTGAGATCACCGAGGTTTGTTGTTAGTGCAACAGCAGCAAAAAAAGTGTTTTGTCAAAATTTGCTATAATTTTAGGAAGTAGGTAACTTATAAATAAAACATTTTGTTTTGGTACTCAATACTCAATTAGAAAATATTCTGTTTCTCAAAGTAGGTATAATACAGCATGTCGCTAAATGCCGTTGGACATGGCTTAACAACCACAGATTTCTGGGCTCAATATAAGATGATTTATCTCAACTTATCTATATCCAAAAGTGCTTCGTTAAATCAGTATTCTGCTTCAAAGTTACCTATTGAAAAAAAAGTTAATTTTTCTTATAAAAAAGGAACGCTTGAATTTATTTGGATGATATTAGGTATGAGGATCAAGTATGGTAACCTAACCTCAAAAAAGTTATTGCCAAATTTGTGTTTCGGTAACAATATTTTTACAACTAGCAGTCCTACCTTCCCGCCAAATATCATACAAATTGTTTTTTTTTTTTTTTCAACAACTTTGAAGCAGAATACTGACATAACGAAGCAATTTTGGGTATAGACAAATTGGGTTAAATCATCTTATTTTGAGCCCAGGTGTCTATGGTTAAGCCACGTTTAAGGAATTTAGCGACACGCTGTATAAAAAATTGCATTTTACAATAAATGATATGTGTGATTATGTGTGAAATGCATTAACGAGTCTTAATTTTAGCTAATTTTAACTCCGAAATATCACGTAAGTACATTTGAAAATAGACACATAGGGTGCGTAAATAGTATTGCACCAAATGGGATTATGTAGAAACGGTTTGACATTTAGATTTGACTTTGGCGGGGTTAAATTATACATAAATACCTATATTTTGATATGAGTTTCATTTGTTTTGTGCGACTGGTGTTTGTCAAAGGCAGCCATCTTTTTTAAATAGCAACCTAGGTTTAGGTTGATGTCATTTGGCAGGTAATTGATTTAGAAATACAAAACTGTATATCATAAGCTTGTTTATTCTAAAATAACGAAAAAAATTAAAAAAACCAAATTAACTTTGTAGAGGGAACATTTTTCTAAAGACAAAGCTGTAAATAAACACAACTTATTCAAAATTTAATTAAAAGTAATATTTCTGTGTTATCTATCGATTGTTATCAATTTTAGCAATTTCTAATACTGTTTATCGCTTTTCTAATTCGAACTGATAGCAAATTCTACAATATTATTTATCATAAGCTTATTTTTCTCATGTAGAATCACATGTAAAACAATTACCTGCCAAATGACACCAGACTAAGCCTAGGTTGCCATTTAAAAAAAATCAAGATGGCTGCCTCTGACAAAAACCAGTCGCACAAAACAAATGAAACTCATATCAAAATATTGGTATTTATGTATAATTTAATCCCACCAAACGTCAAATCTAAATGTCAAACCGTTTCTACATAATCCCATTTGGCGCAATACTATTTACGCACCCTGTATGTACTTATATTTATGATATGTATGTGTTTTATTTGTTATCATATGTCACGCGCAATTTGTGATTAATTTCTATAGTTTTAATTATTAATTGATTTTGAACTTCAGCGTTATTATATATAATAAGCAAGTACTAAAAGATATTTATAACTGAAACTGGTTTATATTTTTATTACTACCCTCAAAATTAAATTAAATACATTGATCTCTCGGATAAGAGTAATAAATTCACTTTTGCATGCGAGTATATCTGCCGCACATCTGATTAAAAAGAGGAGGTGTAACTCCGCCAATTCGATCCGACTTTTACACTCTTTTGTGATAAATCATTGTTTGACGAACTGAAACCGCCCTCGAATTACGCACACAGAAAAAAATAAAATAAATAAAATTGCTAAATCGAGCCCAATGTTGATGTGTAAAAGTTGGGAGGCAAAATGGAGAAGGGAGAAAACTGAAACATGCAACACGCGCTATAAAGGGTCATCCGTGTAATGCACCGTAACGAAGTTAACATTAATGAACTCGAAAGGACTTGAGGGAATTGTTTGTAATTGTCCACAATTAAATCGGCCCGTGATTAATATTGTAGGCCGATGGGTGTAGATGTTAAACAGCGTTATCTACATCTGATAAGCTCGAGTTGGAAAAAAAGCTTCGTTTAAATTTATCGTTAGTCTGTGTGTGGAACAAAATCTAAAATTACTGCATCCACATATCAAATAGAATACCACATTAATCAATGTCACGGCTTAAAACCATGAGACAGGGTAAGATATGGAAGTTGCCGCTCGCTGGCTGGTTTTTCATGCGGGGGATAAGGTGTGTTGGGGGTGTCGTTGAAGATGGGGAGAAACAGTAGCGTATTATGGCTACCAGGTCAGCATGGCCTAAAGGGATTTGCGTTAAGGGTAGAAGTTCTGATGGATTTATGCGGTTCTTGCTCTGAGTATCAACATGTCTTGGTAACTTTACTTTTCCGCATTAAATTTAATTAACATACTGAATTTAGTTAAGCCAATTTCATAACATAATAACGCAGCAATACAATTCGGTGCGTAGGAGTCCTGAAGCTGTTAATCGAATTAAAACTCCATTTTTGCACCAGCGAATATCTCGTTAAAATGAGCAATACATGACATAATTTCCACAACATTAAAATTGATTTAATTTTGACATTTAAAGCGGTAAAAATAAAGAAAATTTTTGATATACAATCGTTTTTTTTTTGACAGTTTTATCGTTTTCATTGAAAAGTTATGTGCCGCTATAAATTACGCGACCGTGTAATTGTGTTTGTGCAAACGAATAATAGCGATTAAATTATAACTAAAGTGTTATTCAATTTGTATGGTTTTGTTCAAAATGTTTTCCTGCAGAATATCTTTTGCCGAAGCGAACGCTAGGAATCCACTCCATGTGTTTCTGTGCACCATTTTGAAACTATCCGCCGCCAAACTAAAAGGTATCACTTGCCTCTAATTAACTGCGTTAACTAGAAACTACGGTTCGTTTCACGCCATGAATTACGATGCGGTATTGTGGGTGTTGCTGCGTCCTATGATGCATCGAGGACATGTGTTCACTATCGATATTTATTGTCACACAGCATGTGTAAGGGGGTTCATCGCCGACACTAAATTAACTAGTTTATTAAAATATTTTCGGGACGGTATTTTACGCGTATTTATGTTTCGCAAAATAAAGCAATAAATACTGTCGCTTTGGTGAACGGGAGGAAACATCTGGGGCACACTACGCACTTTGAGGTTACAGAGGCTTTCGACCGGTGCATGAAAACGCTCGATTTATTGACTATCCACGGCTTCCGTTCGCTCTTCGGTCACGCCCAAACTTTTGACAAAGGGATAATGATGTATTTATTGAATAAATCAGCGTGTTTCTTTGTGTAATCCATTTTGAAAACATTAAGTTCGCCACAAAGCAGAACATAACAGAGCATAAATTTCTTGGAAGTATATAAATTTTTTTCTGTCGGAAATAACTGTAATAATTGTCAGAATAACTTACATATCAGCATAACAATATGTACTTTTTAGGAAATTAATTTTTAATGACTTTTTCATGTCATAAGTCTGAAATCAGCATTATGCCTTCCAACACCCACGTCAGCACCCATTGTGGTTAATGACTTTTGTTTTGTTACACTTTAAAATGTACACTTTCAAATTTTGCTGTTGTATATTCTCTTTAAACATATTCCACTTTGTATTTAGTTAACGCTATGAATTCTTTGCCAATTTGAAAATGTTACTACTTTCAGATTTAGCTAATCTCATTTCACATCATTTTTAATGGTAACAGTTGGAATCCACAGTTTCAAACACATCAATTTTTCGTTTCAATTTTTTGGGAAAGGCCACACAAACTATTTTCCTTTCCCGGCTTCTGCTATAAACTGTGTTTCGATCTAAATTGTGGATGATTGAACAACACTCAACAATATATTGCTTTAAAGTAGTTGCAATTACATGTGCACTTTGCTAGTGCTTTGTTGCGACCAGAATACTAAAACAGCTAGGTTGCATATAGTGACCACGTTGCTAAGGAGATCCCAAAGTTGCAAGTATGAATTAGAATGACCTCCTAAGGCTGTGTTTTTCGACTACGAGTTACCCTTCACTTTCGGATTCGTCCCGCAGTAACAATTATGAAACCCATTGTTCTTAAGTCAACAGAGTGAAGGTTAGATTTTTGGTCGAGGGTGCTGCATTGATGAACGCAACATAGGAACTCCCATGTTAATTTAGAGGTGTTCAAATATTGGCTTCCCTAATTATTTTACGGCAAGATTCCATTTAGGTTTTTTTTTTAAATACTCTCCAAGATTAATCTGTCTCTACAGTTTGAGAATTTTTCATTTGCTCAGTTTCAAAATATTTAAAAAGATTCAGAACCAAATTCAATTTATATCAAACTATCAGCACGGCTTTGATCAGTGAATGTTAAAATAAAGCGAAGCAACTTGTCAATTTGACAGAAATAAAGCCAAATTACTTTGAAGTTTTCCAGTCATTTATTTTATCATTCACTGATGAAGGCCGTGCTGATAGTTTGATATAAATTGAATTTGGTTGGTGAGTCTTTTTAAAATATTTTGAAACTGAACAAATTAAAAATTCTCAAACTGCACAGACAGATTCATCTTGAAGAGTACTTGAACCTAAATGGAATTTTGCTGTAAAATAATATGGGAAGTCAATATTTGAACATCTCTAAATTAACATGGAATTTCCTATGTTGCGTTCATCAATGCAGCATCCTGTATAGAAAACATTATTATGAGCGATTTTTTGGTATTTTGCAACATTTCCAACATGTTCATGCAGGAGTAAGACATGTTTATTTTATTGACTCACGTTAGATATCCTGAATAGAAATTGGAAATGGACATATTTGCTGCAAAGCTGCGTCGATCAGTATGATTGATTATGATGCTTTTTGCCACCATAAGCAAATAGTAGATGAACTATTTAAAACCACACTGGCACTGTATTTGCAAGAAAAGGCGACTGGAAAACCTACAGCATTAACAAAACCTGTTGTTGAAGACATTTGACATCATACAGAATAGAATTCGAATAAACTTAGTGTACTGTACAAACAGGTAGTAATTTTTTTTATGAACTTGTCGGAGAGAACGAGTCATAATGAAGTTACAAAAAGGTTTATGATGCGTCCAACCAGATGTTGTTGTCTTCAATTTTTTGAAGTGGTTTAATCAACATTTAAATCATGACGACATATTGGATTAGAGTTTTTTTTTACGGACGAACGGACAAAGCCTAGTTTCATTTATCAGGGTATAAGTATAAACAGTCAGAGTTTTCGACTGAAGACCCTCATACATTTGTGGAAACCAATTTATATTTAATAAAGGTACACAAAGCTTTAAGATATTTTAAATGCCGAACGATATTTCAACTTCATACATGAATTTATTTAACAATTTTATGGTGATGAACTTCAACATGGTTTCTTTCAATATGATGGTCGTGTGGCGTCCATTAAAAAATAGTCGTATCTATGAAACGATCAACCTATTTCTTATGACTGTATTAGATTGTTTATCGAATTTAATATAAAAGTACCAAACTTTCTGACTTTTCTTAATGAAAAAGCAAAATATTCGAAATTTTCCAAATTGAGAATATTCATTTTTTTGGCAGATTTTTCAGAAATGAATGCACGGACCCTGGGTCAAAAGAATTCGCCTAGCTAGTGTAGATGCTTTTGAAAATGAAATCATTATTAGAATTTAAATATCAAAATTTTATTTAAAAATGTATAAACTGGTATTTATATAGGTATTGTTATTATTCTCAAAATAATCTACCACTGAGTAACTAATTAACTATCTCTTTCTTTACCAAAGAGAGGTAGCCGAATACTTTTGGCGCAGGGCTCGCATGTAGTAGGTAGATAGACGAGATTTTCTTGCAGATTTTTATAACACATTAATTGTAATTGTAATTTGTTGAATTAAAATCTTATTTTGATCAGGTATCATCGTCAAGAAACAAATGAACGCTTCATGATATTTTTGGCTGGTTTTAGACCAAATCTCTATTTCTACTGGAGATTTGGTGAGGAGCATATTTATTCATCCATAGACCACAAATAAATATTTCATGAAACTTTTGGTTGGTATAAATGGAGGAGATTCACTCCAATAAATTTGCACTTCCTCCAGAGATTAAGGAGATTATCATCTTATACCCGCCAAAGTTTCTATGAAATGTTTATTTGTGTACTGAAAATGACAGCTTAGCTGTTGAAATACGTATTTACGTTTAAATTATTTTGTAGCAAGGAACATTTTAATTTTAAATTTCATTATTATGTCTTTAAATATTTGTCCTAAGTATAAATTGTAACCATAACAAAATTATACAAAAAATAAATTTTCGCAAACCGTAAAATGTTACTTACTTAAATAATTATTTCTTTTTCTGAATTCTTTTTTAGCTTAAACGACCGAACAAATTCCATTTTCTTTTCAGCAGAAGCCAATATAAATTCGCCAGTCGGGAAAATAATGCGCGAGTATATTAAAATTAGGCCCTTTTTTACTGCGGCGTAAAGTACGAAACACCACGAAGAATAATGAAGCGAGCACGTGTCCTGCAATTTATTCGCCTTTGTTTGTCGTTTTAAGTCTCCCTCACCACCTATATCTGGATTATCGCGACTTTTTTGCAAGTTTTATGTTGCCGTTGAGGCTTTGCCAATTAGAAACAAGACGATTTGTCCCCGTCTTCGTTCAGACTGCGATATAAATGCATCACGCGCAACCCTACAATAAAAGCAGTACCTACCTCCAAAAATGAACTACGAAGTTACGCGTCACATCGTTTTTCATGGATCCATAAACCCAATGGAGTTTTTATTCAAATATTGTAACCTAAAATTATTTGTATGCCTCCTCCTGTTTTAAAGAAAGCAATTTCATTACAGCTGAGATTTTATAGTTACTTATAAATTAAATTAAGTACACCTTTTCTTTGTTTTTCACTTAAGCTGTGAACTGATCTTTCAACTAATGTTATTTACAACATTTTATATTTAATAGCTTCAAGTAAACGTGTTTTCTTCTCGAACTGAATATTCTCGGTTCTGTTTCTGATAATTGTGACACTAGCTTCCTGTATAAATTTTCGCTTTATTTCAGATCAATAAATTCGCTAATTAATATGGGAATGTGTTTTATTTAATTTATTAAAATTGGATTCAAATAGAATGACACCACACAGAATAATACATATCCATTAAAATTCAATTAATTCGCTGTAAAATCGAACAGTTATGGCAATATATGGAGGATGTCTACTTGGAATTCAATGAGTGTATAAAATAATATCAAATGCTGATAAAATCTGTTTACTAAAAATAGACTTCTATATGCTGAATGCAATCCGATAAAGATAGAAGTACGAGCCCGAAGCGTCGATCTTTCAATTCCCTCGCGAGTCATCTTTGGACTCTGAATGACCCGAATGAGCATCGACTTTCCTAGCCTCAGCAGCAAGAACGTTCAGAGTTATCCCGGTCACGCCCCTGTACTAAATTACCAAATAAAAATAACTTACAAATTTCACGCTGCTTGCACAATTTGATAAAAGGTTTATATATAATTCGTCGAATTACTTTCGAGATTCTGGGTGGTTCAGGAGATATATTGAATTGCATGTTTAGTGTGATGGAAGATTATGCGGAGTAATACATTTTGTTGATTGGTGGAGGGGTTTGTTTAGCGGACGGATAATTTCATCGGCCTATCTTCCACATCATTGTTTTTGTTCGCAAACTTTGTTAACTTGGGGAGGTCAATTTGGAAGGAATAAGGCGAGAGACAACGCGAATGCAGGTTTTTGTTGAGCTGGAACAATACACGGTTTATATAGAGTTAGTTAACCTAACCCAGAAACTGTCGTCCATCTTAGCTGACGCACCGCTCGCTTTTTAGATTTATGCTCCCACTTTAATTGGGACCCCGCCAGTCTTTTCCTTCTAGCCCTAGCAATTCGTTACGTTAGACTCTGGAGAACGTGCATACAGTCGCAAAAATAGGGTGACAAATCATCCGGACAGCTACCACCCCTTCCTTCTTTATTCCGCATGGCCCGAAGGTAAAAGTAATATTACTTCTACAAGACATCTAAGTTATTTACACTCGAATGAAATCGTCAGCATAAATTTTGCACAGAACACACTTATTTACTGACAATGTCTAAACAGAAAATTGAAAATGTCATCGCCTTTTCCTTGTTTACCAAGAAGTATAATCAGGAAGGAGGAGAGAAATATCATTCCCGTAATAGAATTGTACAACCGCGTAGTTCTGGTTAGATAATTGACTAGTAATTCTGTTTACGACTTTCCAGTCAGAAAACTAAGTTATCCCGCATCCCGACAACGATCGGGGTTGAGCTTTAGTGTGGGGCTTGCTTCTAACAGTATTGGCTTGAATAGACGAGCCGTGTGATGTAAACACAATTACAGAATCAATGTGACTACAGGGACGGGCCATAATTTTGCATTGTCTGTTTATTGGCCGTGTTTACATGAACATCGTGCTTATAAATAAACCTCCAGCGTTCCTATATGGTGTTTAATTACATATGTATTTACAATCATAAATTAACGAAAAATAATGTTCGAATGGCGCTGGCTGCAGCATAAAAAATTCACCACAAACAAAACAGGTTCGCGCTTTATATTTCCTGAAACATTTATTGGGAGTGTTCAAAAGCTGAATAATAAAAGCAACTACATTTGGAGCATATGTACATTTTAGGGATTATTTTTACCAAACAACACGTTTTCACTGCTATAAAACTACACAGTCTTTTATAAAAAAAATGGTTTTTCTATTGAAAAATTATTCATTATTTTATTCGAAGAAATCAAGAAAACATACACTTCCATGCATTAAATAAATCTGTTAAATCAATTTAACTGATACGTAAAATTAAAAATTTTGAAGTTTTAATTCATGCACGTTTCTTTCGTTTCTTCAACTCTTATACAATTGAACAAAAAAAATATTTAGGCATTTTTGAAATTGTATTAATAAAATTGTTGAACTTTTTTTTATATTTGGAACAAACAGATCATTGTTTCTGTTTGGTAATATCAGTTAATAGCTCCTGAAAAATATTTCTAATTTGTAGAATAAGCTGAAAAAGAATTGCGACATTTCTCAAAGTACAGTGCACTCGCGCTAACATGAACTAACTAAAACCGGCTGTGTTCATGTTTGCGTGATAGTTTATGTTTCCGAGATGCAGTCTTCATCTCTCAAAAACAATAATTAAAAACATGATTCATCACTTTCAACCTTTATTTATTTACTACATATTATGTATTTTTGGAAAAAAATGAAGTAAGAAGTAAGTGATTGTTTGGACTTATGTTGTAAATTTCTCTAGTATATAAAGTAGTTGTGCAACTTAGCGAGGTGCACTGTTCACGTTAGACAGTGGCCAATGCTACAATTTAGATGTCCACGTTATACAGGAGTTTATGTTAAGCAGTGTTCATGTTAGCGCGAGTGCACTGTACTCTCTTAAATTATTCAGATTATTTATTATAAATTACAATTAAAATTTATGGAAACACCAAAAGAGTATCAGCAAATTCAGAATTCAGTATCAATTGAAAGCCAAAGCCTTCCTCCTCTATCATCTTAGTTGTTCATTGCTTGAAGATCGATAACTCAGTAGGAAGTTTTCTTGACAAATAAGCTTCTTATACACTGAGAAAAATGTTCACTGATCTTTATGTGAATATGCATACATACTTTCCTCTACAAAACAAAATTTATATTATTGGTTTCGTATCACCAAATGTTTTTAATGTTACTCATTACAATTTAGATTTTTCCTGTAAAATAAATTTCTTCTTCTTTTAAAGTAATTATTCGTACTATCAACGACCAAGCGTTACAATTAAAGTTTTATTTCTTCAAACCTTACAGTTTGTTAAATGGATCTTTTTACACACGTCATTGACAAACGGCACTATTAAAATCAATTTTTATATGTAACTATTGTACCTAGGTACATCACTCGTTAGGATTGAAAAAGGAACGTTTTTATATGAATGTCTGTAAAGTAAAACTTACGATTTATTAGTTGGCTTGAGAGTATTGACGTCTTTCTTACGGAAAAAATCAATGACGTGCGTAAAAAGATCCATTTAACAAACTGTATTTGTAAGAAGTTATCAAAAGAAAAACGAATTAGAGTTGGCGATGCAACCAAATGCTCATGTGTGCATTTAATTCATCATACGTTCCTTCAGTCACTTTTGACGTTTTTATTTGTACCTAACCTTAGTTTGAAATTAAACCATCCAAAGCAAGAAATATGTTTTTTTTTATTATAGCAAATGCGTACAATGGCCATCGCCTGCATCAAGATACTTTTATATTCTACGAACAACTGCGTGATTAACGTTAAACAACATTTTCGAAATGTTATTTATGTCACAATTGATTGACAATTATTTTAGTATGACGTATCCAAGACAGGCATTTAAATTCCAGCGCCTACTCTAATTCGTTATCAATGGTTACAACTGTCACACAACGTAAAAATGCATAGGAAATGTCACTTTCACACGACTCAAATTTAATGTAAGGATTTACCAAATTTCTTTGTACGAAATATACTGCTAACTGGTTGCAATGTAACACTAATTTATTCATTGACAAAATCAGATCAAATGAACTTTTCTTTTTGTCATTTTTCTCAATGAGAGTAACGTCGAACTAGCCACAAAGCCATTTGATGCCAATTGTTAAATTAATGAAATAAATTAATTATATTTATTGTTGAACCGCTTGAAAAGAAATATCTTTAAATAGGAATAATCAAATATTTATATTTTAAGTTGCAATGATAAAATACACTTACTCTGAAGAAAAAAAAATAGAAAATATTGAGCTAACCTACATATACTAAATGAATTTCTTATACCTATGTAATTGTGAACTATTCTGGAAAAGAATGTGGTTCAATGTTTCACCAAGTTCTTTATCATGATCTCTCTTATTGTTCTTGTTTTCTATGTTAGCAGTTAATTTATTCACTATTCCTCGATTCTCTTTTATTTTGGTAATTTTTTTTTCATTTGTAAACATTCTTGGCTAATGCCAACTATCAATATGATTTAGAGACCACTTTTTCACTATTTATTAGTTGGCCTTATTTAAATTTGAATAAATTTATGTTAGTAATAGATTCAAAGTTTATTGGTTCACAGCCATTTTATTTTATTTTGTCAATTTGTTATACAAACTGTGACATTCTTTTAACGTTTTCGAGTATTAAATTATACTCATCTTCAGAACTAAAATTAAATTACAATTACAATAGATAACATTAATAACATTTTACATAGTACAACATACCAAAGTTACAATCACAGCACGTGCTTGTGTTGAGTGGCCCGGCTACGACCGAACTGAAGTCACACCCTCACTGTTTGCAGTTTGATGTTTTGTTTTGGCGGAAATTTTTGAATTGTAGATTATAGGTAAGTATGCTCTGCTCAGGTTTTCGGTATCCGTTCTTCTGTTAATACTATTCTTGTTTTCCTGTATAATTGCACACATTTCAAGTATGTTTCGTTTTAGGTAATTTTTTTCGTTGAAAATAATTTTAAGATTTTTGATATCCGTTTTGTGGTTTAGTGTTAAAACATGGTTTGACAGCGCTGTGCAGTCAATTTTGTTGGTGTTGATGCTGTATTGATGTTGATACATTCTTTTTTCTAAGCTGTTTTTTGTTTGTCCTATATACGTTTTATCACAATCAAGGCAATTGATTTTATAAATTACACCATGTTTTTTTTGGAGCGGGATTTTATCTTTGAGATTGGAGGTGAATTTGTAGCTGAGATTTTTCGGTTTGAAAGCTATGTTGATGTCGAAAGGTTTTAGTATTCTTTTAATGGCTTCAGAAATTTTAGGTATGTAAGTAAGTGATACAAATTTTGTTTTGTTTTGTGTGTTTTGTGGATTTTGTGATTTATTATTATTTTGTCTATTATTGTTGATTTTTGATATTCTGTTTTTAATTACTTTGTTTATTAAATTTGCTGGGTAATTGTTTTTTACTAATATTGTTTTTATTAAGTTGATATTTTCTTGATGAAAACCTTGATGAGAAAGTAAAATGGCTCTGTCGGTCATGGAAGTAATTACTGAGATTTTGTGACTTTTCGGGTGGTTTGATAAATAGTTTAAATATCGGCCACTCCATGTACTTTTCCTGTACCAGTTGGTTATAATCTTATTGTTTTGAGTTTTGTGTAGAGTAATATCTAAGAAGTTTAATTTGTTGTCTTTTTCTAATTCTATAGTGAATTTTATTTTTTCGTGGAAACTATTAAAACTTTGTAAAAAATTATCTATTTGATTGTTTGGTAAAATTAAGAAAATGTCATCCACATAACGTTTATACAGGAACGGTTTGGTATTTAGATTTTTTAATACTGTTGTTTCGACATAGTCTAGGGTGATGTCCGCTAACAATGGGCTGAGAGGGGATCCCATGGGAAGGCCATGTTAGTAATATTAGTAATATTCGTAATATGTTAGTAATATTAGTAATATTTATTAGAAGACGATTTGGTCCTTCTGAAAATGGCTTTTGTATATGTGGAAGGTTATATATTAATATTGCCACCATGCAGGATTTTTTTAAGATGGAATCTGTGCATATCCCAAATTTATAGGCAGATTGATAGGATCGGCGGTGATAGATATTGATAGCTATTGCTTCTGCCTGCGATATCGTCTTCATTACCAGCACTGCATGCTCTCATTTTACATATCTCGATGCACGAAGATTACTAAACGACTTTTAATGCCTTAACTCATGCTATTAACGAAATATGTGCTCTCGTAGTCGTAAAATGCATTTAAGTAGCCCGCGTGTCTAGGGAAATATCTCAATCAGCTTCCACGCACGCAATTATCGATTGCCTCGTAAATATCGCAAATTCTGTGGAAGTCGGGCATAAAGAGTTGAGATAAATTAATAGTGGTCTTATTAATATACGAGTCTGGTGCACTTGCTGCACTGGCTGGCGATTCGTTTATCCAGATAAATACCGCCATAAATAACCCGTGGCTTCCAAAACCGTATGTGATTAATCACGCCCGTATTTACTGCAACCCTGCAGTTTTGAGTTATTTCATTGCCTGATGAGTTATCTCGCGCGCGTCCTTGCTCGGGACGGTCTCTCGCTCGGGTACCTGTGTGTAACACTTGTCCTTATCTCTCTCCATCTCCAGAGTATTTTCCATTTGAAACAGCGGGAATCGGTACCTCTAGACCAATCACACGTAGGAATAACCTACCCGAACTCTTTGGCCTCTGGGAGCCAGTTTACTACTCGTTCTCTAGGACTGCGCTCCTCTTCGTGTTGTAAGTTGTATTTACACATTAACCGACTGTAAATTTTATATTCAAAAGGCATTAAACTCATGTAAATAATGTTTCTAAAAATCTTCGAAAACCGAATTACGTGTACTAATCGCAGAAATGGTAGAAGGAAACAAACTCGTCTTAATATTCTATTTACTTTCAGGTGCGAACGGTCTGCGCCGGAGAGGGCGTCAAACTTATACCCGATACCAGACGTTAGAGCTGGAGAAAGAATTCCATACGAACCATTACCTGACGCGGCGGCGACGCATCGAAATGGCACACGCACTCTGTTTAACAGAGAGGCAAATCAAAATATGGTTTCAGAACCGCAGGATGAAACTAAAGAAAGAAATCCAAGCCATCAAGGAACTCAACGAACAAGAAAAACAGGCGCAAGCTCAAAAAGCTGCTGCTGCAGCGGCGGCAGCTGCGGCAGCAGCACAAGTGGACCAGAACTAGTGGATTGGTTATACTTAGGCGTCGGCGGCGGTTAGCAGTAACTCCTGTATAAAGGTAGGAATATTTACTTAAATCTTCATATTATATTCAATTACTTTGTATACAGAATTTAGCAACAGACAATAGGCAAATGTTTTACGGACGTTTATTACTTACGCTCGATTACCACCTTCTATTAAAGTTCCCGATAACGTTATTTGGCAAATAACTTGATTTTTATGAATGGTTTCCATGGTGATTCGTAAAGTTATTTGCCCAATAAATTTATCAGGAGATGGAAAATTCGGGCCTTAGTGCTCTATTTCTAGCTTCAATTAAACGTTACTTTTCTGTTTCCTATACCGGGTGTCCACTTTGATTATGCACCATAAGGATTTCAATGCCATTTTTTTTTATTGTAAATTCCTATTTTCCTATATAACATATCATAAAGCATTAAGCGGCATACCTTTGTGTTTATACATTAACTAAGACTACTTGGAATATGTTTTTCAAATACATGGGCTTTCAAAATAAAAAAAAATTAAATACGCAGATATATTTTAATAGTTTTAATCAAGCAGACAAACTTCTAGTTGACAAGCTTTACTGATTTTTAAAATTTTGTAATAAAAAAATAGAGACATCAAACTAATTCGCATTGAGAAATATTTATTTATAAATTAATAAATACTACACCAAATGCTCAAAAATTCGCCGTTTACGGCCAACAATATCCCGACCTATTGTAGAATACGAATATTGCCTCTAGGAGCAATGGTTGCACATTCTTCTACTATTTTACCTCTCAATTCGTTCAAATTGGGGCAAAGAGTCTGATAGATTTTTGATGTTAAATTAGGCCACAAGAAGAAATTGTTCGATGTTAAACGTGCGAACGTGCAGACCATCGAAGATCAACAAGCCTGCATTCAGCATATTGCTTTTCTAACAATAACTTCAATAGAGAATCAGGAATTTATAATTAAAAAAAAATGGCATTGGAATTCTCATAGAGCGTAATCAAAGTGGACACCCGGTAAATGTAATGTACTTGAAGAAGACATCAGTACACAATAAATACTATACTGCTGATTCTAATATCGAAAGAATTCATTATTCTATTCAGCGTACTGACAACATTTTATTTTCAAAATATTCCACTTTCGATGAGTTATGTGGAAAAGAATAGGGCTTAACATTTTCGGATATCGATCTTCAAATTTCATGTTCCTTATGGGTAATGCTAATAACATGAAAAGATAAATTACGAATGTAGTGCAAACAAGATAATAATTTCTAACAATTAATTAGAAATAAGTATTTCAAGTTGTTTTTCAGCATAATACTCTATCAGTTAGGTTGGTGATGTTTTATTTAAATTGACACATTTCTGCATAAGAACTA
This sequence comes from Dorcus parallelipipedus, assembly GCA_958336345.1. Taxonomy (NCBI): domain Eukaryota; kingdom Metazoa; phylum Arthropoda; class Insecta; order Coleoptera; family Lucanidae; genus Dorcus; species Dorcus parallelipipedus. Next base: position 8,476,381 of record OY284482.1, on the reverse strand, counting down.
GATATATAATTTATTTTTAAGTTACTGTACCTATCTAAATTTATTATTGTTATTATATTTATTCCAAAAAATAATTAATTAATCTGAATTAATAATTTTATGAAAGTGAGAGTATTCAAATACTCATATCTTCTTCATTTACATTTGAATAAAACTTAAACAAAGCACTAATATTATGCTAATAAATAATAGTGTAACGGTAATTTATTTTTGACTATGTTTCTGTTACGGGCGATGTCCACAGGTTATGCAGAAGCAGCATAGTCTGCTTGCATCATTTAGATTTAGTTTTTCACTTTCGTTTTTTTAATAAAATAATCATTTTTGGTGTCCCACTGGTAACAATTATTCTTGTCATATCTTGATAATAATCTTTAGAAAATAAAAACTTTATTATGTAGATTATTCTGACATTTTTGCTGCGTATCATAAATCTTAGAAAAGCAAATAATTTTAATAATTGCGAATAATAGAGTATAAAGTTGTCCCAATTGCTTTCTAATTTACCCCTTTGTCTTACAATCAGGTACAACCCCATTGTGACTGTTTGCTTTTTATATCACGTACGTAACGTTATTTATCTCCGGACACTCCTATTTTCTCCCGTCTATTTCTTCGTTTTCTCTCTTGTGGTTCTTTTTTCACCTCACCAAATATTGGCTGTTTAAAATTTTTATCTCACTGAATATTTTGAGTACGTTGACAAACGTATTGAAGAGAAAGTGAGCCTGTGTTAAATTTTATGATGATTGTAAAATTCAAATAATAATTATGTAACAATAACACAAACACAAATAAATTCAGTGGGTTTTAAATATACACAAGTTACTTTAGTTACTTATCTAAACTAAAACTAAAACATAAACATGAACTTTAAATTTTTTTTTTGTAGTTAAATTAAAAGCAAGTTAATTTAAAGATTAAAGAAATCTAGCATTGAAAACGTTATTTATTAGAATTGTTAACTAGTATGCTATTTTTCTGCATATTTTCAGGTTTCACAATTAATTTGTATTTTGAACAGTAAGGTTTTTTTTTTCATGAAATTAAACAAATCTTTTATAAGAATGTAGTGAGTTCTGATTTATCATTTTCGTTTATGTTTAGAAGACCTTTTTGAAACTGAATCGTTAATAATCACTGAATGTGAGGGGTTAAGGGAACAAGATGGCCATCAAAACCGATTACATCGAATTTTATAGTGTTGCTAAGGGTTTCTAACACAAGCCGTATTCACTTTATCACTTTTATCCCGATCACAAGTTGTTATTATCTAGTCTAATAATAATTTAGCGCCATTTACGGTAATTTCGCATAATTACCCTCGTACCGTACTTGGCGTTTTCTTAGCCGTATACCAATTTAGAAGCGTATGTTAATTGCAAGGATTCCGTAATAAATTTAATCATACTGACAAGACAATAAATTTACTGAAAATTAATTTGAATTTATCGTTTGTTCATCTGTTCAATTATATTTCAATCAAGTTTAGATAACGGCCTGAACGTGTTATTATTTATCGCGTTTTATAGAATAATTACAAAATTATCACTTACATTTTCGCGCTTCTACTCAACCGAAGGTATCGCAGGAAATAAAACGAGTCCTTAACTGCCTCGCCTCATGTTTCATTATAAACTAGATAAGTACCTTCGCAATAAATAAAATCGCAGATAACAGACCTCCGTTTTCCTTTTATTTTTCTAATTGATTTCTGCCGCTTCTTCTGCCTGAACGAGAGCGCTCGTGTTGTGCGGGCATGAAATCGCAAGTAATAACATCCCCGCAATAAAATTTGATTTCAAATTAAGGTTCATAAATAATTTAAAAATTATCTACCTCTGCGCGCCAGAGAAGTGAGGCTAAAAAGAAAATTAAGATAATTGTGTTTCCATTCGGCTATTTGTAATTCTTGAGAATTTATGTACGGAATTTTAGTGTTTAATCTTCGAGAGGAGAAAATCCCCCTGCGTAATTACTCTCTTGGCGTGAAAGATGGCGCTCGGGTTGCATTCTGGCGAGTCTTGGCCCAACTTGCTCCAGCACTGTACTTGGGAATTGTTGTTGGAAAACTTATGTTTCACATAATTTACACTTTAGACAAAAATGTTAATAAATAGCAACTGTAATAATAGAGGATCAAAAGTCACGCTTTCTTTGTGCAGACAAATACGTACATAAGTATCAGAACAATTAAAACCAAAATTATAAAAATATACCATACTTTATAAACCTTTATACTTCACCCCTACTGTGCTACATTTATGTTTATTACCAATATTATTTTTAATGAAATGGTTAAATCGTGACATCCTTCGATCACTTTTTGACCAATAGGGCTGAAACAAACTGAGAAAAATAAACTGTTCAGTCAACCAAAAACACGTTCAGTTAACAATCTTTTTCGTTTACCTATTAGTTTATCAAAATGTTAAAGAAGTTCTTTAAGAATCTTGAGCAAATATCTTATTTATTAGTATTTAATATTAAAGGCAAGTATGCTAAAATTTACGTTCTTGCATTAGTGTTTTTGAAATTTTTTCTTCACTTTATTGATATTTTGTTATAGTGCAATAGGTATCCTAGTCTATTTTTTTATTTCCATACTATTTTCCTATGTAAAATACTTTTCGCGTTCTACTTATTTTCCGTATATTATTGGTACATTCGTTAACGTTCCCGTCTTTAGTAGCGTGAATTATTTTGCGCCCTCTTCATTGGGATGACATCAAACACATGCATATGTGTTTGATGTGAATGATCACAATGAAGAGGGCGCAAAATAATTCAGTTTAGTTTAATTCAATTTAGTTTCAACGGTAGCTAGGAATATAGAAAATTTGTAATTATTGCAATTCAATATTCATCGCACTTTCCTTTTCTGCTCCGACTTTGTGTACTGTAAGTTGTAATGACAATTTTAATGTGATGTTTATTTATATTCTGATTCACATATAATTGTCACAGAAAAGTTTTTTCTTGCCTTCTTTTATCTTACGACTGATTTTATATTCCGAATTTAGGGAAACGACTTTGGATTCGTCTGTTTTCTCTCAATTAAATCACAAAATATCCTACAGTGCAAGCAGAAAGATGATTACTTAACAACATTCTGGAAACGAAAAATAACAATTTTGTAACAAATAAAAATGAATTATTACCTTGAAATCAGGAGAAATTTGTTAGTCATATAATGAGGAAGAACACAATTATAGCCGCAATATTTAAATACTTTATCAAAATACAGACATTAATGATTATAATAAAAGCTTCATAAACATCGTTTAAAAATCTTTCCTTTATTATGTTTATTACAGTTCTAATGGATTATTATTTAATATAATATTCTTTTTGTTTCTTAATTATAACTATACTCTCCTACTATTGCATATTGCGTGTCATTTTTTTCATACATTACAATTTTATTTTAGTTTCAGCCTATTAGTACTTATTAATATCATATTATCTTTATTTCTTAGTACTTTTATTCATTTGCAACAGTACTAATCTCTATTTGCTACCTAACTAAATCATGAACGAAATCATTGACATGGGGAGTTTGTTCTATCTTTTCAAAATTAGAATTTTGCCACTCCTTAATTGTACTTTAAAGCTGAGCTCAGTTATTCCCGAGGTGCAGGGATGGAGTAAAAGAGGAGTGTTTGTGTTTTGACACATGTAAAGGTACGAAAGTACGAAAAAATTAAAGAATTAACGGAGTTGAAATAACCCAACTTAACGTAAGTAAGTATATGCAATTTATTTATAGTCTTCTGAGGCTATTAATGTTTTACCTTACTCCTTTTCACTGTCCGAATTCAAGTTAATTATGAGTTTAGTGCTGATGATATTTTTCGTTATCATGACTTCACATTTCCGGTCTTGCGAACGAAATACACCCAATAACTTATGATAATGAATACGTTCACACACGCACACCAAAATTTCAATTGCTTAATTAAAGATTAGAGCGGTTCCATCTGACCAATGGGATGCCACGCGGTAAATCATCTCTTCAATTACGCCCGTTTGGTTAATGACTCTGCAATTAAAACTGAAAAAGAAATGCGTGGCCTTAAGTATGGGCGATTAGTTATAATTTTCGGAGCTCTTCGAGCTCCGTTCGTTTTCTCCAAACACATGCCATTAATTTCGAACGATGAACATCCTAATAATTGTTGTTATTATATATTTGGATAGCAATATATCAGCTTGTCAGTTTGGGAGTACCGTTCATTACATATAGAACTGAGTCTCTACTCTGGATTTATGACTATGTCGCAATAAAATTCCGTTGTTTTCTTTTAAGTTATACATGTGTTCTTCTGCTGAGAATCGATAAATGCTTTAATGGATAATGGTGTAATACAAATTTTTCCGCAGGCACTTTACTGTCTTAATTTATGAAGTCTGAAATTTGATTTGCTAACGCACTGAAGAAATGTTTTCCTAACCTCATGTTCTTTTTTAATATAGTGGTAATATTATTTATTTTTCTTGAGGAAATAGACATTATATAGTAGTATAGTAATCTACGAGTATAGTAGTATTATTATTATAATTTTCTTTGAGTAAATACACATTATCTAGAATATTTTTAAAATTTGTCATTCATTTTATTTATTTGAATATAGAACATCAAATCCAAGTATTGCCCTGGTGAACTTATCTTATCATAATTCATCCATTATCTAAGTTAACCCAGAAATTGTTGTCATCTCGTTGCATTTTTTTAATTATTAATTTTACGCTTAAATAACGCTGGGAAGTAGGTACTGAAAAATTATTTTCAAAGTGAGTGGCTGTGTTTCAGAAACTGGGAAAATTTAAGAGAGTTTGTGATCGAACTGAAGCCCCTACAGCGGTTGATGTAAGGAAATTCATAAAGTTTGTGCAACTGGCATGCTTGTTAATAACAAAAGCTATCCTCGTACTCGTACAATGCGCACAGATGAAAGAATTGATGCTGTTGCCCAAAGACCTCTAATTATTTGCTCAAAAGATTCAACTCACGCAAGAGTTGGGGTTCAGAAAATCCACACGCAGTCGTAGAGAAACTAATACATCCTCAAAGAATGACTGTTTGGTGTGGATTTTTTAGTGGTCTATCATTGGCCCTTGCTTCTTTCAAAATGAAGCTGGCAACAACCTTACGGTAAACGTAATGCGCTACAGAGAAATTGTAACTGATTTTTTGGTGGCCATAACTGATTTTCTGACCACGCCGCTGTCAAATAAGATTCGGTTTAGTCCATGACATAGTATTCAATGATCGAAGGATTACTGTAAAATTTATAGCAGAAAGAGATAGCTCTTCTGCAATGCTGAGAAAATTTTGCACCACAAATTGGGTCTTAAAAAAACCTCTTTGAATGCTTTGAATGTTAACGGCTGATCAAGACGCATCAGACAAATCTCTGCTGAATAAAAATTTGACGATTCACGGATAAAAAACTTCCTGGAAAGATTTGTGCGGTGGGTGAAAACTGTGTCCTTCACTTTGATCTAGAATCTAAAATACTAAGTATGGAAAGGCGGCATAATGGCTCACCACCTCCAAGAAAACTTCATGTCACTTTTACTCCTGGCAAGATCGTGACGAAATTTTTTAGGATTTCGAAAGGGTTCCTTTTGTCGATTATTTATCCCACAGGCAAATACTAATATTATGCAAATCTTACAACGTGAGAAAAAGACAGGATATTGCCCCGGTTCACAGGAGTTTTGTTTCAGTGGCTTCCATCCACAACACTGATTTCGACTTTTTTGACAACCTCCCTGTCCTCCAAATCTGGCCCCAGCGATTATATTTTTATTCCCTACACTGAAGGAACATTTTCGAGGAATTCTGACTTTGACGATGATGATATAATCCCTGCTGTGAATGAGGACAAGAAAGGGATATTTTGTCCAAAGATATCGAAGCTCTTAATCATTGGTTTTTAAATCTTTTAATGGACACTTTGAAAATCGTACAATCGTTCAACATTTTGTCATTTCTGGCGAAGCTACAGGCCGATTATGAAACGTAGAGCGATTGAGCGATTTTTAAAGTATCCCTTAAAAGATAAAAAATAATATATTGTAACGATTTTAAAAGTTCGATTAATTTTTATTTAAAAAAAAACACGAAATAGTTAATAAACTAATTTATTTAAAAGCAAACCAATTAACACTAAATTAAACACTAAATTATTTACAAGCTTATACCTAATTTATTTTAACAGCCGAGCGAAAGCTTAATGCGAACTTTAATGCCGAACTGTCCAACTCCGAATTCCTTCTCACTCCCGGTCGCGTGATTTTATAAGCTGGAGTTGTTTTTCGCGAACATTCTAGTACGCGGCAGATTGTCTAGGGTTGATTCCACCGCTGGCGTAATCTTGAAATGCCCGAAGTTTCTGGTCTAAGCCGCGTCGGCGATGAAGCATCAGACGAGCTGGAGCCGGAATCGTCACAATATTATAAAAATAAATAATTACTAATTAATAGAATTAATTAATTAGTTTAGATGCGATACTTATAACGAGCGTCTAAATAAAAACCTGGTCAAGTGGGTTGTGATCGAGAATTTATCCATTGCATTTACATAGCAGAATTACTAAATGTAGCCTACTTGACCAGGTTTTTATTTAGACACGAGTTATTTGCATCACATTTGTGGGAGTTTTATGTCACTCAGTATATACAGTCTGTGGCATTTAACCGGGTTTCTTCATTAATGCCGTTCCTATTGAAAATATGGAAAATTTGATTCATACTAAAGTTTCATCCTTTCAAGCTCCGCATAATTTAAAATTATTTTCGAATATACAGGATGCCCCAGTTTGGCTGTACGATGTGTTACTTTATTACTATATGTGTTACGTTATTTTAAATGGAACACCCTATATTTTGTAACGAATTTGAGCTTAGCAGGTTATTTTAGGGTAAGTTTGATAAGGGTTCCCTATACCTAAGTCCTATGGTTTTTAAGATATTAGGCTTTGTTTTTGGTTTTTGGAAAATACGGATATAACTTTTACAATTAATATCTCATTAACGAAGATAGAAAGCAAATATTGTGGTGCTGTTACAAGCTAACAACAATAACTTTTGGTTTTTAAATGGAACGGTGTTATTTTTATATCGTCGTTAAATGCTCCATAAAATTATCTTTCAATTAGCTATACACTTTCCTATACCAATTACTGACGGTTCAGGAGATATTTAATATTATTTCATAATTTCTACATTTTAACATTTTAATTAAATCAGCAGTTAGTATTTATTCAAACATTTTACTTGTATTATACCGAGTATGCTAGCTAATGTCGAGCGTAATTTTAAAAAGAAGATTCAGTTATGTCTAGAAAAAAACGGTGCTCATTTTGAACACTTACTGTGAAATTACAAGACGTTTTAGAATTATTTTGTTATTCCTATAGTTTTTAATAGTTTCCTTTTTTATTTTGCAAAATCAGTATTTAAATCTGTTAGTTATTATGTTCAAATATGATTATTAAATATTTCGCCAATAATGTGTATAGTATAGCATACTTTATTATTTGGCATAAAACAAAAATTTTAGAAACTCAAATTCAAGTCTTAGGAACAACTGTATAAAACGTAGTCAACCATACGATCAAGTTAATTGTGTGGTTAGCCAATATCACTGAAGGAAACTTAACAATACACAATAAAAATACCAATTAAAATTATTTTATTCGTTACTATTCGACTTATCACAAGCTTTAACAATTAATCATGTCTTTAACAGAATTTTATACAACCTGGACTTAAAAACTTTAGCAAATTGATATTTTACTTAAAACACATAAACTGTTTCAGTAAATACTCAGTCCAGATTTTAATTAAAATGTTAAAATTTAGAAACTATGAAATAATATTAAATATCTCCTGAATCGTCAGTAATTGGTATAGGGATGTGTATGTCTAATTGAAAGATATTTTTATGGAGCATCTAACGACGATATAAAAATAACACCGTTCCATTTAAAAAACAAAAGTTATTGCTCTTCAATTGTTGTCGAAATGGAAATAGTTTTACTAGATCCCTGTTTAATGAAAATAAATTTTGTTACTGCGATAGATACCTTCCGCTTAGCTTGTAACAGCACCACAATATCTACTTTACTCGTCATTTCCTATAACTGATTTCTTTTCGGCACCTTCTTTCGGTACCACCCTGTATATTCATAGTTCTTTTTATTAATGACAATTTTCCGGTATGTGTAAAGTATTTTTCTTTTCCATTTTGTTAGTAACCGGAAATTTAATTAAATAATCCTGCAAAAATTTTTGGGCAATTCGATGAACATTACGTCTCATTTATGGAGCAGAGATGTTAATTGAGTTGCCTGTACAGGGTGTTAATAAAAAAATTGTACACCGTTTGGCAGGTGATAGTAGAGGTCAAAACAAGAAAGAAATTCTAATAAACCCAAATCCAATTCTCCATACAGGGTATGTATAATTTATGATTTGCATTTGTGAACATCAAATACTGTTAACTACGTGACTTACAAATTAATACAACTTAGAAAATAAAATATTGGTTAATTAGAACGAGAAAGAAATATTACTGACGTTATTAGTAGATTTTTTTATACAGGGTGATTTATTAGCTCATCGACAAGCTTTGCCATATGAAAGCTCGTGTAATTTTAAGAAGAAAAAAATCATTTGGACATGTCCGATTTCATTTATTTAAGGAAATAGAAGACTTCAAAGTTTTGATTCTAATTATTTTAATTTTGCAAAATCACTTAAATATTTACATAAATTGCTCAAAATTCAAAATCATATAAATACATAATTATAAAAAATTCTCAAAATGTCCTCCTCCCGCTTCAATGCATGCTTCGCAACGACGAACTAAAGAGTTTTTCACTCGAACGAAAAGGTTAGGTTGATTTCTAATTTGAGTAGCAGCATTTTGAATTCTCCGTAACAACTGTGGTCGTGTGTTAATTTCCTCTTGATAAACAATTTGCTTCATATGTCCCCAAAAATAGAAATCCAAAGGATTTAAGTCGGGGGATCGCGGTGGCCATGCAATTGGACCATTATTACCAATCCACCTGTTTCTAAAATATTGGTTTAACCACTCAACGACTACCCGTCCGCGATGAGGTGGAGCACCATCGTGCTGGTACCACATATTTGCAATAACGTTAAGAGGTATATCTTCAAGAAAGTCAAAGATAAAAAAAAAAAGATCAAAAGTCAAAAATCGGCCATGTCCAAATGATTTTTTTTTCTTAAAATTACATGAGCTTTCATATGGCAAAGCTTGTCGGTGAGCTAATAAATCACTCTGTATATACTTTTAAGTACATTCATTTTATTTTGTTAATATGTATACAGTATGTCCCAGACAACTTTAAGTCGCAGGATGTCGCGACTTAAACTTTTCGTTATAAATACAGGCTGTCCGCTTTTCGAGCCTAATCATGGGGATCTCGGTTATCTTAGGACATACGAATTTGGTTAAATTAGAACAAAGTTGCGTATTTTTATCCAAGTCAATAATCTTGGAATTTTACACTGTTAAATGAAGCCTTTTTCTCTGATGACAATGATGTATCACACTTGATGGTTTGAGTTAGTTTCATGTCAAAATTTCGAAATCATTTGTTCTGCAAAGAGTATCTTGGAAACAAAAGAATTTTTTTTTGTTTCTAAAGGAAACTGAACATTTCTGTTTGTTTGCACTTTATTATTGAACATAGTTTATAATAAAACAAAATTTAATATAATAAAAATAGCAAAACAAACAATTGCAGAAGAAGCCAATTATAAACCCTTTGGCTCTGTGCACAATTCCACACAATTAATACATATTTTCCTTCTATATATGTACCTTCTTCTTATGTATTTCAAATTTGTAGCAATACTTTCTAAGCAACTCATCAACATCGACAGGTACAATTTTGTAAATTTTCATAGTACCTACCCCAAAATACATGTAATTTAAAGGGTTCAATTCTAGTGACCATTTAGTTTAACGTACTCGTTCGGTTGATGTCTTTAGGCTGGCTGTATATTTCTTGACCTAATTTGCGAGTTTATCAAAGACGTAAAAATTAAAAATTTCTCGTTTTCTCTAGTTCAAAAGCGACATTTTATTTCTGCAATTAACAATAAACATAACTATCACACCTAAAACTAAATTGAACTGTCAAGAAACAAAAGTGTTGTTTCTTGTTCCAAAGCACTCTTTGCATAACAGATGATTTCGAAATTTTGTCCAGAATCTAATTCAAATCATCAAGTGTTATTCATCATTTTAATCGTGTTTTAAAAGACGCTTAATTTAACAGTGTAAATCCAAGATGGTGCCCAAAAGAAAATAAAAAGTGGAATGTCGTTTGTTCACAATTTTTGACGGCATGACAACGACAATGGCATATTTAAATTCCTCATAAAAATGTGCCTTAACAATGCCTGACCTAAAAATGCCTAGCTTCATTGTCTTTTTTTAGAAAAAAATAAAAACGAAAATCGTGATTTTACTTTTTTTCGAATATTTTGAAAACCTTAGAAAATTAGGTCACATTTGTTTGAAGATTATTGTTATCTTAAGATAACCGAGATCCCCATGGTTAGGCTCGAAAAACGGGACTCTGTATAATATAAATCTTTTGTAAATCACAAAAATCGCAAATTTTTTAATTGTTTGACAAACATGGAACATATTTATTGGTTTATATTATTTCATTTATTTGTAGTATAATTCTTCTGACATTTTTCGCCTTAACGATTGAGAGCTTTATTTATTCTTCCGCTTCTTTCCTCCGAGTCTTAAACTGCTGAACTAATACCTACTTTAGCGTCCATTTGTATAAATTTAGCGTCAAGTAATATGGAAGCCGTTATATTTGTGTTATTTAATTCAGAGTTCTGTTTTGCACCAAAGTGAATAAAAGCCGAAAAATTAGATAAATCCTTACAGATAATTAGTTATAATATTCCGTTGTAACCAAGAGTTACTAAAAAATAAAATTCAGGTTTTAAATTCTATACAGTTGCTAAAATATGAGCTGAATAAATGAAATACATTTGTGAAATAAAATCCATGAATGGTGTCGGTTATCTTCAGTTCTACTTTTACTGAAATAGCTATTTCCACTAAGTATTTTTTTTGCTAACAAAAATAATTTTGGTTCAGTTTGGCTATTTAACTATGCAAGAACAAAAATAAGTAATTTAATATTAAACAATTATGTGAACATTATTTTGTTACAGTCTTAGTTTCGTGTGGACATAAAAGCGACACTTCAAATATTAAATTAAGCTCAAAAAATTCATTTTTAATAATTCACCTGTTCTTGTACTTTACTACAATCCGATATTTAACTGTTATTTTCTTTAATTTAAAAGTTGTTTCCATGTTTATAAATATACGAATCGTCTTCTTAATACAATAATATGGATTTAATGGCCCTCTAGCTGTAGTAGCATAAACTGTCATGGGTAATCTTTCACCTCAATATGTCGGCAATGATGTACGGTCCGATTAAATTATAAATTTCCTTAAAAACTAGTTAATTAATTTTAAATCGAACACTATTGGTCTTACATTTTATTGTGAATGTTAGTTGTAATGAATACATTTCATTCGATCCTATATGCAGAGTTGTTTAGGTATAATACGTAAACTGTAAGCGCGGTTGTGCTACAAACTAACGACGACAGTATCTCAGCGTTAACTGGTACTTTATAGTTCATCCACCAACTGCTAGGTGGCAGTAAAGTGGCGTGTATGCTCGAATTGGCACTTTTAAAGAGTGGTGGTGGTAACTAAACTAAGTTGTAGCAGCCATTAATATTCTCCCTCTCTGTTAGGAGGAGCATCCAATGCTTAGCTTCGTCTTTTTCTTCTCGGCGGCGCTCGTAATTCCTTCTCTGACTACTTTGCGTTGATGCGTATATATCCGTCTCGCTTGACATTGGCGCTCATCCCGTTTAAACGTCCTCTGCTTATTAAAAGGGTACCGAGTGGTAATAACCATCATCTATAACCACAATTTTATGTTTATGGTTTGTTTTGATGTTTTAAAAGGCTCTATTCACTAGGTCAGGAGGTCTTTATCCTTTTTTAATGAATCGTACCGTATTCTGAGGAGTCTACCGCACGGAATAAATATTTCGTCATTGAGAACCGATATCTACAAACAAAGGCTCTTAAACATTATAGCATTAAAAATTTTTATTTCTTTTCTTCTTTATATGTTTGTAATAATTAATGACATTTATATAAAAGTGCTGACATTAATTGATTATAAATCAATAAATAGGACAACAGTATTTTACGAAATTGCTTTCCAAAATTAGCTTCAAGTTTCATGTAATTTGAGTAACGTAAATGAATGTATGTATTCCAAACTAATTATTACCTACAGTTTGATAGAAGTACACATTATACAGTATGTAATCGCTTAAGTTTCTCCTATTAATACTGTAAATTCTTCATCACATAAGAGATTGATTTTGCAAATATCAATGGTTTAGCTCAAAAATAAAAAAACGCTGACCTACCACAAGAGTCTTTTGCTTGAAAACCTCTGCTCGTTCGTGAGATATGCATATGAGGTCTCTGCCGTTTATTTATTTCTTTGAATGAATACATGATAATCTGCACAATCTTTCTGAATTTTGTTTTATGTAGTCGTCTTAACGTAATAAAGTATTAAAATCATAAATTAGGGGATGGTGGCATGCTTCTTTTTCCAAAAATACTTTTAAAATGTGACCTATAATGATTTAATTATCGTCTATTCTTTTACTTATTGTTAGATACGATTGATTCATGATTATTTTTTAATTTAATTCTTTAGGTTTATTAACCCATTTATGCCGAACGGGTCGTTAACGACCCACTGTCATTTTGGTAGCTAATCAAGAATACCAGGCAGAATTTTTGAGGCTATAATCCCTTGACCGTGCTCAATATACCTTAGGTCTATCTCGGTTTCAGTTAAATTTGAAATAACTGCAATAGTGTAAATTTGTGATATTGTTAAATACTAAGTTCTTTATTGTTGTCTGGCATAGATTCTAAAAGTTATTGGTAAATTGTACAAGATTTTTTTTATCAATATTTATATGCACATTATTTCATTGAAATATGTATAAGCTGTCAGCAAAAATTAAAAATTCCAAAAGAATGCTGCAAATATGCTAATTTTGCTTCTATATATGTCTGGGTCGTTATCGACCCGTTAGGCACAAATACTATAGTTGAGCTTTTTTTGTTTGTAACGGAAAGCGCCGCTAACAATGGCACAATTACTAGAAGAAATTGAAAATCTGGACATGGTTGAAGTTGTACCAGACAATAGCTTCATAATTCCACCGGATAATGTTGGTTTCGAGACAGATGCAAATTCGGGAGATGAGGAATGCAAGGATCCAGATAGATTGAATTCGAGACGATTATGTTCTCAAGCCGAAACTAATTTTCATATTAGTGAAGATGAACATGAAAATCCTAACAAAGACGAAACTGATCCTCAAAGAAATCATCAACCAAAGAGAAAAAAGATAATACCAACGGAGGAACGTCAATGGAAAAAAGGAGATCTACAGACGGGTACCATCAAGCAACAAAATGTTGAAAACGTACCCATTTTGACCATCTCTGCAGACAGTGAACCCTTGGATTTTTTTGAGTTGTTTTTTAGTCGTACTGTTGTTGAATTCTGGTGAGATATACAGTTATGTACGCTAGCACAAAAAATTATCGATTAGAATTGGGATATGACAAGGTGTTTGCATTTATCGCAATATTGTTCGTAAGCGGATATGTCCCTGTTCCCAAAAGAAGAATGCATTGGGACACTCTTGTCACAAACAAATTATTTTGAACATTCGATGCGTGGACATTGTCTAGGCGATATGGAATGAAGTTGGGCAACAAACAATTCCGTTGCAGTGTCACTTCTCCAGAAATACGGAATACGACCAAATGCAACAGGACTTAGGTCAACTATGGTTTTCCCAGCGGCTCGAAGTCATGGGCAACATCTTATTGTTACTGAGCAAACTCGAAGAAGATGTGCTCTATGCAAAAATAAAACAAATAAAGCTTGCGACCGATGTGGAATCGTATTGCACGATAAATGTTTCTCTGATTATCAAAAATACGTACTTGGTCACACTTCTTTAAATTATTACTTCATTTATTTGCCGAATGGGTCGCTAGCGACCCACATCATATTTTTGAAATCAATTGACAAAAAACAAAAACTGCATTAATTCCAATGACATTTACTACAAATAAAGTCAGAAATGCTATTATGGACTCAATTAGTCACAAAAGATAGTTCTCGGCATAAATGGGTTAATTAAGGAAATAAATTAATATTGTTATGTAAGAATTATTTTATTATTACATTATTACATATTTATTGCTTACGTATCACTAACTGCTCATCTCCGTATTCTTTCGCCCACGAAATTCATAAATGATCCGCCTCAACGTTTGTTATAATTATTACATCTGCAGATTTAGTGCCCTATCATTTATTGCACATAATAGTGCAAATAATTGTAATCATGGTTTATTGACATCAAAATTTGACATGTCATAAATATGAATTGCTGACTTGATAATAAAGTAAGATTCAATATAATAAAATAGTGGAAACGCATGGCTACTGGATTTAAAAGTTGTCGTAGTTTTTTATGATATCGATAGTAGATTTTATTGACCTTTGCCCTATACGTAAGTATGTCATAATTTCGCTCCTTTGTTTGTGTATTACTAGTGGTTAAAGTAAGTGTAACTTATTCGATTACACACTGTATGCTTCTAATTTAATATGTATGGAAACTCATTAGATAAACACAGAATATCAAAAGATAAATCTAAAATATTTGCCTTTTAACAGAATAAGAATTATTGCGTTAAACAATGTAAAGACACATCTTTCAGGGATTGTAATTTCATGTAATAATTCACACTCCGGCCGAAACGTGTCTTATCTTCTTCAGTGCGTTATTTTGTTTGCCGGCCATGGTTTGTTTTAAATTATGCGGTAGACAATGGATTATCATAATTAAACACAGTGCTAATGTTTGACGACTACTGTGCATTTATTTAATTAATTTTATCTTAGGCGCGGCAAAGTGTGAAATTTAAATGAAAATGAAAAGGATGTTTGTGTAATTGCTTAATTACGAGCGAGTGGAAGACGAGAGAAAGGGATGTGCTGGCCTTTCGCCACCGTGTGTTGTACATTTGTGTCGACTGCTACCAATCGAAACAAAGTGATATTATTGAATTGTAGTCGAGATTCGAACCGTTGTGGGACAGACGACCCTAAGCGGTCGTTTTCCTTCGCATCGGTCGTCTGTTTTATTGCAAATCTCTAACAAGTGCCTCCGAATTCTACCAGAGGGGATTGCATCCCGTTTCACTAGTTTTATTTGCTTTACTGAAAGTATATTTAAAATTTAAAGCTTCATTTGCTGTCATCAACGGATATGATTTTATTTCAAAAAGAAAATGTACCCACTTATACTGACAAATGGAAATTAATTTTAAAATATTCTTAGTAAATATTACTCATATAGTTTTCATTTAATGTTTCTGCTAATTCAAATATTTTTGGTATCTACAAAACTACAATATAAAAAAAATAGTATCACCAACAACAAAGTTTGCAAGGAAAATTAATTTAAAAAAAATTACTTTACGGAAAAGATGGCAAATCAATACCACTCGACAATTTTGAGCATGAGGAAAATGTTTAGAGAAATGTATCTCATGATTTCTTTTGATGGTGGTCCTCCTTTTACTACCCATTGTGTGCTCTGTTGCTTCATCTCCGAATTATAACAATACACTAATAATTCACTGTAATAATCGTCTTCCACCATTCTTCACCTTTTTAATGTGTTACCAAACCCGGAATCTAGCTGGCACATAAACCAGGGATGGAAAAGTAACTTGAATTCGGTTCCTTGGACCAGTTCTTTTCCGCTTAGATGCACGGGATCCGTGGAACGGTTGCGGTTCCATTTTCCATCACTGATGAAAACACTCAATAAATATTTCAAGAATGTTAGTGAGTTGCTGGATAGTCAAGCGTGTATCTTTGCGAATAATTACTGTTACAGTGTTGATGGTTTCATCAGTTAGTGTAGTAATTTTAGCACCTTTTAGGCGGTCCGCCTTGCAATCGCAATTTCCCCAACCATCTATAAACTCTTTATGTTATCGAAAAGATCTTACCACAGACGATTCTCCAAAAGCTGTCTTAATTATGGAAAGAGTTCTCGTTGCTGATTTTACCAGACGAAACCAAAATCTGATCACTGATCCTGATCACATATCTTTTGCTTTTTGATTTCATCGATAACCGTTTTTAGAAGCGCGATAACAGTACCACAAAGTCTGAGCTCTGTCAAATTCAAATAAGTGATTTGTGACAATTGTCATTTTGCAAAATGAAAGAAGCCTATTTGGACAATATTTTTTCAGCTTTTTTAGCGTTTTGTAGCTATAGTGTGGCTATAGTCCTAGTATTTTGTTGAAAGGCTCTAGTATAAAATAATTTTGAAAAAAGTATAATAAAAGTACAATAGAAGTGTCTTACGTGGAGATAAAGTAACAAGAATTAAAATTAAATTAAGACTTTAATGGTTGAAGAGAGACATAATAAACAAATAATTTTATTCATAAATTTGCGCTTCTCTTACGCGCATCGCTCTAGAGGCGGCAATACAAATAAACTAAATATGAGTAACGACCAATAAAAGACGGCGCATTTGTTGATCCAACTAACTGGTGTAGTAGACCATGTAAACATGCAACTGTAATGCCAGGGACATTACGACTTTACGACCGCGTTTACAGGTCATAAAAATCACTTTAACTACCTCGATGTGCGTTTAGGCTTTATTACATGTTACTTCTTCATTCACTCGTTTATAGCCTCTCGCTACTTTTGAGTGTGTCCGCTTAATGGCTTTTTAAGTGGCACCTTAGATAACCTATTGATATTGCCTCGTATCTTTATGGTTATCTAATTTAATTTAGAGCTGACTCGGCCCTACAATTAAATGGATATTGCTTCATTTCCATTTCTACAATTTATAATCTTTTTTAACAATCAATTACGTAATTTTGATTAATATGTCAGTTTATTTTTTTATTTCTTTCTCTGCCGATTAATCTCTATGCTGCGGCTAACTAGCCCATTAAAAATTTATTTTATTTCTGATAAATGGCTTGTTAACAAACGATATAAAGCGCTGATGATGAATAATTAATTTTATATCTGATTAAAAATTATGAATGTTCGCAGAAAACAGCGATAGTAATTTTTATAAAATAAATAGTTTATGTATATTTGATTAAAATTACCTTTCAGAACCAAGAGGCTATGGCGACTGTTTAGGGTGAGTTATGCCTCTACACATCACGTGACTAAGGAGGGGGGTTGATCAATAAAACATCTCCCCTACGTCACCCACCCTCACACTCTAAAAGAAAATCGTTACTCGTAAAGAATACAATAACGGAGACTTAAACTTTTTAAGTTTAATTTTTTATGGCCTCAATTAAAAAGTTTATTTTCTAATCTTGTGTTTCAGTAATGCTAATAAATTTCTTTTAAATTTACTCGCTAAGAAACTTTTATTTTATTACTTATACAAATTCACTAAACATCTAAATAAATTTACATTTACATGTGTTTTACAGAACATTACAAAATATTTGAACTAGTGGGTTCAGTCATTAATTAAGAGAATTTAGAATGAGAAAGAAAAGTTAGCATTATATTTTTGAATACATAATCACTCTGAAAAAATACAGGGTGCTTCAGGTTCAATCTTGATGACTTCAGGAATCGATATTATACAGGGTGTTTGTAAAATAAGTGCAAGCATTTAACCACATTACCGTGAGAGGACATAGGACACGGGAAAATTAATTTGTTTTTTTCATAACAGGGGGAAAGTTATTTTATCCGCTCCTTGTACGACAACAAAAAACTTACGGAACCTGCTTCGCTGCTGTAGGCAATAAACATCGCATTAGGTGTCACTAATATGCAAAGGCGCACTCACTCACCGAATAATATCTGTGTGGAAGAACACATTCAAACGTTCACTACAGTAATTTAGTAATGTTTATAACAACTGTTCAAAGTGGCATCCATCATTAGCGACACATACACACGAAACGATCCATAATCGCGTAAATGCGTGGACATTAGCTGTAAATGTTCTTGCATTGATTTGGAAATAAATCCGCTGTGCTTCTTTTGTATTTGCTCGAGATTCGCCGTAGATGCATTCTCTCGCCGTTCGTGAATTGCGGCATTTTAATAAGTACATATTAAGCACAAAAAATAGTAATCGTATTTAGCTTTAACTCGTTCAATCACTTTTCACAAACTAAACTGTGACGTGAAAAAAAATGCTTTTATTAGCCGACCGAAGTCGACAATGGTCACTGGGTCACTGCTCGATTGCAGTTCTGTTTTTTGTTCCAACAGATGCTTTCTGCGGTCGAAATAAAATGTTCTTTTCTTGACCTACTTCAAAGACATAGACGTGCGATTAATTCTTGCCCGATTTTCAATTGCGATTTTCTCGAAATGTGTAAAACTTTTATTAAGGACATATGAGTTCAATCGTTGCCATTTATGGTGATGTATTACAGGTTTAAATACTTGCATACGGTAAAAGAACACCCTGTATTAGAAAATAATTGGACGTTTTTTAAAAAAAGAACGTACAAAAATGCTTTGTTTCCAAGAAAAATTCCGTTATATTTAATTTTCTTTAAACGTTATTTTAAAGTTACTCAGAAACGGAAAGGTTGATGGTCTTGCTATTTGGTATAATTAATTATTTACTTAATAGAGCAATATCATTTAGTGATGCAGTTGTAAAAGTGATGTTGATGGTCTTAACATTCAATTTATGAATACATATTTGTTATCCGTTCATAATTCATTATCGATCAATGTCATCTACATTATCTACAGACAAATCAGTAATCACTTAAGCCTTTCTTGTCTAATGAAATATATGTATATGTATGTAAATTAGCGGTAATAATAATTATTACCTCTAATTTCTGATGACACAGGAATTATTCCTTTTTACAATGCTTATAAACAAGTCCCATTCGTATTATGCAACTCCATAAACATTTTCTATCATAATTTACGAATCACTGTAATAAAGAATGCGTGCACAGTTCACCGTGTCTCATATGTAACCCAAAAAAGTAACACTCGGTATAAGGATTGTTATAAATTGTATTACCGATTAATACTATTTAGGTATTTGAGCGAATAATTATACTAATCTTAAGACTATTACTCTATTCGTTTTCGAGTTATTCTTTAAAAAAAAACATTTAAAAACATCGAAATTTAACGGCATTTTTCTTGACAACAAAGCAGTTTAAGACATCGTTTATTATTATTAAAGAAAGTCTTATTGTTTTCTGACGTATATCGATTCTTGAGATTATTCAAATTAAACCTGAATCATCATGTTGTATATATTGTAGATAACACTGATTTGCAAAGAGATAAGTTCAACAATAAAGATCTTACCGTCATTTTTCGGTTAAACATTTTAGTGATCACTTTTAACAATTAAACATCAATGGCCCAAATAGAACTGATACAGCTATGTTTCACTTCCTGTGGCTTTTTTATACAAAACACTAATGAACTTTTGTCCTAATCCAGAAACATATATTTAAGGTAATGTGGTAATATGATACATCTCCAATTCATGCAAAGAAAATTATGTTTTGGAACAGTGTTTATTCCCTCGGCGCAGATTAATTGATTACGTTGTATAATTTCTACTACGTTGTTAAAAATAACTTATATGATTAAAGATATTTTGTTGTTATTCACATAATAATACATGCGCATAAATTTATTTTTCGGTAAAAATTCTCAGGTTACCAAAATGTTTCCCAGCATTCAACTTATACATGTATTGATTTTCAACTTTAAGGCCAAACTAATTCTCGTGTACCAAGAGAATGTGTAACCGAGATCCGGTTTTTTTTGTGAAATAAAAACACGAAGACCTTCACCTATGGCCGTACAGCATGAGCAACAAGTCGACAACTAGAGTAAATATAGAAACTCTAAAATATTTTGTGTCTGGGAATTCGATTCGTACCCGCCGTTTTACGCAATGTTTTGATAATTACTTCCACATGTCTGCGTTGGGAGATAAATACAAAAGTTTGCAGCGGGTAGCTTTTGGAATCGGATTATTATCGCTTAGCATCTGCTTGCTGGGCTTTATAACGAATTAAAAAAACTTCGGACTTACCTGTCCTACCTGAACGTGTACCCCCTAGCGTTACCAAAATGGTGGTCTGTTAGCCTAGTTGCCAAATTTATTTCTACTTTTATAAAATAATTCTGGTTAGTCACAGGTCACAGCATCATTCTCTTGTCAGAATTAAAATCGGAAAGGGTTGCCTAAATACGACTTTTTTGGGCATGCATTCAAAATTTAAGTAATTCTTTACGGTGGTTTACTTATTAGCTAATTCTCTGTATAAACAATATTTGTCGTCGCCACGTGTAATTCTTTACGAGACTGGTTCTGTCTCTATTCCACTATATTTAAATATCAGATATTTAATATTAATGTCATATATAATAATTATTCTGTTATGCAATAGCTTTGTTTTCCCATATTTTCTGTGATATATTAATTTCTGTTGTTTTATGTGGTTTTCACCAGCATCATTTTTACGTGTATTAATACTTTGCAAATTATGTTTTCAGTATTATCTTGATATAGGGACACCGAACAACTTTCTTAAAGTAAAGTTTTTATTCTGTAAATTAGCAAAACTGATTTAATGCCGATATAGACCCCGCGCAGACTGCAGACTTACTATCGGCCGATATTTTATTCTGCATCAAGCTATGAGAGATGTGATACGTGGCTGTACATTAAATTATTAGAGGCCACGTAATCACACTTCTCGTAACGTGATTCAGAATAAACTATCGGCCGATAGTAAGTCTGTAGTTTGCGCGGGGTCTTAATGACATCGATAAAATTGAAATCGATTCAGTTATTTTCTACATACAGCAAGGACATAATGTGAAGGAATTTATATAGGAAAGGCTGTGTATGGTCAAAACAATGACGGTATTTATACATAGTAAATAACAAATCACAAGGGGATTTTTGTATAGTCTAATTTTGAGTTCTGGAAGTCCAATGTATAAAATCTAAAGAAAACATACGACTTATAATATATTCACAGGTATTCCAGTAGAACACTTGTGCTTGTTGTTACTACTCATACACCGAACTGCGTTGTAGCTATCTCTGCATGACACATCGTAGAATTTGTGGAACTCTTATTATATATTTCTTGTCTTATTTCTACAATATCATTCCTAGTAATTTATTGCAACACATTCCTTTTCTGTTTTTATTTATAAATACATATATTTGACCTAATTAAATAATAGTAACAAATCGCTAATAAGTAATCTCAGAATAATATTTCTTTCCTCCTAGGAAGTAGCTTAACTTAATCAATTTCTGCACTTGAAGGCAACGTTTTCGACTTAAAATAATATTTATCTTCTTCGTAAAACAAATATATTGTGTTGTTTTAAAAATGAATAATTTCTTTATACAGAACAATACATAAAACGATGCAAAATTCAGGTTATCAGGATAAAAGCAAATATCAGATTTCCTTTATTTTTTGGTAGAAAATCGGGTGATATTTTCGAACATTAGTTATCGGTATTTATAACTTTCCTATTTTGTTAGTAGATGTAAGAACTGATTTTAAGAAATTATAAGAAATTACACAAATGAACCTCTAAAATTCAGAACACAGAAGATTTCGTTTTGCTCTTCAAGCCTATCTCTTTTAAATCCTTTCCAAATTATTATTTTGCCTACAATGTAGATATAGTATATTTGTGATATAAATGAGATAAGTTATGAAAACATCGAGACACTGGTATCATTATTAACTTATGTGCAAATAAAATCGACCACACTTTTGACTTTGATTGTTTTTTTTTAATTGAACCTAGATACTAAATTTAAAACGCCTATGTCTTTTGAAAGACCATTTAATAAAATTTAATATGAAGATAAATCTAATAAGATTTCTTTCGTCTTCTGAAGCGGATACACAAAAAGACAATCAAGTCAAAAGAATGAAGTGGGTCGATTTCTTTGCAGATATGTAGGTCTAGTTCATATACGAGTAATAATGTTTTTTTGTTTAAATTATTTTCTTTTTTGTTCGAAACTAGTGGAATTAGTCAAGCATCTGTTATGATAAAATATTTTGAAAAAAGATTGCATGCACAATGTTAACGAGGAAATATTTCCAAGATGTCGAAAATTTATAATTTCTGGAGCGTGTCTGTGATGCAGTTTTAATTTTTGTAACAGTTTCAGAAAAAAAAATTAAGACTGGTTGTGCTATTTCCTTTTCTTTTATATTTATTTTGTATATTTCAGTTTTTTTGTCATTTATTCTAGGCCTAGAAATTTAAACACCACACAACAGTTTTTCTAAAATTTAGCAAAGCAACTTAAAAATTGGAAAATTTGTCTGATGTGGTTTTATACCAACTTTTAGCAGACAATCTACCCCCAATTATAATTTGAAACGCAAGAAAATAAATTGAATAATACCTGTGATTTATAAATCTATTAACCATGGGAGCAGCTAATCTTATGAAATAGCTCCAGTATGAAAATATCACCGCAAATTGAAAAAGCGTTATTATAAATGCGGCCGCAATAAAAATGTAAAACAAAACCATATTTCAAAATAACGCGAACCCCATTTGTGAAGATTAGCATTTTAAACCAGACACCTTGGCTTTAAAGAGATGTAATGCAGCGGGGTAGGAACTGCCTCTCAGCGTGGGCCTTATTGGTACGAACCGGGAGCTCGAAGGGAAACCGGGAATACTATTTCCGGTCGGCGCGGCGTCATGTCGCAACCAGTTGTCAGTATCACCTTCCTGAGACAATACTACATATATAGTGTTTTTCATTTTCTTTATATTACCCCTGACAGTCGTAAAAGCATTTGCCGTGACCAAACTTCTGGAGCAGTTTAGATTGTGACGTGAGCGGAGTTATTACCGATTGGCGTTC
Source organism: Dorcus parallelipipedus (assembly GCA_958336345.1). NCBI lineage: Eukaryota > Metazoa > Arthropoda > Insecta > Coleoptera > Lucanidae > Dorcus > Dorcus parallelipipedus. The sequence goes on along the minus strand of OY284482.1, from coordinate 8,453,218 downwards.
ACATTCTAAAAATCGCTTGATGTGAGGCCTATCGCTCTACTTTTGTTGGATTACTTTTCAAGTACAATTTCTTTGTTTCGATACCATACATGCCGCAACTGATTGGAATGGGAATTTGGGAATTACATTCGTCTTAAATTCACTGGTGAATTCAGAACGTAATTCATGAAATTTAATTTCAAGTCATTCTTATAAACCTCATTAATTTTTTTTTCTTAAATTTATTTCGTACGTTTACGAAATCGGAAACTCATAACGATTATACATCAGTTATTTTATATAAATTCATTAATAACATTTTATTTCTTTCTTTCGTGTACATACTGTACACATATGCACACAATTTTATTTAACTTATTATATCATTAATTTCTCTAATTATTTTTTTCTCATTTTTATTTATTTGTATTTCCATTGTCGCTTGAAACTTAGGTACTCAATTATTTTGTGTACAAAGAGTTGAAAGAGGAGTAAAAATATTTTAATCATTTGCTTTTTTTTAAATTGCTATAAATTCGGAAAGAATTCTTGATTTTTATTAATCTTTTATTAATATTTATATTTATTATTATAGTATTATTTTTATTCTTGCTTGTAGTATTTATAAAGATAAAGAAGAAAAGATAGGTGAATTTGAAAGTACAATTATTTGAGTTACATAGAAATAAAAAGTAGTAAGTACGTAGAATTTCGCTTGAGCATGTGACATTACATTACATTAATAAATTACATCAGAAACTTTACATTGAACTAGAAAAGTACTATAACACTCTAGACAAAACACAATAGCTTCTGTGCTATTGTTTATTATTGTTTTACTACACCACATCCGCGTATACGTACGTTTTGCCCTAGCAAGTATAGGTGTGACTGTACTGTTTTCACGTCTACGCGAATAAATCACTATAACTTATGCACAGCACCATGTAGCACCCCAAAGGTCACAGGCACCGGTGATATGATCTTAAGATCAGGTTATTATTAATATTTTTTTCGAGAAGAAGATTCACATAGATGTACATATTTTTTAAATAACAACCATATTTTAGTATCGTAAGGTATATATCACAGGAACAAAAGTCTTTTATTGGTCAGTCATGTTTTGTATTCACTGAAAGAGAAGAATTATGGGCCAGTGTCTTCGTGAATTATGAGGTGCTTTTATTTTGTCAAATTTGTTCCCGAGAAAAAATATTCGTGTCTGTGTCCTTGAATTTAATAAGGCCTTTTTTAAACGTAGGTAAAAGAAGAATTTCTAGGCAGCTATGCATTAATAAAACGAAGACGCACTTGAAAATGTATAAATCATGATTTATGAAGGACGGATAATCACGATCTTGTAATCCCGGATTAAGGTAATTTGTCTTTATTATCGTTATTATTACTTTTATCTTTATAATTTTTTGTGTATTTAAATAAAATAATTCTTTGATTTAAGGCGGGAATATAATTTGAAAAAATAATTAATATTGATTTGTTGACTTCGATAATATGCATGCAGACATTTTGTAAATGTGGAGAAAGAGTTTCTAAAGAACTAAACAAATGTCAGAATTAAAATGTCGTACTGCAGTTAAAACAGCTTTATCTGCAGATGCCGGTGCCTCTTTGCGACAGCAACACCATCTGTACGCACCAATTTATAGCGGCCTGGTTTAAAAGTTCACATCTCCCTTCACTCCCCGTTCTTTATCTGTGGTCTTCTCATTTCCCGGTTGGTTGGACGCAATTGAGTATCTTTTTAAGTTTTAGAAACTATTGTGTCAAGTTAATCTGATAGGGAGTGAAAATTTACGATTCTATCCGTAGTTAAAGTGGCATCCATTTTTAAGAAAAACATTAGTTTTAGATTACATTTCGTGATATGTGTTTGTAAATAATTTAAGGGACGTTTCTTCGAGCATTTTCCTTTATTAGTTTTTTTTTTCTTGTTGCCCGTATTAGCAATGCGCTTCGGCAATACTCTTGCGATTTATGCACGTGGAGGTTATATATCACCCATATTTTCGGAATTCTGAATTTATGGACCGATGAAATTTGCTGAGTTCTCTTTTTAAAATGAATCCTTCGTATAAATCTACAAACAGGATATTGAGATTGAAATTATGTCCCAAGTTTGTAAACCTTTTAAACTCAGACAAATTGAATGGTCTTATACCTTTTCAGTGCTGAAGTTATATAATATAAATTACAATAATATTCTTTGATAATGCAAAGACTAAAACTAAATTAATTTTAGATATTTTTAATTGTAATGAAATTAATCAGAATATTTAGGTACCTATTAACTAGGGAAGATATCGAGTACCCGGGTACTCGAATACTACCTGTTTAGTTGTTACTTGGGTATCATTCTTTTTATCCGGGTACCCGTTATTACCCCTGTAATTTGTCAGCGCAGAATCTCGGAAAAACATTTACCTATCTATTATTACACGATAAAAACGACAAAAACTTGATTATTTTTAACATTCGGACACTCATGTAAAATTCGTGAATCCGTTTAAGTTGAAATATCCAGACTTATAGGTGTACCCGAACCTACACGGGTACTCGACCTTATACGGGTATCCGAATTTATACGGGTACCCATATCAGATCCGGATTTTAGTTTTGTACGGGTATCCGAGCTCATATGATTACCTGAACACGATACGGGTACTCGGGTAGTTTATCTTGGTAACGGGTAGCTCAAACATACGGGTATGTTTTCCCTACTATTAACTTAGTGAAAAAAAGATGAATATAACTAACAGTTAAATTATTCCTACTCTTTAAGACTCCATTGGCAGCTAAAATTATTATTTATTGTATTAATTAAATTCGAACTTTAGGAATGATAGTGTAAAACAAATAAGTGGTAGAAACTGAGTAAGACATTTCAAAGACCAGTACAAAGATAACATAGAAGAGAAAAACGAAGAGAGAACAGTGAATATGGCTGTGATGGAAACATACCAATGTAATTGTTGAGTAACAATTAAAATCGAAAAAGCAGCATGGCTGGACAAAATTAATAACCAGTTAATAATAAGAACCAGTTAATAATAAGAACGAACTAAAAAGAAGAACGAATAAAACAAAATTTAACTTAAGAGCCAAAATAAAGAGTCAAGACAGCATGAGAACAGTTGGGAGGAATTGTTCCCGATTTTTAAAAAGGGAGACTCAACTGACTATATACAGGAGTCATAATAATTTGTAATATCCTGTTTTGAATTAAGAGGCCTTATACAAGCCCTAATTTAAAAAAAAAGTTTTTCTGAGTAACCACTGTAAATTATAAGCTCAAATTTTCAGTACGCATTCATGAGAGATATAGATCTCACGTTGACTTTTTTAAATTTTTTTGAAAAAATCAAGTCGATATCTTAAAAACTATACAAAATTTTGAGAAAAACGAAAACGTGAGACCTAGATAATATGATGTTCTACAGCATATTTAAAAAAAAATAAGATCTGTGAATTTAATAATAGCTGAGAAAAACAGCTTCAAAATTTTCGGGAAATATCGTCGTTGTAATGCACTACAAATTTCGTAGCTAATGTACTCCCAATACGAAATTTGTAGTTTAGACAGCTATCCGTTAGAGGCGCTATTATTAAATTTACAGAACTGATTTTTTTTAAAATATGCTGTAGAACATCATATCTAGATCTCACGTTTTCGTTTTTCTCAAAATTCCCTATAGTATATAATATATATATTTTTTTTAATGTCAACGTGAGACCTAGATAATTACCTCATGAATCCGTACTGAAAATTTGAGCTTATAATTTACAATGGTTACTGAGAAAAACTTTTTTAAAAATTCGCGCTTTGTAAAAGGCCTCTTAAGAACTACAAGTCAGTAATAAATTACGAGGGCGTATTTTTATGTTATCTACCTAACTATGAAAAAAAAACACAAGTATCACATTAACAGCCCTTTATTTTTCTACGCAACTTCCTTCAACACTTGTACACTTATTCAATTCTTTTTCCAAGTGTCCCATATCTTTGGAAAAAAATTCCTTCGTCAAAATATTGTTCAACAGCTCCTTTAAGTGCTTCATCAGATGCAAATGCTTTCCCCTGAGATATTTTTTAAGTTTTTGAAAACACGTAGTTTGACGGAGCTAGGTCAGGGCGAATGCCATAACTCTACTATAAGCCTTAATTCTACTATAAACCCACTATTGGACATTTTTTGTTTGCCATATGAAGCCGACAATAATTGTCGTGCAGGGTTGTGTTCGAGAACTACACCCTCGAGTGCAAGTCGCACCTTTCTTTCACACGTTTTTCAACTTATTTTATATCTCGATCATCTATTTTAAGACGTCTTGTATTTACACTATTACCATGACAACGACTTTTAAGTAGTTTTTTTTCAAATTAAACACCAACGTTGCATTTTTAATAAGATTGTTTTCCGTGCCCTGAAAAAATGGATGTTGAGATGTTGATAAAAAAATATATCAGAAATGTCAAGCCCCCACCACCAATACGTTTTAGAAATATCACCACAAAACGTTTCAAAACAGAATGAATGCGGTTCAAAACATTCGTCATTTGACGTCACCGTTTCAACGTGAAAATGTAAATGTTTTAAAACAGTCGAAACTGCTTCAAACCGCTGCATCGCGAAAATATGGCTTCAATTGTGCCAAACGATAATTTGATTGACAAAATTTTAAATGCAATACCAATCGCTTTTGTAAGACAACATAATAAAAAATCATAATTAGTTACTCATTACTAAAGCGTACGAACACACATGTCACAATTAGTTTTTAATAATTGATTTGACATCGTTGGTGTTTCGTTTCAGACTTAATGTGATGTAAATGTTTGCAAAATGCTCAGTACAAAGGAGGAGATACGAATATTGGAGTAAACGTGGTGCAGTCAAAATGACAATAGCCAGCGGTGGACTGTTTTAGACTACCCTATTTCTTATGATCTGGTTTAATTTATTGAACAAATCAAACTTCTTATGCACCAAAATTTAAACTGAATCAAAAATTATCTGAAAAATTCTATCTCTAAACTGCACTTGCCACTCAAAAAAGTCTGGTTTTAAATTTTACTGTTGAAATTGAACCAAATCTTGTACAAGAAAGAGGGTAATGTAAAACGGCCTTAAGTTAATATACAAGAAAATATATTTTGTCTGCAATTAATATATACATACAAATGCAATTAAAAGAATAATAGGAAATACTTCCTAGGCTACAGTTGATATTAAGATTAGTAATTTCTTAGCCGAGCTCGAAAGTGTCAAGTGTTGAGCTGCATATAATTCTCCGAGAGATTTGTTTTATGACTTCAGCTCGTAGTATGGCCTACAATAGCTTATTCGGGATTTAAATCTGAGACACCCTTAGATTGCAGCACGTCTGGCTATAATATAAAATACGTAACAATTTTAGACTGTCGGATTGTGCAAAACCTCGTACATTATCGTATTACAGCTGTTAGCAAATATAAATATGATCTTGGGCTAAAAACGTTGTTTAAGATATCCTGCAATCCTAATGAATATGGCGAGATCCGAGAAATAGAATCTTCTAACTAAAGCGACGCTTCTACCCCTTATTTTAAATGGGAAGCGCCTGAACTAACAAATACATCAAGCTTTCCAGTTATTTACAGGGTTCCTGGAAATTTATCTTATTTACTTTTATTCTTTTAAGTATTTATTACCGTAAGAAAATTGTTCGGATGTACAACGCAGTGTTGCTAACATCCGTTCGGAATATATGTATATATTTCCCTACAATTAAAGCCATGTGCCTGTCAACAAGATTTTTATTTAAATCATTTACACTGGGTGGCTCTGATTGCAGAAGCATAAATTTTTAATCTCATTGCGTTTTGCAAAAGTTTTTGATTTGTTGTAGCATTCTATCATTTACTGCTGCAAATTACATTTAATTTACAAAATAGCCATCGCAAATGTAAAAAATAATACATACACATCTATCATTTGCGAATTTATCGGATTTTATTTATTGTTTTCATTTCACAGTTTTGGTATTGTTGTCTTATATTTAATATATTGTATGCATATATTTTGTTTGTTTAACGATCTAAAGCTTCAAACAATGGAATATCCGTGATTAATTACTGTTTATTTTGCAATTTTCAATACAATGTTACAATTACCAGCTTAACGTTTGACACTCTTTGCAAATTTTATTGTTTGTTGAGTATATAAATACAGAATATTTATGACTGTACACATCGCTTATTATTTTAAAACCTACAGCGTTATTATTAAAACGTAAACAATTGGTTACGTGTTTTTCACAAACGGACAACTGATAATACAAATTGGAAACAAATATTGTAGGCACACGTAGCGTTTGACCTTCCCAGTCAATGATTTATGCATGTATATTTTCCGACAAACCCTGACCAATATGTCACCTGTCCAGAGCGAGTAATAAAAAACGTCAGTGTTACCACAACATGAAAAAAATTAAATTTTGTTGGGAGTACACACTATTCTATTTCACTCGCGGCTTGTTAGTAATACTCATTTTTTAATAAAATTTAATTCAGTTCATATATTCTTACATTATATTCATACATTCTTCCTTATATTCTTACATATTCCATCTCATATACCTAAACAACGTTAGAAGTTATTCAGTAATATTTTCTATGAATTGAATATGATTTATTAATTTATAATGTAATTTTTTTGTGTCTGTCTTCAACTCTTCTGTAATTATAGTATTTCCAATATTTAATTAAGTACGATTTTTTTTAATACGTTCTTTTGTAATTATGTATTATTTTTAGTTTTTATGATTGAATTTCCGCATTTGATTAACTTTTATATTCTCATTTTTTGTATTTATCGTTTTACAGATATTCCGGTTGTCATTAAAATTTCCTTATTTAATGTGATTTCCTTTATTAATCAAGTTATATACGTGAGAGAGCTTGTTTTCTTGTACCTGGAAAAGAATTTTGCGTTGTGCATTAATCATATTTAAATGTATAAATTATGTCATTGTTATACCCTTATATGATTCTGAGAACTTCTTGCATAAATCATTCTCGCGTAAAATTTGTTTAACACTACATTACTTGAATCTCTGCTGTTTCCAGTTTTACATGCGCCTCGGTCTTGAATTATACAAACATAATTTAAAACAAAAATGACGTAAGGCAAATTATACGCGAAAAGAAGTTGTACTGTAGAGGTTTTACATCTTCATTTCAAAAGTTGCTAGAAGTATGTAGGTAGAATTGTTGGGAATTTAAAGCAGGGTGGGGAAAATAAGTCATATTTGTTTAGATTAAGCTTGACGCATTTGCGAGAGAGAACACAATAATATGTCAGATTCTGTGTAATTACTGATATATGGCACAGTGAGTTAAAAACTGTTTACACGGTGCGTAATAAAGTATAAGTGAGCAATTGAAAATTTCAATAGTGAATGAGGTTACCGTTTCGTATTTTCTTCTTCTGTCGGTACTGTGAGCGAACTTGTTTTCATTTTTTCTCCTCACCTCCCAGCCGCTTCTGTGCTGTCGCGGGTAATAATTCTTCTTTTAAAATATGCGCCATGTTACATGTCATGAGCAAGCTTAGATTTACTTCTTAACTTTTTTTTTTGAATACATTAAAATATTTAATGTATAACTGAGCTTTAAGATATAAATCATTTGGCTTTTGCAGAAGAACTTTCGTAATTTAATAATTATATCTTTGTTCTTATTTAAATATAAAACTATCTTTTTATTTAAATATGAAAGTAATTACTATAAGGAGATTTATCACGCACTTTCTTAACATCTTTTTTTTGCTAAAACGTTTGTATATTTATATTCATTTTGATGAATAAACTAACTTGAAAACCTGATCCGGTCATGGATGAAACTATATTGATTAATGGTTTCCGTGATAGATGTGCACTTGGAGGCCTACGTTAGTGGTAAGGTCAATGTACAGAATCCGCAAGTTAACAAATATGTACATGAGCAACGACTTCATTAAGGACATAGAAATACATTACAGTCAGATCGCAATTATCCGAAATGTAAACTCATAGGTATACTCAAAAGCTTGGATAAGGTAAAATAAAGTGAAAACTGATATTTCGGCGTAGATTATATTTATTTATAAATCACACTAAAAATTGTGTATTCCATAAAGAAGATTAAAAAAATGTGTCGATTCGGATTCAGCATTATTAGACAGTAGACAACAGATCTGTGGCTTTTCTGCATACAACCAGTTTTCTAAAATTTTTGATAAAATAAGTCAATATGCTGAAGAATTTCAATATGCGTGGTAATCTTCTTCGCCGATTAAAATCTATACCTATTAATAACAGAATTATTAATTTAAACAACTATAAGTCGAGAACTAGGGTATTCCACCGAAGTACCGCTTCGCTTCTTGAACTTGTTTTATTTTTTATTTCAGTACGCGAATTAGACATATTAGAAAATGAGAGGCTTCACCGTAGCCTTTTGTGCAATGTCAACCTCGTAGTTAGTCGTCCATCAGTGTCTCCTGTTCAGCATTCGTTTTAAGTAACGTTACTGTCAACAATGCCAACTAATAATTAAAGGCGATTTTTCGCGACATACCAGAACTTACCGGTATGGTTAAATTCGGTTACATTTTGTTACCTTGTTGCTTTATATCCCACTCTAATTTTTAAAACATTCTACATGATACCGTGTTTCTCGCTAAAAAAGGTTCGGTTACTGTATAAGGGGGTCATTCTAATCGGGGTTGCAAGTTACAACTTGGTATGACCCTACTTCCGAGCATTATATGTATATCGAAACTGCACAACGTCGTATCCCGTTACCACCGAACATTGCCGAGATTGTAGCTTCTTACCAGTTGCTATGGAGGTACCACCGTTGCTAGGTCGCAAATCCGATTAGAATGACCCCCTAAGAATACGCAATCTGAGGCAATTGTCAACGTACAGCGAAATGTTGATTTTTGATTTCCACTATTCTCTGATCATTTATAATAATTACATATTTTGTTACAAATTTATAGTTATAGATGTATAACGTAACATAACATAGGTACCTAGGTAACATAGCTTGCGCTTTGGGTTACCTACAATTACATGCAGTAAGTATTTTAACTACGTCATAATGTACGTCATACTCTCCTCCAGTGGTATCATTCGCTAAAATAGAGCGGTATGTTAAAGTGTTGTAACACAATGATACCGGTTTGTCGCGAAAAATCGCGTTTACATTTGTTATTATAAATCCTAACGGGCCTATGATATAATCTGTGATTAAAAAAAACTTTCATCAAAGCGTGTCACGAAAAACATTACGTATATTTCTAAAGGCGAATTTACATTATTCACTTTTGTTGATCATCATGGATGATTCATCCGCAGTAAAAAGTCTGAATTGAAACACTCGAATTTCTTCTCCAGTGACCGTCAAAAAGCGACCGTTGAAAAGTAGAACGTTTTCCTACTTTTGATGAACAGAGCAGATGATTCAACCGCGATGATAAATGTAAAGAATAGTTACGTTCAATGAAATTATCAAAACTCAGCAAACCGGAAACGACGTCATTGAACGACTTGTTTGGTCACAGCAAAATAGCAAATGCTTAGTTTTGCTGACAGTAAAACTCAGCGTCGATTTCTTTCGCTTCATTGCGCCAGGAGCAACACTAATGCGCGGGAAACGTATTTTTTATTTTAGTATTGTAAATATAACCTTTTTTTGTCAGCGTGAATGTTGCCTTTTGTATCACAGGTTACGAGAACAGATTTTAGATAAATATAAAACACTATCTAAATATTAATTAAGAAATGAGAGCTCTTGTCTATCTGTCAAACAATTTCAAGATATGCCGTTCAGTAACATCTAAATTTGACGTAGTTTGCTGCTTGCAAAACTAAGCAAATGATAAGTTCTGATAGTCTCATTGAACGTAACTAATATCTATGAAGGGCGAAGACTCGGTTGAACAGATCACCTTTCAGCTCAAAGGCATTTGTAGTTTAAAATTTTTAATTTTTTAACTTGTGAAGTTGTATTATTCGCATTGTAAAACTTATATGTTACAACTTTACATCAACTTTATTACAACTTTGTATCAACTTTACAACTTTACTTGCATGTCTTCCAGTTTTTCTTTTTAATATATTCCAAGATGCTTTTAACTAACGAACGTTGCAAGAGCATTTGAGCATTATGAGCAAAATATTACATATTTGACAACTGTTATTCGTCAAACGCCTAGGAAGTCGTCCTTTTTTCGTACTTAGGCCCACATTCATAATCAGTTCTTACATTTAAGAAAATCCTAAGCAATGTCTTAGACAATTTTTAAGAAATTTTTAAGCAATTGCTTGAAGTCATAACTTATGTACGTAAGGCGATTTATTTAAAAGCGTTTCACAATTGTCTCCAAGATATTCCACACTGTTCTTGAAGAAGTGTAAGAATTATTTGCAGCGACGAACAATTTTAATTTTTATTGCAGAACATGCGAGATATTGATGTTGAAAATATTGACATTGACTTATGAAAGTTCACGTCTATAGCCGTTTTCGTTTCATAAGTGATCCGCAACTGATCTGAACTTGAAATGATCCTGAACTGATCTAATTCCATTTGATCTCATGGTGGTATAAAAATAACGTTTTTTGTACGGATCAGATCTGTTCGACTCAGTGTTGCTCAGAGCTACTCCACTCGTTGAAACGAAAACAGGTTATGAATACATAGCAACTGAAGGAAGACAATCTTAAGACGAACTTACGAAAGATGGTCTTAAGCACTTGCTTAAGTCACTTCGGAAGAAGTGTTTAAAAGTTCTAGTTTACTGAAACGAAAAAAAATATGTTTTCGGAATAATTCGGATAAAATTGTTAATAAATATGTATAAATTAATCAGGAAAAATTTGTTTCAGAATTGTAAGGTTCTAAAAAGTAAACATTTCAGTAGCGTTACACTAAAGCAAATTTTGCATGGATTAAAAATTGGGTGGTGTGAGTCTATATTTATGCATATACATACCAAATAGCTGTGTACGTACGACATTCTACAGCGAGAAATAAAAATGGCCATAGGATTTGATGTTGAATAAATTATAATAGGCCTAACTAAAAATGTGGGAAAGAATTTAATTTCATTTTGAAACCATAAGTTCACTATGATTAATTTAGATCTATGATGTAAACCATAATTTATTTTATTCTTTTTGATCATGTTTCGTTTGAGACAAATTTTATTGAATACGTCCTGATTTTTGTTAAATAATATTCATTGTTGCTTCATGAAATAAGTCGGTGTTGAATATCGTAACCATAACTTGTGCGGGCAGAGCATGTATAACACAGCGATATCTTCATATAACGCGGTTGGACAGCTCTCGTATTTCTTGTATCAGTACTAGGAAACACCCTGCTGGCCTGCAGAGTTATATATTGCGGTCAGTGCTTGTACCGTGTAGTAGTACCAGCTAGGTACCCTATCTATAACTTACCATCTATCCTCAGGTGTTTATATTCAAAATCTACATTTCTTCATACCTATAGCGGAGCTTTTGTACGTTACGGGCAGCCCAGATGTATGCACTCAAAATGATTTAATATGGTCGCTCGGAATAGTTTGAAAATATTTCCAGAACGGTTCTGTTTCGAGCTCTGTCCCTTTTTACTTCTGCACATAATAAATGGCGTTAATGATATTGTCGTAACAACGAATTTTCAATAATTACTTTAATATATCATATTATAGGGCCGTAAATAAAACGCCTCAACACATCCTAAATTAATTTATAACAAAGTGCACTTTATAATTCTCAATTTATTTAATTACAAAGTACATTAAAACATGTGTTCATTAGGCTTTTAATTAGCAATATTTTACCATAAATTGTTATTTGTTGTAGTATACAAATTGATTTTGTTAATTATTCGCACACTATTCGCCGAGATCAATATTTGCACGACGCGAATCGATGCTTAATTAAAAACTGAATCGAACAGATTTTAGTCGTTTTGCATTGTCAGGACGAAACAAGCGGAACATGAATTGTGTATGGTGTTTGCATATTAATATTAGTTGGTTTTTAATTAAGTACAGAACTTGTTCGGCGCGTCCTTGCGCCTCACTGTGGTCTGCCTTCATCTCGGCTGCTGCTCTCAATATGGCCGACCATAATTAACGTAACTAATACTGCAGCAAAGAGATTAATATGCAATAATTTACTGCTGGCGCTGCCGAGTGGGTAACGCAGAAAACTGAACTAGCTTTGTCTGCAATTCGCCTGCACGCCGCGGAGCGGCAACATGATTAACTGACTTCATTTGGAACACAAATTCCGCCAAATGCAAATTTAATAAGTGTATTTGCGTTTTTGTTTCATCTAGCCGAGTCAGCTGGAAAACGAACCTTATTTAAATTTTTCGTTTCAACTTCTTGTTAATTATAAAATACGAAGTTTTTATAGCTTTTCTTCTATAAAAACCATTAGATTTACTACGTCTTATTAGTCCCATTCTTGGTTTTCTAGATTACGAATCTTAGCATATGTCTCTCCTCCCTTAAAACCTGAACAGAAGAGAATAATTTCTTTTTTTTTGTCTTCGAGCATCGTCACGAGCAAGCCTACGTATTTGTAGCGGTTTTTAGATATACGCACGTAAATCAGAGTAAAATGCTTGAGTAAATACTCACTGCTGATTTTAATTAACACGTTAAAATGCAGAAATTATGAAATAATATTAAATATATCCTCAACCGTCAGTAACAAGTATAGGGAAGTGTATAGCTAATTCAAAATAACTTTATGGAGCATCTAATGACGATATAAAAATAACACCGTTTCATTTAAAAAACAAAAGTTATTGCCCTTCATTTGTTGTCGAAATGAAAATAGTTTTACTGAATCCCTGTATAATGAAAAGTAACTTTTGTTACTGCGGTAGATACCTTCCACTTAGCTTGTAACAGTACCACAATATCTACTTTCTAACTTTCTTCATTCACGGAACCCTTATCAAGCTTACCATAAAATAACCTGACAGGCTCAAATTCGTTATAAAATATAAGGTGTTCTATTTAAAATAACGAAGTTAAACAGCGTACAGCTAAATTAGGACAGCCTGGAAATAATTTTACATTTTACGGAGCTTAAAAGGATAGATACTTTTGTATAAAACATTTTTCCATATATTCAATAGGAACGCCGTGTTTCAAATGTGCAATAATAATTTATATGTATAGTAGTGCTCGGTTATAACGAACCTCAAGGGACTAGGGAAATGTGTTCCTTATAACCAACCGTTCGCTAAAAACGGCCTCTGGGTATCGGTCTTTTTATTATGAATGTAGTTAAAAAGATACTTGAGAGAAAAATTAAAGGTTTATTCACGGTTTGACATGTTGTGTATGTAACGAGTATGTTGTTATGTTGTGTATGTTCAATTGAAAAGTTCATTAAGTTGGTTTTGATTCTTTGTTGAAAGAAGTTAGAGCGAAAAAGGGATAACTTCCTAAACCGATTGTCGTTTAAGAGATACAGTTGTCAAACAATTGTAGTGTTCTGCTTATAACATAACGTCACTTATTAGCTGCATTAGTGTGCACTATCTTCTTATCGTATTAATGTATGAGGTAAAAACAAGATGTGTGTACTCTGAATGCACATTAGTGCAGCAAACGAAAGCGCTAAACGTTAAGTGACATTTCACTTTAATCTAATTCAAGATCTGCTTCTGTTTATGAAAAATTCAAAGGCTATTTAATGAAATTTTCATTTGAACACTTTATAATCTAACGTATACATTACGTAAAATAGTTAGTCATTTTAGATTGAGTAACTGGTATTTTTTCGTCAATCTGTTTCTAAATTATATTAACCGAATCCTTTCACATTAGATTCAGTTCCGGATAGTTCTAGGTAAGTGTTGAAGATTTTCACAGCGTTGAATACACTTGATATGGTCAGAATTTCAGAAGAAAGTTCTCCTCCTTCACCTTTGTCGTTTTTTTATTCTGCTTCAACTGCATCATCTTTAATTCTGAAGTTAGCAAGTCATTGTCAATATTAACATAATTATCTAAATCTATTTCACTGATCAATTGGTGAACCAAACTATTTTTACTCCAAACCGATAGTATTGCGATAGCATTGGGCATAATGGCAGATTGTCATCTTCATTAAAGTAATGTTATTATCCATACAATGAATCAGGTGAGTCACGAAATCCTTCGATAATGCGTTTTGAGCGAGTCAATCATTTTTTGGTCTATTTATTATTCCGCATTTTCCTTGGAAGCACTAGCAGCTTCTCTATGTATCCTTCTCGTGTTAATGCTGCGACGTTATTAAATATGTCCATCTATCCTTTAGAACAAAGAGATGGCGCTTTCACTGGTTTTGCTGTTAATCCGGCGAACTTCTCTACTTTTGTTTGTAGAATGGAAGTTACACCCTCCATTTTAAGTGATTTTCTCAAATCTATTCTATTTCGTCTATAAGTTGATCCTTCTATTTCCACAACGTATGACCTTGGCGATACCTCTTCTTTTACTTTAGCTGGTATCTATTCCCCATTATTATTTTTCATCCATATTATGTCTTTTGCTTCTAGATTAGAAAGTTCTTTGCTGCTTTTGCTTTTTCTTTCTATCGTCAAGTTTTTCATTTATATTTGATTATTGCTTGGGAGTTAAATACTCTTTTGTTAGTGGTAGAAATGGTCTACATTTATTTCTTCTTTCTTAATTTCAGTAAAGCTATCCATAAGTCTTCCTTTTTATATTCTATTTTCTTAATTAATATTTTCGCTATCTTAATTGTTGCTTGTAATGATAGATTTGAATAGCTTTTTTGTAGACGACTTGTAAATTAAATCTTTGCAGTAATCTATATGGTGCTGATATAATAGACTTCTTAAAGATAATTTCAAGTGACTGTTAGTCAGTTTCAATTGTCATTAATTTATTACCGGCTTATGTACTTGCAAATCTTTCACAAGCAAATAAGATCGCAAAACATTCTTTTTCGATTTGTGCATATTGCTTTTCCGTTTTTTTAAGCGCTTTTGAAGCATACAATACAGGTTTACCTTTTTGCATAAGAGCTACACCTAGCCCATAACTACTAGTATCACCCTGTATTGTCTCCTTAAGCGTGTCGTAACATGTACTTACTACCTAATTGATTTAATGTTTTCATCATACTCTTCCCACTTCCAGTCTTCATCTACATGAGTTAAATTTCTTAACACAGCACTTACTGTTGCTAGACCTGGCAAAAATTTTCCCACATGTGAATGTATGTATATGTAATGAAACCTAAAAAAAACTTTGAAGTTTCTTCTTTGTCGTTGGAATAAGAGCCTCTAGAATTCCTGCTATTTTCTTAGAATCTGCTTTAACTCCTTAAGATGTTAATAAATTACCCATTACGGTACTGTCTCAAATTTTTATCTATATTTTTCCTTGTTCAACTTCATATTCTTCAGTCTTACCCTTTTAAATAGGTTTTTTCGTCATGATTTACCATATTCTAGCAAGTCATCTGCAATCACTTGAAACCTGGTCATTTTCCTAATAATTCAAGTTGCCTTCTCTGGAACTGCGTGGAGCCTGAAATTATGGAGTGATTGTTTGGTCTAGTTCTGGTTTGTATTTACCAGGTAGACGACAAAGGCCTTCAAATACATCTTTGTACTCTTCCAACAATCTTCTCTTTTCTTCTTGCTCTTCTCTACTTCTCTGAAACATAAATCTGCTAGCACTTTGATTAATTTTAAGTATTCACTAGTTTTAACTATTAACTTGTTTGTGAATTGATACTAAATTGCTTATTGTCTGAATTACTTATCATCGAGTTGCCTTCGATTGAAACATTTTTTTGCATTTATTGTTTTTTTAAGATACAAAGTCAAGTGAGAATGACAGAATAATTAATAATAATTAATGACAAATTCACTTGTTGTTTGTATGTCTTGTTTATGCTGCCAGCTATTATCTACAGGAACCGCAACACAAACAGTTGTCAATAAAAAAGAAGGAATAAATTAGAGGATTATGTGATAAAGACTAAGACACGGATTACTATGTGTCACAAATATGTTTACAGACGGTATATTATTCACACAAAAATTTTCGCCTTTATAGTAGTTTTGACGACTTTCAAATTAATTACAACATTATGAACTAATCAAAGATATTTTTCATTTTTCCATTTTCTGGAAATTTTTCTATTCTGCTTTGTATCGACTGCTTCCAATATTATTCAAATTATGTATTCTGTACTGTGTCGATCAATTAAAACGATACTCCTGCATGCAAACCCTTATGAACATTCAGCGACAAACATTCAAAATTGTAGGAATTAATTAACAAATTTCAATAATTTCGAAATATGTAACAGCCAACAATCAATTTCTCGGTCAAGAGCTCTCGTGTTTTTCCAATTCTGTACATTTTTTTAAGTATTACCTAGTAACAAAAATGAAGACGGTTTTTTTAGTTAAATAATATTTCTTATGTTTATAGAGACGAATACAAATAAAACTATTAATTCTCAATTAAAAATTTTGTTGAATTGTAATCTATTATATATTTTATACATAAAAATAGATTCCTAGGCAATAAATAAATTCGTCCGAAGCGAGTTTGCCAATGTAAATAATTATTTTTGCTAATGAGGCAATAAATCGTCGCGATTTTTATATTATTTCCCGATCTCTCCAACATTCAGGAAATGACTCTTAATTAATGTCCTTAGAACTTTTATGCGACGCGGCGTTATTTTAGCGACGAAATGATAAATTCAACAAACTCATGGTTTTTACATTAGTAAATTTGTATTATTGCGATATGCCGAAACCATTTGTGTGATTTGTATGCGAAGTTGCGAGCCGGAGCACATCCTTTGATTTATATGTCTGTAAAATATGCATTATCTAAATTTGTGCTCTATCTTTTTTATTATACTTTAGATGGGCCGTAAATCATTCTAGTCGTTGGATTTGTGTAGGTTGAATGCAGGTTAAAATTCTACATGATGAATTAATAAGAACAACTTCATCAGCATTTTGTGTGTTACAAATTCCATTCGTATTTTTTCCCGTTTTCCTTTTTTCGATTTGAGAACTAAAATTGATTTTATGATAAACAAAAACACACTTTTTATTTTACCGTCTGACCCGTCAATTCCGGTTTTGGTGAAGATTTATATTGAACTTGGAGTGTAAATATGCGGTGTTCCGTCACACCCATTTTTGCGGTTCCGTTTACAGAGTGAATTTAATCTACTTAAAATTCCCCTTTTTGTAAATGGAAAAGAAGGGTTGTAAATTATCTCCAATACTATAAGAATTACGATGCGAATTTCTTTAGGGGTTGATCGAAAATATTTAGACTAAATTAAAATAAGAAGCAAATTTGATTGGTTATGATTTATATGGATTGTAATCATTACCTTGAATAATTTGTGTCCAACATCTGCTTTATTTTCTATTAACGCAAGGAGGAGATGAGCAACATTTTCCACAAAGGCCCTTGAAATTCAATTATGTTCTGGTTACCTGCGAGCTGTTTTTTTTTTCTTTCCTGAAACCCGTCGATCTACGCTTATACTCGTCGGACATGCCACATCACCATTTAGTTAATATAGTGTGTTTCAAGAATAATACGGCCGGCGCTCGTTTCTCACCCCACAAAGAATTTAATCATACCAGAAAATTGGAGTATACATCTTTTTACTCCATATGAATTATATGAATGTGATAAATAAGAGAGATACATTTTTATTTTTTGTTAAGAGATAGTGCATGCGCCAAATAAGTAGTAGTACACATATAACTTATTGTAATTTTATAGAGGGTTGATACATTTTAAAATGTGCTGAGTGCGCAAAGAATGAGCAATGTGACGTTCGCCGCCATGCTGTCGCACCCCTTCTACTTACGCGACCCGCATACACATCGCATCCGTCTCTTATCTCTCTTCAAACTCAATAAATAGGAAACTGCACAACTCCTTTATCCGTCTCTCAAGTTTTCTATACAACTTTTTCATTTCCCGAAGGTTCGATCAGATACAGCTATTCCCGGCATAATGTTAACTCTAACTTCGCTCGGTAAAAATTTATGCGGGCGCGCTCTGGAAGATTTCGGAAAGCGACGTGTTAAATCCAACTTTTTGATTGCGTCTATTTTGCGAAGCTAGTTAACCGCAAGATTAGCGGGTCTCGCGGAGTTTCATCAAATCCCAATGAGATCCGCTCTACCTTCCAAGCCCAGGATAAATTGGGGGATTGTTCCGGCTTACGGTTGAGTAATGCTGCGTCGGTCCGCGTTTGCAGTCCAATATATCTACCGGCGCTTCCATTCTATATTTAATTCTGGATTTATATTTGCCCATACATCCTCGAAATTTGATGCATTATTATACCTTGAAATATAATTTTGAGAACGCGATAAATCTCGAAGTTTGGGAAGTGCAGGGGCGCGATAAGAAGCGACGGATTGCTGCGCCGCCGGCAGGGATCACAAAACAAATAGATCAAGATTGGAGCCGGCCCAGTTGCGTTCTGCTGGGCTCTGCATGTTGTATTTCTCTTCTAAGAACACAAATTTACTTCTTTCTCTGCTAGACTGGAAAACCGGATGTTGATTGCGACAAACGGAGGGAATATACGAGAAATGATATCCTTCATTTAACAAATTGCTTTTTGAAAGATTGAGAAAAACCTGAACAAAGAACAATGAATTCAAATTGAGCTACAATTATCTTGAACTCCAGAAATTTCGCTGCTCATTTATGAGACACATGTCTGATCAATATACGTCAAACAATTACAAAAAAATCACATCTTAAACTTGATACTCAATTAATTAATGTTTGTAAGATTTCTTTGACAACAATATAAGGACTTACACCTTAAATTATCATTCTTTTTTATCCCTTGCTAACAGCAAAACCCTAATTTGTAATCAGATTCTTCGAAAATTTGTAAATAAAACACTTGAGATTATTTACGTCTTTTCTTTCTTACAATTTATAATACAGGTAATTTTTTTACTATATATCGATCGATCGATGAGTCAAAGAACTTTTATATATCTATTATTTCTTTCTAATTTTCGTGAAACGGCCTTACGGCTTTTGTCATGTCATGTCACTTCGTCGTATATTTTCTTGCGCAGGCCGGTTAAGAGACTCCGTCTCGCCAAATCTAGTAGGTCGTGGTTTGAAATTATATTAGATGTCGACCAATGACATATTTAAATTACAAAATATCGCAGATTTTTTTTACATTTAAGCAACCAAAATAGAACTTGTCCATTAAAACTCGCCTTCGGTTCGTTTTCTAAACCATGACACGTGCGTTAAAATCATGTCTCATGAAACTTGTTTTTTAATATAGGTACTATTATAAATTATCAATCCTTCAGATAACTGCAGCATCTTCAAACTGTCCTGTACAGTTTTATTAAAATAAATTTAACCAAAACAATATACCGGTAGTTGAGTGAAGAATAGGAATTCAATGAGAACAATAGCGTAGATAATTTTAGATTAAGTCTTGAGGTGCAAGGTTCTGATTAGGGAAAGCGCCACGTTTCAGCAATACACGGACCTCATGCATCTCTTTAATGTGCCTAAACCTCTTTCTGTCTGTCATATTGCTTATATTCTTACGTGAAAACATTTAGAATGATTTAAAACAATTACTCTTTTCTGAATTGTTAAATTCGTTAATTAAAGGCACGTAACTTTTACTAGGAATGTATTGATAGTATACATTTAATTAATTACGATAAAAAACTATTATGACAACGGTAATTGTTCACACACGCCTACGTCGACTAACTTACACAAATTTATAAAACTAACATTCCCCCCTCGGAAGGATTTCAATCATCTTGATAATCATTACGAAAAATTCCTGTTCAATCAGTCGTACTGAAGCATTTTATTGCAATGAATTTCATGAAGATTCCAACTTAACGGCTTTGTCAAGATGTCTGCTGGATTTTCCTTTGTTGGTACATATCTCAATTTGATAATTCCATCCATCACTATCTCTCGAATAAAATGATGTTTTATTGCGATATGTTTTGTTCTCGACTTGTCGATGTAACTTGTAGCATGTGCGATAGCTGCTTGGTTGTCACACCAAATGAAAGTTGACTCTCCAATTATTTCGCCTAGGTCAAGGGATTTATGTAATTCTCTGATCCAAACAATTTCCCTTGCACAGTCGGCCATTGCTATATATTCAGCCTCCATTGTGCTTAAAGCAACTGAAGTCTGTTTTGCACTTTTCCAAACTACTGCAGCACCAGCTACCATTACTATGTAGCCACTGGTACTTTTGCGATCACTTGCGCATGTAGCCCAATCTGCATCGGCGAATGCTGTGAGAGGCTGATTCGTAAGTCGATATGTAATTCTATGATTTTTAGTTTCTTTTACATACCTAAGTACTCTCTTTGCGGCTTCCCAATGACTTCTGTTGAAACTGGAACAGTACTGGGCTAATTTAGCAACTGCGAAAGCGATATCTGGACGTGTCCTTTGGGAGAGATAAAGTAGTCCACCTATAAGTTCACGATAGGGGAGATTTACATAATTTTCTTCATTATTCTCCTCAAGAAAATTTGGTTTAATTTCCATCGGTGTTTTGATTCCTTTTGCATCCAGAAGCCCGAATCTCTTGAGCAATTGATCGATGTATTCCTCCTGAGAAAGAGTAATACTACCATTTTGTCCTTTCTCAAATTTAACACCTAACATATGTGAGATTAATCCTATATGTTTGATTTCAAAGCTGTTTTCTAATAATCTCTTTACTTTCTGTCGCATCTGTTCGTTCTCAGTTATTGCAAGTATATCGTCTACATATACCGTCAGTATTGCCTTTCCATTCTTCACGTTGAGTTCATAAACACAAGCGTCTACTTTATTTCGAACAAATCCCATATTTGTCAAACATTTATTTAAGTGATCATTCCAGCATCTGCCACTTTGTTTAAGCCCATATATTGATTTCTTCAATTTGCAAACGAGTTTCTCTTGACCACTTTGTATGAAACCCTGCGGTTGTTCCATATATACGGTTTCTTTTAAATTACTGTGAAGATAAGCACTCTTTACATCATATTGATCAATTAACCATCCCTTCTCCACGCTAGCTGCGACCAGCAAACGTTACCTCAAAACTGGAGACAGGAGCATAGACTTCATCATAATCTATTCCTTTCCTCTGGCTGTATCCTTTTGCCAACAGACGAGCTTTGAAAACTTGCGTATCACCTACTGTTTTCTTCTTATATACCCATCTGCATTTGACTGGTGTCAGGCTAGGAGGTAACTCCACCAATTCCCATGTATCATGTTTTATCAGTGAATTCAATTCTTCAGTCATTGCTTCTATCCATTTCGAAGATTCGATAGAATTGATTGCCTCATGATCATATAATGGATCTTCCTCTTGGGTACCTTTCATAATGTTTGATTGTGGCAATTCAGCGTACTTCGGTTTAGTTGAACGAAGTGTCATCTCATGTTGTCGCTCTTTTACTTGTTGCGGTTTTGTAGGATCCCTTTTTGGTCTTCCAGGTTTATTCTTCTTAACCACATGATCCGATAATGAGTCTATGTATTCACTTTCTGGTATCTCAAAATTTAATGTATTTTGAGATTTATCTTCAGTATCATTGACTTCATCCTCACTTACGTCGTCTCCTATGACTGGTCCTTCGTGGTGAATATCTATGACATATTTGGGTCGCTCACTTGCGTTTGAGCTCTTACCAGAATACATTTCGTTGAACACGCAATCACGTGACTTTTGAACCTTCTTCGTTTCCGACATCCAGACACGATATCCGCGGCCATGCAATGCGTATCCCACCAATATTCCTTTTTTAGCTCTCGCTGACAATTTTGAATACCGTTTCTGCTTTGGCACATGAACAAATACTTCACAACCTATAGCTTTTAGATGTCTCACACTGGGCTTTTTCCCTAACCACAATTCATATGGAGTTTTCCTCTTGTTGTGACTATTTGTAACCCGGTTTCTGATGTATGCAGCAGTGTACGTTAGTTCAGCCCAAGAACCCTTTGGCAAGTTATTTTCTTGAATTTCTGCTCTCACTAAATCCATCAGCGTTCTATTAATTCGTTCCGCCACCCCATTTTGTTGCGGAGTATATACCATCGTTGTTTCGTGGCGTATTCCTTCGGTTTCGCAGAATTCTATCCAATTCTTCGAACAAAATTCGAGTCCGTTGTCAGTCCTGATTCGTTTAACCTTTTTGTTAATTTGGTTCTCGACCTCAGTTTTCCACTTTTTGAATTCACTCAGAACGTCTCCTTTCTTCTGTAGAAATCGTACGAAAACATATCTGCTAGCGTCATCCACAATGACAAGTACATATCTCTTTCTTCCCCAGCTCGGAACGTCAATTGGACCCATCAGATCAGCATGTACAAGTTCCAATATCGCTGTCTCAGTCTTCGTACTGTCATTAAGTGAATTCTTTGGAAATGGTTGTCGAATTGACTTCCCTGCCAGACAACTGTCGCAATGAGTTGGAATACTTTTCTCAATGCTCAAACCTAACACAGATTCTGCGTTGGCCATTTCTAGAATTTTGGTTTTGTTAACATGCATCATTCTTCTATGCCACAAATCAATTGGTTTCGCTTCAGTGTTTTTATAAAGCGAATTTAACCTGTTTTCCTTGCATGGTTTTGCTTCAATAACATACAGTTGACCTTTTTTCTTTGCTCTAATCAGCAGCTGTCCTGTTTCATCATAAATAAAACATCCATTCCCGTCGAAAATAACTTTCTTTTTATTTTCCGTCAATGCTCGAACGGATAGAATTCCATAACCAATTTCTGGAACTAACAATGTATTTTCTGCTTTAAAATATAAACTAGAACCTGCAATCCTAGCTTTTATTGTGCCCTTTCCGATTGTAGATGTAGTTCTCCCATCAGCCATTATTATATCTTCGATAGCGTTGTTTTTGCTAATCTTCACGAAATAATCTTCATGCGGCGTCATATGATGAGTTGCACCGGAATCTATTATCCAACTGTCACTGCTTATCGTCACCAAACCGCAGAATGCACTCATGTTCATCACATTTGTCTTTTCCTCCTTCGGCTTTTTGTTCTTTTTCTTAGGACAAAATCTTGCAATGTGACCTTTTTCTTCACAGTAGTAACAAATAAGCTCACCTTTTTGCGTCATTTTTGTTTTTATTTGTTCACTTCTTTTACAACTTTGCGTTGTTTCTGATTGCTTTCCATATTTTTGATTTCTTTTGTTTGATGACATCCTTTTAGTTTTCATGAACAATGCTGATTGTTTGCTGTCACCGTTTTCTTCTGCCAGTAAGCGTCTTTTGATAGTAGCACTTGTAAATTCAGCATGTGGGAGATTACATAATGCTGAAACCACTGTATCCCAATCATCTTGCAATCCACAAAGAATCGTCATGGCTAAGTCTCCGTCTTCTATTGTGTCGCCAATACTCGATAAATCTGCCACTGTCTTATTGATTTGGCCTAAGTAATTTTCTACGGTTTCATAATCACTCATTTTATATGAATATAACTTCCTTCTAAGTTGAACTGTGCGGAATTTACTTTCTTTTGGGGCATATAACTTCTGCAATTCTTCCCAGACGTCCTTTGCTTTCGTTAGATGACGTATGTGCATTTGCTGCTCATCACATATCGCAAGTGCGATTTTTGCGTGCGTTTTTCCTTGACGTGACGTGTATGATTTTCTTTCGTTGGCGTTTACATTTTCTTCTGGTTCATCTTCTCCAGGTTCAATGACGGTCCACAAATCACTTTCCATGAGAATCATCTTCATCTGATACGACCATGATGCATAATTCGCGCCGTTCAATTTCTCAATTGTATTCCTATTATCCGTCATGCTTTTCTTTTTATCAATTTACACGTACAGACAGTATTTCTTGCGCACACTGGACCCATAACCATTGTTAAATTCGTTAATTAAAGGCACGTAACTTTTACTAGGAATGTATTGATAGTATACATTTAATTAATTACAATCAAAAACTATTATGACAACGGTAATTGTTCACACACGCCTACGTCGACTAACTTACACAAATTTATAAAACTAACATGAATAAAAATTAGAGTGAGGTGAAATTTGAATATCGAAATGCGATAAATTTTTTCACAAAATTTGGTAAGGAACCAAAAATTATTTCGTATTTAATGATGGAAATGATTCCTTATTTTTATTTCAGGTAAAATTTTGGATGAAACAATTTTGTTGGAATTAAAATTTTGTATAGGACGACCCAAAATCAGATCGATCCACTTTAGCCAGGACTAAAATGAAATAAAATTTATTCGACTGAAAAATGAAGGTCTTTTTGGGTTCTTTAGAATTTCCAAAGCAAACAATCTGACAGTTCTGCACGACGACTTAGGCGTCATCACCATGAAGAATTTCTTGGTTGTTTACGCCAGAACCGAGACTTTTCAAGCAACAAATTTCATAGGAAAACTTCGACAATTTTCGAGAGTAAGAGCCGTATTACACTATGATATTTCTTGTAACAAATTTATTACGAAGTGAGTGAGAAGGGCCAATTCAACCAATCTGAATTCACTATGTAACAAAATTGTTATCAAAATTGTCAAGTGTAAAACGGCTCTTAGAAAGGCATTTTGTCGGTTAAATTTACGAAAACACGGGACATTAATATATTAAAAATAAGAAAAATTAAGAAATTGCAATAAAGCTTGAAGGATGTTTTAGATATTTTAATTTCTTCTGTTAACTATCATAAAGATGCTCGTCAGTGGCCAATGTTTAATCTTTCAAAGAATAAAATCTGAAAAGATTTGCGATTATCACGATTACAAGTTTAATTGGCACGATTTTTCCTAAATCCCACAAATTTAGGCGAACGATTCGTGTAATACAACAAGGCTATCCTATCACACTATCTATCCGGTAATTAACAAGTTCGTGCGGTGGTTGCAGATCTCACGTGAAATCACAGCGTTGGCGGCCAACTATTGAATGAAATCTACAATCGAGATGCTGAACTAACATCTCTATACATACACTCAGTATCGCATGAAGGGGTATTCACTCAAATTGCAACTTGTCTCTGTTTAGCATTGAATTCAACGTTTAGAAGTGAGCGAGAGGACAAGGGAAAGACGTGCAGGTTTTTCGCAATGATGTTTTTAAAGATCACCAGTGTCTGTGAAGCCAGTCGATCGTCTCTGACGATAAAGACGCTAATATATTTACTTATACAGATACGCCATTACATTACATTGTGAACTCGCTTTCCGCATCAAATAAAAGTAAATACGCTTGAAGTTTATACATCTCTACATGTAATTAATGTTTTACATTCTATCACAACAAATTAAGATAAAGCCGATATGTTTACTTAATGACTTTATAAGTATGCCGTTTAGCGAACGAAAGTCCTAGCAGACTTTGCACGTAGCGGAATAATTTAAACCGTAATCTTGCATCCAGTTGAAAGTATTCGTAGGTCCCAATTTATTGTCGGAATGACGTGACGTCATGACGTGACCACCTTAGATCGTGGATTCCTTAAATTGATGAAACAATCCAGTGCAGATCACTATCATGCTAATACGGTCATGTCTTCTCATTAGAGATAAATGTAAATGTCATCTCGTGGAAAATTTTATGCTTTGTTAGTTAGTTAAAATTTTTCCGTGTCCCTAACTCTTACATCCTGAATTTACCGCAAGTGTTTAATAATACAACTGCGGTTTACGCTGCGTAAAAGCTAATTGAGAATTTGTATGTGTTGTATCCATCTTAGCGAGCTGGTACAATTTATGTCTTCACCGGCTTGCTTTATGGCTATTTTGCAGAACTCGTTCTGCGGCCGCAAGATGTCTCTATCGTCGCGAGGATAGCTTTATGGTTATTCCAGAGCAATTAGATTAGTCTGTTGTAATTCCAGTTTTTGTTTGATCATGGACTTGCGACAGATGGCGTTTGACTTATTGTCTCTTGCCGAAGACTTGAAATTTTGAAGGCGAAGTTTGTTTTACAAAGTTCGGGATTTAATGCGAATTTATAACTAACGATCCTCGACGCAATAAATTGCGTCTGTCACTTTTATTTGCATGTTTTACGTATTTCGTTCTAACTAATATATCCGAGGACAAATCGAGTACCTGCAACGTGCATCTTTTTTGAAGGTAGTTTTTTTTTTCTTTATAAACATAATTACGGTGGCCTTGCCGATATACAAAAGGTACGGTTCAACGTCTCGTTTAAATACAATATATACAAATTCCTTCAGGTAACTTTGGATTATGAAACATTTTCTAACTTAAAGAAAAAGTGATTTTATAGAATTTAGAGTGTATGTTTTATAAATATGTGTAGATTGAATTATCAGGATTAGTTTGTTCTTCGTTGAAAAGCCTCTATATCATATTGCGTGTTTACTGTATATTTGTTTGCCGTGCGCAACAAAGATTATAGAAAAATGTTTTATGAAGCCTGGTGCTAAATAAAATGTAGTACGCTAGTAACTAGCCTGTTGAGATGTATTTTTAGTTAATTCGTTTTTATTGTCACTGTAGAGGATTTTAAAAATCAGTGAATTAGGATCAACGGATGTCATTTTGCATTTCCTAAAAATTAAGTATGTATTAGATATAAAATAAAAAAAAGAATTTACGTATTTATAGAAGCTTTACAAAATTTTGCTATAATTACTGTTTATTTGTTCATTGACGTTTCTTTATTGAATTTGTGAGTCAAGAAAAGGAAACGTTCGGCTTTTCTAATAAGCAAAATTAAAATTGAGAAAATGTTCAGCAATGAGTTTTTTTTACAACTGTTAACAGGCCTTGCACACATGAAATGAAATAATTAATAAAAATACTAGCATGAAGTTAATTCGCTTGTAATATATCGATACATTTTTAATTGAAAACCTCAAAAACAAGACAACAATAAAAAAATGAAAATCAAAGAATGGTTTAGAAATTGATTGTACCTCATTAAATATAGATTAACGCATTTAAAGAAAACAAACAGAATATCTTAGGTACTTTTAATATCTACTTTTACATCCTCTAGGTGTAGGTAATTAATGAAAAGAAATGAAACAAAAATGCACTAGCACCGATTTGGTTTCATCTACTAAACGAAATATAAAACTTCAAGAAATCCAACTCTAACTATTTTAAAAACTTCAGGAATTCTGAAGTGATAATAAATTCATCATCATTTCCTGATATTTTAGTATATATTCTTATTATGAAAGTCCCTTTGAAACACTCTACACTAGCTCAAATGGGTTATATTGGCTTTGGTGTGGCAGCAATCGTGAATCCTGCAATGCCTAATTATTATCAATAAAATATTCGCTTTGGTTTCCGCGCCATTTAGTTAATTGCAAAAATTCGGCTTCGATTGAAATAAAAATATTTTATCACACAACATTCCAATGATATATGGTTTTTCTAGAGAATCATCTCGCTGACGTACAGTCAGAATCAAAAGCAATGTCTCCCCTATACTTTTAAACTGCGGCCTGATCCCTTCTGACTACTATAATAAGTAGACTGATAAATAAACATAAAATAAAAACATGAAATAAAATTCTGTACGTATTTGTTTACCTTTAAAATCGCGACTTAAAATTTTATTGGGGAGACATGTAAATGTAAATGAAACCTCATTTAATGCGAAGATCCAGGTAACAGATTTTAAGAAAAATTTTAAAAGTGTTCTCTGCTCATTTCGAAGCACACTAAATAACGGGTGCGTAACAATTATTGTGGCCTGGGTTGCTATGGTATAAAACATGAATGGCGATTCTTACTTCACACAAAATTATTCAACCTGACATTTGTAAAATGAAAACCAATTCCAGAGTAAGACTAATTTTTGAATATTACCTATTTTATTTCGATTTTAAATAAAAATTTAACTCAAAAATTGTAAGATAAAAGAAATGAACTTCATGAACATAAAATAGAGACATTTTACGAAAATTCAAACATTTACAGTGATTGGTGAAAGTGCTCTCCATTAACATCTAAACATAAACTAACCCGCATTTTTAAGCTTCCAAACACATTTTTTTAGAATCTTTTCATCAACTAATCTGCATTGTCCAGTAATATTGTCTCTTAGATTTTGTAAGGTGTGCACTGGAGTTTTAAAAATCGATTTTTTTTAATATGGGAATAGAAAGTAGTTCAGGTGAGTTATGTCACAAGACCGCGATGCAAGTAAGTAATAGTGGTAAGAGCAACATGAGAATCTTGCTGAAAGAAACAATTTTGAAGGTCGTTGTCGTGGAGTTCGTTGATGAACGGTAGGAGAATATTTGTACGATGGGTTTCTGCATTCATATTTGTTTGTTCAGAATTACTCTCTCGTTGTCATTTACTTCAATCATAAGAGTCAATGGTTCCATTTTAATAGCGTGGAGAAGAAAGTTCAAAAATGAATTTAAATCAAGAGCATTTTTGCGCTATGATTTCTTATGATTGTCGCAATAATTTAACTGAACAACAGTGCTTAGTAGGACTTGTCGCGGCTTTTTGGTAATGAAACACAATCGAAAACGATAGTGATTCCAGGAATTCAAAATTGGACGTAGCAAACTGATTTTCGTCAAAGTCGTTCATTAACTGCAGCTGTTCCAAAAACATTGATGTTGTGCGAGAAAAGATAAAATGGGCCGACATGTGACATCAGTAGATAGAGGCATCCTTAGGCATAGTCATGAAACAAATACAGGGTGTTGAAAAATTCGATTGCCAAATTTCTAGGGTAAGTAAATGAGACTAAAATAAGCTATTTTTGTTATATAACCTAGGGACGGAAATTAATAATTACTTTATGATACTTTTTCAACACACAAGACAAACATTAATACATTGTTGTGGAAGTTGGGAGCAACCATCTTGAGCTAAGGTTGTAACCGTTTTCTGAAATGTTATACTTTTAATTTTTTCGTTTTAGTAAATTAATAATTTCTTTATGTTTCTTCTATTTTACAGTCTCATTAAGTAATCATTAATTTCGGACCCTGAGTTATATAACAAAAATGGCTTATTTTAGTCTTATTTACTTACCCTAGAAATTTGGTAATCGAATTTTTCAACGCCCAGTATATGTATACGTTTTTACATGAACATTTGAATGTTAAAAAAACTGTGAATCGTGTGAAGTGGTGTCAGGAACTGCTCCAAAAATTCAATGGGGAAACATGGAATCGACATCGTCACAGGTGATGAAACTGGAATTTATTGCAATGCTCCAGGGACAAAATATCAGTCGACTGTTTGGGTCTTCTAAAATCAGGACAAACCAATAAAGGATGTTCGTTTACGAGGTGTTTCGAAAAAAATGCTCGCTTCGTTCTTCAACTTTACTGGTCTTATTGCTTCGATGATTTCAGAAATCGAGAAACAGTTAATGCTGATTGGTGAACAACAATTTGCTTGCTAGAAGTAAATTAGAAAAAATAATGTGAAAAATGGATCATCCTGCATCTTGACAATGCAGGTTCACTCACACACAACAGCTGAAAGTTTATCACCCAATGACTTCTTCCTGTTTCCTTAGGTGAGGAACAAAATGCGGTGTCAGCGTTTTACGAGCTGAGGCTGTTGAAGCATATAAGGCGTACGTTTCGGATGTACAGCATTCTGAAAAGAAAAAAATATTTCAAAAATTAGTTTAATCGTACGCTAAAGTGTATAAAAAAATAATGAAGCCACTTTTTCGAATTCTTCTAGTATTCACATACTTTCCCGAAGTTTTCGCAGCATCCCACGTATAATCTTGCTTTTTAAGTAATCGAGATCTACCCGTGATGCCATTTTCTCTTTTAAATATTTAGGAAATTACAGTATATTTAGGTGAACAACCCTCATTATAATTTGGAATTAATTTGTTTTAAGTTACATTTGTAAAGCTTGTAAAAAAATAGTAGATTGAGGTATACATCAAGGGAGTGAAGTGTATGATTTTTACCCGACGTGTAGTTCCTAGCCTGAGGGTTCTAAAAAACACCGAGGTGTATATACTATTTTTTGCACGACCCAACGATTTTAATTGAAAAAATATTAAAGTTTTCGAATTATTTTTAACTGTCAGCATGACATTCTTATTTTACGAACACAAAAATCACATCGGTTCTGATGGATGGCAAACGAAATATTAAGTTGGCCATACTTTTTTGCCCAAGGGAGTAAAACAGCCACTTTGCTCCTTAAAATTGTGGGAGTAAAATTGCTCATTATATAGAGGTCGTGCAAAAAATTGATTATAGAGAACAGTAATGTTATTTTTTGCACAGTAGTTACTACTTACTGGATATAGAAAAAGTCGACTTGTGTTACGTAGACATGTGTAAATATATTGGTAATACAAGGTCCTCATTAAATACAGTTTATTGGACAACTTACAAAGCTAATATACTGCCTTGAAGCCCGTTTTTGAAATTATTTTATTTTAAGTAGGTATTTATTAAATTGTTTTAAAATATGAATCTATTAAAATTTCATTTTGCTTTTTACTAGTCGGAAGATTAATTTTGAGTAAATTTTAATAGATTTCCGTAACTACTGAATTAAAAGACAACTTTCTGCATTAGCTCGTCTCTTTGTGTTAGATTCGGTCATTCGCTAGGTTGAGTTTGAGACGCACTTTCTTGGTCTTAGTTTTGGCTGTTACAATTTAGTTGCAAGCAAGCTTTCTGTATGATAAAGTTTGTGCATTAATTCAGGAACAATAATGTTGGTACCACTTATACCACTTATTGTACTTGTTGCCAAATGAATCAGTCTTAATTTATCGCTCGAAACTCTATCATTATAATTGCATGTTTGATTAAAGTGGTAGTTGTTGTCGTCGTCAATATCCGCTAACTATTTCTCTTTAATTAAAATACCCATATTCACCTTCATAACTTCGAAATTATACATGAATTCCGAATTCCTTTACGTGCGCGTACGATAATCTCCAAAGCATACTCCTAACGGTTAAGAACGCGTCACGTAAACACTTTCTAACTAAGTTGACCCGCTATAAAATACATTTATCAAACTGGAAAAAAATCTAACGGCTCTGCATTTTTATCTCGTATGAAAAACAGCAAAAAAAAATCAACAAATCTCTGTCGTCTACACTTCCCCGAAATTTAAAGTACTCTTATCGAAAAGCAATCTATATTTTAAGCTCCCTTCCAGCAGACACATCCTAGAAGTCTCACTCCCTCCGTGCGGGGCTCCTATAGATTCACAACCCTAGGCAACCACGTGACCGGCAATCATTCACCCTGAGACAGCCAACTCGTTGCTATGGAAATAAATCTTAGATCTTTCTACTTCTAATTGGCTCTCTTTTCGTTAATGCGACTCTCTATTAATGTAGGTATGCTGTAGCCATTAACTAAGAATTACTTAACTATTTAGAGTTGGCTAATTCCTTTTTTTGTACAAAGGTCTTCTTTGTTTTTCACACATGATTATATTATGATGATATAAATGTGTAGGTATGGGCATTATGCACATATACATACTTATAAACATAGTGTATTGATATGTTTATGTAATACAGAAGTAGAGAACGTTTTGTATCCACAGATTAAGTTTCCCCTCCAGTTAAACGTGTACCATTTATTTACTCCGCATGTTCCATGGCATGTGAGCCTTCGTAAGATGGATTACCATTGCATTTCGGTCTCAATTTCTCCCGTTCGGACTACTTTCAAATTAGTGTAGTAGGCTGACCAAACACGAACAATTACTGTTCGAAAATTTATGTCACTGTGCATATGAAGGCTCCACCAGATTTGTAGAAGGAACAATTTCAGTTTGTTAAATTCATGTCAAATAGATGAGGGGGAAATTTTTGTACTCACTTTTAATATAGTAGTAATTAGTTTTGTTTAATTTTGTTACTTAAAGTATTGTGACCTTGTAAGCAAAAATTAAATTAGATATAAATATTTATTAATAGATTATGTAATAATAATTTACCGATTCTAAACCTAAACTCGTTGACGCTCTTAAGATTTGACTTGCCTAAATTAGAATTTATTTCAAACTTTCACAAAAGTGTGAAAATTATAAAATTTTCTTCATTCCAGACAATAGGTTAAATTAAATCATACGAAATATTTATCAACAATTTGACCAAAATGATTCGACTTCTTTGATAAATATTATTTCCTAATTTATGTGTTTCAATTCTTAAAGATATTATGTTAGCATTTATAAATAATTGTCTTCCTATAAATTGTCTTTATTTTTGCAATACAACTACAACCGGTTATCAAGTGGTGTATCATTCGAATTAATTTATCTAGGACCTAATGAAACTAATGAGTTGATTATGTTCATTTCTGTAAGGATCATAAGTTCTGTAATGTTGTAACTCAATTATTAAAAAATGGAATTTTGACGTTCTCTGTAAGGTATGATTTCTTCTAGGTCTCTAGGATTACTTGTAAGTCCCTGCGATATTATCTTTGACTTACAAGAAATCGTATTTTACTGAGAACTTCAGAATTCAATTTTGTAATGAGATGTGAACAGAATTGACCCATAAGTATTCGTAAAATTATGTAAGGAATTTTAAATCTTCAAATTATAAATGAAATTGTGAAATTAGAATTACGAGTTTTTATTTTTGATGTCTCAGAATTTTGGTTTATTTAGATGGAATGACTTCAAACTCTAACTTTCTGCCAAAGTGTTATACTTATATTTGAAAATCACTCATTGGAACACTTTAGACGAATTGGATATTATTTGTTATTTAATTTGATTTTAAAGAGGTTTTGAAATAATGACAACTTTATTAAACCGTTAATTCATATCATAATTGTTTCGGGATTCATAAATTTACATCATGATCAAAAAGGGTATTTAATGCCATTAACTTTTATAATTGGCGATGGTTACTGTCAATAACTAAACATTTCTCGGCTTTATTAACAACACTACAGACCTTTAGTTAACAATTACACAGTGAAATTTTGTATCATCGTAAATTCTTTTATTCAATATTCAGATTTTGTATTATTGAACATGAACCTTACAAATGTTTTGGTTCTGATGTTAATTGCTTAATTAGTAAGGTAGGTAAGTATTGTAATTTGTAGTTAGAGTTAAAGAAATTCGTTTGAATATAGTAGGGAGTTTTTGGCAATAGGTTCCGTTAAAATTTACATACGTTAAACGTTAAAACTCTGTTTGTGATTGGCTAGATCCATAAGGTTGCTAGCCTTTAACGTAACGATATTTTTATCGTAATGTGTTGCAAAAACTCCCTAATGTGGCTTACGTTTTGCGTTAGCAGTTATTGCGATTTATAAAAATAACATTGAACAAATTTGGATAGGTCAGTAAAATTCTACAGTGCCATGATGTGACGTGATTGCAAATTACTTCTTGGACCTTCGTCGAGCGCCACCCGCAGAGTTACTTGCAAATCACGTATGATTTCCCGGCAGTATCCTTACTGATTCCTGTCTCTATGAACTTACGCATTCGCATGTTCATATCTCTATAAAAATACGTTCAGGTATGCGTATGTTGTTTCGAGGTGCCACCAACGAACGCGTGTACGTACGATCTCCGCATATTTTAGCGCGAGTAACAAAATGACGTCACTCATACAATATTCTATAAATATTGAAATTTTTATACGCATTTCAAAATTGTGGGTGGTAATATATAAATAACAAATTACTTGTGCGTTATATTGTCGCTGAATCGGAATTGGCGTGTAAGTTTTATCAATTACTTTTGAGGTATAAATATAATCGATGTTTTATTTGAAGAACGTGTAAGTTGTTGTAATGAATTAGTTATCGGTGTATAATAGAATTACTTTTGTTTTACAATTTTAAACGAAACCAAATAAACTAAAATAAAAACGAGAATCTTTTGAATACCTTAAATTGCATGTACCTATTATTATGATAAAGGTCATAATTCGGTGGAGGCTCAAGTGATAACTTCAATACATGCTTTTGAAGTAATAGTAAACTTTAAAATTACACCTGTATAAATTATTTCTTTATATTATTTTGAAAACTGACATTATAATACTCTATCTTGGTAGTCGTACTTCAGTTGCTAACAGGAAACCGATAATGGGTTTGTTTTTACCGATCAGGTTATCAAATGAGGCGACATTTTTCTTTTTAATCGATGCAGTAGTATAATTTTTTTTATGACTTAATCCGGCTTGTTCTGTTCTGAGAGGCGTAATTGATGGCGCATAAGATATTTAGCGATATTAATTGCATTTAATGGTTGAATAAATCTTAGAAATATACCTAACCACGCAAGTTATTGAAATATGAGATTCTAAACAAGTTTACATAATGTTAATGCAAATCAATTGCTTGTGACTACCGACCACCGATAAATCAATTATGGCGTGATTTGATACATTAAGGTGCCTGTCAGATGTGTGATTTATGCTTGATCTGATGAATTATTAACGTTTGATCCGTGTAAATAACGATCTTCCGAACATAACATACAACTTGCGCTGTAAGACCAACTACAATACAAACAAGATAACGTTCTTTAAGGCCCGCGTCGTAAATTTAAAGGTTCCCGTGCAATGTTCGCTAAAGAAGTTATTAACTGAAAATGTAAGGACGCCCCCCTTTAAAATAATCGAAAATCATTCTTCGCGTGTGAACTCTCTTGTGCTATAATTATCGAATTCAGTAACAGAAGACACGTCCAATTTTAAATACATATGTACAAACTACACTGACGATTAATTGTTTTATTTTTAGGAATGTTTTTATTCGGGTAGAGTGCACATGAAATATAGTCTGGCATCAGCCTAGGTCATAGGTCACATGTGGTGTCTGTTGTCAGTGGTCAGTGCATTGTGATATCTGATTATGTTAAATGTTTTATGATCGCATTGTTTTAAACTCGTAAATAACCGGGGTGTTACATTTATCTGCTTTATTCGTATTTACATCTATTATTAAGCAATTTTTTTTCGAACTTGCATGTTGCAATATCTGTTATTGTTGTATTAAGTCATAAATTTTCAGCTGAAAAATATTGTTCGTAAAAGAGAAGAAGTTGGCAGTTATAAATTATATAAATGCTATTAAAATTTTATATTCTTGTAATGAACTAATGAAAAAGTGAAGTTTCAAAGAAAAACTTTGCACATGCTTGAAATATTTTTAAATATTCGCTTTAAAATTTTCAATAGTATATATTTGCTAGATTATACAGGGTGTACTCGAATAAGTTTCACTTACTGTAACCATTATTAGTACATCTAGTAGATCTACATGTAGAAATTTACATTTACTTTACAAAAATGTTTGAGAAGCACTACATGTGATTTAAATATCTTAACTGAGGGAAGATTACTGTACTATTACGTACAATAAATAATAAAGCAGGAAACCTGCACATGTAATACAATAAACGTTGAGGCAGATCACTTATGACTTATGACTTTCATACGAAAGAATATGGGGATTAAAAGTTGGTGATACGTAAGCAAGAAAAAAGTAATGATGAAACATTTACATTCAAGTTTCTTATTAGTAATTAAAGCTGGTTCTTGTCCGATGAAAATTGTATCACAAACTCTTTTAAACGGACACTAAATGGCGCACAAACACTTAACGTTTCGCAGTCGTTCGACAGCTTCGTCAGAAGTGAAAAATATATTATTATATATTTATATATTATCATTATATTTTTCACTTCTGACGAAGCTGTCGAACCACTGCGAAACGTTAAGAGTTTGTGCGCCATTTAGTGTCCGTTTAAAAGAGTTTGTGATACAATTTCTTATTAGTGTTTAAGTAGTAGAAATGTAGATTTTTGGCAAAATAATTCTTACAATAAGTAGATTATATAATAAGTAATTCAATAGACGCCAGAATCTAAAAGGATTATTAAAAAAAAGCACGCCGGTACTCATCATCCCTTAGTTTATAATTTTATTACTTTATTACTGCACAAACAAACAAAATTCAAGTTTCAGTTGTCAATGTTTTTACTCTTTAATAGGGATATTGAACCAATACGAAGTTGGACAACGGGGAGAAACCGAATGATAAATATTAATTTTCTTAATCTATTCCTAATGTTAAATGTTTTACATTTAAACAGATTGTTTCAAAGTCTCCCTTAATTATTAAGGGATATATGCTTTCATTGGGGATATATGCTTTTATTGTCATCTCATTATTACAGCGAAACTGAAAAGTTTAAAAATGTGCAAATCGGTTTTGATTTCTATCACAAAAATATGGTTTTGATTTCGATGGAAGAAATTTTTGTTTTTGTCAATTTTTTTCCCAACCTTCGTATTGTACTTTTGATTTATCTGTTTTGTCTACGAATGTAGAATTAATTACAGTCGAACCTCCATAACTCGAATCTCAAGGGACCGGAAAATTACTTCGACTTATAGAAATTTCGAGTTAAAGAAAGAGATTTCAGTTATTCACAATAGCAGGGATATCAGTAAACCTCGACTTATAGAGAGTTTCGAGTTGTGAAGGTTCGAGTTATAGAGGTGCGACTGTATTATAAAAGGCTGAACTTATTAGTTATAGGTAGCCATATGTAGGTATAGTATAAATTTTGTTTCATTGTTTATTTATTTAGCCTAATGACTTTATTGTATTTTATTATTTAAAGTATATTTGCGTTCTGGAGGTACTACAGAATACATTTTATAAAGAAACATACATATAAATTAATAAATTAATAATACTGTAGTATTCGAGTAAAAGATTGAACGTACGTTTACCGTTATTGTTTTATTTAAATATAGTTAATCTATTCTGGATATTTTATATAGTGGCAATGTATTACTTCACAAACATAACTATTCACATACAAAGGCGGACTAACAAAACAAATGATAAATAGCTGTTGTTTTTATTTATTTTGTTTCTGTTGTATATGTATAGAGAAATGGAGCCAACGCTATATGCATTTTTGTGAGGCACAAGAATGTGATCTTCTGTTATGTGCTCAGATAAGTATCATGTTGCGTTCCACGCGAAATATCACAGTCAATGAATCGGCTGAAATGTCGTCGAAACGGAAGTCAGTCTCTCGCCAAGCAAAGAGAAGATAGTTTCGCAAATATTGCAATTTATGGGCGTTCGCAAACAACTATATAATAATAATGCAATAAATAAAGATTATTGCATTATAATAAATCGTGCTTTTCATTAACGGAAACAATTTTTATTACACTTTTAGAAAAATTACTTCATAAATTTCCTACAGACAACTTTCTTCCACTTGCACTCGAGGACCTTAATTTAAAGCGGTGTCATGAAAATATTCAGCAACTCACCCAGGAACAAAGATAAATCCACTCTGAACAACAAATTATCTGATTACTGAAGCATGAAATACGTGATGCATGATTTACGCGCGCACTAACGTGTGTGCACGTTTATAAAAAAAGCTCCACGAAACCGAAAAGTAAGGGATGATGTGTTAAGCGGCCTTGTTTATGAAATTTTTAACTGTATGAAGATTAACGAGGGGGACGCAGAAGATAAACCATAATTAGCACAGTGTCATTTACACTTGTTTAAATTTAAAGTGCCTGTATTTTTTACGCAGATACACATCTACACTTTTTACCCTCGCAGTATAAATTAAAATAAACTGCATTTTACTTGTCATACAACATTTAGAAATATCGTCATACCTTATTAGAACCACGGATATTATCAATTACAATCGTACTCTTACAATCATACATGAGAAAGTAAATTACTAAATATCAGAATATTTGAAAATGAATTTTCTCAAAAAAATATATGTACCTATTTATGCAATTAAAAAAAGCCAATCTTGTTAGCGTACGGTGCAAGAGTGATTCTTCGGTTTGCATTTAATTAATTTATAAACTAGTCTTTTGTCAGTATTATTCCTTGTAATAATGTATTGTACCTGCTTAATGTTAAGTACGCATTAAATAATTTTTCTCATAGAAATGAGTATTTTCATGTTAGTTTTTCAAAAATTTCTTGACAGTTAGTTATAAAATTTTAATGTATTGTATAGCAAATGAAACATTTAAACAGTTTTGACTTTTTTTAGTTTGTGATAAAAAAATGCGAATTTATATCATACATATCCTGCGGCCAACATGCACCAAATATAAAGAATCTTGATGCCAGAATTCCGGCTTATAAAATGTAATATAAATTATTTGCGATTTACAGTCCAGACAATACACATAGCCATAAATCAGCGTTTATAAATTTATCTGGCTTCTATTCTTCTTCAGCCGCCTCACTTAGTTGGCTCTGGTCGTATCTCAGAAGGCCATGACTGAAGATATTTATCCGGACATATAATACGCCGCTGTATGAAATTTGTCGCACCATTAAACTTTCGTGTGTATGTAAGTCTGTTCAAAATAATATTTTCGTCCACTAACGAAAAGCACGATGAATTACTCTAGTAGATTTACACTGAAAATAGTTAATGTAACTCATAACAGAAAATTAATAGCTTATTATAAATTCAAGTGCATAGTTGCCATAAATTCTCCCTGTAGATACTGTTTTCATGAATATACTTTATTAGTATAAATTATCAACACTGTTCCTTGCTCGATAAAAATATGTTAAACAAATTTGTAATTGCATATTATACTTCAGACAACTTTTACTACCTTTCAATATGAACGTCTCGCTATTTATAAACTTTTCAAAACCGGCTATTTAATTAATTAAGTACTAAAGTAAAATACAAAATTGATGTTTTGAATATTCAATTACAAAGGTGTGAAAAATGTGTACAGGATTAAAGTAAATCATATACGAGTAGTAGTTACCTGCTATATGACATACATGTACATACATCTGCAAAAGAAGACAATTATAGGGATAAATGGAAGACAAGTGGAGACAAAACAAATAGGTAATTTTAGGTAGAAGCTAGAAATTAATTGTTTATTTTTTGACATACGTTATGTACATAAATTTTTTTTTACGTCATATTCATTACAACATCAAGATACTCAACAGATAACTTTTAATGTTTATAATGGAATTGAATTTTAATTACATATACAGGGTATTTTCGGAAGTATGGTTGAAAACAGAACTTTGTTATTTACATGTACTGGTATATGATTGAACACTTCGTTTTTGCTCAAAAACAAATTTAATGTATAACTTTTTTTTTGTATTCTATCCCGATCCCGGCGGCACTGGTCAATAAGTAAATTCCATTAAATAAATTATTAAGAAGAAAACATAATAATTCTTAGAAAAACTCGTTGTTTTTTTTTATCTGTGGTGGTTGCCCAACGGGGTCCTAAGTCAAAGACTTGTCAGGACCTCAGGAGCGGGAGTGTATTTGAATGTGTGTAAAGTGTTCCATGGCTTTGTTACCAACCTTCTCGCCGTTTAAGGGGAAGTAGTGTCGAATTTTATCCCCAACACTGAAGGGTGCCTCAAATCGATACCGACCACCCCCGAGAAAAATCCCGAGTGCGGTTCGAACCGACGACCATGCGATTGCAAGGCCGGTCCTCTTACCACTGAACCGTTTAGGCGTTGTTACGATTTTAATTATTACATTTGAAACAAAAAACTAATGTCAACACCTAAAGGTAAACTGTCACAATTGTGAAAATATGGAAAAATTTATAAATTTCAAAATCAATACCGCGTACCAATTTTTAGCAATTTATGAAATTATTTTTCATTTCAAAATGAAAATAAATCTGCCATTCTTTTAGATTTGTTTCATACTGTATCCGGATTATTTTTCAGCCACACTTCCAAAAACACACAGTATAAAAAATTAATTTCAACTTTAAATTTAAATTTCCACGGCTTTATGACGCAATATGTTGGCCAGAAGAAAAAATGAACAAATTTAATTACTGGGGTAATTAGAGACAACTTTTTATCTCATAATAAGTTTATTATTAGTATTCACCAAAATCCGAAAGTCCTAGAAATTTTAAAAAGTGAGTTCACTCTATTCAAGCGTTTTTAGGCCAATAAAAGTGTTTTGTGCTTACCTCAAAGTGGACTATTCACCAGTAATATTTCTTTTATTTTAATTTTCGGCTTGGCAATCTTTCCTTCCACAAACGTTCCAAGTTAAAAAATAAGTGTAATTTTATTTTCATTAATAATAATTTTATTTTGACTAATAATTATAAGAATTATTATTCAGAAGTTTTAAACCATAAGCATGAATCTATTGCAAAAATTTTTCCGTATATTTTCCAAGCAATAGTGTTTATTTATGAATGCAGTTTTCTATACAACGTATCCCAAAAATAAAAGCTCAAACGAAAATGATCGATAAAAACCTATATTGTCCCTAAAGAAAATGTTGTTCATTCAAAATTGGCACCTAGCTCATAAACTATTCAATTTAACTCAATAAAACAGTTTTGCAGAGCTAATTAATATATCTTTTTGATTTAAGGATAATACATGTTCGCGAACAAATTTATTTCATTCAAAAGAAGTTTGTCAGAAAAAACTGACAAGTATACTGCGCCCAAGGGACTTGGCGTAACCAGTGAGGTAAAAATCTTTTACTTTGTGAGATAATTGTAAATCTTACTAAGATAAGGCAGTAATTAAATGTAAAAAATGCGACGAAAATGACTAACATTTTATTTAACAAAAACAAAAATTTAATTAAGTGTTTAAAATGTTGCGCAGTGTACTTTTCATACCGTCACTGCTCAAGAGTAACAGGGTTAGAATATTGAATCTTTTTTTATTCGTTGGGTTTTCGATGTAGTTTTACATTAAAACTAAAAAAGTGGTAACTTTGTGAGTTGTTTTCCGAGATATGAGCGACAACTAATGAAAAATGTTTCGCGAAGATGTATTATCCTTAAATCAAAAAGGCATTAATTAAGGCTGTTAGAAGCAAACGGTTGTAAGTGACTTTTTCAAACAAATCGTGTTATGTGCACAAACCCAAATTTATCGAATTTTTAAAAGCAACCATAAAAAGATATTAAAAAGTAAAGTATATAATTTTATCTCTTTAATTTTAATTTGATTGTGTTTTTTTTTTGTAGAACTTTAACTTTGATCTCTTGTTCTTAAACTCACAAAAGATACAAAAGTGGCACTTACACCCCTTTATTTCTGACCGCCCCAATTAGCTTTGTAAAACTTTTGTTGATTTAAATTGACCGAATAGTTTATGAACTATGTACCAATGTTGAATGAACAATATTTTTGTGGGAATAAAATTCAAATGCCCATAAAAGAAAAACTAAGCCGTTTCAATGTAGGATTTTTATCGAAGAGATCTCGTCTCTCTACCACTTTCGTTTGAGCACTTCTTTTTGGGACACCATACAGTGTGACTGACAATTATTCCGCAAAAGAAAAACAACGATAAGCGATATCCGAAAGAAGGAGAAATTCTGTATTCAGTATTCCTCCTTCTTTCCAATGAAGGTGTTTTCAATTTTAATTTTTATTATAACGATAGCTGCCTGAAGAAGATAAACTTATCGAAACTAATCGATAGCTAAATTAAATTTAAAAATTAGAAAGTACTCTTCTCATTAATCTAAAATTTTACGTAATTATAGTCAATCAATAAGATCGAAAATCTTATTATTAGATGTTTTAAAAAAGTACATCAATTTAAAATCTTAACTTTGAATTTATATATGTGCACCTTACTATTAATAAAAATTTAAATAAGCAATAATTGATATACTGCTGAAGAAGTTATACAGGCTGTCCCAAAACCCTCGTTTGAGACTGAAACAGTATGTAGAGAGGCGCAAAAGAAACAACTTTTTTCAATACTTTTTTTTTTCCAAAAGTGAATAATAAGGGAGTTATAATTCCCTGAAAGAGGGATTAAACGTATTTTTCTTTTGGCAACATCTTCTGAATCCTTTAAGTTATCAAACTAACATTGGAAATTCAGACGTAAGGCACCTAACTGAACATTTACAACGCATTTGTTTGAGGGGAATACTTTCAGTATTTTATGATAACAAAATGCAATGGACGTATGTTAACTTTTAAACCTCAATAACTCGAAAACGGTTCGGTTTATCGAAATGCAATAAGAGAGCCTTCTTGTGCCAAATAATCTAAAGAATATTCTCTTTGATGAAATATGTAAAAATAAAAAGTTAGGAATAAAATATTGATAAGTCACCCCCTGAAACTACCCTTTAAAAAGAAGGGAGGATCTAATAAATACGTTGTAAATGCGTAGTTATGTGCCTTTAATATTATACCTGAATTTAAAATGTTAGTTTCATAACTTTCAGGATCCAGAAGATATTGCCAAAAGAACAATATT
Source organism: Dorcus parallelipipedus (assembly GCA_958336345.1). NCBI lineage: Eukaryota > Metazoa > Arthropoda > Insecta > Coleoptera > Lucanidae > Dorcus > Dorcus parallelipipedus. The sequence continues at coordinate 8,410,835 of OY284482.1, read as the reverse complement.
TTCCAACCCTCTTTCAGAGCTTATAATTCCTTTATTATTGACTTTTGGAAGAAAAAGTATTGAAAGAAGTTGTTTCTTTTGGGCATCTCTATATACTGTTTCAGTCTCAAACGAGGGTCTTGGGACACCCGGTATACGCATTGTGCGTCCCTAAATTTAAACACGTATACATAGTGAATATTCATATTCAAAGTATGTTCATTTTCACACAAAAGTCGTCGTGGATCACAAATAATACCGGTCTTTCTCAACGGTATAGTTGCACAGCGCACAAAATTGTTTAAGTATTTCTAGTTAAAGTATTTTTCATAAGAGAAGAGTTCTACGTCTTAAATAAAACGCGTCCGACGTGGCATAACCAAACATAAAAAGCAACTCGCCGTTGACAAAGAAATAATACTGAAATATTTGTCAGCTGTACCTTCGGCGATTGATGACGCAGAGCTCAAGTTCCGTGAATTTGATATTACCCTGTTTTATTGCCGTGATGTTTATTTAAGTGTGACGTTTGTTTGTGAAGAAGTGAATAAGATATTCGGGATAATTACTAAGAACCAAGTCTTTGATATCTAGGACGGAACAGTTTGAAATATAGTAACGCGCAAGAAAGAGAATTCGTAGAACTAAAATAAATTGCAGGGTAGGAAGTTTGTTTGTGGATTTTTAGTAGAAAATATGCTATAGAATATTCTCACAATATGTTACAAGCAATAAAAGCCTGCATTCTAAGATGAAGCGAACTCCCTCATCTTTTCGAGTCGACGCATACAATACAAAGATATATACACACGGTCCATTTATATTTGAAACTTTTATTTGAAAAATATGGCTACACAAGTTGTCAGAAAATAAAACAAAAGTCGATAAATTATTGATGGACCTGGTCCGCAGCTCGCCTACAGAAGCAACTCATGCAATGACGATATATTTTGATAAAGTATATCAGAGTAAAGACGATGGTGACTGCACAGTTTAGATTTAGTTTTGTATTTTCTTAGAGCGACCTACTTCGTGTTCGGAATATAACTTTCGGTCTTTAGTCGTCGATCAAATAAAGCTTTGTTTACTTAATACGGAAATTTATAAAAGCAAACTACACGATAAATTTATTTAGCGTCGCTGGGTTTTTCTTTATGTCCTTCGCGATTATTTCCTGCGTAAATTCGCCCAAAACCCCGCTGCACGCCGTAAACATGCCCGGACATGGTCGAATTCATCGATTGTTATGTAATATTTAACGAAGCCTGGCTAACATGATGATGAATTTTGCGCGGTTTACTGCATGTTGTTCTATTGTATTGAAATGTGCTCTAAACTATCGCCATCAAATCACTGCTGTGCAATAATTTAGGAATCAATCGAAATCACGTACAGTGTTCATTTAATATTTCTGTTGGCAGTTCTGGAGTTACGTTTTGGCCATAAATTTTACCAAACAAAATTAACTCATGCATAATAAACCTTGGTGGCACATACGTATATGCTGAAACACTTCATAACTAATCGCACTCGATTTTTCATTATTATTATTTGCAATATGTTTAATCATTCATCAAATAATATTAAATTAAATTAAAAGTGCCGCTTTTAAAAGACAACAATTTTACTTCGTCAGACTTAATTTTTGGCCGAGGGTACCTATTGACGTAAAATAAAAATTTCACGCCTTCTAGGAAGTAGATTTATAATAAGAATGAGTACGTTGATTAGTAGGAATAAATTCTTGCATTTCTTGAAAGGCTAAATCCATCAGAACTGGTCTTTTATGCTGGTTTAAGTGAATAGCGGATATTAGTCGTCTCAAGTACCTATTCCCACAACACTGAGATGTTGCAAGAAACTGTTATTATTGCAATACTGGATTAGTTATTGCTTATTATTTTCAAATGTATGAAAGAAGTATTCGAGTGAGAAACTGAATAGTTAAAAACAATATTTCTTGTTGCACATTTAAAGAATCAAAGGAAAATAAACGGAGGAACTTTAAATATTATTTTTTTGCAAACTTGTGCTACATAAGCATTACAAGCAGGTAAGCTCCGCCCACAGGTTCTTCTCGCGTTGCGAGATCTCTACTTGTTACAATTTTTTGATTGGAGCAGGTTTAAATAACAATTTTTCAGTTACTTGTTACTGGATAAAAATATACTTAATTAGTTGAACCAAGTCTACCACATATTCCAGTCTGTCAGTCAGTCATTAACACGAGCTGTCTGTGGCGGACGACAGCGACATTCGCCAGAAACTCCTTTCATCTGTGGCCAACTATTATTATAACATATCTCATGTTTTTTAAATAAAATAATCTTTTCAGTTTTGTATTTAATGAATAATGAAAATTAAAGTACCAGAAGGAAACTGTAGCTTTTTAAATTTATTATAGCAGTTGGCGAAAGTGTTGGTCATAAAAAAAAGTACAATTTAAACGGATTTTGGCATATGGCACGAAATATATTTAGACATGACTTTACCTCTCCGTAACCACTCAGAACTGAAAGTCTTTTTGGACACTCATTGTTTACGTAAGCTATTGGTTCATATAAAAGAATCCTTAGTACCTTTAATATACAACTTTCCGTATTTATACATTTATAAAAATTTATTAAAATGAAATTCAAACAAAATATTGAAACAGAAAAACTCCAAATTGTAGAACAATATTTCGTAGTCGTTGTTGAAACGAGATCTTACGTTTATAAATATTGTGCGTCAGATTTCAACTCTGCTACGGTAGTTAATTGACTATCAAAAGCTTGTACTATGCGTTAATATATTTTTTAGATAAGGGGAGGCTATGAAAAACAAAGTCACAGTCTTAGCTTGATTCGAAACTTTTATTCTGACATTTGCTTCCTGACCTGTGTCAAATCTGCTTGTTGTTTAAACGCTATAGTCATGGGTCAGCAAGCAATCCAACGGCATTTAAAATTAGTCGTTATCATGTTAAAGAGTTTTAACAAAGCCTTATGTATTCAACTGGAAGATTTTTTCTACTATCGTCAAATGTATCTTGACATTTCAATTTTGACATAAGTTAATTTCATTTAAGCTACGATATAGGTTTTACTTTTCATAGACTCCTCTAATCTAAAAAATATATTAACGCATTGTATGCTATCAGCATAATCACTGCATAATGGGTCAGTATCACGAACTGCGAACATTTTCATTACAGTTATATCTTATAAATATACCTTATGAATATAAAGAGAAAGGAATATGAAATTGTTTGCGCCCATTACAGTGATACAGCTGGAATAAAAAAAAAACGGGAAATGAAATTTTTCCAATTGTAAATTTGATTCTATTTGTCAATTAATTGTGTATTTGACAATACATATCTTTTAAGAAAATGGAACTTATTTATTTATAAATTAACATAGCGTCAAATAATTCTAACCTATTTATAAATAAAGTAAATTTCACACTATGAAAATATTGAAAAAATGTGTCAATTTTTTTTGGCATTGCCCGTTTTTATTGATTCAGCTGTACGTTAGATTCGTGGTTATCCACATATCAAATATCACATATGAAGCTGAAATAAAATATTTAATGCGTAGCAAGTAATTAGGAATAAAATAGAATATATTATAACTTCAGATGCCGAAAAGAAATGCACGTGTGACTAATTACAATAGCTATACACAAGCAAAAACAGAATCGGTAATGTAAAGAGAGAAAAAGAAAACACAACAATATTATAACGAGATCTTTTATAACGTCAGATTGGAGTGACATAAACTCATAGTGAAAGTTATGTACAATCAGAATTAAAAGTTATCTCTTCAATAAAATGTAAATGTGCGGTCTTTTCCATTCTGATCATCACAAAAAGCAGGCGGTCAAGTAAACATCGACAAGAATTCGATGCGTGCTCTCCGCTTGTCCGCCTTGTCGTTATAGGGGTCAGAAATGATTAAGCCGCAATGTTTCTTTTTATTAGGAAGACATTACGTTTAATTCTGATTATACTTATACGTGCATGACACTGTATTTATATACCATTAAGCAGTTTAACAAGAACGAATATTTTTAGTTTTCCTTTAAATTATGTCATTTTTCAGTAACCGATTACAATTATTTATTAATAAAATTGATTTGGAATTCCTTTCTTACTCGAGTCCAACGAGAATTTATTATAATTATTTAATATAAAAATTGCATCCTACTATACATACAATATTTAGTAAAATTTTCTTTTAATTTTTGTGTTCAACGGATGCTTGAGGCTCCGGAATACTAATTAGAAGTATTTTGCATGCATAGAAACTATAATGCGAAATTTGAATGTTATTGGCACTCAAATTAATACTGATTAATCAATTACAGAATCCCGGTGTTCCAATGCCTCACGCTTCCGGTGAACCGGATCTCGGTCCAATGTTGCCAACCCCCGCCGGAAACCACTAAGTAGGACCATCAACAATATACGTACTACGCCAAATTGGACTCATCTTGTGAAAACTTGTGTATACTTTAGTGAATAAGTGTAAAAAAAATTAATATATATATTTACAAATATATATAATATAAATATAATCCAAAGTATTTCGTATTTAATTATATAAGAGAATATTTTTCGAACTTTCCATTTTACTTGCGTAGCAGTGTGAAAACTGTCTTACATGTACACGTAACTGTGCCATATAGTGAGGAAAATTGAAAACGATATACGTATTTATTATACGCTCTCGATATGGATTTTCGTTTTTTTTTTATTAATAATTATTATTTTTGTAATGATATGTACATTAACTGATTATTTTTCCTAACTATCGAAATTATGTTTTGTCAATCAGTCGGTCGGAATGGTCTGTAGCAATTGTAAATGGATCTCTATTTCTTGTTATATTCTAGGTACAAACCCCTGTATTTTTTTTTCTTTATTTAAGTCGTCGTAGTTTAAAATATTTCGAAGTTTTAGGGTCGCTATATGATATAGATATGCTTTTGGTATCTATAAAGAACGAGCACATGATGCAAAGTAAATAGATTAGTATTATACAAAATACATAAATGTGAAGTGTTTTGTTTCTTATAGACTAAATTTAACACGTTTTGAATTTTTTTTATTTCTATACGAAATTATGATCGGTATTCTATTTTTTGTTCTAAAACTGAGAGTTAAATTCGATACGGAAAAGTTAGTTTTTCGTATGTTACGTGATTACGTACATTTCTATCGGCAACTAACACATGCTTTCTCTCCATCTATTTGTATTTTATTGATTGGTTGGATAAGGCAACGAAAATTTCAATTTTATTGGTGCATATTTATTTTGCATCTTGTGTGCCCATTCACACTGGTTACATGTAAATGTATAAATAAGTAAATTATTTACGTAAGTTAATTTAGAAATTTTTCCTATACGTTTCGACTAGAGCACCGCTTGTACTAATTTGAACGTAGAAATTCAGAAAATAATTTTGTAAGAGCGTTCATTCTTTGTTTTTGTAAATGGAATAGAATTAATGGTGTACATAAATTTGAATAAACTCTCAACGTGAATTTACATAAAAGCTATATACGTATAATACCTTAAAAGTAGTCGTAGTCGTAATAATTATAATCTACGTATTGTTTTGTTTTATGTTGATTTATTTAAAATTTACGGAAACGAAAGTACAACAGATGTATACGTTTTACAAAGTACTTAATGCAATCGTAAGCAGAGGAACTCTGTACCTTGCAAAACCCCAGTGTGTTTGGGCGGTATTACATACGTACACGAGTGCTACTACTACATTCTTCTAATCCCAAACTTTGTATATAGATTTGTAAAATTTTCCATAGAGTTAAGGATAGAGTGTATACTATTCGAATAAGAAGTTTATTATTTGTTTTGCTCCAATTTTATACACGTTTTGTTGCTTGTTGCTCAAAATAAATTTCAGTGTGTAATATATTGCTCCTTCTTGTCTGTCGTATATGTGTGACTGTAATTTATTTTAATAAAAAGTCTTGTTCACTATTACATTTCTTGTTTTTACTTACACTTACTTTAAACAAAGTTATTTAAAGATCTTCATAGGTTTCAAGACCAATCTTTATAAGAAAAACTTATTAGTTTCTAACGTCATTTGTTCAGAAGATATTTACATTTGTTTGAAATACAACAGGGATAATTTTTTCAAAAGTTGAATAACGCGAAAGCGGTTTACTTTTGGACCTATGTGTGGTGGTATATACATAAAGTCACATTAAAATTCAGTCCTGAGCCCCAAACTGTAAAAATATATAGGATGTTCCATTTAAAATAACGAAGTGCATAACGCCCAGACTAAACGGAATACTCTGTATACAACAAATACTATTTTTAAAATATATTCCATATGATAGAATGGAACTCATTTGAAACATCTTTTATTTCTTAATTAGTAACTAAATGGATATGAAAAAAATCGTTAAAAAAAGTTTTCGAACGAGAACCGAAAAATATTTGTATTAAAAAGAATCTTACCGGATCTTTTCTTTTTCCACAAACATTTGAATTTCATATTTAAAAGGTATTTTTCGATCATGTGCAAGGTTTCTTTCTGCATCTTCTCAAAGACCATTCGTTCCTAGTTGCTGAGATTCTTTTGCGCCTGAGGAGAAATCATGTTTTATCAAAATATACAAAGGTCACATGGTCAAAGTTGGGTCTATTGCTTGTATCGCAAACTATTTGAAAAAATAAAATAAAATGGTAACAATTCACAAGTCTTTAATTCACAAGTTCTATGTCTCCTTATGGAATATTAAAATCAATTTTTAAGAGTGATGGCTAATGTTTTCACATGTACTCGAAGAAATTTCTCTTCGTTTTAAAATTCTGCAATATATAAGTAAACTCTAACAGGTTTAATTTATCCTAAATACAAGAACCCCAATTTTCCGACTCTATTTTAGTTGAGTAGAAGCAATTCCATTTAAACCGTTAAATAATTCACAAAAAGTTTAGCACTTAGACATTCAGTTTGAAATAATATCTATATTTTGACAGTCATTTAAATATTATTGCCGAACAATTTTTGATACAGAATCGGTGATGATATTTCGCTTGAACTTAAAAGAATCAGGAAAAAAGATTAGTTTGATAACTTTAAAATGATTTATTTTTGATTTATTAATAAAATATAATGTTATGGACGCTAACGGAACGATTTTACTAAAACTGATCTTATTGAAAAGTTTAATGACAAAGTTTTTCCACAAATTACATATTTAGGAATTTCTATATTTTAAAGTTGGACTAAACTTTGGGTATTATTTTTTTGTTATTTATTGCTATAATTTAGTACGGTAAATCACAATTAGTAATTTACGTACGCCAAAACAAATAGTTAATGACGAACCCGTTCCGACTATAATCACATTAACCTGTTTATTTACTTCCGTTAGAGATTTGTCGGAATAATGCATGGTATCTCGTCGTTAATGTTCATGCTTTGCAGGTGGAGTTGCCGCTGAAATAATAATTCAAAGATGAGGTTTTAATAATTTCTCGTCACTAGAAACCTAAATTTAACGTTTAAAATTATCGTTGCTTCTCTAAACGGCCGACCATATATGAAAGTGACAAATGTAAACAAAGATTTATATAATAAATTATTTTAAATTTTTTAAAAAATTTATGTCTGAAAAAGTATTGTTGATTCGATGTTTAATCGGGCTAACTTCACTGATTGAACAAGAGAATTTTATTAAGGTCAATGTCTATCGTCTATGAGTATTTGTGCATTATTAAGACTTCCAACATCAGACATGCACTGCAGTGACATTTATCTTAAAATTCAGTACTATCCCGTACGTATATCATTACTCAATCTAGACAAATGAATATACGGACAATCTGCACATTGCGTTTGGAATTTATTACAGTGATTTATTGCCGCGGCTTACGTATCTTCTGCTGTTAAACATAATGTATAAAAATGTGAAACAAATCAATCCCAGTTTCAGTGTATTTTCTGAACGGTTAAGATTCTGATTCTGACATTGCTCTCAAGATTTGCTGTGACTTTGAATGAATTGAATATGTACACTAGCGGACATTAAAATCCGGGCAAAAATTTGACATGCCGTGCGTATTTCGACAAATTTGGTAAACCAGGTTTTTATTGAGGTTATATTTCTGTCAAAATAAATAAATAAAACTTGTATTAAACATTAGAATTACTAGTAACATTATATTTTCCTATTGAACGTCAAAAATATTAAAATGAGATTTACGTTGTAGAAATGACGTGCCCGGATTTTATTGTCTGCAACTGTACGCTACAATATTTTTATATGTCTTGATAAAGTCCCGTACCAAGCCTTTAATTTGTCTATTTAATGTTTTTTTTTTTTGCAAAATCCTCTAACAGGTAAATTTTTAAATTTCAAGACACATTTTAGTGCAAAAATCTTTTCTCGATCTGTTTGACGTTTGCCCGGGCAATATAAGGTGTGGATTCGAATCTCCTCCAAGTGCATATGGGTTCTATGTGAGAGATAGAGTACTTATGTTAAGGCCAATATTACACTATAAAAGATCTTTGACAAAGATATTTTATAAAAAATATGACAGTGTAATAGGCAATATTTTATAAAATATTTCTATTTTTATAAAATATTTTATAAAAGATTGCCTATTACACTGTCATATTTTTTATAAAATATATTTTATAAAAGATCTGTGTTAAAAATCTTTTATAGGGTAATATTGGTCTAAGTAACACCGCAATGCTGCCGCTATCGTTCCAGGTTCCACTAATGAATCACCGCCAAAATATGTGTAATGCACTAAACATAGGATTAGGTGACACAATAGTTATGTAATGGTAATCGAAGTTAATTAAAAATTATTTCGTTCTGGGAACAAGACGTGTTTTACTGCTTCCCCTAATATTTCAGAAGTGGGATACAAAAACCTCAGTTAATATCGTTCTAGTTAATTGTGGTAGTGCTGATACAGTTTGTTTGTACAAACTGTTTGTGTGTTTGTTGTTTGTGCTTTTTTTGGTGGTTCTGCTCTTAATTTGGCAATTGGCGCCAGAAATTTGGAAACATGAGTTCCTCGAGTGATGATGACGAACAGGGTCGTTATGTGAGTGTTCAACAAAAGACGTCGAACAGTAAACGCCGTCAGCTGCGTCAGTACGTCAGAGATAGATCGTTTAGTGGCGGAAAAAGTGAATTCGATTTTGGGGCACAATAGCGCGATGGTTTCATCTGCCCCTCTGCAAAAATATATTGAGAAGGCAGACCTAGTGCCACTGTTCGACCCCGAAGATTCCGAAGTTATTGCATTGAATTGGTTGCACAAGATCGCATGGCATTATTCATAATTGGAGTGAGGAAGCCAAATCATTTTGTATGCAATCTCGTTTAGCCGGGTTGGCGAAAGTATGGTATGACAGACTCGCTGATTATGATTTGACATGGACCGCATGGAAAGAAGCAATTGAGCGTGCTTTTCCGGCTCACACGGACTATGTAGACCTCTTGAAACAAATACTGAATAGACACAAAATTAAGGAAGAATACATGATGCATTATTTTTATTCAGATAATATGATGGTGAAGAAGTGGTACCAATGCAGTTTCTTGCATAATAGACGGATTGCCATTCGAATTATCCGGCAATGCAAAGGCAGGAAATTATCAAAGTCCGGATGATTTATTTTATGGATTTCTAAGCAAAGTAGAAAATGCCTGCACTTGTCGGGAGACCGAATCTGTTGCGAGCACCAGTCATCCAAGTCACCCTGAATTAATGAGATGCCACATCTGTACAAAATTGGGACACAAAGCACGATATTGCGACTTCAAGAAATCACTCAACACGACAATGAAATTAGGGCGACAACCGTCGGTAAACCATTGTGCGAGATGTGGAAAGGAGGGTCATGCAGAAGAAGTCTGTTGGGCAAAAGATAAGGAGAAGACCAAATGTTCGAACTGGGGCAAACTGGGACATGACGAAAGAAGCTGTTGGAGTAGACCAAGTTCAGCACCAAATTGTACGACATGTGGAAAAGGGGGACATTCAGCTACTAACTGTTGGTCTAAGGACAAGATCAAGAACGTCAAACTACTACAAGGGCAAGTGAATTCTTTTATACTATTCTGGTAACTATTAATGACGAGACGTTTAAAGGATACGTTGATGCAGGTAGCCAAAACAAATGATCGGGAGCTCTTGAATACTTATGTCATTGAGAATGATCGATTATACAGGAAAGCGTTAGACGGTAAAGTTAAACTTGTTATCCCGAAACAGCGCGATTTAATTTAATGAGGAAATATCATGATGATATCGGTCATGTAGGGTTGAGGCGCTGCGAGGCTTTGATCAAAGGGAAATTTTGGTTTAAAAACATGACACAACTAGGTTTATAAAAAAAATACGTCGGTGCGTGTCTCGATTGTCACTACAATCGTGGCCAATATGGCAAAATGAAGGGGTATTTGTTTCCGATAGATAAGCCGAGGGAACCACTACACACATGGCACATCGATCATTTGGGACCCTTTTGTAAAGACCACAAGGGCAATTCTTACATCTTAATGATTACAGATGCGTTTGCTAAACTTATTTTCGCGAGACCAACAAAAACAGTTCAGGCGAAAGAAGTTATTGATCATTTGAGTGACTTGTTTAGCATGTTTGGCACTCCTAAAAGAATTATTTCGGAGTCAGGAGCCGATAAAAGTTCTAATGACATCACTAAAAAAGTCTGCTGTTACAAATTCGGAGGGCCTTATAAAATATAAAAGTTGTTAGGAAACGATCGTTACGAAATTGTTGCTATCAAGGGGTGGAAGGAATATAAAAGATTTAAGACGACAGTGTCGGCGGAAAATTAAGGAAATGTGGAGGCGGGGTGATAGAAGAGGCAGAAAGCGAAAGCGATGTTGATAGCACGGATGAGCTGATTGATTTGCTAGAGGGATAGTTAAGGTTTTGAGAATTTAACACCCAAAACGTTTTGTGTCCTTACAAATAAACACAGTTGAGAATTGTGTTGTCTGCAATGAAATAAAGTTGTAGTAACAAAGTTCACAATGAAATAAAGTTGTGGTAACAAAGTTCATAATGACATAAAGCTAGAGTAACCAAGTTCACAATGAATAAATATTGTAGTAACAAAAGGTTACGGTTAAAATTTTTTTATAAGTAATCACGGTGTTTATACTTCTGACAAGCAAGCCATAATCAAGACAGCCTAAAACCTTATCAAGTTAAGTTAAGTGCGATTCACATAACACTATTACATGCAGATTTCTACAAATTTTCTGTTTAGCAGAAGACCAGCCAGCAGACCTGGGTACTCCACAACTTCTACTGGTGAGGTCACCAGTAGGTCAGGAAGGCCGATTGTTAAGTAACACTGCAATGCTGCCGCTATCGTTCCAGGTTCCACTAATGAATCACCGCCAAAATATGTGTAATGCACTAAACATAGGATTAGGTGACACAATAGTTATGTAATGGTATAATCGAAATTCATTAAAAATTATTTCCATCTGGGAACAAGACGTGTTTTACTGCTTCCCCTAATACTTATGTGTCGGATTAAGTTTCGGATTCATACCGGCTCCTTTGAACTGGGTTATCTGCATTTCCCCGGTTTGTAAGGCGAATTCTAAATATCATATGTCGGTCACAGCCGCCTACACTCCTCCCTGATGAGCCCTGTGAGCTTGGGAAGAATGGTGGAATAAAAGCGGCAACCCTAACTTTTTCATGCAGGTTTTGATCGTTCTTTTTGTCAGTTAAATGGCGATATAAAAAAAAACAGTACTGGGTGTATGGATCGATGGGTCGATGGGTGGACGGGTCGATGGGTGGATGAGTGTATGGGTGGATTGGTGCAACCTTGTTGGCTAAGCCTGTGACTGACTGTAGTTGCATTTATAACCTATAATGTATAACAGATCGAATCGGCAAAATTCTCAAACAGAACATCAAATCCATTTACTTACCCATGACGAAACTTTCAGACTGCCTACCCTCCACAAAAGATCACATCCTCTTACAATCCGAAGGTGTGTACCGAATGCCATGTTGCTGTGGGCGTGTATACATTGGTGAAACAAAACTCGCGTTTCTGAACATGAACGCTGTACCAGACTACTACCAACAACTGGCTCGGCCCTAGCTGAACACAAACTAGAAACTGGTCACCAAATCCTATTCTCCGACACAAAACTTCTAGCCCGCTCATCTCATTTTTTCAATCGTAAAATCCGTGAATCCATAGAAATTCTCAAATACCCCAATAACCTGAACTGTGATACTGGCTTTTACCTCCATAATGCCTGGAAACATCTCATTAACGATACGTCACCCCCATCAGACCAATTCCCGCTCACTGTTCCGACCCACTACCCCCACCAACCACTATAAGTACCACGACAACAGACATACCCACTCAGTCTCAACGACTAACGAGAAGCAGCAGCAACACCACCAGCAGCGGCAGCCCTGAGGAAATTCTTCTGCAATGAAGTAGTCAACGTGACGCGGTTCCAACCGGAAGCCTTCAAGTTAAATATATGTTTTGTTGCAATGAAAATTAGAACAGTTGATTCACGGGGAACGGGTTCCATACTTTTGTTAATTTTTACTTGTTCAACTTCAAGATTATCATTAAAATAAAATAAAATAAAATTGTACATAGGTATTTTTGAATTGTAATGTCTATTTTTTTCGAAAAACTTGTCGTGTAAGGTACTGATTTTTTTATATCGCCATTTCATTGACAAGAAGGACGATTAAAATATGCATGAAAAAGTTACGGTTGCCTTAAAAAAAATAATAATGACATCACAGCGGAGAAACGAATACCGATCAAGAAAAGATTTTGGTATTAAAATGTGTCTTTTTAAAATTAAAAAATTATCTGTTTCAGGATTTTGCTAAAGAAAATATTAAATAAACCAATTTTAGGCTTGGTGTGGGACATTATCACCAATGTGAGCCACAAAATCTTTTAACCGGACACTAAATAGCGCACAAACACTTAAAGTTTCGCCGAAGCTGTCGAACGACTGCGAAATGTTAAGTGTTTGTGCGCTATTTAGTGTCCGGTTAAAAGATTTTGTGATACAAGTATCATCGGACAAGAACCAACTTTAAATACCAATGTGTACATTGGCCATAATATTTTGAATTAATTGTAGCTTCCTTATTACAGGCAACAAATATACGAGGGGAGCTTTTTATATTATTTTCCTAGCACGAAGAAAACAAGGAACAATCGCAAAATCTTGCTACAAAGTAGCTATGACATTTAATGCGTACAAACCAAGTTTCCCTAAGATCCAGAGAGTTTTGTTGTTTTTACAAAGCGTTACAAAGTTACATAATAAAAATATGTGAGTGAAATTCAGCTGGAATGTAAAAGTATGATCATGTCCTTAACAAAGGAAGGAAAAGGATCCAAGGATATTCATCAGAGGATGATTACGTATGTCGCGTCGTCATATTTAACGATGAAATTTTAGTGTACGCAATCTCGATGGGGTAGAGAATCAATTCAATTTGACCTAGGATGTGAAAGACCTGTTTAAACAAGAATTAATGAAAACATCAAGAAAGTTGAGGAATTGGTCTTAGCAGATTGAAGAATAAGAACTTGAATGATTGCTGCTGAAGTAGAAATATCAGAAACTACAGCATTAAAAATTTTACACGAAAAGTTTGTCAGCACGTTGGATTCCCAGATTACTTATTCCCGAACAAAAATTGTGTTGGTAATAAAATTGATGGCTTTGGCTGACGATACAGACATTTTTCGAAAATGATATAATGAGACGTGAGTGTATCACAATGACCCACCATTAAAACAAAAACCCATGCAGTGGGTCCACAAGGGATCTCTGCAGCCAAAAAGATGAAAAAATAAATGACTGGAAAAAATCAGAGTAACCTGGCTTTATTTCTATCAAATTTTGTGTTGCTTCACTTTATTTTAACATTCACTGATCAAGGTCGTGCTAATAGTTTGATATAAATGATGAATTCAGGTTATTGAATCTTTTAAAAATATTTTGAACCTGAGCAAGTGAAAAGTTCTCAAAGTGCACAGACAGATTCACGTTGAAGAGTACTTTATAAAACCTCCAAGGAATTTTGCTGTAAAATAATTAGGGAAGCCAATATTTGAACATTTCTAAATTAAGATGGGATTTCCTATGTTGCGTTCATCAATGCAGCACGCTGTATATTACTATTACAATTTTGATGAAGATTTGCGTAGTTTGATTAGATTCTTTTATAGTCAAGACTTCATTATGAGTTACCCCCGTGGGTCCTTCAATTTCAAAGTACTACTAATTTGATAATTTAACCGAATTTGTAGCTTTTATAATAACAAAGTGCCGACTTAAGGTTGAGGAACTGTTACGAACTGTCTGCAATAATGTGACTGCGTGTTTTGGGCTAACGCAAAAAATGAGAGAAACATGTATAAATACAAAGCTTGTACCTTAAGTAATGCGTGTTGGTCTAAAATTCCCTTAAATGAAGAAGTAACTAAAAAATATATACAAAATTTGTTCAAACACTAAGCTAGAAACACAATTTTTCAACCTTTTCTTTCTACACATCTATACCATATTTGAACCCATCGCTCAAATCCAGTTTGGTTAAAAGGTTTATCCGTATCTTTCACCTATTATTCCACAGATAGTTTTATATCCATCAGTGAGTGAAATCTGATCCCTTATTTTCATTGGACTAGACAAGTGGAAATCCGATGGGACTAAATTAGGACGAAAAGCTGGATGGGACGTAACGGACCATTCGAATTTTTGGATTGTAAAAAGTATCTAAATAAAAACCTGGTCAAGTAGGCTACATTTAGTAATTCTGTTATGTAAATACAATGGATAAATTCTCGATTACAACCTACTTGACCAGGTTTTTATTTAGACACTCTTTATTAACTATGGCAAATGCAGCGGGGTTTGCATTGTCATGTTAGAATGTCCAAGATGATGTATAATTTTCCCTACAATATTATGTCCACTTTTCAACATTCTGTTATGTCCTTGACCAAAAAGGCTCAAGGAACTCAGTAGGAAACACTCGTTGACTTTAAACTATTTTATTGAACACATTAACATTACACAAACACAGTACAGCAGAAAACATGTCTACGCCATGTGCCGGACACTCATCATATATCGCCATTAGCGCGCCTGATTTTCTACGCAGGAGTACCAACACAGATAAATAAGAGTACCAACTTAAAACTAATACTTAACATTTCCTCTCTGACTTTATTTACAAAGTTAAACTTTGTGGTGGTTTAACTATTCTTCCAGATCTTGTCACAGCATGATTCGGATTAGCGTCAGATTGTACCTACTAGTATTCGAGGAAATATCCGAATTAATCTCAGCGTTTAATTGTTTATCCATTGCAACTGAAGTTTCTTGAGTAATCGCATTATTACTTTCTTGTACTAAATTTGGAGATTCCCGAATAATGGGTACTTGTACATTTGTTACATATTTTTCTAATGTACTTGGCTGAGCATATAAATCTGCTACACATTTTCGTAACATATCTCGATGAACATGTTTTATATCTTTCTCTATTTGTACTAAATAAGTATTATGGTTTAACATTTTAATAACTTTTCCTAATAACCATTTTTTCCCGTCTTTGTTTTATAAATTTTTAACATAAACATGATCATTTACATTATATAACGTCGAAGCTCTAACCAATTTATTATTTATACTAGTTGCAGGTTTGAATTTACATTTAAATGTTGGCTTTAACAAATCAAATCTTGTTCTCGGCTTGATTTTAAAAATACATTCTGAAGGATATAATCCACTTACAGTAGAAGGTGTATTGCGATATGTAAATAAGAAATTCACTAATTTATGTTTTATTTCTGAGAATGTTATTAATTCTTTTTTTGTACCGAACAACGCTCTTTGTAATGATTTTTTTATCGTAAATACTTTCCTCTCTGCACTACCATTAGACTGCGGATGGTACGGTGGTGATTTTACTGGATTAATTCCATTAGCTTGGCAGAATAAAATAAATTGAGAAGAACTAAACGGGGGGCCATTATCTGTCACTAACTCTACAGGTAATCCAAATACCGAGAAGATCTATTTCAACTTAAAAATCGTTTCTTTAGCCGAAGTACCTTTTTTCATTATTTTAGCATCAATTCACTTTGATTTGCTATCAACAATATTAGAAAATGTGTAATTATATTTATGGAAAAATTGCAAATGCACTCTATGAAAACTATTAGGGGCGCTAGGACAAGACAATAAATCAGCATTATTTGTAAAATTTTGAGTTTGTTGACAAACGTCGCAATTTTGAATAAAAGCTTCTATAGCTTCATTATAATTAGGCCACCAACATACTGATCTCATGAGTATTTTTGTTCTGACTACACCTAAATGTTGTTCATGAAATAATTTCAAAACTTCTGCCTACAAAGCTTTTGGTATAATCATTTTACTTCCCCAGAATAAACAATTTTGTTCAATTGACAATTCTAGACTCTTCATCAGAGGTTGCATTTGGCCATCCTCTCACTGTCAAATCGAATACTTTAGATAATATAACATCTTTTTTTTATTTCAGCTGCAATATCAGTATAACTTAAAGGTATATTTTCAGCTAAATTGAAAGAATACAGAGTCTCCTCAATTCTAGTAGTTTCTTTAACTGGACAGCGTGACAATGCATCAGCATTACTAATTTGAGTACCTTTTTTGTACACCATGACCCGATAGTGTTATGGCCCACCTCTGTATACGAGCTGCTGCGGTCACTGGTATTTTTTTGTTTTTGCCAAATAAGAATTGTAATGGTTGATGGTCACTTACAAGAGTAAAATGTCTGCCATATAAATATTTATGAAATTTATTCATTCCAAAAATTCCAAAAATTCCGCTGAATCTGACTATACTTTTGTTCCGTAACCGATAGTGTACTAGACGCGAATAAAACTGGCCTTTCATTATTATCTATCATATGACTTAATACCGCTCCGACACCATAAGAACTTGCATCACTAGTTACAATGATAGGTAAATTTGGATCATACGGTGTTGAATACACTGTCGCTTGCCAATAAAAGTTTACTTTTATTAAAGTCCTCTTCACAAGTATCTGATCAAACAAATGTAATATTAGATTTACATAAATCATATAACGGCTTTAGTTTTTTAGACAACATGGGTATAAATTTCCCATAATAATTTAGTAACCCTAAATAAGATTTTAACTTTGTTAAATTTTGAGGTCTAGGGGTTTTCTTTAAGCAGTTTACTTTTTCTGGCGTAGGGCATATACCTTCCTGGTTAATGATATGTCCTAAAAGTTCTACACTACTCTCATAAGATTTACACTTTTGATGATTGACTTTAACATTATATTCACTTAGACGTTTCAAGACTTTTAATACATTTTCATGACAATTCGTTAGTGTTTAATATATCATCATATCACTATTAATATATCATCCAGGTAACAAAATGTATCGAACAGCCCTGCTAAAATGGTTTCCATAATACTGTGGAAAATTCCCGGAGCTGAACTAATACCGTATGTTAGCCGATTAAATCTGTAAAGACCCATTTCGTCGGCCTAATTTCAAAATCTCGTAAGTCATGTAAGTCATTTTACCATCTCATTTTCCAATATGCTGCCGGCTTACGAGTTTTGATTAAAGTCCTATAGATGTTGCTACGATCGAAGACAACTTACGAGACTTTAATATACTGTAGACTTGAATCACCTTAACAATAAAATTCTCATAAATCAATTTTGGCCATTTTCGGACTTACAAGGTTTTGAAATTAGGCCGACGATATGTGTATTTATAGTCAATACGAGTAGTTCCTTCAACGACTCGCCAATTTCTAACTGTTGATACGCACCTTTTAAATCAATTACTGTGAAATATTTTTCTCCACTCAGATTAGCAAAAATATCCTCCGGTAATGGTAAAGTGTATCTGTATCGATAACAGTATTTACTGTACGTTTAAAATCTACACAAATCATAGTGGCATCTGTTTTCTTTTTAGGTACCACTACAGTTGGGCTGGCCCATTCACTGTGTGAGACTTTACTAATGATACCGTTTCTTTCTAAACATTTCAGTTCTACCTCTACTTTTGGTTTTAACGCGTACGGCATATCATAAGCTCTTAAAAAAATGGTTTTACATTTTCTTTCAATTTTAGTTCTGCTTTAAACTTATCGATACTAGCCTTAGAATTATTTTCAAATACCCTTAGATATAATTTTTTAACTTTTCTTTTAATTCATCCGCAACATCTTCACTAATACTGCAAATATTACTTTTCCAATGAAGACTGAATGCGTTTAACCAGTTTCTTCCAACTAAAGGACTAAAGAGCGATTTACACGAACAAGTTTTTCTTTGCAAGTGACATTAAAAGTTTTCTCTCTCTAATATTTGCATGCATTAGAAAGAAACAACTAATTACTGAAAAGTTTACTGGTACAAGATATCTTTTACAAAAAAACTGGAACAAACGCTATTTTCTACAAGTTTCTGTAAAAGTTTGCGCAAGCGCAATCTACCTATTCCTCGATATATCAACTTAACTTTACAACGTGTGATTCATTGTAACCTTTAATTCCGACAATTAGAAGTTTGTATCTTTATTGTTTGTGAAATAAAATGCTGCAGTGGAAGACTGTACTGTCTCTTTCACTTTCAAAGGTTATGTTCTTATTTGGTTCTTACCTTGTTCATATTTACATTCGGTTTAAAGTTGACAGTTTTACACAAGCAAGAGAATTTATAAGAAAAACTTCTACATGTAGGTATACTTTTAACGTCACTTTTAAAGCCGCTTCAAAATAAAAATTTGTTCGTGTAAATCGCTCTTAAGCTTATTACTACGCTTTTACTACAATTAAGTGATGAGACTGATTATTAAACTTAACATCTATTAGACATTGACCGACGATATTTACATCTTGACCCGTAACTACTTTCAACTTAATACGTACTGGACTAAGTACAATATTTGGCATTATGTTTTTAAAATCTGATTCATGCATAACGGATTTACACGCACCTGTATCAACTTCCATTTTCACAGATTTTTTTTCTATTTCTACCTCTATTCTTACTGGATTTTCATCACTGGACAAACTTCCCAGGAAACCTAGTTCCAAAGAGTCACCGGATTCCGCATCTTCTTGATAGACTTCTTTTTCTCCTATTGCCTTTATTCTTCTTTCACCGGCTCTTCTGCAAACTTTCGACGTATGACCTTACACACATAACATTCCCAATTTTTGGCTGGACAGACTTCGGGGTTGTGATACCGACCACAACGATGACATGGACTCTTGACTGTGTACTTAGACTTCGAAACTTCTTAATTTTTTTTGTGGTTTTTATACTTTACGACACTGACTTTTCTTTGATATGGTGGTGTTCATTGATAACTTTTTTATTGTTTCTACCGTACCTTGGACCACTTTGCTTTGCAAATCTACTGTTTCTAGACTCATTGCTAACTTACCTGCTTCAGCAAACGTTAATGTTGGAGGTTCTTCCAATAACTTCTTTTGCATATTTGGATCGATCACTCCGCATACTAATCTATCCCTTAACGCTTGATCAAGAAAATTCTCGAACTGACATGTTTTTGCTAAATCCTTTATTACCGCTACTACTTCTTCTCCATATTTTTGCTTTCTGTTGTGAAATTTAAATCTCTCTATTATAATACTAGTACCTGGCTTGAATTTATCTTGTAATGTGTTTACAAGCTGCTCATACAACTTTGAATCAGGACTATCAGGATATAAAGCTGTTTTCAATATTCCGTACGTTTTAGCACCCAGCAGCCAAATTAAATTTGGTACCTTTAAATTTTGTTGAATATTGTTTACAATAAAGTATTGTTGTAATCGTTCTTCCCACGTTTCAAATGTTTAGAGAGATTCATTGAATTCCTCGAATTTGTCCATGTTCGACACGTGGTACTCAGTAAAATGTCCGTACTCGTCGCCAAATTATGTTATGTCCGTGACAAAAAAGACTCGAGGAACTCAGTAGGAAACACTTGTTGACATTAAACTATTTTATTGAAAACATTAATATTACATAAACACAGTACAGCAGAAAACGTGCCGGACACTCATCATATATCGCCATTAGCGCGCCTGATTTTCTACGCAGGAGTACCAACACAGATAAACAAGAGTACCAACTTAAAACTAATACCGAGTGACTTTTAATGATTGAAAATTATTTTATTAGATTGGCAACACTTTTCATGTTTATGTTGGTGTACTGGATTTTCAAATTCAAAATTTAGATTTAGGTTAGTGCACTAGATCGTCAAACTCAAATAAATTCGTTTTTATTTATTTATTACCAGAATAGTTTTGAGCACAGAACGAAATACATTTTTAGTGATGGCTTATTTTCGCAGCGGAGTACAAAATGAAAATGGTAATTAAATTTATTCACAGCAGCAGGCCTATGATTTTATTGAAATATATCCTGGGGTTCGTTCATAAAGTCCATGGAGTTAACTCGAAGTGAACTCTATTAACTCTAAACCGTTCATAAATTGCCGAGTAAACTCTACTCACAGCGTTCATATTCGAAGTTAAAATTACTCAAAGTTAACTTTTTCTACTCACCTCTGAGAGGTAGGTCAAATTTACTCGATATGCGCAACGAAAGAAAATTCAAAGTGCTTTGCACATGCTTCATACGTAATCGAATCAATGCAAGTTAACTAACACTACTAAAAGTAACTGATACAAATGAATTCGTTGCGAATTGTTATTACATAAAAGTATGATGTTTTCTTCTTCATCATCAGTACCCTCTCGTAATAATAATTATTATATCATATTATATGTACATACATCATAATATGTAAGTAACATTTTGCACACCATTTATGATAGAGTAGGTATGCTATAACAGTTGCTTTTAACAATTTACAGTAGACTTCGGTTATAGCGATCCACCGCTTATAACGAACTACATTTCAAGTTCCGTCATTTTTCTCTATATTTGTGGCATTATGGCTTATTACGAATTTCGGATATAACGAACCGATTTTGATGGTCCCTTGAGGTTCACTATAACCGAGATCTACTGTATGTAATTTATTCCAAACAGTTATGTTAAGTGTATGTATGTTTAACTCATCGTTCAAAACCGTGCTTGTAATATTATAACTCCACAGAGTAATTCCTAATAACTCAACATTAACTTGACTCTACTCTAACTCTACTCGGGGTAAACTTCCTGAACACACTTCAGAACATCAAACTGAGTTTCGTCTTTTTTCACAACACTGTGTTAGAATAATTGAACGTTTCTTGCAAACCGGTAATGTATAAAAAGGAAAATTCACTGGTCGCCTCACTATAATAACACCTGATATTATACAAAATGTTAATGACATTGTATAAGAGAATCCTCATGTTTCCTAAGAATCCACTCAGATCTTGAAAAAACACCTACATTTCTGACCATACGAATTTTCAATGATTTAACAACTTCACCCACCCAATTTTCTTCAACGAATTCAGTTTTGTCAGTGGTATAGCAATAATTTTATATTTTGAATATTTTCTTCTCTGAGGAAGCCTGGTTTCGACTATCTGGGTTTATCAATTCACAAAATTTCAGGACTTGGTTGCATTAATCCGTTTAATGTGATTGAAGTGCCCTTACATCCACTTAAAATTGGTGTTTGCGCGGCAATGTCTCGGAGAAGAATTATTGGACTAATATTCTTCCGCGAAACAATTAATGCCCACAAATATCATTGGAACCATTTATAAATCAATTAGACGATATTGAATTAGAGGAGTTTTTCCCAGGGTGTTTAATCAGTAATGATTGGTGGCTAGTAGATCATCCGATTTGATAACCCTGGACTTCTTATTATTTATACATTTAAAAAATGTGGTGTTCCGTAATCATATTAACAATTTTGAAGAATTACAGCATGCAATTGAACAGGCAATTGCAAATATCAGACCTGAAACGTTAATTAATGTATTCAATAATTTATCTCAAAGGATTCAATGCTGCTTACGTGAAGGCAGGCAACATTTTGAACATTTGCTCTAATATTCTATTGAACCCGGACTTCTTATTTCCTTATTTAAATAATTTGGTGTTCAGAACACGTAGTAAACAATTTGGAAGAATTACAGCAGGCAACCTGAAACGTTAATAACGTCTTCAATAATTATCTCAAAGGATTCAGTGCCGCTTACGTAAAGGGGGCCAATATTTCCAGGTTCCTAATAATAATAATCTGTTAAACAATTTTCATCCTCACAGTAAACATCAACTCTAACCTATAACTACGCAATCGCGCCAATTGGATGCTGCCAATTCCTCAGTGTTTCCAACATACTAAATTTGCTTCAATCATTAAAAGTCACTCGGTACATGTCACATTCCAAATCGTCAAGAATAAATTGCATCGCAAATTTTATATTTCATCTGCTTCAGCAATAATCGATCTTCCTGATCATGGTTTATCAAAAATATCTGTTTCGCCGGCCCTAAATTTGTTTACCCATCTACGTACATTGCTGATATCAACTGTCGAACCACTATGCACTATTTACGAGGAGCGTTCAAATATGAGTGAGAATGAGTTTAAAACGTCTTTATTATCAATGAAACAAAAACGTGTTACATACTATTTTTCAACGTAGTTTCACTCGACTGCAATACACTTGCGACAACGTTCTGGAAGCTTACATATACTATTTTCGAAGAAGGTTTTTGTTTGCGTGCGTATCCAGTTTTGCACAGTTGTAATGAGTTCTTTATTATCCCTAAATTTATAGCCACTTAAAAACTGTTTCAATGGTGAAAGCAAATGACTTCTCACAGCTATAACAACTTCTTCTGACAATTTTCTCACAGTTATCCAATGATTATTAATTATTATATAATTATTAATAATTTATTATTGGCAGGCGTAATCGAGAAGAATTTGATTATTGCTAATGATAAGTTGGAATATGCCAGAACATGAAACAGAGCGCTTGTTTCCATCCATTGTTTTCTATGCTCAAGGCAACTAAATTCTCACTCATATTTGAACGCTCCTCGTAATAGTCTTTCATGAATATCTGAAGCTGAACGACCTTCTTTTTCCAAAGACTCTATCGGAGCTCTTTGTTTTAATTTGCTCTCCATATTAAAAATAGTTTTAAGCCCAGTTTTACAATGCCAGTTTAAATCTAAGCCAAAACTTATACCCTTAACGACTTAACGATTGTTGAAATAATCGTTGCTATGGGTTGGGTTGGGTTTAAGCTTCAGCTTATATTTAAATTGGCATTGTAAAACGGGACCTTAAGAACCTAACGGCTTGACAATTTAATTCACAAATGGACTATTTCGTTTGACTTTTACAGATATGGAAAATAATGTTTTGTCCTCTATTTCTTTGTAGTTCGCAAAACTTTATTTTGGTCGTAAGTCTTCTTTTTTATAAAATGCTATTATTTGTTTTTGAAAGTTGTGTGAAAAAGTTTAATTTCGTGTCAAACGGTTTGCTTTTGAATGTGTAATGTGATACACTGTGTTTAATTTATGTAGGTGTTTTAGTAATATATGCTGAAATCTAATAGCTTAAATTATAATTACTATATTTATAAGAAATTGCCAATTAATTATATAATAATTATCGTTGTTTGAATCTTGTGTTTTGCGAGTAGCTGGGTAAAAGCAATCAGTTTCAGTAAATAATAATTTTCAGCGAGGTGCATGCTGAAGCCGAACATATATTAGAGCTGCAATGAATCAGAGTTTCAGTTAAATCCACCTTGATGAATGTTTTTGGCTTCATGCCTGTATAAATCCTCAATGCATACCAATGAAGTACGCGCTGTTCTACTGTAAGCAGCTGCACGTTATATCGCACCGTCTTTCTCCATATTATATAAATATTTTAAGGAAGGAAATTTCGACATGCGGCGGCGGTATTGTTTGCCCGTGCGCGCTCACTTCAACCATAAAGAAATTTCGAACATATTTTTACGGTCTGCTGCAATCCACACATTTGACCTACATTATTTAAATCGACGAACGAATTTATATCTGGACGTACACTGTATACTTGTACCACGCATCGCGAGTTGTATTGTTATTAATTAATATGCAGCAGCGCTTCATCAATCGATGTTGGTAAATATTGATTGTGAATTCGTATCTCGAATTTATTTGTATGAGGGAAGCATTTTAATATTATGAGAGTAATTATCATATCAGTTGTTTTCATCTTCGACAATTACAATGTGTTACACTAATTACCGACAAAGTAGTTATTATATTTTCTTTCAGACCCTGAATAAATTAATTTTTTGCTCTCTATATGATGAACAATTTTACTCACTAATTTAAGGGAGTAAAGTGACTGTTTTACTCCCTTGGGCAAGAAAGCATGGCCAATTTAATATTGCGCTTGCCATCCATCAAAATCGATGTGATTTTTGAGTTCGTAAAATAAGAATGTCATATTGACAGTTAAGAATAATTTAAAAACCTTAACCTTTAGCTACATAAATACATATTGCTGTGTTCTTTTCTTTTCGAGGAGAAATTAAATTAAATGAAAAGGATACACACGTTGAATTTGTTTTATTTTGATGCATGATTTTTCTTTTGGCTTTTGGTGCCACATTTCTATCATGTTTGTATAACAGGGTCCGTTAGAGTTCTAAAAATTAAGATTAAGATTTTTCTTGTACTTATATCTCTATTTTGTTAAAATGCAGAGTTTACATAACCTGGAAGACGATCCCTTGAGTCTCGACTCCCCGAACACAGCAAATTGGTTGAAAGGCAAGTTCCGTGAGCTTTTTGGGGAAGACTCAGATACCGAGGCCATGCCTGATTTTCTTCCACCACCTGCTAGGCCTGTGTTATCGATGCCTGAGGTCCCGAGCGCATCGGTCAGGGAGGTTGGGTTGCCAGATCTTGAAACCCCTGCCCCTCAGCAGATGGAGCCTGCTGAGTTCGAGGAAGCAGTTAAAAAGCGTCCTCGTGAGTTCCTTAAGGACCGAAGAGGCAACAAGCGCCGATATCTGCTGCACCTTCCCGATGGGGCGAAGGTGAAGATGTTGAAGGTGGAGGCACTTCGACTGGGACTGATTGGCTGGCCTAGGAAAAGCTAATTTAATTTTCATGCTTTTGCATTGTATAGAATCACATTTTTTACGTTAATTTTGATGAATTTTTAATTTTATTTTTGCATTTTAAGTTTAAGTTTCTTTTGGGACAAGTTTTTGTGGTTTTGTTTCCCTATGTAAGTGGGACAATTTGTCAGTAGAATTAAGTCTTCCTTGGTCAGTGATTGTGGTAACATCTTCTAGAATGGTAAACAGTTTTAAAATTTATTAATATTATTATTGTTGATTTTGATTTAAACACATTTATGTATTTAACGTATCATACACAGAGAGGATGTTTTTTATTCAAACTGATATGATTAGATTTGTTGTTAGCAAGGACGACATGGAATAATTACATGCCGATTTGTGACAACGAAGTTATTAGATTTACCTCATTTACCTCATTTTCATATTTAACGTATCATACACAGAGAGGATGTTTTTTTATCCAAACTGATATGATTAGATTTGTTGTTAGCAAGGACGACATGGAATAATTACATGCCGCCTTTCGATAACGAAGTTAATATTTTTATCACAAACACATTTTTGTATTTAACGTTATCATATTCAGAGAAGATGCTTTTATCTAACTTGATATGGTTAAGATTTGTTATCGGCAAATACAAAATGGAATAAATACATTGAGTATTTGTTATAACAGATTCAAAATACACACAACAAACCACAATTTGTTTATTAAATAATAATTCAACACAACACACATTTAATTCTTTGCATTCAACGATTTTTAGAATTTTTGGGGACACGGAACAAGGTATTATTTACCTTAGCGGTCACTGAAAATAACACACCTGTTTGTTCATGATGAATGTGAGGTAGAGATCTACTAACTTCGATTCGTCGTGGCAAATTAGATTATAATTTTATGTACCATTTGCAACTGATAATTATTTGGTTATGTGTATATTTTTGCTTTGACATTTTATGTGTAACGTCAATAATACCAACTAAATATATTTTGTCACTAAGATATTTGATTTTTACTTACCCCAGTTACCACTTTGCTCATAAATTTGCACAACAACAATTCAATAAATGTTTTCAGAGTTTCAATGCTATTTAAATTACTTCATTGCGTAGGAACCCCGTGTAATGTTGTAACTTGTTTAATAATTCAATCAATAGACCCTGAGATCATTATTATTTCTAAAAAGTTATATGCTAAATACCACAGCAATATGTACTTCAGACACTTGATCATTATGATTCTGAATCGTACAATAAAGATATCGATGATTCCGATACAGTAATGGACAGTATAACCAAAATATTAGCCAAAAATTTGCAAGAGACAAATTCATGTATGCACGAGGTTTTTTTTTCTCATATTTTGCGCACTATCTAAAAATTTTATTTTATACAATTTTTGTATTATATATAATTTTTACGCGGTAAAAACATATTTTTATTATCCGTGTTTTTCAATTATCCGTGTCACACTCGGTTCCGATGAACACGGATAATCGGGGTTCTACTGTACTTGATGCACAGATGTCTCTTCCAATGCAAGGCCACGTTTAAGAAAAGAAGAGCCAACGCCCAAAATACTTCTGCAGTTGACAATGTCGTTTAAATGAATTTATCTGTTGACAGAAATGGTACAACTATGAGAAGATACGAGTACACTTTATTTTTTACCAAACTTATTTATACGCACAAACTGTCTGCGGTGTGAAAAATAAATCTACTGAAACCCGTTTGAATAAGTTTAACAGAACACTGATACTTAACACTCAGATGGTTTTCAACACTCGTAGAAAGCAAAATTAATTATCTACGGAGAGGTAAAACCTTAATAGTACTATGTAGAACTCAAAGCTTCCAGAACAGAGTAATGTTTGTTCATTAATGAATTTGCTTGCGGTAGGCCATGACAAGGTGAAGGCACCTAATTTTCCTCTGAGCTGTCATACCAACTGTCAAATAAAGTTCATACTACTGTCATTCTTGGGTTGGTCTCTGGGTTCGTTGTTAGTGATGTAATTTTTCACAGGTCGTTCATTTTAAAAGGCAATCGTTGTTTACGTCGCAAACATTTCTCAATTTTAAACTTATTTTAGAACATGGTTTTCACTCTTGAACAAAAAACGTTCATGTTCAAGTTTTGTTTAGCTTTTGTATGAAAACGATTCCAAGAAACTTTGCAAATATGTTTGACAAGGTTCCATGAAAATGGTAGTCTCACCATGCCCAGATGCACCGAATCTAGCTTTTTGGGACTTGAAAAGATAAAATGTAAGAAAACAAAACGAAGATCAATAACAAATAACAGATAATCACAGGCAATTGTTTTAAAACACTTTCACTCTAACTCAGAGAGCTGCAAACTAGCGGCTATTTTCCTCAATTCAAAGAATAAAATTCATCCTTTAGTTTCTGAATTTACATTAGCGAAATTCTATTTTCTTTGCTTACTACTAAATTTGTAGTAACAGTAAACATCAAAATGCAGTTCTTATCATTTCTATGCTATCTTAACAAGATTAAAAATAGTTGACCTATTAAAATTGAAAATTTTTATGAATTAAATAAAAAATGTTTCATAACTCAAAAACCGTTAAAAATAGGTATAGGGAATGCTAATTCCAGTTCGACACAGGATTTAATTCCACATACGATGGTGTATTAAAATATTGGTGGTTCCATTTGACATAAAGTATTTTTCTGTGTTTGAATATCTTCTAGTGGAGTGGTATATTTTGTAGCTTGTAGCTTAACAGATTACGCTTACGAAATTTTTAAGAAATTACAACAAATTACAAATAAAATTGCATCAATAATAGCCGTGCTATAATTTTTGGAATATCAGATAGCGGATTTTTAAGAAAATTCCAAATATCTCAAAAAATATGCAATTTAGAGATAGGAAAATGTATTACAATTGTACATATCTTTACATGTAGAATTCAAAAACGTTACCAAAAATATAGCATCCTATTTAAAATAAGCGAGTTGATAGCAACTTCCGGTATAACCGGATGTGATTGGAAGTCAATTTTATTTTATTTTATTTCTATCTAAACTTCTTCCTTGAACGGTTTGCGTGAATAACTGAAACTTCAAATGTCATATATGAATGGCCGTCGTCCATGTTTGAATTGGCTTCCGGTTGGAACCGCGTCACGTTGACTTCTTCTACTGGCAGTAGAAGAAGTCAACGTGACGCGGTTCCAACCGGAAGCCAATTCAAACATGGACGACGGCCGCGGAAACCTTCAAGTTAAATTAAGTCATATAGACGTCATTAAAATTTAAACTCAGCTTAAGCGTTTGATGCATATGGCCATAAAAAGCCTAGTACTTAGTGATGAAATTATTGAACTTATAATGGGTTTCCCAGTCCTAGTTTAACTTTAAAGTCCTATTTATTTCCATAGGAATAATTGCTACCATGGAAATAAACAGGAGTTTAAAGTTAAACTAGGACAGAGAAACCCAGCCTTAATGAAACAGCCACTGAAGTAATAAAGAATGAACCACACACATCTATACATTTATCTCCAGCAAGCCTCTTCGTAGGAATTTACCATAAAATGTTACACTAAAATCTAAATTTATATCCTTATCGAGTGATATCATATGGATTGCTACAGTAAGATATTTCTGCAAGGATTAGAATTCTACTAGTGGTTTCTAAACGTGTTCAATAATAACGACGAAACATTTCAAAAATGCTTTTTCAATGACGAGGCTTTGTTCCATAGAATAGTAGATTATATTATAAGTGAGAGAAATGCAAAATTATACATGAGTGAGAATTTTGGCTCACGAGTGTATAATTTCATTTCGCTCACCTGTGATATACGACGTTTTGTCCAACAGTTGCATTTTTTAACAACAAATAATCTTGAAAAGATATTTTTGAAGTGACATTACTTAAAACGTCAAGCAGTCATGGTCGGTCGTCATGGATAGTTGTTGATTTTACACTTTAAGTGCTAGTGATTGAGATTTGATTTTAGTCACTCAAAACTAACGTATAAAACACCTAAAAACATGCAACTGTTGGACAAAAGGTTTTTTCATTCACAGAATTTTAGGCCGTGGTCTGCTGAAAACACTAATTTGTTTGTCGAAACTCCTTTACATCCTGAATAATTTGCTGTCGGAGCTGCTGTAATTGCAAGGCGTTTAAATAGATCAGTATTTTTTTTTTTGGTAGCTGCGATGTAGTCATATTGTATCCCTGAAATTTTGTTATTAATATCAACAACAGAGTTACTAGCAGATATGAAAGTTATTTGACAGTTGGCATGACAGCTCAGAAGAAAACATGCATTTACCAAGCCATGACCTACCACAAAAGGATTTACTAATATACGCACGTTAGGTATGTTGGGTACTTCTACTACTAGGTCAAAAAGAAACATAATTACAATGTATAAAGTTGCTAACGACTTTAATTCATGTATTTGTAATTTATATAATCTGCATTGCAAGTAGTGTGCGATAGTGTAAACAATGAATTGAAGTAAAATTAAATTGTCAATAATTGTTTGCATTGCAAATATGTTTGAAGTATTCTCTTCAGAACAAAGCAAAATATAGTCGTACGCGACGATTAAGTTAGAAACGTACAAACGTTTTTAAAACGCAATTAAATTGTGTGCGAGCGATGTTAACGACGGTAAATTCGCAAAAATGTAAAATTAAGAGGTAAACTAAAACGGCGCCGGAATTTTCATGCGTTTAACTAAAAATATTTTACAACTGTAATCCCTAAATTCATGAAGTTCTGCTGCGCGCAAAACAGAAAATTAATTACAGCCACCAACGAACGAACCGGAGAACGAACAAAACGGTATTAATAGATTGTTCGGTAGTTTCACTACACGATAAATATTACCAGCAAGAAATAAGCACCCTACAAATACTATGAAACAGCGACTGACCTCTTAGTCACTTGAATTAGTGCGTTTAATCAGGTACACTTGAGTTTCATATTTGTGAAACGCGAGGGTGGTCTCCGATTGGGTAGATCGCGCTGACGGGGGTAAATTTTGCGGTGCGACGCAATCAGCCGCTTGACAGATATGAAGGATGGTGTAACCAGGTGTTACATATACGCTTGCTCGTTTTGCAGGAATCCTACGGAATCCAATTTTTTAAGTCATTGTGTTCCGACCAATGTTTCCCTTCCACTTGTCATACACACCCACACACATTTAATTACACCTTTATTTTATTACATTTCACATCAACAAAATATTACCACTTATAAATCGAAATAAAAAATAACATTTTTTTTTAATTTTAATTGTGTGTACCTAAAATCTTTCTGAAATTCATAACAAACTAAAATGCAAGAAATTCTAGTGTATACA
This sequence comes from Dorcus parallelipipedus, assembly GCA_958336345.1. Classification (NCBI taxonomy): domain Eukaryota; kingdom Metazoa; phylum Arthropoda; class Insecta; order Coleoptera; family Lucanidae; genus Dorcus; species Dorcus parallelipipedus. Next base: position 8,380,301 of record OY284482.1, on the reverse strand, counting down.
TAGATTTCGTGAGAAGTTTTCTGAGTACTGTTGATGAATATGCTTTATTCATCATCTTGGTGCGTTTGGATGTTGGGTTTGAGAATGTAGCTCACGCATGAGGCTACGTGTGCAGGTCCACCCCAGACCCTCCGGCCACCACCATCGCGCGGCGCGTGACTCCGCATACGCAACGAGCACGCACCCTGAAAAATGTCAATTTGTTCTTCATTAATATAGGATATTAGACCTGACAACGCCGTAAATTTAGCGGGCAACGGGAACGAGCGCACAAGTATTTCACAATTAACGCGACACTCTGAATATTTTATAAGCAAGTAAAGGATTTATCGACGGGTTAACGCTATGTCTCTGTTTATGTAAAGTTAATAATATATTTTTGTGAAGTATATACAGATACCAATTGTGCATTAAGTATTCAAACAAGGCCGTCCTGAACGTAGATCACCATTGCTTCAATGCACGCTATACGGCACCTCCGCCATTTCTCTTCATCAACGTCTCACAGCTTTGCGTGATCGCACTGTGTCTTTATTGGTTTATTTCTTTCCACCGAATTTCCTATTTAATCCAAATATATATGCTTCGCTCCTGAATTCCTCGCTTTAAGGAGCTCTCGCAAAGAAATAAATTAAAATCGTGACGGAATATTAAATCGCTTCATCAAATTTATTACCTTTGAAATTTCTGTTTGCTTATTAGTATGATTACTTTTGTTGTAACTATTATTTGGCGCCAGAAAAATATTCTTTTGTTTCTAAGTAATACAGACAAGATCTTCCCACCCTTGCAAATCATAGAAATACATCTTTTCCAAATCGTCAAGAAAGGTCTCGATCTTGAATGCTTCAAGCCCTACAACATCCCCAACAGCCACACAAAAATAAAAATCCTAGCTGAAATGTTAGTGGCATACAGCGTAACAAACCCAGAACTAGCAGAAAACAAGATGTGTTCACTAAAAACACTCAAGAAATCATCCAACTCATCATCGGAAAATTACTTTCTTCGTACACAACAAGCATAGGGTAATGGCGGGTAAGAGTTACGCATTGCTTTGGTATAACCATCGATTAAGAGATGACTGTGTATGTCTAGGCATATATTTGTTTTAGTCACAAACTTTAGTTTTACAAAAATTCACTTGTGTGGTGTGTGTTTTTTGGATTAAAAAGTAAGAAAACTTAAATATACCTACGTCGATGTTGCATTTCTGATTTAGTTTATACATATTATATATTAAATTGTAGAAGAGTAACATCAAGTTTATATAAATGTCTCTGAACGTACTTAGTTTTAAGGTTCATTCGACAGGTTTACTTTGTAGTTTATATTTGCGATGTATTATTTATTTATAAGTAGAAGTAGTAGCTGTCAGCGGTCTAAGAGTACTCTAAGTTCATATTCTAGAATCCAAAAGCCAAACATTTTAAGCATAAAGTCGCAGGTACATTCAAAGTTCTACGAAAGCCAAAAAAGAAAAAAAAAAGATATTCTGTATCTGTATCTGAAGAACCTCCTGATAATGACTGGATCCAATTTAATAGGAAGTGGTTCCATGAAGCCTGCACAAATTATTCTGGTGTGAGACTGTTTATATCAGTGTTGCCAACACCTACGTTCGACTGAAATTGGAAAAGCGGCAATTGACGGTGTACGCCAGGCTCCAGCGGCGACCCAACTTAGATTGGAGGGAGATGTAGCGGAATTTTTACAACCCGGTTGGCAACACTGGTTGGCAACTGTAAGTGAGTGAGAGTGGATATAATGGAAAATTATTGTGTGAAATAATTAAATAGAATTATATTATTTAATTTTCTTCTTACAATTTTTTTTATGGAAAACTGCGTAGTCTTATCCGCCATTAGCCTATCGGTTTCTTTCGAATCGTAACTCGCTTCGTTTTAACACTCAGTTACATATAGTAATCTATCATTGAAAATTTTTTATTATAATTACTTAAACCATAAATCTTCATTGTAAATAATTTCAAAGGTAATACCTCATATAATCCACGTTCCAATGTCGAGGGCCCGCTTCGAGGTTTAATCAATCGTAAAAGAATAAAAGTTTATTAAACACGGTTGTGGAATGCATGAGTTTTCTTCATTCTACGTAACATCCAGAGCGGTGTCTCTTTTGGGTACAATTTAGATCAATTATATCTCGAAAACTAAGACAAAAAGAATTGCTTTTCTATTTTTCCTGTAATGTGTGTCAACGATTCTCTTACTGGTATTTTTTTTTTGTAGAATAAATCTGGATTTTAATCAAAGTGTATTGAAGGAAGTTTCCTAGTTTTAATTTTTATCGATTCCTAAAGGTAAAACCTGAATCAGCCTGTGCCTCAATTGTACTGGAATAATATGTGATATTCCCTCGGAAAATTGTATAGAAAACTTATAATTTAGAAGTTTCAGTTGAAATAAGAGGGACATACAAACAAAACGTAAAAAAGAATACATCTCAATATAAGAAGTGCTTTCATATTAAAAGCCGCCTTTGTGCTCATTTGATATTCCGCCGACGATTTCGCTCGCCATCATTTCTCTCTCGAAGTTTTCCTGCCGTTCTAAACCTCGTGATATAAGTCTGAGTTAGCATGCACACACTGCTGCACTACTTAAAAATGGTAGGCTCCCGAAGAATAGTGGCGTGTGCACAAAATACGAATTTATGGTCCTTTCCTTCTTGTTCGGATTCGACTTTAAAAACCTTCGCTTTCACGAATACCGTGGTCGAGAGTCTGGCCGACGGACGTTCATCATTTTAAGCCGGAAAATAAATACCATTATCGTCGAATAATGGACGGCCTTAATAGACTTGTTATTGTATGCTAGGGAGGGAAGCTCTAACTTAAAAACGCGATTATTATACTTCATAATTGTGACACTCTGCTATCTAATTAGATATGTTTCTCCATTTTTTTTAAATCTCATACTCAGCTGCAACAATTTCTTTGAATTTGTGCTAATTACCTTAAGCATAATTATACACGATTATAAACTTAGGAAGTAAATAAATCTATTTTTAAAATGCTCGAAAGAATTTTTGATTAATAGTAAAAAGTAAATTTAAAAGGGTAATATTTTAATCCCATTTGTCTTCTACATTCAGAGGAAAATAAATAATAAATCAAGTGGTAACATATTTTATAGTGAGAGACGCTCAGAGTATTGATCTCATTTATTTGTGGTTCGAAAGTAGTTCAATTACTTTGTTAGATCTCGGACAATAAATTTTGCAATAAATTCAGCGAAAGAAGATTATTGGAAATAACTTCCTTCCTTTCGCAAATAAATACCTGTATGTTTTTCTAAGTCGAATCTCAATTTTTGTACAAACACAAGCATTAATTATTATACTCCTATATAGTAATACTAAATAGTACACTAAATCGCAGTATTGGCATAGATCACGTATTGGGCGATTCATATGTCCACAGATAAAACTTATGCTCACCTTAATTTTCTGTAGGACAAAACGTTGGCTGATTTGTTAGGTTCAAAGATCAACTGGCACTAGTCCTAGATGTGGTTAGAGGTGTAAATTGAACACTGGATTAATAGTTTGAATTGAAGCATATATTTCCCTGTGAAATATTCCGTGAATGTCTCATTCTATTTTAATTCCATTTTTTATGAGAAATTAAACTAACCACAGTTGTAGCTACTGTAATTGTGTATTGTGCTTATTTACGAAAACTCTTCACTAAAATTTTTCAAGGAGGAAATTTAACGGGATAGGGGGATGACCTACATAGTTCTATAGAAAGCCTCGTGAGGTCCTTTCTTTTAAATAGAATGGTACTTATAATTTTTTGTTACATTTTCTAATTCATGGGTCCCAGAGAAAAAATAAAATAAAAAGATGCCAAACGACAAAGTGTTACAATAGAGTAACTCTTGCATTGCCTTACTGTAAGAGTCAGTCAGCACCTGGACAGAAGAAACTGAAAAGTTAGGATTGGAAATAAACAAGCAAGTGTAAAATAATGATGGCAAACGAACCAAAAAAAAAATGAGGAAGAAACGGAAATCGACCTCAAAGGATAAATAATAAAAAATCAGCGGTAAATGAGTACTTGAGCATCGTAATAACGCAAGATGGAAGAATCAAAATACAGCATACCAAGGAAGAAAAGCAATAAACCTCTATTGTATGCTCAACAAAACTATATTGGTGAAGAATGAGACAGATATAAACATGGCAATAAAGGTCAACAGGCTATAGAGTAGCGTATACAAACGCGAATGCTAGGTAATGCAAGAACGGTATGAAAAGAAATTAGCATTGGTTAAGTCAACATGAAGGAAATGTTGATATTAAGAAAATTAATAAATCAGGAACCTTAATATTGGTTACCATTGTATTAACATTGGCCTGCAAACGTTTTAGAGAAAACCAGGATGTGATTAAGAGCTTTAAAAATTTACCTTTCGCATAGCAACTTAAAGCAAAATTTAGGAAATGTTTCTTTTTATTAAAATTCTGAATTTTTAATATGTTACATTCTGTACATTTCACGTACACCTAAATTATACCTAGTATCAAAAAAGATATATTTTTATTTACAATAAGATAATTAATGCTTAACTAAAATGGAAAACAATATGAACATGCACTTAGACACTAGCTTGCTACTTAGGTTTGTATCGAAACGTTTTGTAATTTTGAATGAAAAACAGGACGTCATAATAAATGAAACGACAAGGAATTTAAATTATCTTGCGTTACCTGAATAAATTTCTACATTCACACCTTTGTTTCGAGGAAGTGGTTTCCCCGTTGTAAATTTCCTGCGCCTCAGTTGTATATCGTTGACACAATTAATAAATGTAAGCTTGCATAGTACGTGTTCGTTGAGAAGTTAATAATGTAATGTAAATATGGAGCAAAAGTGTCAGTAGTGGCTGTAGTAGCTTGTAATTTGCCCACCTATCTTAATGCGTTCTCAGGCGATTTATGGCACCAGTGATATAGTAAATTCCTCGAAGAAGTTAGAATATTTCGCAAGCCCGTAATGCGACTAGGAAGTTACATTGAAGGAATGTGCTCAGACGGGCGCATTCCAGGGTTCCTGTCGGTATGATGTGGCCCCGCGCTTAAACTAGACAACATTATTACGTTACACAAATGCGACTTATATGTAGCTAGAGCTGTGATTACATTGGTCCGTTGTTTTCAGAGTAAAAATTTCAGAAACTTGAAAAATATGAAGTCTGAAAACTTTTATAGCACTTACATTACCAGTCTGTTATAAGTTTTGGTCTGAGTTTGCTTCCCGTTTCTGACACGCTACACTTAAATTATGTTATATTAGAATTTTTATCAAACTGAAACTGTGTACGTAAAATATTTCTGTTAATTTCTTTCCTACGCACGGTAAATATTTTTCCGAGATAATATGGAAATTGCGCTACTAATATTATATGTGCTTTGCTCAGGAAACGCAACATGCTGCTTTAATTACAGAAACAAATATTTTTATGCAATGAAAAGAGAAAATTCATATCCTTTGTTTTCATTGGAAAACCATCGTTTTTAAAAATAAATTTCTAATTTCGATTTCCAAATTAAATATGTACCTATATGTATAGGCCTAAAAAAGTCCACATTTTTTTAATGATCTCTTTGTTAGCTGAGTTTTTGCTTTCTCGGCTATAGTCTTCCATTATTTTCTTTCTGCAATTTGCTTTCTCCATCCTTTTATATTAATTCTGCTTGCATTGTGTCCGCCTATCTTATTCTTTGCACTTTAGTTGTATTGAATATGTTCTCTCTTCCTAATATCTCATCAATTTCAAAATGCATCAGTGCCCTATAGTCATTATCTTCGATTACGTGATAGTTCTGATTATTTTTCGTTTGAAAAATTTTATTTTATTTTTTCTTTTCTGGTTGTTATTAGTATCAAGGTTCCTGCTGCATACAGAATTGGAAATTTGGGTACTGGATATAGCAATATATACGCATTATAAACAGGATGTCCAGTTAAACATTTACCGAATCTGTATATCACTTTTGGTTTTATCATCTGCTTGTAGATATTCATTTTATTCTTATTACCTAATTTCTTATCCCTGAGCAGTTTCTTGTTGCAGTAGAACGCTTTTTACCTTTTTTGTAATTTTTCGTCAATTTGTGTTCTTTCATTTCTTCTATCAATCGCCATACCCAAGTAATTTGATTTAATATGATTTTACTTTTTCGAAACTATATTTTTCATACTCAAAGCTTGCCAATGTTCTGTCATCTCTGCTGTTTATCATACTTCGTTTTCTCAATGTTTATTTCCAAACCTCTTACTTTTGCTGTTTTATCTATGGGCTTTATCTCTTATTTCCTTTTAATTCCTTTTGATTTATCACAACTATTGCGACATTAACTGCATATGCAACAATTTGTAGCATGTTTTTATTTATGGTTCCATTGTCTCACTCTTTTTTTGTATCTGTTTTATGTGAATTTTTGTCCAGTACGTATGACTGCTTCAGATTTACTCTCCGTGAGTTTAATCATGTTTCCTATTGTCTTTGGCGTTTCGATCTTCTTTAGATCTTCCATTAGATGCCCCCTATTCAGCTGATCAAAAGCCTTCTTGGAATCCAAGAAAATGATGTGTTTCCAGATTCTGTTCATAAATCTTTTCTATTATTTCCTTTATTATATCTATATGTTATATATTATAATTACGAATTAAGGAGTATCGACTGTTAGTTGATTATACTATTCTATAATTAAACGGGTAAGCGGTCTTCTAATAAACTTTTTATTGTTATCTGCTAACCTTTGGGTAATTTTTGTTACCTTCCTCAGAGCTCAATGATGTGTTTCCAGATTCTGTTCATAAATCTTTTCTATTATTTCTTTTATTATATCTATATGTTATATATTATAATTACGAATTAAGGAGTATCGACTGTTAGTTGATTATACTATTCTATAATTAAACGGGTAAGCGGTCTTCTAATAAACTTTTTATTGTTATCTGCTAACCTTTGGGTAATTTTTGTTACCTTCCTCAGAGCAACTAAAAACGTAAGGTTACATGTAATTATACAAAAGTACAAAAAAATCACTTAACTTACATAATTCTGGTTATATTCTAAATACAAATTTCATCAATTAATGTCCAAAATATTAAAATTTACTTTGATAGAAGGCCGAAATAAATTTATTATCAAATGTAACCTGATTTAGAAAATTATTTCAAAAATCTTATTTACCTTGGATTCTGTGGGGAGCCACGTTTAAAATCAAATTTTATTAAATACTCATAAGCCAAATTAAGATTTTGAATATCTGATCTAAAATTCATGGAATTTCTAGTTTTTTTAATATGGAATAATTCTAAGAATAACCTGGTATGATAATTTGTTTCTTTATCTAAAATTTTTGTGTTACTGAAGTCTAATATATGATTTTTATCTTTAAAATGTTGTACTAGAGCACTAGAATTTTTTTCTTTTATCATTTTACAATCAGATTTATGTTGTGACAGTCGTGATTTAAGCCAATTGGAAGTTTGTCCTATATAAACCTGATCACATTCAGTACAAGGAATAGAATAAACAACACCATATTGAAGAGAAGGCGGAATTTTATCTTTAATTTTACTGAAAAGATTATTAATGGTTTTTAAATTATATTTAACAATTTTGGCATTAATATTTTTGAATTCTTTAGTAATCAAATTTGTATAACCGTTTATTTGTGGAAACTTTTTGTAAATTAAATTGTCTAAATTTTGATGATTTTGAGTATTATTATTGTTTTGAGAATTTAGATTATTTTGAGTATTATTATAGTTTTGAGAATTTTGATTTTCATTCTGATCATCCTGAAATAAAATTTTATTGACTAAATATAAAGGATACCCATTATTACAAAAAAGATTTCTAAGTTTAATTAAATTCTTTTCTAAAAAGGTAGGATGACAAAGTTTTTATTCCATTTCTGAAGGAAATTAACACATTTAATTTTTGATTTAAGGGATTATATGAATAAAAATTAATGAATCTACCTGAATGTACTTTTTTAAAAAAGTATGTGAATGATATTATTTGTTCTTTACCAAAAAATATGATTGTGAATACTTTAGATGTCTTTAATAATTTTCATAAAAAAATTCAGTTTACCGTTGAAGAAGAAATTAATAATTCAGTTCCGTTTCTTGATGTTAAATTAATTAGATTAGAAAATAATACAATCATATTGGATTGGAAAACCGACACATTCAGGTAGATTCATTAATTTTATTGTACTTTTAATATAATTACATGTAACCTTACGTTTTTAGTTGCTCTGAGGAAGGTAACAAAAAATTACCGAAAGCTTAGCAGATAACAATAAAAAGTTTATTAGAAGACCGCTTACCCGTTTAATTATAGACTATTATATATTATATCTATATATTATATCTATAGACTCTTCTATGAGTGCCCGTCAAGAGTAGACGTGTAAAATACTGCTGCAACTAATTACCTATTAAAAGTCGTTTATATTTAAATTTCTGTGTTAAAATGGCTAGTAAAAATCTGGAAAGAGTGCTGCGATCAAACAGTGATGATCGCGATGAAATGCTAGTGCAGAAAATTGTGGAAAAAATTCTGTGCAATGATAAATTCATCGACAAAATACTCGCAGTTTTCAGCGTTAAAATTCAGGAAGGTCTTGACATGAAGATGCAAGAGTATGACGACAAGGTGGTGACACTCCAGAATAAACTTCATGCTGCCTATATTAAAATACAAGATTTTGCTAATAACATCGAACAGTTGGAGCAATATTCCAGAAGGAATAATGTAAGGATTTTCGGTTTAAATGGAAAATCTAATGAAAATACTACGGATGCCGTTATCGAGTTTTGTCAAGAAAAACTAAATGTTGCTATTGAGCCCGTCGATATAGATTGTTGCCATAGATTATCAGCCCCAGAAGGTAAATCCAGACCGATTATCGTTAGATTTTGTAGGAGAAGCGTGAGAGATGTGGTATATAATTCCAAAAAAAAACTGAAAAATGTCGTTGTCGTTATGAGAGACGATTTAACAAAACAGCGGGTAATTATATTAAAAGATTTAGTAAAACGTTACGCTAACAAAAATGTATTTGCGTACAACGGAAATATTTTTGTGAAAAATGGTAATAATGTTAAGAAAATTAAATCTATAAATGATTATAAAAATTTTCAATAGATTACAGTAGTATCACCACTTGTGTTTACACTTGAAGTATATTTTTCTTTTGTTGCGGAATTTATTTATAGGGATTAAATTGTTTTTTTTTTCGTCCTATTTTTGTCTTTCTTTCACTTGCCGTAAAATGAACAATTAAATGATTAAGAAACTTATAATAGCACATCTCAATGTTAGGTCTTTACTCCCAAAATTATAATTTATATAATTTTGTTAGGAATGACCGCACGGAGGGGAGAGGAGGTGGTGTTGGTATGTACTTGCGAAGCTGGTTGCGATTCTCTTTAATAGAAATGAATGACAGTGTGGAGCAGGTATGGGTCGAATTGAATTTTCAAAGGTATAAATTAATTGTAGGTACATTATACAGACCGCCTAATTTTAATTGTATTAATTTCCTTGATGAGTTTGAAAACTCAGTAAATCATTGTTTCACATTATCTAATGCAGTTATTGCTTGTGGTGATTTTAATATTAACATGTTAAATCCCGATAGCCCTGCAACAATTTTACTGAATGATGTTTTGGAATCTTTAGATGGTCATCAATTAGTTGATTATTCTACAAGGGTAACGAATACTACGTCCTCTCTGATCGATTTAATTATAACATTTGATAGGGAGATTGAATTCAACTCCGAAGTTAAAGATTGTCCATTCTCGGATCATGATCTTGTCACTTGTAAACTCAACGTTAACGCTACTTAACAACCCTCTTTTAAATACTGCAGGAACCTTAAAAGGATTAATTTCGATGAATTCAATTTGGATTTACAAAGTGTTCCCTTTCAAAGATTGTTTTATATTGATGACATAAATGAAAAGCTAAATATCTTTAATCAAAATGTACGGGCATTGTTCGATAAGCATGCGCCAATAAAAAAATGTAGATTCTCGAAGCCGAATTTACCGTGGTTGACTGATACATTAAAATTGTCGAAAAATCTCAGAGATAATGCTAAAACTAAATTCAGTCGTACATTACTACCTGCTCACTGGAACTATTACAAGTCATTACGGAACTTTACAACGTTAACTTTTAAAAGAGAGAAAAAGCCGATTTCAATTATATCGCAACTAAAAATAATAAACTGTTTTGGAACAGTATAAATTGTTTGAATTTAGGCAAATCTAAAAGTAAAGACGTTCCTGTTCATCTAGCCAACGCAAATGCCATTAACGAATTCTTTACTAACAGTGTACAGAATCTTATCAATAATGGTCCTGTTATTGATACGAATTTATACTCTACAAGACTAAATAATAACGATTTTGAGTTTAAAGTAGTAAATGTTGTACGTGTAATGAATGGCATCAAATCTTTTGCAACCCGTTACGATGAAATGTGTTGTCCTACCATATTGCCCTACTTAACTCATATTATCAATACGTGTGTTAGCTGTAACATTATACATACCCTCATGCTGGAAGCTTGCTTTCGTCAAACCGTTACCGAAAATTGGTCAGCCTGTTGAATACAAAGATCTTCGACCCATAAGTGTTCTACCGGTTATGTCAAATATTTTTGAAAAATTAATCTATTGTCAGTTGAGTGATTACGTTTCAGAGAATAATATTCTCCCTTCGGTTCAGTCAGGTTTTAGGGTGGGTCATAGCTGTACTTCTGCGTTGATGCGAATTACTGACGATATTCTAACTGCTCGAGATAAAGGAGATGTTACTATCTTGACTTTGCTTGACTACAGTAAAGCATTTGATACTGTTGATCATAACATACTGTCGTCGATTCTCAAGTTCATAGGTCTGGGTTCAAATGCAGTCTCATTACTGAATAATTACATGCGAAATCGGAGTCAGTGTGTTGTTATTAACAATGTAAAATCTGAAAATCTCTCATTAATAAGTGGTGTTCCTCAAGGTTCTGTTTTAGGACCCTTATTATTTTCTATTTATACGTCTAATTTCTTAGACCACGTTCAGTTTTGCAAAATGCATATGTACGCAGATGACACCCAATTATATCATTCTTTCAGCATTCAAGATTTACAGAATTTCTTTCAAATTAATTCCGACTTAAACGCTTTATACAAACTAACAATGTGGATGCTAACTTAGTCAGCCAAATTGATGTAAAGATTAATTATATTAAGGTACCTGTTGTTAATCAAGCAAAAAGTTTGGGTCTCATATTGGATAACAGTTTTCGTTACAAAATTCATATAATGGGTTACATAAGAAACGCTTATATGCAATTAAAAAAGCTTCATTCGTTAAGATCATATTTGTCGGTTGAAATGAGAAACCACTTATGTGAAACATACGTGCTCTCACAATTTAATTTTTGTGTACCAATTTACCATCCATCTATAGATAAGTTCACTGCTAAAGGCATAAAAAAAATTCAAAATGCCTGCTTCAGATATGTGTACGGTATTCGTAAATATTGTAATGATTCGCCGACAGCAGCCGGCGTCAGTCTGTTTCTTGCGTCATCACCGACGCGCCTTAGACCAGAAACTTGGGGCGCTCCGATATCACGTCAGCGGTGGAATCAACCCTAGACATTCCGTCGCGTACTCGAATGTTCGCGAAAAACAACTTCGGCATATAAAATGCACGCGCCCGGGGGTGGGACGGAGTTCGGGGAAGAATTCGGATTAGACAGTTTCGCATTTAAGTTTTCGCGTTAGATTTTTCGCTTGGCTATTAAAATAAATTATATTTAAGCTTGTAAATAAATGTTAGTGATATAGTGTAAATTTATAAATAAATTAGTTTATTAACTATTTCGTGTTTTGATTTTAAAATAAAAATTAATAGAACCCGTAAAACTCATTACAATATGATAGGATCTCATTTAAATTAAAACGCATTGGCTGGCTAATGGAGAACCGCAGGCAATTGCAGACGCTGCATATGTATCACAAAATTTTAAAAACCTGTAAACCTACTTATTTACTTAGGATGATAAAATAAAATTTAGATATAATGTTCACAACTTATCAACAAGATGTAATACATTTATTTCTCTTCAATAACACAGCACCTCTCTTTTCCAGCGGTCATACTCTTATCACATTTATAAGTCTTATAATACACTTCATAAATATCGTTACATGTCAAGTAAAATGTTTAGAGACACATATTTCCATAATGAAAAGTATGGACGCCAAATATTGACTACTTGCAGAATTAGCTTGCGATCCCTTTTATATTTATACCTGTCTGTTCTTCCTTGGGAGTGACTTAACAAGTTTCAATTGTTTTCTTATCTCTATTAAATTTCATGCCACATAGTGGACGGGCACTCATAGTAATTTTAGTTAGTAACTTTAGTTAGTTAGTTGGTCATTAAACTAGGTTTAAGCAATTAAAATTTTTGGATTATCTTTATTTTTCAAGGTTTAGATTTAAAAGCAGAGGCATTGCTGCCATCTCAATCTCACCTTGTGATTTGGTTATGTATGTACGCATCTTCATACTAATTTAATTTTTTTTAAATTAATTAATATTACTTTTTATTTATTCATTTATTTTATTTAATTTTTTTTGTGTTTATGTTGCATTGCATAGTAACCAAATAAAGCCATTATTATTATTATGTATTATGTTGTTGATCTTCCTTAGATAAAGCCGTATTGATTATATTTCCTCATACCACAATTGTATCTATGTGTTTTCCTAATTGTTCCCTGATTATTGTTGTTAGTACTTCGTAAGTAGCGTTGAGGAGTATGGTATCTCTGTGCTTTTTACATAGTGTTAAGTCTCCTTTTTTTTGGAATTGGTATAATGATCCCTTGTTTCCATTCTCTGGGAATTTCTTCTTCGGACCAGATTCTCCTTAGGTATTATTTCATATATCTACTTATCTGGTTTTCCTCCTCCATACTTTATTAATTCAACACATATTTCATCACAGATAGCTTTTTATTCCTTAGTTTCTTAATTGCTTGCGTGTCTTCATCATATGACTATTCCTCAACATTCTCGTCCTCTGTATCATCTTTTTGCGAGTGTAGTATGTTTATGTTGTTACTTTGTTCAACACAAAAATCCAAAAAGAATCGTGGAACATGAAAGAAATCACATAATTTTATTTAATACTAAAACAATCCATAGCCCTCTCATATTTCTTGACCACGTAAACTCCATAAGGAAAAACTCTCCTCATTTAGGTCATTATAAAAGAATATTTAGGGGGCTTTTGTGACAGGAATTCATTAATAGGAGTAGATCAGAGTTTATAGAAGACACTCCAATCCAACATCTTTAATTATCATTAAAAAATATTTCTCCTCAAAGGCATATTGCATCAAAATATCTAAATCAATAAATACCTTTTCCTATTTTTTTCCAGTTATAAATCTTTGAAGTTTTCATCCAAAATTATTTAAGTAAAATTAAGTTTTAATATGTGAAATTTTATGAAAATTTTGCGGGAGTTAAAAAAAAATGTTATTTTCTGACCTTGAGATTGTTCTACCAGCTAAAACTAATACACATAAGAAAATCTCGTTGAAATCTTGATTAATTTCCAAGAAATAACAATTTTAGGATTTTGGCAATTTCGAAAAACGCTAATTTCTAATTAAGTAAAAATCACTCAGTACATAGAGGCTAAATAGATTTTCAGACAAGCACAAATTATTGCCGTAAAAAGCTTTTTCGAAAAGTCAAATAAACGTACAAATAAAATTGCCTCAATAGTAGCTGTGACATGACTTTTTGAAAATCAGATTGGAAGATCCAGATTTCTAAGAAAACTCAAAATATCTCAAAAATGAAAAAATCAAAAACGTGATAAAAAATGTAGCATCCCTTTTAAAATAAGCGAGTTGGTAGGGACTTCCGGTATAACAGAAAGTGATTGGAAGTCAATTTTATTTTATATGGAAAGAAGTGTCTCTCTTCTGTAAATTTCAAATTTCTATCTAAACTTCTTCCTTGAAAACTCTTAATGAACCTCTTGCCTGAATAACCCTGTATGTTGGTTTTAGGTATACAGTGTCTTTCAAGAATTGTGCAAAAAACGTATTTTTTTTTTGTTATCGATTCTTATAAAACTTTATAATTCATACAGAACGCTATAAGGTCCTTTGCTGTAAAAAGTACTACAAATTATAAACTTTATTATTTAAAATACCATTCAATTTAAATGTGTTATAATTTTTCAATGGATGAAAGATGAATGCAACTAGAAGGCAAATTTTCGGGACGCATGGAAATAATTACTCAGAACTAAATGAAGTAATTGAGAAACAACGATAAATTTAATCTTTTTTTCATTCATGTTAAATTGGCAAATACTTTCATCTCATCGATATCTATTAATGCAGTATGACGTAGTGATACGTAATAAACGATGATTTTTTTTTAGGTAGGACTGCACTTGTTTTAACCTTTGATACTCTGAGTGCACTAAGGCATTCGATATAAAACACTATTAATATGTCTTTAATAAAAATTGCATTTTAAAATTAGTAATCACATTAATTGACATAATTTATTCTTCGACACATACTTTTTTGAAGTTGTTATGTAAATTCCTTCAGTTTGTAAAAGAAAATTTTAAAATAGCGTCACTAGACGAGCCAAGAAAATTAATGTCCTTTACGACCTCGTCATCTATAACAAACTGCGACAGCTATAAACAAGAACAAAGTATTTTATCTCATCTGTTTCGAGATTAATACAAAATCAACATTGTAAATTCTATTAAAATGTTTTAACGTTGCGTAAAGTGAAAATGTAATGCAAGACGACGAAACAGTTACGTGACATATGTATTTTACACCATGTTTAAAGCATTGATAATGTTGTAATGGCGGCGATAAAAATAAATTGTGAACGTGGTAAACCGACCAGTCACATCAACAATTAATTTTAATGGCTAATTTCCAATAACCCGTTACAGCATAATGCGTTATTTATTCATTAAGTCTATAGTGGGGTGTACTAGGTCCGGTGTAAAATCACCTTAATTTTCTTAGTTTGCTTAAAGCAAGTGCGTGGGAAACATTCGTCTTAATGGAAACTTTTTTTAATTCACCGTTCGTGAGTTGTTTATTCGTTTATTAATCAAGCGCGAGCTCGTAAATCTTTTCTCAAATTGTGAAGTGAATTAAGTAATTTGTTTCTTAAATGTACTTGCGCCGTATTCAAATTAGGTGAAACGGCGTGGAAAGGTGCAGACACACGTAAGTGCTATTAATTTCGAATGTTAAGGATAATGGGGTGACGCATTCTTTGCGAACCGTACGTAGGCACACAAGTTATGCGAGGATGAGCAATTTTCTCGCACCGTATAGGATGGAGCTTGATATCAATATCGAGAGCAGTGCGAAACGCAAGAAAACCATGTGGACTTGAAAGAACGAACCCCTCGTGAGTGTGAAGAATTGTTCTCTGCTTACTTACGATTTATGAGCGCCGCTTCAAGACAAATGGAAAGATTGTGTTCAAAATTTTTACAACCCCATTTCCCATACGATATATTTTTGACGTTATATATGAATATGTGAAACACTTGCGTCTGCTTTAATTCTACCGACATTCTTTTTTTTTAATTCACTATTCACGAATCGAATCACATATCGTTACGTATCTAATAATATGATAGCATAAAACGTCTTTTTGTAGAAGTTATGTGCAAGCTATGTGCAAATATAATACGTAGACAATCCAAATCGCTCAAGATGATCGAAATTGATGTAGCGGGGTAGAAAGAAGTTTCAGAGCAGGCACTGAAGATAAGAATAGTCGTCATTCTCGAGATCCCCACAATCCTTGATTTTGAATTGACTCGAAGGCTAAGCGAGCTCGGGTATAAATAAACGATTTCAATGACCGACACGTTATTTTTTTATTACTCGGCAAGGTTACAGGATATTGCTTCTATTACGTAATCTACAGATTCTTAAAAAAATTCTTTTGTCAAACGTCCGTTCTATGTATTCATATGTATTATATTTTTTTCTTATTTCTTAATACATTTTCTTATTCATACTTTTAGCATTATTATAAATAAAGGTCTGTTTTCACGCTCATGCAATTTGCGCCAATGTGCTTGTGCATGCAAATTTGCACAAGGGAATGGTTGCGTGAAAACGAAACTTTCTTGATTGCACAAGCCAGAAAATTTGGCAAACTGACCGTAAAATGGATTATCAATCCAATTCTTATTTATGCAAATTTGCATGCCCACATGCATGCATAAATCCATTTGCGCAAATTGCTTGAGCGTGAAAACGGACCATCTTAAATATTATTTGGTAGTAAAATAGATAAATAATATAAAAAAGCAAAAACAAAGAAAATATTTTCTATGCTGTATTTTTGACAAGCGGAAATAGCTAATTGCTTCTGCAGTTCGCGTTTTCGTAAACACCTTTTATATACAGAAATTTAGTAAGAAAGTTCATTGACCACGGACGTCTCTGCACTTTTAAACTTTAATATTTATGGCTTGTCGTTTTATTAAATACCCGATAGCGGCGCGCAATTTAGAATAAAAATTTGGTGGAATAGAGTTATCCAGATAACGTTGATAAGATATCACATAAAGGGTCATATATTCTCAAGTCCGCATAACAATTCTGAAAAATGCCCCACTCTTCATCTGTAGGTTCCTCAATAATTCATTTCAGACTAAGATTACTATTTCTATTCCAGTGTTTCTTGCAGCAAAGTCTAGGAAGACAATAAGAAAAAAACAAAAAAGAACGGACGGCTCGTGAGTTATTGTGTGTAAGATAAACGGGTCCGCTCCAGCTCGAAATGAAGTCTGGCGGGAAATTTATACCCGGGCCCTGCTGCAATATCTCTAGAAGAACAGAATTGGACTAGCTCTGAGGAAAATAGGCTACTGCGAGAGACGCATTTTAGATTAGCTTTTTATTGGGGGTGACACATAAAGGCGAATTTAAGTCATTTGACATCCTTATTGCTAATATATACATTCGGTTTCTTTGTTAAACGAACTACATAATATACCGTTTTACTTCGCGTCGCAATATATTAACGCGCATCTGCGTTAGATATCCACTTTCTTACTTAAAGACGGCCTTTATTAATTGCTCACATAACATTCCTTATCTATGATTTACGGTCATCTCTCATTTGCAAGATTTTTTCGTCGCGAGTTTACGTACTCTTCCAACATTATCTCATATAATTTGTTTTATTCCGACGAAATATATCATTCTTTCTCTAAACAATGACATGCGTGCCTCTCATTCGTGGCAGAGTACATAGCATGTCTGTCGCAAGCAACGAGTTCAGGTGATGGGATCATAGGCCGGCCTCGTAAATCTACAAGAACCCTGGGCGGGTCCTGAGCAAGTGCTATCCAGATAACCTCTCTGCTCTACACTCACTCATTCTTACGGTGGACAACTAAGGACATCGTCACATTGCAAGCTTATATTTTATCTAAAATACTTCTTCGTAGGAATGTTTGTTAAATATTGTATGTCCTTGTGCATTCCTTCTTAGCTTTTACTAAGAATTACATAACAATTTTCTTTGCCAGAGTGGAATAATACCGTTTTATGTTGTCTTGCTCAAGTTGTATCCATTTAGATCAAGCTACATATTATGCTAAACAAATTTACAGATAAGCCAAGAATTTTAAAATAATTTTTTTAAGTAATTCTATTTTTACCTAATTTTCTGAATTTAAATGGAAACATAATTCACAGCCATTCAACTACGAATGACCAACCAGTAATATGTTTATACGAAGTACAAGTAATATCTCCCCATTTAAAAATTAAATTGCCGCCTAATCACTGCTGACCGCCATAACGGGTACAAGGAAAGGCACCCATCGATTCTTGTCGATGTTTGCTTGGCCGCTTACTTGTTATGATGATCAGAATGGATAAGACCACGCATTTACATTTTATTGGGGTGATATTACTTTTAATTTTGATTGTGTGTTCACATCACAATCTAAAATTCGGAATTACTTTTTAGATAAAGAGGCAAAATTATGATTAAAATTATTTTTTTTTTACATCACAACGCTTAGGCTGTCGAAATGTCTTGTGTTAATACTGATAATCCGTCAGTAACATAACCACTTTCTGAATTCTTACAACAAATGTGCTTTAATCATCTTTCGATTGAAATCTTATAATTATAATCGAACACTAATCACACATAATGACTTTCGACGAGCAATAATATTGCTTGCTGCGAAGTTTTTCATAAACAAAATGAGTTAATTAGATTCCTTTTGGTTAAAAGCCTAAAGTTCATTTAAGCTTCCTCGGCATGCTGAGAAAGTTTGGAGTCAGTACAGGTGTTCTTGCGTTATTAAGAATTGAAATCGGAATAAGCATGAGCGTTGGAATGGTTGAACCGTCAAATAACTAATTTTTAATATTACAGTTGAAATCAGTTGTCCATCGAAGTAATGATCTATTTTAACAGCTCTATCAAATGTACAACTTTGGTGATTGCATGATTTTGACGGTTTCGAAGAAGTCAGCAACTGCTGAGATGGAACAAACCTTTTATCTCTTTACCTCTCTTAGCATTTAACTAAAATTTTTCTTAATATTGTAACTAGGATAAGATGTATCGCGAAAATGCAGTCATGCGTCATATAAACATAAAGCCGATAACGTAAACATGGAGAGATAATGTAAACAAAAACTATGCCTCCGTCGTATGACTCATCCGAGACCACCTGCAAGTCGTGTGCAAAAACTATGATTCATCTACGGGAAAAAACCAGCGAGGAATTACAACTTTCAAGGCAACAATTGACGTCACAAAACCCCTATAAAAAGCCGCTAGCGCAAACGCTAAAGAGTAGAAGAACAAATCTCTTCAGAGTGTCATCTAGTCTAGTAGTCTTTTAGTGCCCCAATATACACGATGTAAGTAAATTGTAACTCTGTTAATTAATTAGTTAATAATAAATGTTTTGTTATATTGAGCTATGTCCCTAATTCCATGTTACTCCAAAAATTACCGTAACAATATGTGATAAGAAAAGTCTTGTACTGCAATAAATATGTTTTAATCTTTTCTAGACCGGTTTCGCATAAAGCATCATCAGTAGAATTACAACAACCTTCAAGATAAAGAATTATAAGAAAATTAAATACTTAAAAGTAATAAAGAACTTACAGTATCCTCTAATCTAATGTATAATAAGCATGTGTATTATACGTGCTAATGTATAACAAGCATGTGTATTGTACATTCTTATTATACATTAGATTAGAGGATACTGTAAGTTCTTTATTACTTCTAAAAGTATTTAATTTTCTTATAATTCTTTATCTTGAAGGTTGTTGTAATTCTACTGATATTGCTTTATGCGAAACCGGTCTAGAAAAGATTAAAACATATTTATTGCGGTACAAGACTTTTCTTATCACATATTAATTAAATTATTACTGCAAACATCATGGAGAACATATCTAATAAAATTTTTCTGTTACCATTCCTAGATTATAACTTAATAAAATAGAGTAAATTGAGAGTAATTTGTTTGGGAAATGATTGAATTCAAGTGTGTTTTTCGAATATTTTAATTTTATGTAAATATCTTTAAAAATAGGCGATTTAAAATTAAATGTTTATTATAAATAAATTATTTAGAATTTATGAAATGTAAATACGTAGGATTTAAGCTTAGAATTGTAAATATTAGAATAATTAATTTAATAATGTCAAGACGATCCGGATGTTAGAAGGAAACTGTAGGTAGTAAGGTGTTCAGAAAATGAACAAGTGAGGGCGGTTTTGTGAAAAACCGTCCAAATGTATTAAGTTTCTTTTTAAATATTCCGAACTTCTTAATGGGGATAAATTTGTTGTGCAACTCTTTTAAATTGAACCAATAAATTGTCGTTTATTACGTTTTATTCTACGAAATATCCTCTTTATTAATCACCCACACACGCACACCCAAAAACACCCACACAGACACAGATAATTTTGAATGTGAAGGCTCGTGAGTGCCATCTACATCCAAAATTTATCACACAACAAATACACTCTACGAGCAAGAATAAGTCTACGAGATACACTGCAAAATCCACCATCGCAGCATGAGACTTACGCAAGTAAAACAACGAAGTAGGACAACAAATAGAATAACAATAAACAAATAAGATTTAGAAATAAATGGCAAAATACCCTGAGATACCATAACATTGCACAAAATTGGCTTCACCAACGTGGGGCCAGAAAGAGAAAATTTGCAACTAAAGCTAAAATCTGGAAGGGTCCAGATAACATAGCAGTATGAAGATTGTTTACTTTGGAACCAGGCCCCTCATATTTATGTGGAAGCAGAAAAATATGTCTGGGTATACAACGTGTCGCAGCCAAGATTTTCACCCCTAATATCTTTGTTATTTATTGGTAAATTGCTATAATTTGACAGGTACAGTAGCGGACAATAAAATCCGGGCAAGGATTTGACATATTTCGACAAATTTGGTAAATTAGGCTTTTATTGAGGTTATATTTCTGTCAAAATAAATAAATATAATTTGAATAAACGTCAGAATTACTAGTGACTTGCATTAAACGTCAAAAATATTAAAGTGTGGTTTACATTGTGCAAATGGCTTGCCCGGATTTTATTGTCCGCTACTGTACTACCATATGTCCAAATAAATTTCTGATAAAGGTAGGTCATGGAAGTGTAAAAATCTACACCAGCAAGCAGTTTTTGAAGTTACTGACATATCAAGCTGTAAAATGTGGCCAATTAAACTTCAATTTTACTTAACTACTCAAGAACTGGACAATGTTTTAATATAAATAATGTAATAATTTATCTTGCGTGGCCTACCTTTATCAGAAATTTATTTGGACATACGTTATAACGGGGTAATAGTATAACACGGTGTACGTCACAAAAGTATTTATTTATAATAAACAAACTGAAGTAAGTTAAGTATTCAAAGGACGAATCGCGTGGTCTGGGTTGATATATGTACACCTTCAAACCACTTATTGAGAACACTGTGTAGAGTAAAAAAGCCTTTACATTAGAAGGTGCTGCGGCTTTCGTTTTCCAGGAAAAAGTTCAAACAAAAATCGACAGAAATTGTTTGGAAGCCACTGATTTTCTTATTTACTGTTACGCCCACGTGCCGAACGCCACCCGGGCGGGCGATCGCCTGCCATAAATTCCCAGATGGTTTATTGTTTTACGACAAGCAAATAACGCACGTTCAGTGTCTCAACCGACTTCGGAGTCTGTAGGTCAGTGTGAGGTCAGGGTCAGCTTACACAAATAACGAAATTGTTGACATTATTCTGACGTATAGAGAATGTAGGTGCAATGCACGTGCTGCAGAGCATAGATATCACCGGCGTCGTACACCGAATCGTCAAATAATTATTGCAATTGTGCAACAGGCAAAAAACACTGCAAGAGACACCAGCTTTAATAGGCGTTCGCTACGTAAGTACTATCAGCGGTCCTCAATAGTTCGTTCTTTTTGCATTTTTTCAAAATGTTCCGACAATCCATCATGTCTACGTATTTTCTGATTCCATTTGACACCCTTAATCTACAGTTTTAATTTATTCAAGCAATAACCTAACACCCTGGTTATATGAGAGGGAGGAGATGGTAATGTAATACCATCTATACATCTAGCCTCGTTACACTTATAACGGGGTAATTGTATAACACGGTGTACGTCAAATTTATGCAGTGCTCGACGTACGGGGTTGGTACAGTTTTATTCTCGAACACATCAGCATTTTAGTTCAGCACCTCGGTTAATTGTGCTTGTTCATCTTCCGAAAGTGTTATGCCTTCTTCCTCATGAAGGCGTTGTATCTTCACAGATCCAATAACGGTATTCGCTGACGATTGAGCAACAACAAGAGGATACCTCTGGGTGGGGTCGCTACCACAGATCCACTGCATCCTCGGTAAATCCAAAGTCACATCGGCTTTATGCAGAAAATCCACTCCATAATCTAGTATGTTAAGAAACGTCATCTCTGTTTCCTGTCCCTGCAATACAACATTTACTTTATACAGCTCGGTGATTATCTCCTTCGGAACACCATGATATTCTGCTGAGCCTCGGACGAAAGGATTTCCAATTCTTTAAAATGTTGACACAGTTTATGACGTACTATCGACTGCTCAGCTCCTGTATCAACAAATTCAGGGCTGTTTAACTCTGCTATGGTGACTTCCATCAGGGCTCTCCCTTTGTGACTTGGGAGTTTAAACTCGGCAGCTAAAACCTCTAAGGACGAAACTGGAACCACATTCTGCGACTTGTGACCATTGTTGGGGCACTGGAACCGAATGTGACCTTGTTGATGACAGCCGTAACAAATCAGCTGGGTTCTTGCTATTCCAGAGTTTACATTCTGCCTCGTTGTTATTTGTTCTGTGCTGCGCTTCTTAACATTTGCCAGCTTGCGACATTCATGTTTTAATTGTTATCGGGGTCTTGTTCGACTGTCTGCTTTATCATCAAACTCTGCCTCACGACGAGTTTCTTCGACAACCCTAGCGTTGGATATGAGTACATCGAAGTCTGGCACGTCGTTCTTGGATATGTATTTTTGTATTTACGAAGATTTACATTCAAAAAACCGTACACCATATCTATCTTATATTCCTCCAGCATAACTGGGGTCTCAGGCAGTTTAGATAGTAATGCACGAGCCTGGCTTACGAAAATACCGGTGGGCTCATCAGCCGACTGTTCTCGGGCAAACACTTCTGTAAATATCTTGTGGGCGGGCCTGTAGACTCCAAAACTATGGCGAAGGGCTTTTATAGCGTCGTCCCAACTCTTCGCTGTTCCCTTGACGCCTTGCCACCACAGAGCGGGTGCACCATCTACCAACATTGGAAGGCCTTTCAGCTCTTATAAATTGTGATCCCGTTGATAAATCCCTCGACTGATTCCCCTTTGCCCCCTGAAAAACGTGATTTAGATTGGACGAAATTGCCTGACTCGGTAATGATGAGCCTCCGGGTACGTTCTTCAGACTCGCCAGCAGAGTCTGGAACTGCTCCTGCGTCATTATCATGTTTTCTGGCATTGTACTTTTTGATTCCTGCGTAAATTATATTGATGGTCGAGCTGTTTTGTTACCTGACCATTCATTCAAGGTTCAAAATTGATATACTTGACGATTGACTTTTTTTTTTCGAAAAATGAGTCTAAAAAAGTCTCTTCACCAACGACGGCTCTTTCAACGACGCACGCGAGACAGATCACCATCTGTGCAGGAACGACTCAGATACATCTTTCTTTTTTAGTTTGTTCGAGCTTCGCGTTGAGCAGCCACTTATAACAGGGTAATTGTGTATACTGTATACCACATATGTATATTTATAATAAACAAACTACGAACTGAAGTAAGTTAATTATTCAACGGACGAATCGCGTGGTCTGGGTTGAAATACATATGAGAGGGTAGGGGATGGTAATGTAGTACCATCTATACCTCTAGCCTCGTTACAGTACCTTATTAGAAACTAAATATTCATCCATCATCATCAAATATCATTACAATAAAAGTTTATTATTCTTGAACGGGCTTTTTTCTTTATGAATTGCAGAAAAAATGTGGATCAAATCATCAAGATGTTAAAATTTTGTACACTTTTTTTAACTTTAGCTTTACAGAAAATAAATAAATTATTGCCGTTTAAAAATAAGATTTTGCGTTCACAAAAGATTTGACATAAACAAGATTGACAAGAATATTCTTCAGCATTCACCAAATTTTGCTGTTTTTTATCCATAAACAACGAAGGTATAAAGGGTGAAATTCTTGGCTGGGACATCCAGTAAACTTTTATTTTAATGATGTTTGATAATGCTGAATGAATGTTTAATTTTTAATAAAGGTATCTGCCAAACTTTAGCAAAATTCATCAATAAACAAAGATATTAACGGTGAAAATCTTGATTGGGACACCTTGTATAGATTTAAAACATAATAACTTTAGAAGTTTTTCTTCTTGGCGACTAATGGGTTTTACAGATCCAAAGCATCAAATTGCCTACTTCGAAATATATCAGCCAATAAATTTCCTGATCATGAAAAATTAAATACCTATTTGTTGTAAAATAAGTTGTCATGCTTGACATGCTTGTATTGGGTCGAAATATATTTGATGCTATGGTAAGACTAGAAGAGGTCGTTTTATAATATTTGCCTTATATTAAAACAGTACCTTACAAATATCGCAAGCTCATCGCAATCCGTATTCTAGCTGTGCTGCAAGAAAATATGAGCGAAAAAGAAGATGAATTACTGCGGAGCACAAGATGGCACCAGCAGGCGCAGCAGTGGCCAGGGAACAAAAACCAATATCTCTACGCCGGACACTGGCAAAAGAAGGGAAGAGAGAAATACAACACATATTACATTTCACAGCTTAGTCGGCGGTGTATTTGACATATCACGAATATAGCATGTTACAGTATACGTTTGGAGGTTCGTGCTGAACGTATCTTTCGCCATGAGTTATCACGTACAATATTTTCGTATACAATATATTAAACGCTCCTTCGACTACCTCCTCCTATTGAAACGAAAACAAAAGTTTAGTAAATATGTACGGGTGTAATTACGAAAATTATTTGGATCAGAATTTCAATTTAATTTATTGATTATTTTTTAACGTTTCCATTTTCAAATCGTTCAGCATCAATTTGATGACAAACTTACTGAGAGCAAGAAATGAAAAACTGAATCTGACAAGTTTGATGAAAAAATTGGTGAAGTAAAACTTCAATTCCAGAAAGGATTTGAAAACTTAACCCAACAACTACGTAATGTGGGACTTGATGGTTCTTTTGCACGATCATGCAAGTCAGAAACTGAAACCGCTAAATTTGAAGGCGATTTATTATGATCTACTTTTATTAAAAATTTCAAAATTACTGCCGATGAGAATGGCTGAAATGACTTCGATATAGTAGCAGTAGTCGTGTTCTCTGGGTGATTACCATGGCCGAGTGTGTTAAATCATTACTAAAGGGATTTGATAAATTAGTAGATAATCTGGATAAAAGTTTTGATGACGCACATAATATGAGATAACTCCACACTATTCCATTAAAAACGAAAATCTAGAAGGATAATAAATCACTAAAAGAATTTGAAATCGATATAAAAACATTGGTACGAACGGTGATTTCTTGCCTAGATCTGTGCGCAAGCGTAAACGAACACGGCAAGAAGAACTAAAACTAGTCAGCAAGAAAGGAGAATGCTAATTGAGTATATGTATAGGTAGCTCCAAATTGTCTTCATCTCAGGAATGAGACTAAAAAGATAACCTAAAAATGCACCTTAACAGAATATCTTTATAGATGTCTCTCTGGTCAATAGTCTCCATGCAGCATTAAAATGGTTGCATCAGTTCACAAATCCAAAAGCCCCAGCTTGCCAGATGAGTAGAATGATTACAGAAGTAGGATATTACAACTGAACATTGCCGAGTCAGGTCCATTATAATTAACATTCACTTTTCAGGAGATCATATCATGAAGATTATCGGCACTACTCGAAAGCATTCGGAAATTCTTCGAAAAGTTCTGCTAGGTTAAGTATAGGACTGATATTGAAACTTGCGTTAGATTATTATTATAGACCCGCGGGTGAACTTACAAGGAAGACTCGTGTAAAACTGCATCTGTACAACGTTAGCTCTTCGTTTGAGACAATTGCAATTTGTATAGCCCTAGCTGGCCAATTTACGGAAATTAATCACGAAAATAAAAACATCATGGCCAGAAGGTTCTGCGTAGTATCAGCTCTGTCACTGCCCTTATAGTTAATTCTTAATTGGATAACTAGATCTGGAGTACCAATGGAGCTTCATGTTGATCAAGATCTAATTCCGAAGAAAGATTTTTTCAAGAATTGAGTCGGTTGCTTACATTTTTAAAACGCACAATTCTTCTTTACATCCAAAAAGACGAGGCTGATGGTGAAATAATTTAATGGAACACTAATGCGGCATTTGGCAGAAGTAGTCCTTAAAAATAAAAAATTCTAAGTAATGTTGCCTGATATTTGGAAACAAGAAACCAGAAGGTCTGAACCACACGAGTATCTGCAGGATCTCGAGAATCACTTGATATGAATATCTGCGCCGGAATATTAGTTTCGTTATCAATAAAAGGAAGACTCGGTATCATAGATGAGCCAGTGAACCGGATTCCAACATGGGGACCAGGTACGACTATTCAATTTTAGAAGGATTCGTTGTCCGTGTCTTGAACTGGAAGATGGATTCTTGAAATAAATGCAAGGAGATTAATGACGTGGTTTGCATTATCCCTTGGGAAGATGAAAGTAATCGATATAGATTTTTGTCCCTTATTCTGTTCAGAACTATACCCCAGCCACCCAACGCACGGAGCAATAAAACTGTCTGTATGTACACGTCGTTTCTGTGAACCCCATTTACACTAGACTAACGGTGGGCAACCTCCGGCCCGCGGGCTAATTCTGGCCAGTGAAATAATTACAGTTTTGTTTCTGTTTGGTGTAAACATGTCTTTTCGTGTCCCTGCCACGACAGTAACGCGTAATCACTCCGTCGGTTGAGTGGCCCAAGTATAATAGTGTAATGATCCGTCGACACCAGCCGGCGTCAGACTGTTTCTTGCGTCACAGCCGTCTAGTCGACGCACCTTAGGCGACAGTCGAGAAAGTGCTGGCGGCAGAATAAACTAGATCAGACAGCCTGTCGCGATGTAGAAATTACGAGAACGACAGCTTCGGTATATAAAATGCACGTGGCCGGGAGTAGGACAGTTCGAATTGAATTCAACGTTAGACAGTTCGGAATTAAAGTCGCGTCATATACTTTCGCTCGGCTGTTAAAATAAATTAGGATTAAGTTTGTAAATTATCTAGTGTTAAATGTTAGTGTTAATTAGTTTGCTTTTAAATAAATTAGTTTATTCTTGTATTAAATACTTACATGTGTAGTGTATTCAAAATTATACGACGATCATGGTTCGTGTAATACACGTGTACTGACATATACGTGAAATAGAGACCTCTAATATCTACCTTCTCCAATTTTCGATAATTATCAACGTGTATTGTCTAGAAAGTTATGATTCGACAGTATTCTTGAAAGGGGGAATCTCTATAAAAGCAGAAACGGACGCGATATTTAAAGTAGTTTTCTACTGGATAGCGAAATGTACGGTTATTAGCGACTCGTAATAAACTAATTGACGTGCTAATTAGTATAACATTATTATGGCTCATTCGTTCGGGTTTTATGGTTTATTAACTCAGCTTAACTTTAAGCGTCACCTAAAGTGTGACTTACACAATGATGTGAAACTAAATGTCATCTTATAAATGTCACTCAAATTTAAGCTCAGTTCATTTGTTCGGTGGATACTGCCATTGATGTATTAAGACTGAGGATAATTAAAGTATTTTTAATTTAATAAGAGATTGATGAGTGCAAATTCGTAGGGTCCGTTTTCGCTAGCCCATAGTTTACATTAGTGACAGACAAAATTTCAAGCGTTTGTATCAGATTACTGTATTTACTTTACTAAGGGTATTTCTCGTTTCATATTTTCTAGGTATTTTTTTTTAATTCCATGATATAAGTTAATTAATTTATAAGGTACATTTCTGTTTAATAAAATTAATCCCACTGAAATATTATAGTTTAAGGCAGACGTAAATAACCAAATAAAAATTGGACAGAATAAAATATGTGGCAGAGTCAAATGAAAACCTTAAAAATTCCATTTAAACAGTACCTAACTGTACCTTGCCTTACAAGTTGGTAGAAATATTAGGGAGTTTTAGCAATTTAGAGTTTTAGTTTATTAGACGTTCCGTTAAAATTTACGCACGTTAAACGTTAAAACTCGATTTCTGATTGGCTAATTCCATAAGGTTGCTAAGCAAAACAGCCTTTCACGTACGACATTTTTATCGTAACGTCTTGCTAAATCTCTTGCTAGTCGTATAAACTATAAAATAATTACTGTTCTTAATTTTATTGCATAGAAATGTACATATGAGATTGTATTTTAAAACTAAAGTCAATTAAGATTCGTTGATACTCTCTTTTTTACTTCACTTTTCTAATATCTGATAAGACATAAGAGAGGTTATAACTATAAGATTTATATTGTTTTAAATAAAAATATTCTATTTTCTATTCCATAAATTGTTTATAAAAAAATTAAAGAAGAAAACTAATTTCTAATTTACTTTTACCAGACTCACATAAAAAATTTTATTCTTTTGTCTCATAAATTTTCATTAGGAGAATTTAGTGTAAGATATAAAAAGTGAAGTGGTGATAGTCCGAACAATATATCTTTGTTCGCAAATGTGTCAATGCCATTCTGCTCCGAGTGTAATAAATAAGGGTCCGAAACCCTAATTTAACATAAGATGATCTTTATGTTTTGAGAATGTTACCAATGTACTCTCTAAGCAAAATGTGGAATTATTTATATTGAAAGACAATTTTTCTAATTTCGTATAAAAAAATAAATTCTTATACATTTCACAACAAAATAAAATGTTAACTTATCAAAATATAGATTTTATATGAATTTCGTTTAATAATTTAATGATACCGTTAACATTTTATACAACTATTCCAACTATTTTATCCTAATATTACGGTATGCGTGCGTGAGTAAACTTCCAGATAGACCGGATGTTATTTATGATATCTGAAATTACGTTCAACTGGAGCTGTCTCTCAGAAAATAGCTACGAGTAAAAGAATTTCTACGAAACAGTTAAGTTTTATTTTTAACGCATTTCCAAGTATTCTTCTTCCTTTCTTTGATATTAAAATGTATTATAGTTTTTGTTTCAGGCGTATCGGTTACACTGCGTGAATTATGTAGTGCGGGATTTTATTGTGTGTACATTTGTGGCATGTCAAAGGATGCTTTATTGTGCGTCACACCTATTTGTCTTCTCCAAAAATTTAAACAATTCTCCTACCATTAACTGTTTTAGTCATGTTGTTTTGCTATGTCTAAAATTAGAAGCCAAACAATCACTTGATAATGATTATTTATTTATAACAGGTAATGAATATGTTAATAATAATAATAAATTTGTATATTCTTTTTCATTTCTATATCATTAATTGCCTTAACACTGGCTTAGGTAAAGTAATATCTTGAAATTTGGGTATTTTTCATTTGCCTAGTTTATTCCACAGTGTGCAGTGATTGCCAAAATTGGCAGTACTTTAAGTTATATTGTCAGTAATGCTGAAGTATTGTCAGTAATGCCGAAGTATTGTGAATACTGCCAGTAATGTTGGTTATACTGCTAATATTGCCTGCAAAGCGTGACAATATTGCGAGTAAACATAACGGCACCGCTAGGATTTGAAGAGTTTATACTAGGTGCTAGGTAATCAATATCTTTTCTAATCAAATGATCTATGGAAATAAAATCATATGTCTTTGATTAGTTCATTATTTCAAATGTCACTTGAATTACATATTTATATAGCATTCCTATACAAAACGATAGGAATGCAATAAAAATAATTCAAATGGCATTTGAAATAATGAACCAAACAAAGACACAATTTTTTTCCATAGGTCACTTGATTAGAAAAGGTATTGATCACGCGTTAGTAAAAACAGCACTTTTCCAAAAAACCTGAAAATGAATCAAGAGCGCATTCTCCTAGATTAGTGCAGAAATAATTAACATATGCATCTACTTTCTTCAAGAATTCACAAAAGGAGCATTTAATTTTTACGTTATAATTCCGCTACTTCTACTTTTTCTATTGTTTAAAGCTTCTTCCTCTTCACTCTTTTCTAATTGATTCATTTTGGGCGTAGTTCTTAGCAAGAATTGTTAAATGTTCGGTAACCATTTTCTTTTCCTGTACTTCATCAGCAATGTCATCGCTT
Source organism: Dorcus parallelipipedus (assembly GCA_958336345.1). Taxonomy (NCBI): domain Eukaryota; kingdom Metazoa; phylum Arthropoda; class Insecta; order Coleoptera; family Lucanidae; genus Dorcus; species Dorcus parallelipipedus. The sequence continues at coordinate 8,350,217 of OY284482.1, read as the reverse complement.
TCAGTATCTGAATTTGTGATTCCGTTTGGTTATTTTGCTGCTGTCGTCTTTCATTGGCAGTTTCTTTTTCTCTTGAAAATATTTTTATTCTTTTATAACATTCTCCCTTTAAAAAATATACGATGCTGATAAAGTCCCGCAACAAGCTCATAATTTGTTTATTTAATGTTTTTTCGCAAAATCCTGAAACAGGTAAATTTTTCATTTTAAAAAGACACCTTTTATTGCAAAAATCTCGATCGACACTTGTTTTTCCGCTGTGACGTCATCATTAATTTTTTTAATTGGCAACCCTAATTTTTTATGCAGATTTTGATAGTCCTTCTTGTCAGCAAAGTGGCGATGTAAAAAAGTTAGTACTTCCTACAACAAATTTTTCGAAAAATATAGACATTACAATTCAAAAATACAATGTTATTTTATTTTATTTTAATGATAATATTCAAATTGAAAACAAAAACAAGTAGAAACTAACGAACATATTGAAGCTGTTCTCCAGGAACCAATTGTTGAGATTTTCATTGCAGCAAAACATAAATTTTTCAAAAAAATTCCAGACGATGCGATGGTCTGGATCATATCTATTTTATCTATTATATTTAAGTTATAATTTAAGTGAAATGTTAAATAACTGTACTTTACCTTAGTGTGTTCCAGAACACTTGTGAAATTTTATTTTGACACAAATAACTAAAACACTTTTCTGCCCGATTTAGAAAATGTCAATTGACATGCTTGACGTTACGCTTTCGCCAACAACGAAAAGCTGGTTCAACCAGAGATTCCGAGAAGTACTCCAGGATGATCAGGAACATTGGGACGACAACCACACACAACAGGAGTCGAGTTCCAAGACATCCAAGGATGAAGTGCTATCCTCCGATGTCGAAACTCCAAGACGAGCCGATCGTATCATCGTGGAAGAACGTTTCAAGTTCATCTAAAACGTTTCAATCCGAAGCAAACCTCGAGCGTACTTCTACAAGAAGAACGCAGGAAGACGTCGTATTCTTGTAAAACTCAAGAACTAAGACAGAATCCGTCTTTCAAAGTTAGATGCAGTTCGACTGGGCCTCTTCAAGATGTAACTTCATATTTGCAACCTACAAGACAAGATAGTTATTATTTGTGTACAAGAATTTTTGATTTGTTTACAATCTAAGGATCTTTAATTGTTCTTATGTTTGGGGTTACTGAGTTTTTTGTACCTTTAAGAATATATAAAAAGGAGATTTCTGGATAATCCATGCAATTCAACTTATGCCTTGAGCAGTAGAACATTCAATTCACTCTCTGCACTTAGCAGTGAACATTCATACTTTGTACTTAGCTTTGAATAGTCTTGTGTTAACATTTAACATTTGTAATCAATCTTAAACTCCTTCAGAAACTTTTGTAATCGAAGGTAGTGAACTAAACGTAAGAACATTCCATTTATTAATATAGTTAATTAAACATGCTTGTTCAAGAATAATTCGTAAATACTGACCAAGAGGTATAAGTTTAATTCAAACAAAGGACACTCTTGATAAAGGAGACCATAATAGCATTTTTAATTAAAAACGTTGATTAAAATTTCCATCTACCCACTACACTGTTAGATGACAACTCAATTTAAGTCAAATATAAATTGATGTGCATTTACACTAATCTTTCAAATGTACTAACAATTACTATGAACTATGAACCAATTTTCTTGTGTAATTGTAAAATTGTAAATGTTAATAAACTGCAAATTTATTGTTAATAAATAATTTCCATGTTAATCTTTAAAATCGATTTTTACTTGCCTACATACACTTCACATAGCGTGACTAAAATAACCGACATTTTAAAATCAACACCATGAGGACAAATACATTTCAGAACCCAGTTCAACAAATTTGTTTAGCAATACAATTTGGTACCCTGAGATATAATATTGTAACGAGTTTAAGGGTTCTATTTATTTTTATTTTAAAACAAAACACGAAATAGTTAATAAACGAATTTATTTAAAAGCAAACTAATTAATACTAACATTTATTTACAAGCTTAAATCTCGTTTATTTTAACCGCCGAGCGAACAATCTATGCAACTTTAATTTCGAATTGTCTAACGCTGAATTGCCTTCCATGCTTGCTTTTATAGCCGGGGTTGTTTTTCGCGAACATTCGATCACGCGACAGAATGTCTAGGATTGAGTCCACCGCTGACGTGATATCGGAGCGCCTGCCAAGTTTCTGGTCTAAGGCGCGTCGGCGATGACGCAAGAGACAGACTGCCGCCAGCTGCTGTCAGCGAATCATTACACTGTCCCCTTTTTAAAAACGTTTCGTCTCGGAACGTTCCTCGCGATAGCCTTGAAGGAGGATGTCGAAATCGGCATGCTGGACCCTTTTTACAACTTCCGGTCTGGAAGAAATAGCAGTCCACGGTTTTCTTACTGCCGACAGCTGCCTATGGGTGGTGACTGCAGACGAGAACTTCAATTCCTGTTCCGTTGAAGATGACTTCTATCATGCTGCCAACGACCCTCCAATCCAGCCCATCTAGTCCGCAGCCTATCTTGGAAATGGCTAATTTCGTCTCCTTGCCTTCCACCAGCTGTCTCTTCAGGCTCCATAAAGCTCTCCAAATACTGCGATAGTCAGGCTTACCGCTTGATGTCTTCTTGGTGACTAAGTAGTACACGTGTCGTCTTTGTTCCGCCTCCGTGTGGATGATCTGCAGGCTTTTGTCCACCATGGGGTTCTGTCTTAGGAGTTCCTCGACCTGACGAAATTTCTTCCGAAAGACTTGGGCTATCACCTTGGACATCCTTAGGTCTTCTGCCACACAGTGGGCCAGACTGTAACTCTGGTGACACTTGAAAAAGGTCTTGCTGTCTCTCTGTGGTCACTCCGAATCGCGCCTTACTTCCTGTGGAGTGATGAAACATAAAGGTTTCGAAGTTTACTTCGGAACCTTGCGTCCGTTGTACTGTCCCTTCATTTTTTTCTCCGTTGTAAGGAGCCATTCGGTTGAAGTGGATAACTTTGGGTTTGCCATGCGGAATCTTCCTGATGCGGTAGATGACATCGTTGATCCGTTTCATCACTTTGTAAGGACCTTCCAAGATGTCTGCAGTTTTGGAGATAGATTTCGACGTCTTTGAGGATTATAAAGCCAGACCAGCGCTCCAGGTTGGTATCCCCCATTCTGAGCGTTGATGTCATAATGCTCCTTCATTCGGTCGTTGGCTGTCTGTATGTTGTGACGCACTTGATTGTGAATGTCGTCCAATTTTCTGCATAGACCGCTCACATAGTCTTCGTCGGCAGGGATTTCGCCAGGGGTCACGCCGAATTTCAGATCGCAGGGCAGTCTTGGCTGTCGCCCAAATACCACTTTTGCTGGTGTTTCTCCTGTTGTCTCATGAACGGACGAACGGTATGCCAGTAGAAAAAGGGGAATGTACGTGTCCCAGTCGTACGCCAGTACGCCACCGATACCAACGTTGCTAGCGTCGGTGTCCACTATGAACTTGCCTTCTGGGAGAGGGTAACTCAGAATAGGAGCACTTATCAAGTACTGTTTTAGCTGCTCAAAACTATTTGGCAATGTTGGTCCCATTCAAACAGACGATCTTTTCGGTGAGTTTTCCCCACCACAATTATGTCGTCCAGGTATACCATGCACGTTGTCCAGGACAGACACTTCAGAACCGTCTCCATTAGCATCTCGAATGTCGCCGGGGCATTACATAACCCGAACGGCATCACCGTGAATTGCCATAGACCCATACCAACAGAAAACGCCGTCTTTTCTCGATCTTCGGGAGCTAGTTCCACTTGTCAAGAACCACTCTTTAGATCCAAGGTTGAGAAGACCTTTGAATCGGCCAGAGTGTCCAGGGTGTCATCAATCCGTGGCAGAGGATAGCTGTCCTTTTTGGTGACGTTGTTGAGCAATGGATAGTCTACGCAGAACCGTGTGGATCCATTCTTCTTCTTCACAAGCACTGCCGGTGACGCCCATGGGCTGCTCGATGGCTCAATTACATTGTCTTTTTCAATCTCGCGAATGATGCGTTCTGCTTCTTCACGCTTCGCCAATGGTAATCTCCTTGGAGCTTGACGAATGGGTCTTTCTTCTCCGGTCTCTATCTTGTGTGTGTGACGATGTCGGTCCTTCCCTTCTGTCCATTTTCTACCTCGAACACGTCTTGATAGCGACAGATCAGATTCTTCGCTTTTATCTTTTGCTCTGGAGTCAATTCCTGGGCCTTCGTCTCTTGCATGTTTACTTTTAGTCGGCGGGAAATGGAAGACACCATGGCGCAGCTTCCCAAGATGGTACCTTTCTTGATGTTGACGGGGAAACAGTTCACATTCATTAGGCGGACTTGTATTTCTTTCTTTGCTGTCAACCAAGTTTTCCCAACGAGAACTCCTCATCCAATCTTCTGATCGTCAGTATTAGGTTCGACCATAATGACTTGCCCATCTTGGAAAGTACCGTTCAGGTTTGCGTCGACTATGACATCGGTCCTGCTGGGCAGTACAACATCTTCGGCGAGAACAACTCGAGCGGCCACGTCCTCTCGTTGATGCAAAACCAATTCCTCGTTGTTAATCGCCATCACGCCACGCTTCAGATCCAATTGGAAACCATGGGCACACATGACATCCATACCCAGAATCGCCTCGTCCTCTATTTCTGCTACCAGGGCACGGTGTTTGATGGGCGTCGATACAATGGTAATGATCACCTCCACTTCACCATGGACAGTCGCTGATCTTCCGGTTGCTGTCCTCAGTCTCCATTTAGTCGGCTCGGTGCGTCTTGATGTCATGATAACGTCGGGCATCAAGATAGTCTTCGTCGCACCAGTATCCAATAACATGGTGTGAGGGATGTCATCAATGGTAGCATCCACGAAGACGCTGCTGGTTCATGGCAGCTTGTACCTTGACATGTCCTCTTGAGACTCGCTTCGCCGCCTCGTATTCCAAAGCGTAGGCCAATGCGTTCTTGGATGTCTTAGGGTGGGCCATTCTCAATGCCTGCTGGTTGTTCGGGTCACGGATTCCATCCACGAAGGTCTGCATCGTCAAACATTGCAGGAATTCATCAGGCACTGCAGGATATGCTAGGCACGCTACATCAGCCTCGAATTCCTGAGGACTCTCTCCGGATTTCTGGCAACGGTTTCTCAGCTGCGCATGGTACACTCGGTCAGATGCGCCTAGCCATAACGCATCTCCAGCCTGTTCACCAGCTTGTGGAAGACTTCGTGTTCCTCTGCCGGCATCATTTGTAGCACATAGCTAGCGTCCTCCCTCAAGGCCACAATTAACGAAGTGGCTTTTTCACTGGCCGTCCATCCGTTCGCCTTTGCTGCCGCTTCGAACTGTTTGAAATAGTTAGGCCAAGATGACTTCCCATCGAACGTCGGTGGTTTTATTTTCAATTTAGAAATATCCGGTGGTCCTACCACAGTTTGGGCCTCATTATTTTCTGGTATTTCTGCTGGTGACGGATCCCTGAACATTCGCAATCCTGTGCTCGAGATTCTTAATTTTGTTATCCTACTGGAATAGTATTTTTTCAACATTTTCTTGCAGATTCCTTGTCTCTTCTGATATTTTTACCACTAGTTTATCTTCGAGCCCTTTTGATTGTTATAGAAATTCATCCTTCAAGTTTCCAGATTGCTCTCGAAGTTTCTCGTCCAAATTTCTAGATTGTTCCAGCAGTTTAGTTTTCAGATTTGTCGATTGTTGTATTAATTTATTTTCAAGTTTCTCTTCTAAAATTTTCACATTTTCTTCTGTGTTTCTAGAATAGAAATTTAATAATTTACCTAGATCGTCTTTCGAATTTCCAAGATCGTCTTTCAGATTTCCGGATTGTTCTCTAAACTTTTCATCTAAATTTCTGGATTGTTCCAGCAATTTATTTTGCAATTCAACTTTGAAATTTCCAGATTGTTCCAACAATTTATTTTGCAATTCGTCCTTAAAATTTCCAGATTGTTCTTTTAATTTCTCGTCTAAACTTCTTGATTATTCAATTAATCTTTGAATATCTTACTTAAATCTACAGGACCGCCCGAGATCTCAAAAAGAAAGGTTTCTGGGTCCTCTCCTGCTTCTAGTAGCGCCTGGTGAAGTCTCTCTTGCAAAATCGATTTCTTTCCGGAGATTTCCAATTCGCGTTCTTCTAATTCGGCTTTTAATTCTGTCACTTTTAAATCTTTCAGCAGTACTTTCTTTGTAGCCATTGTTTTTTTTTACACTACACTTTGTTTATTAATTTGTTTAAATTAGATTAAGTTTAATTGTTTATTTATTTCCATGAACCTCACACACCTGACACCACTGTAACGATTTTAAAGGTTCTATTAAATTTTATTTTAAGAACAAAACACGATATAGTTAATAACTAATTTATTCAAAGCAACTGATTTATTTATAAACTTAGACTATAACACTAACATTTATTTACAAGGTTATTGGCGGATTTCACAAACATTACTTAAATTTAATCATCCGTTAAAAGTAAACGTTGCTATGGTTACATGTGTTGAAGGTATAGGAATGATTATTCTTAATCGATGATTAAAGTTAAGTGACGTTTGTGAAATCCAACGTATATCTAATTTATTTTAACAACGGACCGAAAATCTAACGCGAACTTTTAATGCGAAACTGTCTAACGCCGAATTCCTCTGAACTGTCCCACTCCCGGCCGCGTGCATTTATAAGCCGAGCCTGTTGTTCTCGCACTTTCTAGATCGCGTCAGGCTGTCTGATCTAGTTTATTCTGCCGCCAGCAGATGTCGGATGTCGCCTAAGGTGCGTCGACTAGACGGCTGTGACGCAAGAGACAGTCTGACCCTGGCTGGTGTCGACGAATCATTACAATATGTTGGAAATTTATCAATTAAGATAAAAAAAATTACTAAAATCTTTAGGTTTAAAAGTTTCATTTACCAATGAAATAACTTTTTCAAATTTACTATGTCATAATAAAGACAAAATTGATATTTTTTTTCAAAAAATGTAGGACTTGTAAAGCAACATATTTATATTGAACAAGCTAGTAGAAACTTAAAAACTCGTATTAATGAACATCTAAGATCATTGAGATTAAATAAATCCAATTCGAGTTTTGCTAATCATCTACCAAACACTTTTGTATTTGAAGAGATAGAGAAATGAGTTTGGTTTTGTTTTGTCAATAAAGATATTTAAATTACCATACAAATTAATTCAAGCCGTATCTAAATATCCTAAATAAGAAAAAGGTTACGGCAAATAAAAGAAATTATGAAATTTTGTTTTTTTTTTATTTTAACCAACTTGGCCATGGCAAGTAAAATTTGAAAATGTATTTTCAATGAGCTCTTGAACCCGCACCTTTTTACTAATTTAACCATCTCTCCATCTTTTCGAATAAAAAAGTTACCCATGTTGTCCCTGCGAAATATGGGCACCCTGTATTTGATATTTGATTCTTTTGCAAGTTTGGTAACATTTACATTTGTTTGATGTTTTACACGATGTAACGTGGCTAGGTGTTTCAAAAGTTAACGGTTACAGATAGTATTTTGTTTAGAATAAATAGAATAATAAAAGTTTCTCTTGACGTATACCGTGTTGTGTATTGTGTTTTATACAAATGGAGAAAAAGTTTATCTTACATTTCACAAAAAAAAACTTTATTCTTTATAAAAAGCTCTGCATGACTTGTAGATCCATAATCAGGTACAAAATTTTTAAAAAATTGGCTGGAATACAGGGAAAATGAAAAATAATAATTTGGACGGAGAGCAAAATACGTTCAAACTATAGTGGAGAGCAAAATGTTCAATGAAATTGTGATTAAATAGCAAAAAATTATGCACACTTACATTATTATTGATATTCCCAGATAAAAATTAAAAAATAAACACTTCAGCAATTGTTAGATAATTAATTTTTATAAAACATTGATAACCTTCTTTATCAATTTTTATCTGGGAATATCAATAATCTACAAGTTTGCATAATTTTTTGATATTTAATCACAATTTCATTGAACATTTTGCTCTCCACTACAGTTTGAACGTATTTTGCTCTCCGTCCAAATCATTATTTTTTATTTTCCCTGTATTCCAGCCAATTTTTTAAAAATTTTGTACCTGATTATGGATCTACAAGTCATGCAGAGCTTTTTATAAAGAATAGTTTTTTTTTGTGAAATGTAAGATAAACTTTTTCTCCATATGTATAAAACTTTTTGGGACACACTGTATAATTACCCCTTATAAGTGGCTGCCCAACGCGAGGCTCGAACAAACTAAAAGAAAAGAAGTACCTGAGTCGTTCTTGCACGGATTTGTGATCTGTCTCGATCGAAAAGATATATATAACGCGGTGTGTCAGAAAACACATTTCCACGGGTCGAAGAAACAGCTAGAGGCAAATAGGAAATATTGGTGAACGGATTTGTGGTGCGCGCGTCGTTGAAAGTGCCGCCACGTTGGTGAATAGACTTGACTTTCGTTTTTAAAAAAAAAAAAACACACGTCAGTTGTCATATATATCAACTTTGAGGCTTGAATGAATGGTCAGGTAACAAAACAGCACGACCATCAATATAATTTACGCAATAAACCAAAAAGTACAATGCCAGACAATGTGATAATGACGCAGGAGCAGTTCCAGACTCTGCTGGCGAGTCTGAAGAACGTACCAGGAACCTCATCATTAGCAACGAGTAATGAGTCAGGCAATTTCGCCCAAAGTAAATCACGTTTTTCAGGGGGCAAAGGGGAATCAGTTGAGGGATTTATCGACGGGATTACAATTTACAAGAGCTGCGTAAGTGTGTCTGATGAAAATGCACTGAAAGGCCTTCCAATGTTGTTAGATGGTGCAGCTGCTCTGTGGTGGCAAAGCGTCAAGGGAACAGCGAAGAATTGAGACGACGCTGTAAGGGCCCTTCGCCATAGTTTTGGAGACTACAAACCCGCCCACAAGAAATTTAGAGAACTGCTTGCCCTAGAGCAGTCGGCTAATGAGCCCACCGATATCTTTGTAAGCCAGGCTCGTGCATTGCTATCTAAACTGCCTGAGACCCCAGTTATGCCTGCGGAATATAAGATAGATATGGTGTACGGTTTATTGAATATAAACCTTCGTAAATACATATATCCAGGGACGACGTGCCAGACTTCGAGGAACTCATATCCAAAGCTAGGATTGCCGAAGAAACTCGTCGTGAGACAGAGTTTGATGATAAATCAGACAGTCGAACACTACCCCGATGCAAGTTTTGTAAAAATTATGGACATTTACAAAATGAATGTCGCAAGCTGGCAAATGTTAAGAAGCCCAGCACAGAGCAAAAAACAACGAGGCAGAATGTAAACTCTGGAACAGCCAGAACCCAACTGATCTGTTACGGCTATCATCAACAAGGACATATTCGGTCCCAGTGCCCCAACAATGGTCACAAGTCGCAAAATGTGGTCCCAACTTCGTCCTTAGAGGTTTTAACTTCTGAGTTTAAACTCCCAAGTCACAAAGGGAGAGCCTTGATGGAAGTTACCATAGCAGGGTTGAACGGCCTTGCATTTGTTGATACAGGAGCTGAGCAGTCGATAGCAGGTCATAGACTGTGTCAACACTTCCGAAACTCGGCAGAACATTATCATGGCCGATGGTGTTCCGAAGGAGGTAATCACCGAACTGTATAATGTAAATGTTGTATTACAGGGGCAGGAAATAGAAATGACGATTGTTGCCATACCAGAGTGTGCCGATAACAGGACGCTTCTTGGAGTAGATTTTCTGCATAAAGCCGATGTCATTCTGGATTTACCGAGGATGCAGTGGATCCGTGGTAGTGACCTCACTCAAAGGTATCCTCTTGTTGTTGCTCCAACGTCAGCGAATACTGTTATTGGAGCTGTGAAGACACAACGCCTTCGTGAAGAAGGAGGCATAACACTCTCGGAAGATGAACGTGCACAATTAACCGAGGTGCTGAACGAGAATGCTGATGTGTTCGAGAATAACACTGCACCAACCCCGTACGCCGAGCACTGCATAAATTTAACAAGTGACCAGCCCATCGCTACAGCACCGTACCGCCTGTCACCTCCCAAGAGGGCCGCTCTGGAGACAGAAATCGACTCGATGTTAGTTAATAACATCATTGAAGAGTGCGAGTCGCCGTATGCTGCACCCGTAGTACTTGTTCCTAAGAAAGATGGAACATATAGGGTATGCATAGATTATCGTAAACTCAATAGTATAACTGTTCCAGACAGATACCCCTTGCCACGTATTGATGACATTCTCCACACGGCTCAGCAGAGTTATTATATGACAACTGTGGACTTGAGAAGTGGATTTTGGCAGGTCCCACTACGCAAAGAAGACAGGGATAAAACGGCATTTGTGACACCTTTTGGTTTGTATCGCTTCCTGCGCATGCCGTTCGGTCTGAGGAATTTACCGGCTACTTTCCAAAGGTTGATTGAGCGATTCAAGTCCGGACTCCCAGATGTATATGTCTTAGGTTACATGGACGACATCATAATTTTGTCATCCACATTTGAACAGCATATAAAGGACTTGCGTAAGGTGTTCCGGAGACTACGTGTTTTCGGATTAGGTGCTAACAGAGAGAAATGTTGCTTTGCCAGCCCAGAAATAAAATACCTAGGTCACATGATAAAACCTGGTGGTATTGGCCCTATTCCTGACAAGATTACGGCGATAACAAGAATGGCTCCACCCCAGAATGTGAAGCAACTCCTAACGTTTTTACAAACGTGTAGTTGGTTCAGAAGATTTGTAGATGGGTTTTCTCAACTAGCACAACCCCTCACTAGCTTAACGAAGAAAAAGACACCTTGGATGTGGAATAAAGAGCAAGAAGAAGCGTTTGAATCTTTAAAACAGAAACTAGTGACATCACCTATACTTCGTCAAGCGGATGCTTCACTCCCCTACGTGATAAAGACTGATGCGAGCTCTTATGCTCTAGGAGCATGCATGCTCCAGGGGGAGGGCACTGATGAACGTCCAGTTGAGTATGCAAGTAGGTTACTGACAGAGGCCGAGAAAAATTACTCCACGACAGAACTAGAGGTATTGGCGATTGTGTATGCAATTCAAAAGTTCCGTGGTTATTTAGAGGGAGCCAAGATCCGGATAGCTTCAGACCACCAGTCACTGAAATGGTTGATGTCGTTGAAATCACCGACGGGCCGGCTCGCCCGATGGGCCTTGTTGCTCCAAGCCTTCGATTTGTCAATCGAATACATCCCGGGAAGAAGCAATGTGGTAGCTGACACCTTGTCTCGTCCTGTTATAGAGAATTCAATGCCTCAATGTGAGATTTGTATGATGTCCGTTTACATGCCCGCAACGACATCGGCGCAAAAGAGGCTTGAGCAGTTACAAGACCCTGCTCTAGCCGAAATAATAGGGTGTTTTGAAAAGCCCAATGATGAGGAGCTTTCTCGATGGGCCGATCGTGGTTACATGATGATGGATGGCGTGCTGTACCGCTATTCTCCAGATAGTGATAGTGAAGAGCCACAGCTAGTTATCCCGTGTGAACGAGATTATTTTCGATAATCACAATGCCCCAACGGCTGGCCATCCTGGAACTGTTAGAACCCCGGAGAAGGTCTCTAGGTATTTCTGGCCTGGAATGAGGAAAGAGATATGCCAGTACGTCCAGCGGTGCATAGAGTGCCAAAGATATAAACCTGACAATAAAAGGCCTGCAGGTTTGTTACGAACTCCTATCATGTCCCAAAGGTTTGAGACCTTAGGCATAGATCTTTTCGGGCCTTTGCCGCGGTTAATCTCTAACAAAAAATGGGCCTTAGCCGTTGAAGATGTAGCCACTCGATGGATCGAACTCCTTCCGTTAGAAAAGGCGACGGCCGAGACATGTGCAAAGTGTTTGATTGATGAAGTTATCCTACGATATGGATCACCTAGAAGGGTTATCAGTGATAACGGGACTCAATTTGTATCTGAGGTGATGCAACAAGTCAGTTTCTGTTTAGGATTTAAACATATTTTGACACCTCTTTACCACCCCGCCGCAAATCCAGAAGAGAGAAGAAATCGAGACCTTAAACTGCAGCTCTCGATTTTAGTAGAGAAAAATCATGAACAATGGTGTGCCGCATTGCCGTCCGTACGCTTCGCGATGAACAGTGGCGTACATGGCGCATTAGGTCGCATCCCTGCGTTTTTGTGTTTCGGTCGCGAATTAAGAACTCCGCTCGATGTTCACCAAGATCTTCGCGAGGTTATCGAGAACGAAAACTTTGTCGTTGAAATCACACCGCATCTAAAGACTCTGATGAACACGTTAAAGGACGCGCGCGAAGTACAAGAACAACAACAAGACAGAGTAAAGAGATATGCTGATCAACGACGACGTCCGAGAGCACTGTATGAAGTTGGAGACAAAGTGTTAATAGACATTCATGCCCTGAGCAACGTCGCGATGTCTGTTACAAACAAATTTACCCCAAAACGGGACAGGCCGTACGTCATTCGCGAAAAGGTAAGCCCGGTTTCTTACACCGTTGCAGCGATCGATAAGCCTGATGAGTCTTTGGGAAAATACCATGTGTCTGCATTTCGTCCATTTATTGTTGGTCAAGAGACGCCGCAGCCGGTGCTGCCCAAACGCAAGCGAGGGCGCCCTAAGAAGATTCCTGTTCGAATCGCAGAAGACGAGTTGTCCCAGGAAGAAAATGAGAAGGTGTATTTCGACAAATCGTCCACTAGTAACAGATGTCTACGCCCCAGAAAGACTGCATGTTGTAACTAATTATATTGGATTCCTTCTGTGGACAGTTTGCGGAATCCAAAGCGGGAGTGTAACGTGGCTAGGTGTTTCAAAAGTTAACGATTACAGATAGTATTTTGTTTTATAAATAAATAGAATAATAAAATTTTCTCTTGACGTATACCGTGTTGTATATATAATTACCCCTTTCAACGATTATTTATTACAGATTCAATAAGTTTTTTTAGGATATGAATTTTAAGCAAGAATTTCTTTACCTAATTAAATTTATATTTTCGACAATGAAAAATTTGTCCAAAAGTAATACTGCACGATCAGTCAAGCTAATAATAGTTGAAATTTTGTGACTTTTTGGTTGATAAGAGTTATAGTTGATATATCTACCTGACCATGTGGGTTTGTGATACCAATTTGTTATTAAATTACCATTATGTCTAATAATATTTACATCTTGAAAACTTATGCTATTATTATTCTCTCTTTCGATAGTAAATTGCAACCTGTTCTGAATAGAATAGATTTAAAATATAATTTACTTTATCATGAGGTAAAATTAAACTGAAATGTCTTTTCCTTAATGGTGGAAACCACTTTTCTACGATAGATTTTCTAAATAGATTTATTATTATTATTATTATTATTATTTCGTGGAAAATAGTGTCGGAAAAATATGGCGGTTGTTTCGAACGGCAAAGCGAAACTAGGAACGCCGATTTATTTGAACATTTATACAGGGCTTCTATAAATGATTCTAACATCATAGTAGGCATTGAATATTGCGTTGGACATTCCACCTCCTTTTGAATGTGTATTCTACTCTCCGAGAAATGTCAGTGTCATAAAGTTGAAACTTTTAGGTTACGACATGAATTACTAAAACTTCGTTTACACAAAATTAGAAAACTAAAAATTTATACTTAAATTATTTAATGTTATGAAATTTACAATACCTGCTTTTTATGTCAGTAATAAACAATTTTGAACAGACGTAACAATGAAAGTGTTTTGCTCCAAGTAATAAACCATTATTATTAGTAAGTCAGGTTACGTTACCAGTGACTGTGTTAAGTATCGGTGGTTAGTGGTACATGTTCATTTGTTGATCAGAGGTAATGCGATGTTAGAATCATTTATAGAAGCCCTGTATATATATTTAGTGGCTAGACGCCCCTGGGGGCAGCGCCGCTTCTTTAAGAAGCTCTCCAGATCCTTTTCTCGGGGTGGATCGGTCCCCATCTGTTTCCTCCAATCATTTGACCTATTTCTTTCCATAACTCTTTGTTTTGCGCCTTTTGTCGCCATCTGCTAACTCCTGCCCTTCTCAGATCCTCCTCTACTTCTTCCAACCACGTTGGTCTGTGCCTCCTTCTTTTCCTCTTCCCGCTAGGTTCCCATGTCAGCATTAGTTTAGTTGCTTCTTCTAATTTTGCTCTCCAGACACATCCAAGCCATTGTAGTCTCTGTCTCGTTAATCCTTATTATTATGTCTTCTTCTATCTCATCGTAAAACTCATGGTTCATTCTTCTTCTTACCTCATTTTCCGACAGTTTCGCTGGTCCTACTATTCTTAATATTTTCCTTTCGTTATGCTTATTGCTTCGGCTACATATAATATTACTGGTCTTATTTTATTATAGTCTTACAGATGTTTATCTTTGTCTTCTTGACAGATTTTTGTTTGTTAGCATAGAAAGCTCTGTTTATTGCCATATTTTTTTCTGTTTGAACATTTATTATTATTAATGTTAAAATTGTGATAAAGTGTTTCATAAAAATTGTTTTATCTTAATTAAAAAAAATTATTCTTAGAATAGGTAAGTAGATATTTGAAATTATTATCTTTTCCTTAAGGAATGGACATGGATGATGAAGGAACCGTTGACAACTAGCTATCGACGCACATTGAAAAAATTCCTACGGACGAAAAAAAGATTTCATTCATAGCAATACGAAGGAGACATTAAAGAAGTGCAGATATTGCAATGTAAAACAAAATGAACGAAAATATTGTTGCAGAAAATGAAAACAGCCTACATAAATCATACAAAGAAAATCTCGTCTTTTTAAATTTGCTAAATATAAGATATCTTATTTAGAAATTTCATGTCATTATTGTCCTGAGATAATTCAGTGTAATTTTTTTAAATTCTGTAACTGTAGTATATTTATAAAAAGAAGATACAAAAATGTGCTATTCTTTCATTTGGAAAATAAGCATCTTGTGGAAAATACAATCTTGGTTTCTACCGTTCAAGGAAAGATCAACTACAACCCCTAGAAATGGTCAGAGCTTTATGGAAGTTCAAAATAAGTCAAACAAACAATTAGTTAGTTGCCTTTATACAGGGTGTCGTTAAATTTTAAGGATATGGCTTAACAACAAACATATTTCTGCGCTCAAAATAAGACGATTTAACCCGACTTATCTACATATAAGCAAAAGTGCTTGGTTAAGCCAGTATTCTGCTTCAAAATTCTTGGAAAATAAGTTAGTTTTTCAAAGGAACAAAGGAACGCTTAATTTGGATGATATCTGGTATGAGGACCAAGAGGAAGGTATGTTACCTTTTCAGATGGTGTGAGTAATTTACATTGGATCGCTAGTGTGAAAGATATGATTGCCAGTAGATCTTGCAGTAACTTTTTTGAGGTTATGGACGTAATATTAACTAGTTATAAGTATCAAAAATTACAAAGATTTCCTAATTAATGCTTGTTTCTACGAGCCCTGACATCTAAATGTTCGAACTTTTAATATTTTTGTGTAAACTGCATTTTTAAAGTGCTTTAAGGTTTCTGCTCGAAACTCCGTAAATTGTTCTAGTATAATATAGGTCGCAACGTATTGCTTAACATAAAATTTTCACAGTGTGAACTGTGAATGTTATATAGAATGTATAGCACAAAATGAAGAAAGAACTAAGAAATAATCCCTAAAGGATTAAACATTGCCTAAGAGCCAAGATTGAGACTACAGGAGTACGAAAAACTTGTAAAATCTATGCCCAAGCGCATTATAAACGTTATATAAGTAAAAGGGGACATAACTTCATGTTAAATGTGAAGCTTTTTGTAAATTGGTACAACAATTTTTTTGTTCGATCGTCATTCCGTGTTCCAATATTTTTTTTTTCTAATTGCACATTTCATTAATATTATTTTTAATTAAGTGTTAAAAATATAGAGATTACAAAGAAACCTAAAGGCTTGGTAATGTGATGCATAGTTTTTCTCATGGCTAGATAGATAACATAAAAATACGTCCTCGTATGTCAGTGCAGAAAAATAGCAAAATGTTATTACTGTTTCTCTCAGAGTTTCCCTGAAACAGTTTTTAACTTTGGATCTTTTTACAGTTATGGTGTAAATATAAATGTAAGTAAAAATTAGATTTTATTGCCACTTATCCAAAAGAATTATATTTTTTGATTGATGCTAAATATCTTTGGAGTTTATTGAATGTAACAAACAAGATTTGGAGTACCTTGCCTTTTCATACTTTTACATCAAGTAATAGCAAAAACATTGTAAGATGCAAGGAGACGGCTTTTGTTTAGAAGCAAACATATTCTTAGTGGAAATTGCATTACGTATTCTTGTGCATATCTCAGCTTCACACAAAGGGAGCAAAAAAATAAACATGATAATATCCAAATAGTTGTAGAAGAGTGGAAACCGCCCATGGACCGGGGTTTGAAGCGCACCACTCGCGAGCCCGCCATTCGGCAGCGATAAATCATGGGTTACCACATTGTAGCCCGGTAAATCATGCGGGGCTGTCGGGTGCGGGGCGGGAGGCTCAGCGTGAAATGAAACCCATTCATCTCTGTCAGGACGGTACCTCTTTCTCTCTCTCTCTCCCTCGCGGACTCCTTTGCAGGATCGCTGTGGACTGCGCACATAACGTAAAGGCGCTAACTTCACATAGAACTATCCTTCATTAAGATACGAAGCTATAGATATCGTTAGCCAGATTTTGCACACATAATACGAAATTGAAGAGCGGAGAGGTCATAACATTAGCTAATCTGAGCTGGTTATCTTATAGTATGGTCTGGTATCCCAAACAATTTTTTTATTCATTTTGCGATTCTTTTGAATATCGCACTGGCACCGATAGGGTTAACCGCCAAATCTTAAGTTTCTCAGAAAGAGATATATTAGCTGATCGGACAAACAACATATTATTTTTCTAAACAGGCTTCATGAACAAAATAATGACTTCATTTTTTGTTTTAGTAAAAATAATTCGTATATTTCTTAATATTATTTATTGTATTTAATATTTATGAGAGATTAGCAAAAATTACCTTTCCCGTGCCTTACTTATCAAAAAAGGCTTTCAAAGTAAAGGTCACTGTTATCGATCGCTGCAAATTTCGACTAATTACCTAAACCCTCTCTATATGGATGAAACCATGAATAACTATTCAAAAATATAACTGATCTCATAATCGTCTGCTTCCAGTCAAGGTTGCATCCTGAAACTTAATCACAAACATAGAAGTATAAAGTTTTATTAGAATATCTGTGATTCACGTTAACTTTCATAATGTTGAAAAACCTTTGGACATAATATTAGTGGAGATCTTTGAAGAAAGTATGAAGCTTACCGAGCTAATGAGTCTACGCCGAAAAGCCAATACAAACCTTGACTAAACCAGAAAGACCCTGAGAAAGAATCCATCGGCCCTTTCTTAAACCAATATTAGCAATAACTTAATATTCAAAGTATCCATACGTTTTATTAAATGTACTACAAATAAAGCATTAAGCTTGGGGAATTAAATGGGTAAAAAAATCTACTTTACAAGGACTAAGCAGTTTCTATTCACACGGAACTTACTGAAGCAATTGTGTGAAACATTGGAACCCAGTGAACTTTCTAGAACTGACCCACATTTAAAGTGGAACAAAATTATACTCATCCAGTTACATTTGGAATTTTTTCACTTGTACATTTTTCTGTACGGCTCTAACCTTTTTGAATTTGCTAGTTCTATCAATAAATATCATAAATTTATTGAATTGAATTACGTATACCTTGCAAGAAAACACTTTCATTATTGAAGCTTATTTCTGATCTGGACATGTAGTAAATGGGGAATGGCAATATTCCATTATTGAATGCAAAGCACAGTTTCGACTTAGGTTTACAAAGAAAGAAATTGCCTTGCACCAATACATTGTCGAGAGATTCCACTGAACGGGAAGCCTGATGAAGAGGAAATCCACTGGAAGGCGGTAAACTGATCAAAATGTCGTCGAACAAGTGGAAGAGCTCGTTGCAGAAAATCCGCATTCCTCAACACATCGTATCTCTGCTCAAATGAATTTGTTCTACACCACCGTTAGAAGAATTCTGAAGCGTCGTTTACACATGCATCCATATAAAGTATCTGTAGTCCAAGAAATCTAGCCTATGGATCACAACAAGAATTCTGAAGCGTCATTTACACATCCATCCATACAAAGTATTAGTCCAAGAAATCTAGCCTATGGATCACAATTGTCGAATACAGTATTGTAACTTCTTCCAAGAAAACTTAAACAACAATGATGTTCTCGATCTAGTTTTTTCAGGGGTGAAACTTGGTTTCATTTAAGTGGTTATGTAAACAAACAAAATTACCGAACATGGTCTATTGTTAATCCCCACAAATTGCTTGAGGCCCCTTTACAAGCTGTTAAGGTAGGAAAAATGGTTAGCTGTATCCCGCCATAAGGCCAATATTCTTCCACGATACGATCAATGGTCAATGTTATAGGAAACAATTGTTGACCCCATTTTTAAAATGCAACGAGATAACACCGGATATATTGCAGCACATTTTTATTAATATGAAACGTCGAGTAGTTATTTGTATGCAACAAAATGGTGGGAACTTTCAACACTTGCTGTGACTTACTTTCGTTGACTTTCTTTTCAATTTCAATCTCAACTTTGCATGCATATCATCCCTTCGCAATAAATCAGATTTTGAATTTTGATATTACGGTAACTGCCTTTCTTATTTTCGTAGAGTTGCACTTCGTATTTTTACATAGGTAATGCAAAGGTAATTAGAGAGAATTGTTTTTTTCCACTCTGTACTTTCCAGAATTATTGCCTTCATCATTACTTACTCGTAGATCGCTTAAAATTTTCTCCTTTCTATCCCACTTCAAATGAAGAAAAAGAACAATGCGAACGTAATTTAAAACGTCTATAAAGAAACTATTATGGAAGGGAGGAATTTCGAGAACTCGTACTCTTGTTGAACAGCTGATCACCCAGAAATCCCCAGCTGAGTTACTACATGGACGTCAAATTCGGACTTAATTATTTCCATTCCGAAAATTAAAAAAAGATTATTTCTTAAAGAACCAATTCACACTACCTCCCAATAGCGGAAGTTAATGATTATTTTTTTTTCTTCGCACATGAAAAACCCTTTGAACTTATGGTTGCCTAAAACGAATGTTTATTAATTTTGGAGTTGAAAGAAATTGGTAGTGCTAAAGCTATGGCATACAGGACGTTTATCTTGTCCTCCGCAATTACTAACCTATTATACATTTTGTAATCTCGAGAAGTTCTATAAATTGTGCGTCGATTCATGTTAAAAAAATTACGACAATGAAAAATTAAAATGAGTTTATCTATCTTTGCGTATTTTGTTGTTGAAGAACGGGGTCAGGAGTGGAATGGGAATTTACAAATGGAGACTTCGAGTGTATTAGAATCTGTTATCGAAGAATATCAAGCAAGAAAGTTGCTGAAATGAATTTTCAAGAAATTAAGGAAGAAAGTGATGAATTTAAGAAAAAGTACTTTGAAAAAAATAGAATTGTTCCTTTCCCCTCTCCCCTCCTGTATGTTTAAATGTAAGATAAAATGACTATGTATTATTTTAAAATTTTGTTGAAAATTTTGCTAGTAGAATTCCCAGTCATGGTAGTGTCATTTATTAAAAATTTATACGATGATTATTAAACATAAATCATTCTGAAATAATACATTGGTAACGTCCAAATTTGCCTCGTTAACTACAAGCTAAATCTAGAATCGCTGTGCACGGCGCGCGAGTACTTTGAGAATGGTCGTGCATGCCTCGGCTTTAGCTCAGATAAAAATACCGAGCAATAATGACAATTTAATATTAATATTTGTCGAAGTGATTTATGGCCGCTTTGTAATGAACGGGTTACGTTATTTATGGGGTGAATTTTCGTTGCATTACGATCTTTCATTCAATTGAGGCGATTAAGTTGAAACAACTGTGGCTACTATGCTTTTAAAGAATTTTAAATAAAGTTTGACTTTCTTGATAGGGTCGTCTGTTCTTACTTTTATATACCTTTCAGATTCTTAATTTGTTTTCAGAACATTGTGAGTTTAATGTGAAGTAAAAGAAACTTCTGATTGATTTCAACGTCGTTAATATTTAGAATTGACAATATAATATAAGTATTGTCAATTCTAAATATTATTTTGTTAATTATTTTTTAAATAATATACAGCGTGATTCATAATAAGTGTCCGACCCGTTAACCCCACGTAGTACATGAACAAACAAAGCAAAAAGTTTATATGAATAGGGGGTCTTAGGTGCATAGTTCTTAAGATAAAATTAATTGAAGATGCACATGTAAATAGGTTCGTTGGCACTGGAATAATTGACCTAACTCACAAAATCATTTACAATTGAATAAAATTCTAAAACGTCTGCGTTTACACCTTTTCCGAGAGATTTATGACGGGCAATTCAATTATTACAGACACGTGTTTGGGAATGCAGACAAAGTGAAGTTTATTGTTACAGCTGATAAATATGAGAATAAAATTTATTGTCGTTATAAAAATGTATGGCGGCGGCAACAAGCTATTCATATTGGTATTTATAAACATCACACCTATCACATTCTAAAAATAGTTGTCAGTGATACTCTAACGGTTTCAATTTGGGATTCAAAAGCGTTAAATTTTTGAAATGCATCAGATAAATTTATTTCTTGTAATTTCGTACTTGCGTAACCATAGTAAATAATACACTCCTAACGGGTCGGACACCTATTATGAATTACGCTGTATATAAAGCTAGAACACAAGATTGTATTACTTAGCAGTTCATATAATAGTCAAATCCCTAAACTTCTTACACCAGAGCAGAAACTGGCAAGAAAAGAAGCGATGAAGGTTATTTCTCGCGAATTAACATAGGCAGCTAGATTTGTGTGCTCTATTGGGATCTCCAACGAAGCAGGAGTCGATGCAGTGGGTTCATAATGGGATCTCCACCTCCAAAGAAGGCGGAAATTCAAATGTCTTCTGCAATGTTGAAGTCGACCGTTTTTCTGGGACTGTGAAACTATCTTGCATATTGCATATGCGGAAAAAGAGTACACAATCAATGGAGAAGTTTACGGAAGGGCGATTCGAAAGCAGGCCATTAGAGGAAAACGTTCGAATTCACGGAGAACCAAAACTTTGCTGTTGCACGACAACTGCATGGTCTACAGTTCAAGCCATTATTAAAAACTGTGGATCTTCCCTATTGCCCTAATAAAGTACCCTGCGATGTTTGTTTGTTCAAGCATCTAAAGAAAGACCTCAGCAGCCAAAAATGTTCCTCTTATGTTAAATTGAATGTAACTCTAGCGCTGTTTTTTTTGAGGCGCAAACAAAAGATTTTTTGATGGTATGAAACAACTCGAGAAACGCTGGACTAAAACCCGTTTTTAAGTCATATTTTAATTTAACCTTCAGTATGTTACCAGTATTCCTATAAAAATAATCTGAAGATTAAAGTTAAACTGTATCAGAAAAACCAGGCTTAAGAGTATTAGTCTAGACGTCTAGACGGTAGTTATATAGAGAAATATTTTTGTAGCACTGCGAGTTTACCTTCTTAGCTAGGTAGATAATTTAAAAAATGTCCTCGTATTTTTTTCCTATAAATCACTACCTTCCATGTTAGAGTTAATAGTAAGATGTCAGCTTTGTCGAGATAAGTCATTAAAAAACTTCTTTTAAATAAATATTTATTTATTCATCATTTTTAAATAATATACGTTACTTGAGACACAGTGCAGTTGGTGTGTTGCGTCATTAAAAAGCATGGAAAACACTGCTCTAAATTAAGGACAGTAACAATCTTAAGATTTATATCTCACTCACACCAGTGAGAATAAGAAGAATCAATATTTTCGGAATAACTTCTCGAGAAATTTAATTTCAATATTTTAAATTACTTTCGTCATCTGCTATGACTAATGGACCCATTCATTGAATTTCAAAAATGATTCTAAATATGAAAAACCCAATATTTTGACTTAAAAACGAATTTTACTTAACCAGATTTATCGAAAAAAAATTATATTAAAAGTTATTGGAGTTCAAAGTTGCTTAATATTTGAAAAGTTGAGAATGGCGCGCAAATTAATTGCATAGGGAATACATTGGAAGACGGATACAATAACGTCACACAAGTTCTACTGTATTAATTTTCTTTTTCGGAATATAGAATGCTCAAAAAAATTTCTTTTTGAATTTCAGTACACTTATTTTATACTTATCGAAAAAAAAAAATTAACAAAGAATGTTGAATGAGCCCATTTGTGTTCCACATTGAATTAATTCTGAATTACTGAAAAAGTATAAATATTACTGAAAATTGGTCATGAGCAAGGATCATATTTCAGACCACTTACTGGCCACGCACTTCTAACTTGACTGTACTCGGCCGTCCCCACCTTGTCTAAGGCAGCAGTACAATCGGCGATCGTATTTTACGGCTACATTTAAATAATTTTTCGTTATCAGTCGGTGAATATATGCGTTCAGTAAGACTTCGACTTGCGACTTTCCAATTATTTATATATTAATTTAACAAATATCGACGAAGACGATTTATTTTTGAAAATCTAAAAAAAAAACAACTTATAGTTACCGCAAATCATGCAATTCTATAATATATTGTTTTTTTTAATTATAAATTGCGCGCAAATGATCAAAGTAGCTATCGCAACATCAAATTAATTTTAATTAATTAATAGCATTGAGCATAACACTGATCTTTTATATAATTTTTGAGAAAACACCTATGCCTATATTAAATAATACTATGTAAGCTTTGTAAGTTATAGAAATTATCATTGTAATTATCTGTTGCTAAAAATAACCCGGGCATGATGTTTCTATTGCCACCGACGCGACGGTTCCTTGCTCCTTAGGCAATGCAGTTTTATACAAAAACTAACTCCGCGCGAATGACTCGATTCTCCCACTCTTCGATCTATTGTTCCTGTATACACTCTGAATAGCAAGTTTTCGTATTTTCACTGCAGGAAGTGACCCCAAATCTGATCCCTGGTCATGAGATAGTTTAATTAAATTTCTGTTAATTTTAGCTGCGCTTCATAAGATATCATAAAATTTTCTTTTATAGAGAAGTACCGCATGATTCCTAAAATTTTAGATAAAGGGAGGCTGTGAAAAGCCTAGAATTCCATTGAGAAACAAATCGACAAAATAGTATATAGAATATTGGAAATAAGAAAGTGATTATAATAAAAAGAAAGAAAATTACAATAGATGTTGAAAATGGGAACCATTCTCTCGTAAATACAAAGTAAATCTCTTTTTCATATTGTCAAAAACCAATTATAATATTTTCGGTCTAATAATAGCGCATTCTTCTGTAATCATATCTTTCAGTTCATCGATGTTATAAGCAAGATGCTTGAAAATTGTGTTTTTTAGATGTGGGAAAACAAAATAACCCAGTGGAGTCAAATCCTTGAACTTTGGGGATATTCTGGATTGCAGTGTAAACTTATGATTTTGTTATCATAAAACTGGCGTAAATAATAATTGATTGTGGCAATAATTCTACGGACGTAAGCTCCGTCTTGTGGGAAGTACCCGTTACAGAGCTCATCGTTGTGAAGCTGGCCTATAAAAGTGTCTTAAATTTGCTTCAGGTATCGTTGGTCAGTGACAATGACATAAAAAAATGTAGCAAACAATCGTCTTCGAAACGCTCCAATTCAAACTCCTAACTTTTGTGGATGTAAGGGGGTCTCGCGTAACACATGAAGATTTACATCACTCCAGATTCTCATAAGTTGTTTTCATAAGAGAAGAGCTCCGCGTCATAAATATAACGCGTCTGGTGTTGCATCATCAGACATAAGAAGCGTAACTCCATCCTTTTTTGGTATTGGTCAAACTATTTTAAATAACCTATTTAAGTAATGTGGTCAAAATGTACTTGAATGAAAATAATAAAGCCCTTAAGATGATCACCTCTGTGATTGAAACTAATCGGCTCATTAAATAGTTCCCGAACTTTACTGTGTTCGAATTTATAGTAACTTATATCCTACAACTTCGTTAATATTAACTTTTGGTTACTAATATCAAAATGGATCAACTCACCGAGATTAAAAATAACTCAAAATCAGCTCTTCAAGTGCTAACCAAAACTACAATAAAATGTGTTCCATTTAAGAATCCTAAGTTAGGTCTGCTACTTGTTAAATGAATAACCGTGTGTAATTAAAAATAATTTTAAGTCATGCGGAATGGAAACTTACACAACTTTGTCTCTCTGTCTTGTCTTGCTTTGCTTTGCGCAGTACCCGCCAACTCTGGCCGAGCTACTAAGGCTCATTTTGCCAGTCACATAGTGTGATAAAGCTGGGTCTAAGTCCTTGCACAGCACAAACATCCATGGATAATGGTAGGACTCGAACCTACGCCGCCGAGCGACACGACATTACGAAGTCGGCTAGGCTACCGCTAAGTCACCGGGCGACCCTACACAACTTTTATTAAGAAAATTCTTGATGAAATTAGTACAAAAGGGCACTCACTATTCCGGAGGTTTGAGACACTTGTACAGACGAGAAATCGTAATATTTTACCTTCTTTTAATTTAATTAAACTCAAAATTTCAACAGAACAGTGTTCAACTACATGTTGCTTGATTATCAGAAATGTGTTTGTATTTATTTGAAGAACTTCGTTGTAACTTTTTAATTAAATAGATAAGTCTCATTCAAATAAAGTTGAATATATCGTAGAAATAATAAAAAGATTTTACTAACCAACAAGAGTTAGAACAATAGGGAGTACACATTTTTACCAACAATAAGATATCAGTGGCACGTTATTTTATGAATGACACGACCTAGAAAAGAAGTGATTTCCCGCTTCTATTTAAAAACTGCTTGTATACTCGTTATAATTTGTGTCTTCAAATAATTAATTATAAATTATTTAAATTTTACTGCCACTGCTACTTCTATTATATTTTATTTTAGAACCATAATCTTGTCTATTGGCACCCTATTGCGGGCATAGTTTGGCCTTTATAGCTCAAGGGCTTTAGAGTAAACAAATCCGTAGTAACGCAAACAATTTACATAATTATTTTATGAAAGCGACGTGCACATCATTCGCATACAATATAAAAATATTGAATCCATAAATTTTGGCCAAAATAAAATAAAACATTGTATGCATCACGGGCATAATTGTAGATAATAGTCCTCGACCATTTAAAAGCACTTCGCTTCGCGTCGTGCTTTTAAACATACTCTCGGGCTATAATCTTCTAATTATGCACTTGATACATAAATAACTGTTTCGTTATTTGACAAATTGCAAATTGTCAACGAACTTGCAGATCTTTCATTTGTGCAATTTTACAGGAAGTTAATATTGCAAAAGTTTATGTTCCGCTACAAACGTACCGATTTAATTTATGAACGTAATGCATCAAATACCGCATTACAATTTCAATCGCAGTTGCCGATATCGATAACGTAAAAACCGCAAGTAAACAAACGTTCGACAAATACAGACTTAATAATGTCCTGTGTAAGCAATTATTCACATTACATTGCATCGATAATGAAGTATTATCCGGAAGGTTCGATCCGGTTGCACGTGCAAGCGACCGCTTCTATTCGCCTTGTATTAATGCGCAGCCACGGCGGAGACGACATCCGAGCGGCCATGATTCAAAGTGAACGATGTTCGGACTTAGCCCAAGTTTGTGCAACTTTGGAGCCCCGCTAAAGAAAGAAGGATTTATGGGAGGTTTTTTCTTATTTGAGCTGCTTGCTTGCTTCCTTCCTTCCATACATCGATTTGTCTTCTTTTTGTCGTTTAGCATTTAATAATGATTTATTAGAGGGACAAGCCTTTGATCACCTGTATAAGACATAAAACGCCCCTTCAGATGATAAAAACATTTTTTGGGAAAAGATATATTTTTAAAGTATCCGGGAAAAAAGTGCGTGAAGTTGGGAAGGGAAAGAATCTTGAAAGAAATTCGTGACCAAATTGATCTAATAATAATTTGTTTAAAAAATAACTTACAGTTATTATACGTTTGAAAGTCATTTATTAGAAAATCACATCAATCGAAGCAGCACTTTTTATTTTATTTCCTGAAAGAAAATTAAAATGTAAGAACATATTTTTACTGCATCTCATTAAATTTCGAATAATCTTATTATTTATAATTTACAATACTGTTTTAATATGAACTCCAAAGTGAACTTTTTATACGTATCAAAGTTTGTCGTCGGGAAGGCATGCTTGACTAATTGTTAATTATTACTCACTGCGGTTGCGGGCGACTTATCAGTTGCAGAACCTCCTTACAAACTAGAAACACGTAGAAAACACAATTCGAAGTAGCTGGTATAAAACTGAACTTGGTTTGAGACACAAAGAAATTATACGTGTAAGGGCGGAATCAAATAATTGTATTTGTGTATAAGTATACAAACTATACACTATATCCCCGGATTGAGTTCGCGAGACGTATAATGGACCAAATTGAATTCAGATTTCATGTTCTGCAGTTTAGGTCTGCTTGGCGTGAAATGAATTTGTGCCAAATTTGACGCCCAAAGTCTTCAAGGTGGCGGAATTAACACAAGAAGAAGTAAAATCTTTGTAGGTAAAGTGGTCTTCTTTTTGAATTTAGGAGAAAAAATTAGTAAGATAAAATGATTCTAATTTCAAATTAGGGAGATACACAAATTCCAATATCCTAAAAAAAAATTGAATTACGGAAAATTAGGATTTCCGTACAGTTATGACATTAACACCGTCAGTTGCTAATATGGACGGATTGCTATTTGAATAATCATATTTTATTTGTTTTTGGTCAATAAATATATAGATGGCGTTAACATTTTACAATTTTACTGAAATATTATTTATAATTAGTAATTTTCCGTAATTCAATTTTTTTCCTAGGAGGTAGGAATTTCGTATATCTCCCTAATTTGAAATTAGAATCATTTTATCATACTAAATTTTTCTCCTAAATTCAAAAGGAAGACCACTTTACCTACACAGTTTTAACTTCTTCTTGTGTTAATTCCGCCACCTTGAAGACTTTCGGCGTCAAATTTGGCACAAATCCATTTGACGTCAAGCAGACCTGGACTCCAGAACATCTGAATTCAAAAATTTTTGGTCTATTATACGTATCGCGAACTCAATCCGGGGACACACTGTATACAATGTGAATTTGCAGGTATATGTGATATGTTCACCGCCAAGTGTTCTGCAAAATTTGGAATATACAGGGTGTTCTTTTACTATATGCAAATATTTAAACCTGTAATACATCACCATAAATGGCAACGATTGGACTCATATGTCCTTAACAAAAGTTTGACATATTTCGAGAAAATTGCAATTGAAAATCGGGCAAGAATTAATCGCACGTCTATGTCTTTGAGGTAGGTCAAGAAAAGGAAATTTTATTGCGACCGCAGAAAGCATCTGTTGGAACAAAAAACAGAACTGCAATCGAGCAGTGACGCAGTGACCTTTGCCGAAATCGGGCGACCAATAGAAGCATTTTTTTTTCACGTCGCAGTAAGTCGTATCGTAGCCAAGGAATTTGCTTCATTTTTCATGACACAATTTATTGCTCCGTATCCTTTGGGATCAACAGTTTAGTTTGTGAAAAGTGATTGAACGAGTTAAAGCTAAATACGATTACTATTTCTTGTGCTTAATGTTACTTATTAAAATGCCGCAATTCACGAACGGCGAGAGAACAGACGCTCCTCATCTACGGCGAAGCTCGAGAAACTGAAGAAGCACTGCGGATTTATGGAAACACATATCCAAATCAATGCAAGAACATTTGCAGCTAATGTCTCAGCATTTACGCGATTATGGAACGTTTCGAATGTTTCGTGTGTGTGTCGCTAATGATGGATGCCACGTTGAACAGTTGTTATAAACATTCCTAAATTACTGTAACGAATGTTTGAATGTGTTCTTCCACACAGATATTATTCGGTGTGTAAGTGCGCCTTTGCATATTAGTCACGCCTGCGATGTTTATTGCCTACGATCAGCGAAGCAGGTTCCGTAAGTTTTTTGTTGTTTCATGACCGTCGTATAAGGGGCGGATAAAATAATTTTCCCCGTTATGAAAATTTTATTTTTTTATTTTTCCGTGTTCTATGCGCTCTCACGGTAATGTTGTTAAAATTTTTGCACTTATTTTACAAACACCCTGTATATAATGAGTGTGAAAGATTAGACTTTTAACCAGGCGTACTATAAGGAGGTTATGACGACAACACTTGAAATGTGAAAGAACGGCTCGTGAATTCTCCAACAGGACAACGTATCAGCACACAAAGTGCTGTTTATCCAAAGATTTTGGCGAATCACGGGATTGCCGTATTGGAACATACACCCTACTTACCTAAACCTTAAGATCGAATCTGCGCTAAAAGAAACCTAGTTCTGAGTCCGTTGATGCTGTGAAGAAAAAAGCGACGAAGTTCATAAGTGATCTGTCAAAAAAGGACCTGCAATCATTACGTCCAACAATGAAAGATTCGTACGGAGTTGTAGAGGAGTCGGGGAGGGGACTACATTGTTACTAATCATTTTCAGAGCATCAATCCGGTTATTTTATTGTCACTCCTCGTATGCTAAGTAAAGCGGTAAATAGCCAATGAAAATATTCTGCTTAAAGTTGTTACGACGAATTCAGGGATGAGTTCGGACTTGTTGATTTTTAACCCAAATATCGTATGTGAATACAAGCAGTCGAGTTATTATCAAATTCTCCAAAGATGAATGCTGCGTCATCAATCACCGAAGTTTTAACCGACAAATATTCTCTGTTTCAAAATCAAAAAACCACCAATCTCACAGATACAACCGGCAACGCTGCCACATGTGCTTGCTAGTGACAAATTTAGGGGGAAGAAAATTTTAACAGCGCAATTTAAATATTCCTGCGTTTTCGCGGGATCATAAAGCTTATGACAAATTACGTGTTAATACGATATTTTAAATTTTGACGCTAAATTACTGACACATAAATTACAGAAACAATGTGTAGTACCAACCAAAATACACCGTGTCCACGGATAGGGTTCACTATAGGAAAAACTTTTTTATTTTTCACTTTTCGAAAAAAAATCATTCTTTACAAAAGTTTTTGCTTGACCTAAAAACCCAAAAAATATTACAGAAAATAATAAATTCCCATTAACAACTGAAAAAGTTGGGAAATTTATTTTTTAACTTTTACAAAATGTAGCAAAGATTAAAATTCTGTTAAAAATCACGTTAGCCTAGAATCGGGCAATAGCATGAATTTGATTTCTTAACACGTTTTAATTTACAAAAGTCATTTTCTTATTACTAATTATTATTATTAATTTAAAACTAAATTTTTGAAGAGAGTTTATTTTATATTATGTTCTTATTTCTACATAACTATCACCCAAATTACATTTACTGTTATTGATATTGCCTAAGTTAACCACTTTACTTGATTATACTCACGGAATTTTTTAACATTGCCGTATTTTGTGAAAGTGTAAACAGGATTTTATTTTATTTTATTGTTATTAATGGAAATTTATTATTTTTTATAACGTTTTTAGAATCTTTGGGACAAGCAAAAACTTTTATAAAGAATGATTTTTTTTCGAAAAGTTAAATATAAAAAAGTGTTTCCTATAGTGAACCCGATCCGTGGACACGGTGTATATCTAGGAATTTTGATTTTTGGCAACACAACAAGTAGTGGTTTTTTTGTGGTATTTTAAAACGTAACTACTCAAAAGTTCAACACATGCAAAATTTGGTCCGCCAACGAATTGACTACTTTAACCACGAGTCGGACGCAACCTTAGTTGAGAAAGCATATATTGCTGACAAGAGAATTAAGTTTTTGAAAACTTACGTGGAAAAACTAAATTCAACGTTGCAACGAAGATAGTTTTCCTTGACGAAACGTGGATTTATGCCGAAGGTAACGTTAGAAAGATTTTCATAATATTTAATGAAACTCGTTCTGCTACAATAAAAAAGCAGAGATTTATTTGCAAATTTTTATAGACCCCAAAATAGTGCAACTTTTTTGTATTTTAACTGGCTTTGTAACTTTTATAGTTTACGAGATCCCATGGTGAGTCTTTAATTAGTTGTAACCCTGTATTTTCAAACGCCGTTAAATGCACCATATACCCTTTTATTATTTGTTTTGGCAACTTTCCGCTACTTCATATTTTCGGGAAAACAGGCTGATATGGGTGGTCTGAAACACCCTGCATAAAAGTAATTTAATGGAAAAATAGATGTAATTTAGTAAACATTTTAATGAAATTTTGAAATGTGCATAAAATATTTATTTCATACAAGAATATATTTAAAAATTCCAGGGCGATTTGTTGGATAACTTAGTTCTTGGCTTCAAATAAATTAAGTGCGAAATTAACAATTACCTTTTATGGTAGAAGAAAATTACTTTTTATTCCCAAGATCTTATGATCTCAGAATTGCAAAAAATATACTCGACATTTTATTGCGAACACGCGATTTATAGGCCTTACATGTTTCGTTGCATTCGTAAGTAGGTATGCGTGTGAAAACGTATGAGGTCAAAGATAAAATTCTTTGGGCATAAAACTGTAAATGTATTAATTTACACCTTCGCAAATTTAATGGGAGCAAATTCTTGGGGTGCTATCAATTAACATAAATTGCATAGAATAATCACCCTCTGTTTTAACATTTCTTCATATTACATAAACGCAGTTTTTCTACTCCTACCGAAATATATTTAGTTAATTTATAGAAGCTGTCTTCACTACACCAGTTAATCAGAAATTTATCAAGTCAATTAATCCCAACTCTAGTTATTAAAAACCGGCTTATAAAGAACTAGTTATACGGTACATACCACGGTACATAAACGGATAGATATATCCAAAATAATAAATTACGCCACGAAGATTTGCATATTATCACACGTGATTAATAATGGCATTAATCATAAAATTTGTGTCAAAAGTTAACGTCTTAACTTGTAGCTAATAAATTACAACTAATTAAAGTAACATATAAATCCAGCGTATATTAATTAGCCGTTTAGATCATTTGATAAGATAACATTTTCTCCACTCGAAAATATATCATTTCCGCCTTGTATTTGCTTCGCGTCATAAATAATGCTGTAACAGTTTCAACACTCACTCTGATTTGTTTCTTACTGAAACTTTTAAGAATAAAATTCTAAGAATATTTTGCAGCCTAAATAATTTATACATATAACTACTAATAAATACGTAAATGATCATTTTTGTATAATTCTAATAGCAAGTTAATGTTGTATAAATTAATTTTGGTAACTATAAAAGGAAATTATAAATTACGTCACTGTTTGACCAAATCTAGATAGTCCGTATCGTAGAAGGCTACTTGTAAGGAATGTTTCCTCCTCTTCTGTGGAATCTAGTCTGCTGAGAAAGCTCAGCAGTGAAGAATATTTAGGCGACTTGAACAAAGCACACTGCTTAGATAGAAAAAGAAGGTTTATTTATCAATTCAGAGAAACCTAAATATTATTACACCATTATGCAAAAAATAAATAGTCTACAGGATGTCCGTTTTTCGAGCCTAACCATGGCTCGGTTACCTTAAGAGATACGAAGTTGGTTAAATTAGAACAAAGTTGTGTATTTTTATCCCAATCCATAATCTTCAAACAAGTTTCATCTATTTTTTACTGTTTTCAATATATTCGAAAAAAAGTAAAAATCACGATTTTCATTTTTATTCTTTTCTGTAAAAACCAATGAAATTGGGCATTTTTAGGTCAGACATTGTTAAGGCACATTTTTATGAGGAATTTAAATATGCCGTTATCTTTGTCATGTCATCAAAAATTACGAACAAACGACATTCAATTTTTTATTTTCTTATGGACACCGTCTTGGATTTTTACACGATTAAATTAAGCCTTTTTTCCTGATTAAAATGATTATCACACTTGATGGTTAGAGATAGATTCAAGTCAAATTCTCGAAATCATCTGTTCTGCAAAGAGTGCCTTGAAAACAAAGGCAAATTTTTTGTTTCTAAAGAAAATTTGGCAGTTCAATTCAATTTTAAGTGTGATAGTTACGTTTATTGTTAATTGCAGTAATATAATGTGGCTTTTAAACTAGAGAAAACGAGAAATACTTGAAATGTTTACGTCTTTTATCAACTCGCAAATTAGTTCAAAAATGGATATCTGTAGCCAGCCTAAAGACATTAACCGAACGAGTACATTGAACTGAATCGTCATCACAAGTGAACCCTTTAAATTATACTTTGTGGGGTACTATGAAAAACAAAATTGTGCCTGTCGATGTTGATGTTGATATTAGAAGTATTGTTACAAATTTGAAACACATGAGAAGAAGGTACATTAGAAGGGCAACTTTAATTTAAGAAGATTTAACAAGAATTGTACACAGAGCAAAAGGGTAATTTTAATTAAGGGTAATTCGTAATTTTTGACATGAGAAAGACAATGGCATATTCAAATTCCTCATAAAAATGTGCCTTAACAATGTCTAACCTAAAAATGCCTAGCTTGATTGGTTTTGATAAAAATAAATAAAAACGAAAATCGTGATTTTTACTTTTTTTCGAATATCTTGAAAACCGTAAAAAGTAGGTGAAATTTGTTTGAAGATTATTGCTTGGGATAAAAATATGCAACTTTGTTCGGATTTAACTAACTTCGTATCTCTTAAGATAACCAAGATCCCCATGGTTAGGCTCGAAAAATGGACACCCTCTATATAGCCTGCATTTTGGCGGAAAAATAATATATTTTAGTACCTTCAGACTCTTTTAACTGACAACTGTCATAATATCCTAAGTTATAGATCCAGTGGTAACATCCAGTATTAATGTTGTGAAACTTGATAATCCGACTTTTTAATTGTGCTGTTAACCTTTCCATGATGAATGGCATTGAATAAGATAATGAATGCTCTTTTTTTTCTCATTATGTTTAAAAAATTAGTAGCCCAGGAGCCCAGTAGTATTCCAGTTTTGGACAAAGACGAATCAGGTGCATTGAGTTTCTGTTGTATCATCTAGGCCTTTCAAACTTCATCCACTGAATTTTATTTTTATATTAAATATTTTCAGAAATCATATTTAAACCATTTGAGGACATTAAGAAAAGAAATTGATATCGCTTTATATGGTCATAGGGTGAATGACAATTGTGCCGACAAAAAAAAACCATAAAAGAATCGATGTCACTGATTATGATAAAAATGTTTAAAAAATTATTTTGAATAGTTTAAAATTAATTAGAAAATTACCCCAAAATCAAGCTCCGACACTGCGTACGAAATACGGCAACCACGTTCTATAAATGTGGCAGTATAGTAATCCAAAAATTCTAACGATTTTATGGTGGGTAACAAAAAACCGAGACAAGTGAGACAATAAAGATAACCTGTTTGCAAAAAACGCCGACCGCGCGCTTTATTTGCAGGGGTGTACAGAAGCGATGTATTCCTGTTAAAGCCGGCTGAGAAAATAAATGCCGATCTTCAAGAAGTTTTTTTGTACATCCCTGCGAACTTGCCGGGCGAGACAAATGTTTATAAAATCACTGCCGTCTGAGTAAGTCGTCTCTTTTTGCTACAAAGTAATAAAATCGTTACAAAATTGGGACGACTATAATAGGAATATGAATTTTTTAACTGACTCTCACTTGCACACAATGCGATCTTGATACACATCTCAATTGGTTTTATTACACGTTTAACAGCTGGAGAAGGCAAATTTCTTTTACCCGACATAATTTTTAGTAATTTCCAAAATAGAGTAAAAATAATTTCGTATGAAATACGAATAATAAATTCGCAAATAATTGTGTAAATAATTCTTTGTTAATTCGTGCGGATTATTTACTAGAGCGGAATGTCAAATGTATGGCCCGACAGGCAGCTGATAATAAAATGTTCGTCTCGTTATCGCACTATTAAAACTATTAGAATATAATCTGTTGTTTTAAACGTCGCGTCGCTAGTATTACAAGTAATACTAATTGGTAATAACTAATTATCGCCACAAAAGAATGATTACTTGATTACATTTCTGTACCTCAGAGGTAAACTGTATTAAATCTAAAAACAATTTTTTTAAGGAAAGCAACTTTACTAATATTTTATAAGTTAAATTAGTATAACTATCCAGAAACAAACGATCTTGGGAGGGGCAATTTTAATGTTCTTGCCATAGGTGCATTAATCACCTTTCAAATCACAATATTTACGAAACAGGACTTTGATGTAACTTGTGTGTAGTGTTTCATAAAAATATGACTTAATATACTTTACCTCTGAGGTACAAATTTGCAAGATATCGTTTAAACGAATCGGCTTTCTCCGAAAATGTGAAACGATTTATCAGGCCTGAAGTTCATCGCCGACTATAAAACCTTTTTATGTACATTTTTAAAGTTGGTTCTTGTTCGATGAAAATTGTATCAACAAATCTTTTAACCGGACACTAAATAGCGCACAAAGCACTTAACGTTTCGCCGTCGTTAACAGCTTCGTCAGCTCTTTTAAACATCCTTGGTAATATGCGTCCAGTTTCTAATTAAATCGCGTACTGAATGAATGTAACAGATTACAGGATTATGTTTCAAATATTCTAAGGAATAGTTAATAACTAATTAGGAATTTAATTGAAAGTGAAAAGAATGTATACAGTAGAACGAGGAACGACTTACAACCAGTGCGCCAAAAACACAGGATGTGCAGTTGTAAACGCGTCTTGAATATGTTAAAGTTTTAATAGATTTGTGTTAATAAATTACGAATTAGTTTACTGATTTATTTAAAAATAGTAAAGGAGACTGTGGTTTAAGGAATAATTGAAATTTATCTCCGCCCACGATAATTTTATATCCGTGGGCGTCAATTACTGATTTATTTGTTTACCAAGTGTTCAAAGTGTTGTTATTCTTTGCGTGGAATAATATACGTCAGGTAATTTGCTGCATGCATTATTTGTGAAGTAAATATTTTCGAGTTCGTATTTTACGTCGGGCGTTGACCTTAAAACGGAGTTGTGAAATTCCACTTAAAGGTCAAGTTCACGAAGCCACGAGTTAGTATAAAAAATTACGAACATTTATTTCGTTCTTCTGCCCCTCGACTTTTTAACCGAGGGCGCATCGTCATTTTGGGGGTAATTTTTGATTAATTATTTCTCGAAAACTAAAGTAGAATGATTTTTTAAAATATTTTTCCCATACTCTCGGACATCGCTTCTTATCGTGGTTTCATTGGTCAAGTTAATTAACAGTATAATCTGCCTGAATAAATTCATATGAATTTGTAGAACAATTGGAAAAATTATAACATTTATAGTATGTATTTGATAACAAAATTTGGAAATGTATTTGCCTTAAATCACTATAAACGCTGTCATAAAAAACTTTTTATTTTTCATATAATTTAAGTAGCGACATGAAAGTAATATTTTTCGTTCATCAAAGTCGATATAAAGATGACATGATTTGGTAAACCACCATTTTCAAACCTTTAACAAACTCTTAAAAGCACATGAAGGAATGTCTTTCTTCAAATCAGGCAAATACAAATACGAGGACATACGTCAAAGTTTCGTGCTACGAATTCGTGCTGGCACGAAATTGAATGTAAATGTAGCTTTAAACTAAAAAATTTTAGCAGTTAATTATTTGTAAATTAATTTTTGTTAAGGGTTACTTAAATTTAAAATCAGATAAATTGTTGTAAGCCAAAACTTCATATTGGAATTTTGTGCTTTTATTTTTACCTAGGAGAAATTCGGTTCATTTTAATGTAGCTCTTTTGTAATAATCTGTATTTTCCAAGTTTATAAAGCAGCTTTCAGGGACTTATAAATGATTCGGTTTGTAATTCTGTGAACAAAAAAATTACATGGGGCTAGTATAGTCGTCCCAGTTTGGTACCGGTTTTATGGTCTTGCTATAAAAAAGCGACAGAGGGGTCTCTTTGAAGAATTTTTTATAGCAAGATCATAAAACCCATACAAAACTTGAACGACTATACTGTAAGTAACGCCTGTTGAAATATCATATCAACATCAAGTAACAATGAATTTGATATAAATTTTTTGAAAAGTTTTAATCGTGACATCCTGCGATCACTTTTTGAGCTAACATTGCATTAGGATTGAAAAATTGCAGCTAGTTCGGTACTTAATAACTCATCCCGTATAAGGCGGCCAAGCGTGCTGTCAAAGCATATTGAAAGTGATCGCAGGATGTCGCGATTAAAAATTTTCCTTACCTTTACATCGTATTTGCGAATAAACTCGTACAGATCGGTTTGGTTTGCAGTGGAATACTCAACCTACGCTTCTGCTGACGAGGTCCCAAGTAGGGCCGAAACAGCTGCACAGAGGATGCTCGAGGAATTCACTGCAATCAAAACCGACTTGCAACAAAATTTTTAATTGATTTTTGCATGTTTCTGTATACTGGAAAACAATTTCGGTTAGCAAAGAAAGGTACAATATGTACAGTTGACCTTTCTTAGCAAGAGAAACCAGCTGCATTTATATATATATTTATCATTCGATTGCAACTTAAGGGCACAATTATCTGTATCTCATGATTTTTATATCCTATTTACGCTGTCGTATCTCACCATAAAGATCAAGTTTATATACAGCAAAGAAATCCTTCCGCGGTTGTTCCGGATAAAGCGATATTTAACCGAAACACATAAAATCAAATCACTCGTCTTTACGGCACCATAACAGCCCTCTTCTGTAACCTAAGATTTCAACCTCGGAAGCTCGCGTGCGCCTCTAGTTTATGAAGTACTAAACTCGATTCTTGAGCTTCGGCAGACAGAGACAGGGCTGTACTTGCCATCGGCGCGCCGGACAAGGACGCCCGCTCTCCCACAGGCACGGAGCACTCCGGCGAGCACAACAAGTGTGCCCTTAACATAACTGTTACTATAAACATAATTTCAGCGTGAACACTTTTATTTCATAGTAAAATCTTAAAGGATTTACTGCAAATATTGATACGAAATTGAATTACATTACTTCGTTTCAGATGCATTTTCAAACTGCTACATTTCAGTGATACTTTTATACGTATAAACAAGTATTATATTTGTATTTTCCTTTACTTTTTTCCTGTAGAGATTTTTTTTCAACTTTTTCAAATTTTTTAACTTTTATCTACAATTAATAAAATCAATTTAATCTTTAATTTGTTTACACATTTAAACTAGGAATAGTACTGGAAATACTGGAAATTTGGTGAGGAGAATGTAGTGCTTCATGTAGTGCTTTTAATTTTTGAGTGCGCCGAAATACGTATCTATGGATATAAAATGTTTGTGGGAAGAGATCAATTTTTAATTACACATTTAGATTAATTGAAATTTAAAATTGCTAAAATCTCTGACGAATAATAAACTCAAAGAACTTCTTGGTTTAAGAAATACTTCTAAAAGGTGGAAAACTTGATATTTTATTTTCTATCGTAATTATATTTTATATTTTCTGATGTTCAAATTTTAATGAACTGACATTGTGTTATTTTACTTCCCAACATTAATGCGTACACATACGCTATTAACATTATTACTCTACTTGAATAATGGTTCAGTTATTCCATACACTCAAAAATGTTCATTCACAAAAGCTGTTGAAATATTTGTTGAAAATTTTCTTTTTTAAATATACCATGCGATTTATTGAAAACAGGCTAGAGTGGGCCATGAAATATGCAAACCTAGTCTTAGATAAGATTACTTTTAAAACAAGCGTCAAAATAATTCAACCTATTTTAATGTCAAGAAATCATAATAAATGTTGCAAAACATAATTGCAACCTTATTTTTAAATATAGACTTTCTGATAAAAACGATTTTTGTTCATCAGAAAGCATTCTAGTCATAATTTCAAGAATACTTTAATATTTGTTCGTTGACAAATCTGGATATTAATTGTTATGACAAATCCACCAAATACACCAAATCCAGAATTAAAGTAAATTTATTTAAGAATATCTTTGGAAATTCCAAAGCCAACTCTGACCTGTTTTCAAAAAATCTCACGGTAAATACCGTGCAATTTCATTTCGCTTTTCCAGTATAAATTTGTTGGGTAAAACTATCCTTTATTGTTTTATTTTTCTGAAAATTCTTCATTTTACTTCATAAAAATTAAATCATCTCAAAAATAAATTAAGTTAAGTACTGTATAACTTTTGTATGAACATTTTCTTGGTTTGGCGGTTCGTATTTTTATTATTCTTAAAAAAAAGTCTCTCTGAAATTCGCTTTAAGTGATGCCAATAGTCACAGAAATGTTTTCATTTACTTCCTTTTACTCATATTAATTTCAGTTAAAAGAAAAACAAACATTAATAATATCAAATAGAATGTGATAGAAAAGTTATTGAAAATTTTCTTGTCTGTAGAATTAGAAAGACAAACATAATTATAAATACAGAATACAATAGGACCGTTTAATTTAATGAACAAATAAAATAAATACATTACATACCACATACAATATCTCTAAATTACAGATTTAGTGGTCAAGACTTAAAATGCATTTTAACTTACCTTCATAAAGAAAACTTGAGAATAGAGATTTAAATAAAGCCATTTTAGATAGAAATAAACATTTTTTAAACTAGTATCTTATTTTCCTTTAGAAAAATTACATTCATTAGCATTTTCTGGCTTACCGTTATTGTTTCATTTCAAGTACATATTAGGAATGGTATTTATTTGACTTATTTGATTAATATCATCTTTCCAAAATAATTTCGTTTAGAAGTACATATTACCATTCATTTATTTGATTTTAAAATACTTCAAATACATGTACTCATTGATTCTATGCGATGGTAGTTACTTTTTTATTGAATGAAATACTTTTTTGGGACGACATTTGAATGCACATGGGCGACACTGCAATAAATAAATCACATATTAAATCGGCTAAATTAAAATTCCAAACTCGAAATTTATAAACAATTTATTAATAGATTTTGCACGTTTGTAATATTTTATCGTTATAAATTTTGTTTCGTGAACAATAAAGAACTTTACACAATTTGAACGGTCACAAAAAATTTTTAAAATTGTAAATTTATGTGCAATACAGATTTTACGATGATGAATAGACAAATGGATGTAATATTTAAGGAAACATTTTGGGTGAACAAAATATGTATGTAAATAAAATTTGAAGTAGGCAGTCATATTGATGTTGTGATTATTGTGGAATAAGTTACTGCTAACCGTTGGCGTTCAGCACACTATTTAAATACCTAATGGTTCCCACCCAATGCTAACTACTTTAAAAGTTATGGCCACAACACGGGTAACAGAACGCTATCCATGACCGTAGCAGTAACAACACGTTCGCAACTCTATCGTTAATTAAAAGTTATTTTTTGCGCTTTCTATTTACAAACGGATTTCTAGTAAGCGTTGTGAGTGCTAAATGAATTTAAATGATTTTTAACACTCCCGCCCCGCTACGCAAAACGCAATAACTCAGAATAAATTAGCGATATCGGCACCACTGCACTCATAAACCTTAACAGGCTGCAAGTGCGAACATGCGATGCAGCCGCACACATGCACGGTAGGATTGAGATATCTGGGTTCAAAGCGGCCGAAAAAATACTGCACTAGTTTTTATTGCGATTAATGATTGTGGTTTTCATTCATGCTTCATTGGAACATCGCGGCAGATTTATTGCACTTTCATAGTTTATTTATTCGTGTTCTTTTATAGATTTGTTTTTCATGCGTTATTTATTATATACATTTTTACAAGAGAAATATTACCACAGTATATTTTATAGCAACTAGGAAGTATTGTACGAAGCAAGACATTGAATAAAAATCTAATGGAGAAAGACTTTGAATTTAAATTTATAATTGCAGAAGATTATCGTAAATCATAAGTAAAATTTAGAAGTTCGATAACTTACACTATTTTTTTTTTTTTAATTTTAATGTACAGATTTTTCGTTCCACATTACTTATATTTCTTAATCAAAACTAAAAACAAAAACAGCTTATCTGTTTTTCCGATAACTGAAATCTACCAAAACTTTATTTATTTATCTTAAACAACAATAGGTACTTTACAATAGGTACTTTGATCATGTTCTATACAGGCTGTTTCAAAAGTCGTGACGATATGAAAAGGGTTGAAGGAATGTAATTTCAAACTTCTTTTCTCATATAAACAGGTGTCAGAGGCTTAAATTTACACGTCAATTTTATTAACATAGGTTGCTATAACTAGGTTATATTACTTTAGGGTTTGTTTAAAGCAAATGTTCAAACACACCTCAGCTGCAAGACTAGCTTGACATCGACGAACTAATTCGATGGAAGTATAATTAATTTGAAAATCCCCGGTTTGGGTTTCAGCGAAAGCTGAATTAATTCTTTCCAAAATCTATTCTTCTGTATGCTGTTCCAACAGCATAAACTATTTTCTTTACGGCTCTCCATAAATGTAAATCTAAGAGATTTAAGTCGGGAGACTGGTGTTTTGGTTTCTCGTAATCTCTAAAAAGTTTTACTGAAAACTGCATGTCTGCAATGTCTGCATATTCAGAAGAACTGAACATATTTATTATTTATTGTTAACCAATGCAAATCAACATGAAACTATAAACAACTGTCAAACTGATAATAATGACTTAATACAATCAAATCATGGACACCTAAGAACTTCAAGCGTTATTAACTAGTAAAGAAGAGAACATCAGGCCTATGTTTCTTCTTTGTCACTTATGAAACAACCTGTATAGTCCCCCTGTAGTGCAATAACCTTTTCCCCACGATGCTGTCATTGTTCAAAGACATAACGGAAGGCTTTGAGAGCTTTTTCAAAATTCCTTCAAAGCTTTAACAGCATTCAATTCTGTTCGAAACCGTCGTCATTTAAGGTATTTTTTGCTTGAAAGAGTTAATAAAAGACGCATGGAGTTATATAATAATAATAATAATAATATTCATTTATTGATCTACCAGATAAAAAAATAGTAAAAAGAATTTACATGTATACACAGTGTATCTCAGACGTAGATCAATCAGGTATAGATTCAGGCCTTCGGCAAACCGAACTTCTGATCTTCCATCTATACCTTTCCACCCTACACATAAATGAAATAGAGCAAGAACAAATGCAACAAAATGTAATAACATACTTGTAAGAAAATTAATAGCAAATTCGAAATTAATAAATGAGAATATAATTATACATGTGGTTGAAACACATTACTGTTCACTCTTCTTCAATGCAATCAGTAGTCGTTTGAAACACATTTGAGAAAGATTGTTCTTCTTTAAGGACTATACGGAGGGTGCGGTATACGCTCATATTTTTACTGTTCAAAAATTATGTCACATATGCCACATGCGAACGGGCGTTATCGTGGTGAAATTTCTACTTTTTAATCAGATCAGGTCTTTTCTTGGGGATGTGATCCTTCACTAACGGACGTAAAACTTCTTTTTAATAACTAGTGGTTACAGTAGTATCAAATGGGACCATATACGCATACACTATCCCCTTGTAATAAAAAAATATTATGACTATAGCTTTATTTTTCTTCCCATTACGTGCTCTAATGCTTCGTCTCCGGATCATAACAATACACCTAAGTTTCATCCACAGTAATAATCGTCTTCCACCATTTTTCTTCATCTTCCTCTTGAAAAAACTGTTTTCAGTACTCACAAACCGCTACTCTATTCGTTTTTTGATAAGTTGTTAGTAAATGAGGAATCCAACGAGCACAAACTGTAGACATGTTTAAATGTTTGTGCAAGAGGGTAAAACACATTCTACAGATATTTCAAGAGAGGTGCCAAGCGTGAACTGTGTGAATAATTAGTGCTCTAGTGTTGATGTTTTCATCAGTTAGTGGCAGTGATTGGACCCGCCTTGCAATTACAGTCTTTTTCTATTGCTTTTTCCCTTTCGTCAAATGTATTTCCGAATTTGTCAAATGACTTTCCAATCTGTTCAAAGTATAGTAGGCCTGAGGATTGGAAAGTCATTTGACAAATTCGGAAACATAATTGATAAAATGGGAAAACCAAAAGAAAAAGACTCTATCTGCTTTTCCGCCCATTCGTAAACTCTTTATGCCTTTGAAAACACAGTTCTTGCCACAGAGGATTCTCTAAAAGCCGTTTTAATCACAGAAAATGTTTCCGTTGCGGATTTTCCCAGGCGAGCACAAAATTTGATCGCATATCTTTGCTCTTTCATTTCATCCATCACGGTTTTTAAAAGTGCGACGACAATTGTCATTTTGAAAAAAGAGAGAAGCCTACTTCGACAATACTTTTTTTCTTTTTAGCTTAGGTAATTGGACAGGACCGTAATAAATTCAGTCCAAGACCTAAGAAGGTCCTCATTACAAACAATATCGCATTAATTTGTTGCTCTTTGGTAAACGTGAATATAACATAACAGCTACTTTTTTCATCAGTCTTTTTTAGAATTTGATACCTACCTATAGCTTTTTAATTAACCATAAAAATATGTTCACACTTTAACAACTCTAACGTGATAATTTTTTTCCCGGAAAGTTTCGATTACTTATGTCAAGATTCAAATTACATAGTTTTGAACGAAGAGAAATCATTGCCAAAGTTAACTGTCTTACTTCCATATTGGCTTCGCCCTAACAATTCGCTTTACTTTATAATTATAATTCTCCCTTTCTATCTTCCAGTGAATAGTAACGGTGTTATCTTTTGGATGTTGTGAAACACTGTTTTGTCAAACATACATATTTTCAGATTTATCTTAATAACCCTTCCTTTTTTTGTTGTTCAAATAAATTGAAACTTTAAATGATAACAACGCTATTCCTATGTAGTAAAAGTACACTGGACAAATCAGTTCTCCTCACTACACCTGTGTGAACACGTGTTTCATCCGCTATGCGGACATCATCAGGGATGAACTGAAATTGAAAGCGATATGTGCAATGAATTTAAACGTTACCTCGATTATAATTTTATTTTTTTATAACAGAACTCGTTAACATCGGATAGTTTTTCTTAGATACTTACGGCTGGTATTACCAACGTTTTAAGGAAACCTTAAATTTAAGTCGTGTTTAGATTATGACATTTAGGCATGGGTCTGTATAAAATCAATCTCATTCTGACTGACACTTAAACTTCAATTTTAAATGTCAATTAGATTGTGACTCACTTTTCTTGAACTTAATATAAAGTACCACATTCTAAACACGGTTTAAATTTAAGGTTTCCTTAAATTGTTTGTAATACCGGCCGTAATTGTTTTTATTTCAATGGACGATTAAATTAATGTCAGTTTTTCTTTATGTATGATATTAGAATGCATAAGTAATTAACATAGTCAACAGCAAGAAGCATTATTCGAATTGAATGTACTACGTAACACGCAACGTAACGGTGTTTTCTCAAAGCAATTAATAATTCTGGATATTACAAGAAATTTAACCACGGAAATGAAATTCCTGACAAAAATAGCGGAAGAAAAC
Organism: Dorcus parallelipipedus; assembly: GCA_958336345.1. NCBI lineage: Eukaryota > Metazoa > Arthropoda > Insecta > Coleoptera > Lucanidae > Dorcus > Dorcus parallelipipedus. The sequence goes on along the minus strand of OY284482.1, from coordinate 8,306,494 downwards.
TAGAGAAGAAAGGGAGCGTTGTCATCAAAATAGAGGAGAAACAGCATGATTGCTTGGTTGAGAAAACAGCCAAATGGTGACAAGAAATATAAAAAAGAGACGAACGGAAAAAACGTCATGAAAGAAATGAGCAGAAAGGATTGAAAACGACTGTCGTCCTAGAGGTAAGTTAATAGAAGTTATGAGAAAGATGATCATAAATTGTAAAGCGTGGGGCAGACAGGCCAAAAACCTCTCGAAATGAAGTATATCTTACACTATTTCTGATAAACAATATTAGAGAAGAAGAAGAACAATTGCTAATTTGAAGTAAATGTTGTTAGATAAAAATGTTTATTCAAGTAGTTGATAACATACGGTATCTATAACAAGAAAATATTTCCTTCGTGAATCCGAAAAATATGTCTTTAGGTGACACATACAGACGGTATACCGTATATTTTATTTTTAGTTGTAAACGAATGCGCGTTTCTTGCACACATTTATTTAAATTCCCTCACTGTGAAGTATAGTAAAGTGGACGTATCTTAATAACTGTGTTACATGTAGGTATTTCTGTCCTGTCTTCATCTTTCAATGCTTCAATGAAACACTTGGTACATAAAGGTGAAGTTACGGTTTAATTATTACTTACACGCTTCGTAATAAATCTTAAATAAATAAAAATACGTCGTAATTTTAAACCAAATTAAAAAAACTTGAATTTAACATTAACACGTTTAACATTTTTTGGTAACTTCAAAAACAAAAAAGTTATTTGGATTTTAAAAATTGACCATTTTTGCTTTATTCTTCTGTATCAGGAAAATGATAACAGATAGTTAATTTTTGGTTGGATCAGTGAAACCAGCTTAAAAAGTTGACGCAATAATGCTTGTTCAGTTTTCTTCAATTTTCATTATTAGCTGAGATACCCATAGAATACCATGCAATATGGAACATCCAGTACATAAGTAATAGAAAACATTATTGTGTTGGCATCATCATTCAAAGCCAAAATATTTTATTTTCTGTTTGTGATTTTTAGACAAATAGGTTAAACAAATGTGAAAACATAAATAAAAATATAGGAGATATCATTTCTATATGAACACCATATTGGTTATGGAAAACACAGTTAACTTTATATTCTGCTCTGACTTAAAGATAACAGGTGTTAATTTTTTCTGGTAAACGAAAAGAAACAAGAAATACTTGTAGAAAGTTGTGTCAAAATTGTTTATAATAAAAGAAATATAAAGGAATAGAGAAAATCTAACTTCTAATATTTTCGCTTGATGTCGCAAGCTAAATTAATTTTTCTCTTATTCTTGGGATATAAGCGGAAATATTAAAATTAAAAAATTGTGTTGTTCAATTTTAAACAACTTTTAAAAATGACCAAAATTGAGGAAACGTGTTTGTGCTTACTGTTATGATAATCATCAAATTTAGATGCATTTGTAAGTAAAGCAGAATATTCAAATTTTGTTGGAGCGACACATATTATCACTTGAGTGGTTAGGTTGCATTAAATGTGTACATAAATGTCATAAGTCATAAGACCATAAAGTTAAAGAATTCAAGCTATTTTATTATTCCTGTTGACAAAAGCTGTGTTATTTCGCTTTAAGAATGACTAATCGTTTATCAAAAATATGCGTTGCCTGTTCAGTAAAAGCATCATGAATGATCAGAGCCTTGAGTACCGTTTTAGGTAAAAGACGATCTAGTAGCCTGAGTATGGTGTTAATGGTCAATAAAATTTAATTGCGCAATAGAGGCGATCCATAATCGCTTTTACCAAGACGTTGTTTGTCATTGTTTACATACGTGGTATATACGTATCATACCTTGTCACGTGGACGTCAATTATGCGGCTTAATAAAGTTGTAAAACATGTGAGCTCGTTGTAGTGAAACAATTCAAGTTGGCGCCTAAAATTAGGATTGGGTGTTTACTGTGATCACGTGAATCTCTATTACGTCACCGGAGTTTCGGCGACGCGTGTCGGAGCGAGAAAGTGAACTCATAAATCGGGTGCGAACGAGAGAGACGTACATAAAGCATGGTTAGCGGGGAGCGTCAACCATTATCTTGCGTCCCCTTTATCCGCCATCCTCGTCGGCCGCCTTCCGCGGACTGTAGGCAAGCAGGACCGCTGCAGGTCGGTCCGCCCATAAAGTGATGTTGCCCCCCTGGCGTCGCTCCCTGATCGGGCGGAGCGCTCAACGTACAGGCCGTAAAGCATTCTCTAACACTTAACTCACGTATAGCAATCAGACAAGTCTGTCCCGCGATATCAATGATATCACATGTCTGCAAGAGTTAGGTCTTCAAGATCTTTATATAGTCTCCGACGACGGTTGTGCTACGTCCACGTGAAGTTCTTCTGCATGTTTCGTTGCGATCTCTAACTACTCACACACGAATCCCTCTGCAGTGACCGATGGCCTACTGCTTCCGGACTTCTTCCGGTCCCTTCTAGCCACCCGGAATTCACATCGGATTTCAAAGGTCAGTGTCTATATATTACATCCTATTGTTAATAACTGACCCTAAAATTACCGCATCAGTCAAATTACTTTAATCGACTGCACTCTGCAATGAATCGACGGGGAAAACCACCAAGTTCCATAACGCCTATATGAATTACCTACCTTACGATGTTTACCTCTATTTTATACTTTACTAATTCCATATCCAAGGTGCACGAAAAATGTATTTATAAAAGCATTTTAAGAAAGCTTCATATTTATGACAGTTTGAATTATTTATTCTAAAAAAATTCTGAAGAATATGTACCAGTATTTTGTGATGTAAAAGCAAAAAGGAGTCCGATGCTTTATTGCATATGATGTACCCGTTGAATACGTTTCCCTATAATTATAATATAGGCCATAAATTTGCCGGTCGGGTTCGTGGACTGCCAATGTTACAGTCGACTTAACTTGCTTGAATGGCTTCATTTTCTCGATATAAATGCCCTGAAATTATCGGACAAGACCCGTGTTTAAATCCCGCATCTTTTTATTGCAGGAATCCATATTAAAAACAGCTCGTACGAGAAATTAGTTTATTAGTATGCAAACCCCTTATTAGGTTTTTTTTTTGTTTAACTTGGACGTTACATTTCATTATCGAATTAATGGAGAAAAGAGGCCGTCGGTCATTGACGTAGGGTTTTTGCGAAAACTTGCGCTAACAATATTTACGATAACCGGAAATTAGTTGTCTTGTGTTTGCTTTCAATAATGAACGTCCATCAGTAGCTGAACAGGTGGCCAATAACCATAACCGTAATAATAACGCGACCGTTTCTACACAAATGAGTTGAAATTACGACCCACTGAGCGCTGGTAAACACTCTATTACCAGCCAATTCCCTTTACTTGCGGGACAATTGCCTGCGACGGCAGCTAAACTGAGAGAACTCTTCCAGTTTGGAAATGTAAGAACAGACCTCCCCCATATACCCGTAATTAGGAGTTCCTTATCGCACCGGGACACCTAGAGCCTAATATGCGCGTCGTAGATCATTCCAGCGCCGGGTATCTTCCAGTCTTTTGCCTTCAACTTTATGACACCGCGCTTTGACGCTTATGACTCCGCTCATCCTTGTCCGACTCGTTGGCGCTTCGACGCAACCAACTCGTCCATACTTTAACTCTGCTCGTAAGGTTAAGTTTATGTGACGTTTGCTGTATTACACACTTCTAGTAGATTTTACGAGGGGTAAATACGCTATTACTTCAACACCGTGGTCTTTACGAGATTTAGATGTTAACGTGATTTCTTAATGGTGACATCACGCTCATTTCCTAAAGTACATTAAAAATAGGTCACACCGTTCTTCTTTTACCCAATTGCAGTTCTAATTATTTGGATCTCTTTCTCTTGTTTTCGCTTTTATCCACTTTCTGTATTTCCGAAAGTAAATAAAGATAATATTTCTAAATCTGATCATTTTCAAAATAAAATTTTTATATCAGTGTTCTGCACTACACATTATCTAGCAATAAAGACGTATAAAATTTTAATTTTTTAAATCTGTTACTTTTGTACGCTTGTATATTGCAAATAATATAAAAGAGGGATGGTTAGACTAGAATTAAAATTGTATCTCTCTGCAAAGCATTGATTTTGTTAATACGGTTCTAACGTATTATTTATATCGACGATTGAGGTTTTAACTGGGATTATATAAATATAACTGAATTCGATAGTTTCGTTGTTATATCCTGTAAACATGCAAACACAACTATTATGACTTGGAAGGTTAGGAGTAACTGTTACGTTCTACTGAAGCTTAATAACCTTCACCTACATAGATAAAAGACGATACATTTTTACCTCTGTTTTTTTCCGGCCTTTTGCCTATTTTTTTCTTCGTTTCCTCTTGTTGTCTTTATTTGCTGTTAAGTTCTTAAGTATCGTTAGTTATCGTAAGTTTTCTTCTTTACTGTAGTCAACTTTTCATCTAAATTGTTTTGTATGAATTTTCTGTTAGAATTTGGGTGTCCATAGCCCTCTGAGACAGTTTATTTGAACATGTAGGTATTTGAAACCTCTGAGATATGTTTCCTATTGCCTGCCGGCGGTAACAGAACCAAAAATAATATTGCAGGTGTACTTTTTCTCAAAAAACTTATTTCATCCTTTATCTTCACTAGAATTGATGCAAAATCATTATGAGTGACGTAAAAGTCTTACTAAAAACTAGTCCAAAAACTTATTTTTCAATAATTTCCCCAAAGAGTGTCTACACTGCCTACCACGATAACATGGCTAGGTTAAACCATGTAGTTCAGTTATTTACAGTTTCCGCTGCTACAAGCGCTTATCACCATTACGACTTACGAGAAATTGTGGATTTCGATTTGTCGATTTAGGCGCAGGTACGAATTAAGCAAGTTTACCCTACTACTCCAGTGGAAAATGAAAACGATTTAAGAAATAGGATAATTGATGGGTGTAATGCAATAAGAAACACCCCTCATGTTTTTGAACGAGTTCGGCAGTCAATGAGGAGAAGATTGAATGCATGCATCCTAACTGGTGGTAGTCATTTACAATATAACGGAAAGGTTAACGCCAGGAAAATACAATAAGTAAAAGAAGTAAATATCGGCTTAGCTGGCAAGGAAAAGTAACTGTCGACGTACGTTTCGGTCTTATTAGACCTCATCAGGACAGTATAACCAAGGTGTAAGGTGTTGACACTTGGAGATAGAAAACAACAAATGAAGCAACAGACCAGGAGACCGAATGCACATTTGCTGCAACCACTTTTCCTTGCCAGCTAAGCCGCTATTTACTTCTTTTACTTATTGTATTTTCCTGGCGTTAACCTTTCCGTTATATTTATATCCCGGCTTCTTCTTGAAGTAACGCAGGTTGACTTTGTTTGCCTCCGTTGCTATACTGTGATGTTGCCCTCGAAATGCGGGTCTTCTCAGTGGTTGCAGCAAATGTGCATTCGGTCTCCTGCTTCATTTGTTGGTTTCTATCTCCAAGTGTCAACACCTTACACCTTGGTTATACTGTCCTGATGAGGTCTAATAAGACCGAAACGTACGTCGACAGTTACTTTTCCTTGCCAGCTAAGCCGCTATTTACTTCTTTACTACTTGTAGTCATTTACAGCAGTTTTTGTAATTAAGAACCTTGAAAGTAATAAAGTGCTGGTTCTTTTCGAAAAACTTTTATCCCTATCTTCGAAACAAAACGTCTTTCCGAAAATCTTCAAAGGACACAAAAAACTTAAAATAGCCCAAGGAATAACCCTATGAATTTTTGCCACGTGCTTAGTAAACACCCTGTATACTTAAAACTAACATTTGCTCATTTATAAAAAACTTATAAGCTTTTAGGCATTAATACCTACTCTCAAACAATTTGTTCGTCTAATGTTAAAAGACAATACATAGAAATGCATAGTATCTACATAAGTACTGATTGGTATGTCACTTAACGGTTGTCGTTATTTAACGACGTCGTTATGAGTTACAGAATAAAGGGGTAAGTGTCACAACGAATAGTTTCATTAGGGAAAATAATTATAAAATTCCTTTAATTATCAAATGTTCTTTACAAATTCATACATACATGTAAATTAGGAGAGTTTATTTCCATTTGAATGAAAACCATCATTTCCATTTAATCATGGGCAAACGATTAAATTGTAGCAGTAAATATTTAAACAATACCTCATTTGTAATATACGGTTTACTTATGATGGTGAAAATTATATTTTAAATTAAATATGATGATGCGTTCATTTTTTTAAAACTATTTTTCAGATAAAATTTATTTGAACAAGTAATTCTTCCCCAGAAAAGAAATAGCCTGAATATTTTTTTAATTTTCACCTTGATTATTAGAAAAAAAAAATTACTGTGAAGGCATGAGGCAAAATAATAAATTTTAAATTAATACAAATTTTGAAATATATTGCTAAAAGAATTACTAAAATAATTATAAACTAAAATTTTATTATGTAAAATAATAATCAGTCGTATCATATTTTCTAATTCATTTTTGTAGAGATAAACTGATTAAAAATATTTTTAAGTTTTAATGTATAATTGCGGCACATACAAGGAGTCTTCTCAGAAAAATATTAGATTTAATGGATTGCTACTTTAGAGAAAATAATTTGCCAGAAAATATTTTTCATTTGTAGTAATTTTTCTCCTTCGTGGTTTTTGAACGTGCAGTTTATCTTTCTGTTTGCTTAAGGATCACTAAGTTTACTGTGTCTATTCTGTTTCCGTCGCTTGACGAAAAAATTAAGAACATAGATTTTTCATTAACAATGTAATTGCGTATATAGACTTCAATTGGAGTATACTTTGATTAATTTGATTAATTTACTGTGTTTGCTTGATTTTTATGATTCCCCCAACAAACTCAACACGATCGTCTTAAAATCGACCATTCTACTAGCTCACGAGTTGACATCCTATTATCCATTGCTTCACTATTTGTTATTGCAATAGGCCGTGATTTTAAGTGAGTAAGTTGGCTATCATGTTAAATTAAACAAATTGAATTTTATGTTATTATAACATACGTCAAATTGTGACAATTCAAATCACCGGTGTTGTCAATTTTCAACTTATTTAGCCGTGAATACATCCAATGATACATTTTGTAATGAAAAGAAAATATTGCAACATTGCAACAATTTGGAGTAACCTGATATTCACTGTCAAAATTTAGTCTCATACATGAAGTACCACATTCTCACTAGACCTTCACGGTATTCTGCGATAACAAATAATGAAGGAATGGATTATATTTAATTTTTAATATGTACGGTTACTGCCGAAAAAAAAAAACTGGTACAAGGTTTAAAATTCATAAAATGTAATCCATGAAATTTTATATTTTCAATGGATCATTCAGATTTTCTGTTAATTAAAAAGCTTCAGATAAATATCTTCTCCTTTACCAAAAAAGTGTCGAAGATAAATTAGATTTTTAAGAGATCATTCCCAGCATTCAAAATTAAGACATAAATCTGCTTATTTTTGATAAAATACAAGTCAGGTACAATTAACGACGACCAAAATTTATTGCTCGCGATTGTCCATTTTATAATTGATCTGATATTTCTATAGCTTTAGGAACTTTACGGGTCAAATTCTATTCATATCTGTCAGGATCGTAAGTTCTGTAAGCCTGTCACTCAATTATTATAAAGTGAAATTTTGAAATTCTTGATAAGATACTATTTCTTGTAAGTGCCCAAGACCAAGTGCAGAGACTTACGACAAATTTTAGAGACCTAAGAGAAATCATATCTCACAGCGAATTTTAAAATTCCATTTTATAATAATTGAGCTAAAGGATTACAGATCTTACGATCCTTACAGATATTAACAGAATCAACTTACTAGATTCACAGTTCGGGCATAAGAAAGGAAATGTACATTACACGCATGCGTATAAATAACGCCTCCAAATTTGATTGGCAATAGTTGCTCATTTCGGTGCTAATGTTGCTGTTGGTTATTTGTCATAAAATTCGCAACACAATGGCTGCTGGCACGTGACATTAGGCACGTCATCTTTTGTATTCCTCTTTGACCGAATTCTCTCAGGCACCAGTGTTTAGATGTTGAATAATAATAGTCGGAAGTCGTTTTGTTGTACTTTGGTTGAGCTTTCTTGTTTGATTTTATGAGTAATACACTTCAGTATATGAATTTTTTGATTACCTCAACTTAGACCCAAACTGTGACTTTTTAAATCAATTTATCATTGGCGAAAAGGTTTTCATACATTTTCAAATTAATCTAGTAAGCCAGGTCAGTAATTTATGCTACCGAAGGCATTAAATTTAAAACTAATTCCTCTTAGGGATTTAACCTTCATTCCTGTGACTATTTTGGCTAAGAAATGGCCGTTAGATACGTATGTCGAAATGACCGGGACTCCAAATCGTTTCATCCTAATCCATTAACTGAAATCTACAACTTAATTGCCTACAACAACCGGCGAACGCAATTTGGCCATAAATCTCGAGGAACGTGAGCGAGAGGGATTTTGACGCAAACGTGACAGTCCCGGATGTGTGTGTATTACAAACTAGACAGTTAAAAATACCGCTGCCTACTGATAAACAATTAGAACCCAAGAAATGCGCCAGAACTTTTGTTTGATATTTTCTGGCAACTCAACCAACAACGCTCACGTTAAGTTTAGCTAATTGCAGCGACTTCTTCACGGACAGTGTTTTTGGTTGAAGTCATGTTAAGTCACTCCCATTCTATAAAAGCAAAATTCATCAACACACCATCCGTTCTCTGCTCATCTCACATTTTTTTCGTGTTACCTACTTGTTTGTTATATTAAATATATTCATAAAGAAATCGCTATTCTTTTAATAAAAAGTGAACGAAAAAAATCAGGTTAGAGTAGGCGATGTAATGTCTGTGATTAATAATTAAATTAATTAATGTAATACATTCATGAACTGTCAAATTTATTGACTTTTTATTTAATCATGGACATACATTTTCTTTGCACCACCTTCTCTAAGCTGATTTTTATTTGCTCACCGTTTATAAACAAATAATATATGTAATAATATTTTGTCAATAGTATAAATACCCATATTTTTAATATAAGATATTCTAGCTTATGAACTCCCATCAAATGATCTTGATACTTTTAGTATTCTTTATAAATTTATTTTCGTTTCGAAAATTTTTAGAAATTGTGGGACTGTGATCGTATTTTACAGTGATTTATAGCATTTGTTTAATTAATGACGCGTGACGTTTTGACGATATCGTCAAACATGTATTCTTAAAGCGTACCGCTGACAATTAAATCCTGTGTGGTCAAAATTAGATTTGAATGCAGAACGAAAACATTGTTTGGGTGGGCTCTTTAAATCAAATTAACTATGTAACGAGTAATTTTGGATCTTACCCAATTCTAAAATGCCTATCGAAGTAGAGATAAGCAAGCCGAGGATCACACTTATGTCCATTATCGATTCGATTAAAAGAGAAACGTAATCTAATTTCGGTTTTAAATGGAATTCGTTAAGATTTATTTTAATGGTGATTGACTACAATCATGGGAAACAATGTATGCCATTCATATATGTATACCTACCTATATTTTTACATCAAAAATTTAACGTTTCAGGGGACTTACGACTAACAAAAAAAAATTACGTTGATGTTACCGAAGAATATTAAGCGCGACCGAAGAAACAAATTCGAAACAGTTTTCTGTTTGGCAACATAATTTTGACCAGTTGTCTGTTGAACGTTTTTATTAATTTATAAATTCTTCAACTCTTCGATGGAATAACAGACGCAATAGAAACTTCAAAAACACTACAAGAATTTTTAAAACATTTGAATTCAACTTTTGAAAACGATGTTCGGTAATTAAACAAGCCAGCAGACATAGACACGTGTTGAGGGACTTCTACGTATGTTTAATTTGCGTCTAATTGTCATGTCAGACAAATTTGTTCTGTGCGAATGAACAATCATTACATTAGTTAATGAAAACTTATATCACTGGCATGATGCTTAACTCAATAAAAAAAAAATCCCAGTGCAAGATACCATAGAAGGTGCAATAATACATTCTAAGAAGTTTTAATTTATCAGGCAGTTATTACAAAATACTTAATAGTTTTTTTAAAGAAATAAACTATTATTTGCACACTACACGTATACAATGAAACCTAGAATGATTATTTATTACAATTATTTTCCTGTGGTATACCTACGAAATATAAATTATCAGCAACAACGGAATATTTAGTACCTACACCACAATTAATGAGGTTACCAATATTTTTCAATATTTAATTTTCTTTTTAAAATATTTAGATTAAAAGCAAACTAAAATCTGTTTTATTTTGCATATTTCTTGCGATGTAAATCATTATTAAAATCACTATGCATAAGCACTACTTGCAAGGAAGTTATCTAAAACACTTCTTTATTTATTTCGGTAGCAAATATTCAAATATTTTGTTCGTTTAAGGAAACCAATAGTGTTGTAAAAAGTTCTCGCAAAGAATTTTCACGGCCGCAACAAATTACAATGGACACAAAATATTTATTTGTAGGTCATCGAAGCTGCACGTATTGTATAACGCCGTGGTAAAAAAACGTTCACGCTGAGTTAACTGTAAGTCATAAAACTGACAAATAGGTTAACCCTGAACAGACCTTCAAGAAACGACGGTAGATATATTTAACGTTGGAACAGAATTTCTTTGTATCAAATACTGAAAATAAACGCAAATATAGTTTTTAAAGAATATTTTTAAACAGCATTTCTTTGTTAAGCATACGCTCGTAGGTAACGCACATTAATTAAAAGTAAACGTAGAGCTTTTTTAAAAAAATGCATATTCATGACCGCCGTGAAACTAATTTTGCGTGCCGTGTCTAAATGCCGAGAATAAAACTAGGATATTTAGTGAAAAGTACGCATAAAATTTGAAAATTAAGCAACTCCCTTGTTTTAACGTTTACAATTCAAATATTCTCTTCATTTGTATACAAATGATCGAGATGTGTAAAAGTTGCATAAGGATTAATGGAAAGCATACTTCCTGCCAGTTATGTAAATCGTAGAAATAAAATATTCCGTCTTGATAACAGGTTCAGCTAACTTTATGCATTATTAAGGTATCTAAATACTAGAAGCTAATGAGTATCTAAAATGAAGGGGAAATATCTATTTTCCAACTTCATTAAGAACCGACTCTTAACAAAAATGACGTAGTGTAATTATTTATTTTAACCGCAAACACTCGACAATCTGCGTCAAAACACAACGGGTGTTGAATTATAGTTATATAATTCGAGGGTGTTTTATTGCGTATGGAGGTGAATTGCACGAGTCTGACGTGGAAATATCACCCCGATGCAAACCCCCATTTTTCAATTTAGCTTAAGTAATTATAGATTTATATTTGAACCAATTTCAGAATCTTAATGTTTTATATCTTTGTAATGGAAATTGTAACTTAATTTCACAGATAATAATCGAAAATACGCAAGGAAAATTAAATATGAAAAAACGTTAGTCGTTATTAATCTTTCTGTCCAGTCACTCTTAATAAATAATTTGTATTGCTCCAATATTATACTAATTTTATGCATAGAAAAATCGTAAAAAAGATATATCTGTAAATATGGCAGGTTAATAAATATGTAATGTGCAGAACTCTAAAATCTAAGTCTGCCTGTAAGTTTTTGTCATTGTCGTTGATTTTATTGAGAATGAACTTACATATCTCAAATTAAGTAATCGAGTATGTATATTATTTTAAAATTTCTTGTCAATTATAATTACAATGATCTTAAAGGAATTAACACGCTTAATAATACACTAATAAAGAAATGAAAATAATCAGAAAAATTAATTTTACATTTAAGATTAAGTTATAAATTGATGGGTATATATTATTATTTGTCATTATTATAAATGTTAATTATTATCATTATTACTTAGAGAAAAAGATATATTGTCGGTGAAATGAAGCCAGTAACAAATTGTATGAGATATTGACACAGTTGTAGTAAAATTAATCAAGAATATTGTCATTTGAAACAACTGTGTCAATATTTCATACAATTTTTTACTAGCTCCATTTCAATTGTGTTACTTTTCACTACATATTTTTCTCTGTGCATAAATGTTAACAATAATATTTTCACAATTCATATGAAACTGCGGAACAAATCTTACTGGAAGCAGAACCAGAGTTAGTTTTTACGTTAACCACCTATTTAATGCCCAATATAATATTCTCGTTGCTTCTTGAAGTTTATATCCAACAAAACTCTCAATAGAGGCTTTAGAAAAAAGTGTTACAAACTTTGAGGGGGGGGGTAGTGTGGCCCGAAATATGCAGAAAAGTCAATGAACGTGGGTCCGCAAATGAACGGTTTCGGAGATACGAAACATTTTACGTTTACACAATCTTTTTTTTTATTTATGTATAAACAAACAAACTAACAATATTTATGAACAAACAACAATTGCAAAACGTCAAACGAGATGTTCTAAGTGTCCTCCCTCCATTCCACAGCAGCCACGACATCTCTATCGCAAGGAGCTTCGAACTCTTGGAAAAATCCTTGATCCTTGATCATTGTTGCAGCTCCTTGCAGTCATTTACAGGAGTAGCGTACACTAACGTTTTCAAATAAATATGTCAGTTACAGACGGTATGTTTGACAGAGCCCATGTTCATTAGGACTTTTCTGCATATTTTGGGCCATACTACTCCCTTCAAAGTTTGTGACACTTTCTTTTAAAAGCCTGTATATCCCTTTGCCACATTCTATGCTTTCCATTTATTATGTCTTTTAAAAATGGTGACATTTGATCTTGTATCAGCCAGTATCGTAGCAGACGTCACTCTAATGCAGTGCCCTCCATAGGATTCGGTAACTCTGTAATTTTTTTAGATAGAGCTTCCGATGCTACATATTTATCCAACAGATTGCCTCGCATATTTCTCGCTTCTAAATCCCAATAAAAATCTTGAATTTTCAATTGGTGCCAGACGAAGTGATATTTCTGAAATATTTCAAGAAGGTACATGTTTCCACTAGTAATAGTAAATCCTCTTTACACGTTGGTCTTTGTGTTAGGAACCTCGATCAATATAAATGATTCCATGTCTTTGATGTTTTTAACCTGAAGGAAAGTTAGCTCTTCTCCCACTAACTAAGATTGTAATATTTGGATAATATTCAAATTTAAAATTTTATCTTCATCATTAAGTAGGTTGCATCTTCTGCTTCTCTTTTTCTATTTTTCATTTTATGACACTAGATTTCTTAGAGTAATATCCCACTGGCTTTCGTTTAATAAAATCTATTAAACTTACGAACTTCTTTGAGACAACATTTTTTCTCACGGTTAATGGTTAACTTAGTATTGAGTAACGTTTTTAATTTATAAATGTCAAATATAAATTATTAAATATATCTAAATTCAATAAGTATATTTAAAGCATCCAGTATTAAAATTACCAGAGAATACTAATATGACCACTTTATTTTCTATCTACTAAATAATGTTTGATTACATATTTCCATTATTTGAATGCTTTTTTTTATAACGACGACGAAAATTACTTCTTAGAACTATAATAGAATGTAATAATCAGAATGCTCTGAAAAGTGGTTCACTGATAATTAGGCTACCACACTAGAATTCGAAAACAACTTCTAATCTTTCGGCTTGGGCATCCGGTCCGGTGAGTTTTGTCCAGAGGGGTGTGGTTCGGGAATATCTATTATAAAGTTAGACCCAAGGATATGTCTAACCTATGTTAGCCACACGATCCCGCAGAATGGCCGGCCATCTACAATTATTAGGGACCTTAATTATATCCTTATCTTCTGGATGAACGGTTGCGTAAGAGACGAAGACATACTGCCTGCGTGAAACAGAATTTTGATGATGCAGACCACTGCCTGCCTCCACTGCATACACAAATTAAAAGACGTGGCGAATTTACTTGATTGTATTTAAATGTTGATAGCGTGACGAATCAGGTTGCGTTATAAAGTCAGTTTTGCAACGAATGTGAATGTGTGTGGTTCGTGAACATTTTCGCCGACGAAAGGAAAATGATAATTTTCCTTGGAACTTTATATTTTGAAAGGTAACTCTTTTTAGATAGTAACATAGAAATTAAAATAAAATATCTGTGTAATAGATCATGTCGAAACCGTGGCTGATAATATTGTAGGTACCACAGTTATTGGAAAAGTTATATACATATTTATAAAAGTAAGTTAGTGCTCAGATATGTTATATAAAATTATTGCAAACAGTAAGTTATATTGTATTCGTAACAAAATAATATAATTATAATTAATGGCTGTTTAACAGTAACCCAGTATTCCTATAATGGTAAAGAATAAAAACACCATAGCCAATGAATATGAAATATTCTGAATATTATGCTCATAATATTTTGCTCTTTGTATGTAGAGTCGTGAAATTTAAAAAAGGTACTCAAAATATCTCGCTGTGAACTTGGCTTTGTTTGAAATTATTTTCGTTTTATGTCAAAATAATTGTCAAAATGACAGACCGACAGACAGACAGAAATTAACGTGTCGCATATAAGTGTTGCGGAAAAACCGCAAATAATTACATTAACTGGAGAAGGGCGGTCGTCTTGACCCCTAAAAACGAAAGTAGAATTATGCGTTGTGTCATTTTACATGATTTAATTGTCAGCATTTATGTCAATAAAACAGAGATTGATTTACACTACTCTAATATTGCAAAATATATCCTAAAGATTTGTATGCTTTTTTTAAATTCCGCAAATGTACATTTAACAATCTGACTTATTAGAATATACTTAGTATTTACCTAACGGTAGTATAATGTAATAGTTTACTTGTTTCGAATTATATTAAAAAATGAATTTGCTTCTATAGTACCAACATCAATATCTGTGATTAAATTGAAGTGAACACATTTTTATAAATTTATTAATAAAATACCCAATTGTTTATTACGAATTCTACTCGTAAAAGCCAATTTATAAATTGTTCAAAATAAAAAATAATTGCTCAATCTGGGTAATAAAATGGATATGATAGTTTTCTGAATTATGTGATCTTAAAAAATCGGTTGTAAGAATGCCTTTGATAGATGATGCATCGCAAAAGAGCTTTCTCAATCCGAATTGTGGAAGCCATGCTTTCAAACGGTTAATAAGCAGTAGCAAGCGTCGTTTTCTGATTTTCTAAAGAAACCGTTGCCACGGGACCGACGTTTTCTGGCCAACTCTGCGTCCAAGTTTGACTTTCTTTTTGACTGCCGCTTATTTGTAAATAGTGTTGATTCAAGTCTCATCTCCCTTGACAATAACAAAATCCTTTCGACCTTCACCAGTCTAAAAATTGGTGTGCATTTCTTTGCACTATGTTATCCGAGCTAGTTTTTCAACCGCATTGAGAGACTGGGGACTCTTAACAAGAAGAACATATTCCGATGCAAAGATGTGGAGACAAGATTTGATTCATGACATGTGGTGGAATCTTGAGAATTTCTTCAATCTGTTTGTAAGTCGTCCTCGTCCTCTCATCATTTTTCAACGAAAAAATGTCGCACGTGAAGGAACAAATTGTCGTCTACTGACGAAGCGAGTAGATTTCTCTAGTTATATTTAATAGGGTCGATTTAAAAAATATATCTTTATGAACAGTAATATTGCGAAAAGTGTTAGAACGTGTCGCGTAAGTACGACGGAGAGGGGCTTATACAAGAAAGAAAAAATTTTAAAAAATTTGGCGTACATTTATGGCCGAAATTTCTTCGCCAGATCGTCGATTTATTTTTTTATCTACGACCACTACAGTAAATGACGAATTACGTACAACACATAAACTAAGTAAGCGAGTATTTACAAACGTCGTGCGTAAAGTAAGAAAAACGCATAACGCACCTACTTTACGCACGCTTGTAGTTAGATTTACGTAGCCTCGTCACATTAGATTGACAGTCGTCGAAATTGCAAGTGTCATTGCTGATTACTTTGAAGGTAATTTTTGTGATCGTAGATAAACTATAGTACAAAACTCGAGCTGTAAAACAATTACGCACTTGTGGAATTATTTGCATTCGCCGCTGCGCGGCTCATGCACAACTTTTCCACCGTGCGTAATTTGCTATTTACAATTCTTGTTATGTAATATACTATTACCTACGATCCAAATATGTATCTTCATACAAAATTTCAGCTGCTTTAAAACACTTATTCAAAAAAAGTTCATCAGCTCTCGGTTTATGAGAGAAAATAACTGTTTGCAGATAATTACTCTTTAAAGACTGGGGTAGGTAAACGTAAGTATGAAGGTTATGTTCTCCATGTGGCGGTTGCAGGGCAAGAAGTAAAGAAAAACGACGGAGTCGCTCTGCATAAAATTTATTGTCGGCGCCAAAACGAAACCGGTCGCGCCGCCAATAAATTTTATGCAGAACGACTCCGTCGTTCTTCTTTTAAACGTAAGTATGTACAGGGTGGATCAATTTCGATGTCTCTTATGGGCACCTCTGTAACTATAAGAGAAAAGAAACAAACTAGTGGCCAAGTCTCGATCTCTTTTTTAGAGATAAAGTCAACAGACTAAACAAAAATTGGCTATCTTCTTTTGTTTTCGAGCTATAAGCCAAAATTGAGATTTTCGACTTTTCGTCAATCGCGCATATCTCGTTTATTGTTATAGATATTAAAAAACTGTTTTGACTCTATTAGGACACTTTTTTTTTATATACTTTGTTGGGTTTATTTCTCATAATTAATAGAAAAAACGCCTTTTTTATTATTCTTGGGAGATTTCTATTCTTAGCAGGCTGGTTTCAAAAAAGGCCGACAATTTTTTTTGTTTGTTTTTATTAAATATCAACGCTTGTTCAAATATTTTGACAGTTGCAGCCCCGTAAAGAGAAAGAATGATAGAACGAGCATCCTCTAAGAGTCACAAAGATTACAACTATACAGATACCATGTGGTTTGGGTCAAATTCGAAATTATGCAACTTCATTTAATATTTAAGTTTAAAACGCATTTTTTCTCGATCAAATATGCATTTCATGGGATAATGAACTAAATTATATGTATAAATTAAAAACATCTTAAAAATAAGAAATTTATTGCAGAAAAAGTTAAAGAATATTGAAATGTAAGTAGATAATACACACAACGCTTGATATATCACAATAAATAACTTAAAATCCAGAAAATAATATCAAAATAAAATCACAACTTAAACACTACCGCGCTAAAATACGCAGACAACTCATGTTATAACCCAACCCAGCTCTATCGGCGCTAGTTTTCTATCTCTTGTGTTCATCGCAATACCTCTCACTCTTGTGCTACCCAATCATCCAATCTTTGTTAATATTTAATAAAAACAAAAGAAAATTGTCGGCTTTTGTTGAAGCTAGCCTACTAAGAAAAAAATGCACCAACAATAATAAAAAAGCGTTTTATTCTATTAATTGTAAGAAGTAAACCCAACAAAGTATATATTTTTGAAAACAGAAAAAAAAATCTCTATTTAATGATGACATTGCCTACAATGATTTCCATTTAAAAAAATATAACTTTATGTTATAACTCGAAAATTTAATTAATTAATAAATATTAAAAAACCAATTACATCACTGAATTGTATTCTAAAAAGTGTCCTAATAATGTCAAAACAGTTTTTTAATATTTGCAAAAATAAACGAGATATGACTGATCGACGAGAAGTCGAAAATCTCAATTTTGGCTTATAACTCGCAAAACAAAAGAAAATAGCGAATTTTTGTATACACTATTGACTTTATCTCTAAAAAAGAGATCGAGACTTGGCCACTAGTTTTTTTTCTATCTCTTGTAGTTGCAGAGATGTCCATAAGAGACATCGAAATTGATCCACCCTGTACGTATGTCATGATTTAACCTTTACAAAAAAACACATCGTGAAATTCTACTTGTAGTTTCTAAGCAAAAAGTAATTTACGATGTCCCGGATTCACTTTTGAGTAGTAAGATTTGGGATGCATTCGTCGTTCATAGTTTTTAAGGAGTTGGATACTATGTCCTGTATCACGTCATTTATGGCTTTCTGTAAGCGTCATGATTAATTACTGCGTTTATATATGCTCGAAGAGATGATTACTTGTGGAGACAAGAATCATTACGATAGATTCGTCAGTAGAATCGCATTTAAAAAAAGATACACGCACCTTTATGGAGAAAAATGTTTCAGGAAACGAGTAATATTAAAGTGAAAACGGTTTAAATAAAAACATTTAATTCGTTTACTGGACAATTGGTACGAGATTTTATTATTGCATAATTAGTGCGGTAAAAATCTAGATTAGGTCATACGAAACAACCAATTAAATTTAATTTAATATCAACAAGACATATGGGTCAGTGAGTTTAGAATAGCTTATTATAGAGGCTCATATCTGTCGTTTCATTGGTTCACTGACGGTTATTCAGCGTTGATAAACGCATTAACATTTTTATTTTATCAGTACCCAAAAGTATCTTTGGCAACAGTGCATCTCAGTTGGTGTATGTTGAGTGATTCAATACTCAAGTCTAGCCTCTTCGGCCACGATGTTATTTTTAGAAATTCGCAATTAATTTTGAATTAGCACTCTTGCTTTATGAACTTAAAATATACAGGGTGTAATCGAACAAGTTTCACTTATTCTAACCACTATTAACATACAAGAAAAGAAGCGAAGTTATGACAATATGCATGGGGAACTTTTACTTTGCATAAGATACTTTAAGAAGCATTGAATGTGATTTAAATGTGCGAGGTTTCCTATTATGTGCAATTAATAAAACAGTAAATCCGCAGATGTAATGCAATAGAGGTTCCGGCAGGTCATGTACTTCCGCACGAAAGAATACTGATAGAGATACACAGATTTTTCACAAAATAATTGTTATGTAATAAAATTAATTTATTTCCTTGATTAATAATTAAATTAATGAATTAAATTAATGAATTAAATTAAAACAGTAAATATGAATCATACCTAACAATAAGCAAAAAATTAGATAATAATTAATCACTTTCTAAAAGTACTATTTGGAAAAAGGCACACCGATACTCAGCACCCCTTAATTTATGATTTTACTACCTTATTACGTTCAGACTAGACTAACAAAATTCCGAAAGGTCGCGCAGATTAACATGTATTCATTCAAATAAATAAATGCGTTGATTGTATTTAATTCATTTTCTTTCTGAGTATGCAGGTCACTCAGTGTTGTAATGCAAGCTAATAAACTAATAACAACATTTATCAGTCGGTTCAGCGAAATTAACAAATTAAACACATGCAGTGTTATTTGTTAACAAAGTATGGAATATCATGATATAATTATTGTCGATTATCTAATGAAGCAGATGGTCGAAGATTCCAATACTTTGTTTTATTGATATAAATTGCTTCATTTTTATGAGCAGCAGTTATACACTGTTTACCAATATTTAATTAATTAATTCAATAATCAACGCTAGTGGATATTTAGAATTTTCTTCCATTATCAATTGGATATGCGGGTGACCGTGAATTTTGTTGGAGTTTTATTGTTTTACGATGTATTTTTAAAAACAGAAGTACGTGTATCTATGAACGAGCAGAGGTTTTTGTAGTATCAATTACATGTTTTAAAACAAACAAATGCTGTTATATAAAAAATAATAATAAACAGTCGTTTTTGACAAGAAGTAATTTTGTCATTTTCTTAAGCAATTATCTTATATTTTTGGCGACGAGGATATTTAGAAGTGAAGAAAAACCACGTAAGATTGAAGATATATCTAAAATGCCTAACAATAATGTTCAAATTGAGGAAAATCCAGAGGAAATTATGCGCCGAACGGAACGATTCTCATTTGACAGTTTTGATAAAAATAAATTAATATGGGATGCGTACGTATTCCATTTCGAACGGATGTGCACAGTAAAAGGACTAGGTGGCCCAGGCCCATTAGCAACAGGTGCCCGACGCGATCTTCTGTTAGCCTACATTGGATCAGAACCGTTACAAGCTGTAAGAAACTATTTTTTCCCCGAAGAGCCGGATTATCATACATATGCACAAGTCAAAGATGCCTTACAACAAATATATAAACCAACTCTCACTGTGTTCGCTGCTCGTTTTTCTTTCGAACGAGCAAATCGTCAAGAACAAGAAGGTGAATCTTTTACTACATTCGCCAACAGATTACGAGAACTCAGTGGAGCCTGTGATTATGGATGTACTTTGGATGAACGTCTGCGTGACCGATTTATGATTGGAGTAAATTTTCCAAAATTTGAGGTCGAGGTGCGTCAACGCTGGCCAAATGGAAAAAACAGTAACAATGTCGTAGTAACTTTTGCCCAAGTTTTTGATTTATCAATAACTATGGAACGTGCAGAAAGCGAAGTCAAAAATGCTACAATGACAGCTATCCAAAAAGTCAAACCGAAAAATAATTATACTAAGATTAGTACGACAGCATCAAGAAAGGTTGATAAAAAGTGTAATTTTTGTGGAAACAATTGGCACAAAACGAAAAGAGATTGCCCGGCTTGTGAAGTTTCCTGCCACGCATGTGGAAAAAATGGACATTTTGCAAAAATGTGTAAGTCAAAGTACAAAGACAATAAGCGTGGAGTAAAAAATGTGGGAAATGTAGAATCTGAGGAATTAACGGACTCTGAAAATGAATTGAACACAATTGGTGGAGTGAAAACAATAAATAGCATCGCAAGACGTGCAACAGTCGATGTTAAAATTAACAAGAAGACTTGTCGCATGGACTATGATCCTGGTGCATGTACTGCTATAATTAGCGAACGTTTGTGGAAAGAAATAGGCCAACCAAAATTAAAGACTGCCAGTAAATTAACTGCTTATGGTAAAACACCACTGGATACTTTAGGTGAAACATCTATAAATGTAACACTAAACAATAGAACACTGAAATTACCAGCCACTGTAGTAAAAGCAGATGATACACCATTGTTTGGATTACCTTGGGTTATCGCTTTTGGTCTTGACCTGCCAGATTGCGTAACTCTACGTGCAGTCAAAACAGTAATTACAAATGGGCTAGACAAACCAACAAATAAGAATCTATCTGAAGTTGTGATTCCAGACAGAGTAAAATCGTTAATAAATGAGTACCAAGAGCTTTTCAGTGAAAAAACAGGTACTGTACAAGGTACTAAAGCAGTAGTACATTTGCAGGCAGGTGCAAAACCAGTTGCATGTCATGCCAGACGTGTACCATTTCCATTCAGGCAACCTGTTGAGAATGAATTGCATCGTCTAGAAATTGAAGGTATAATTGAACGTGTGGATCCTAGTGTCACTCCTATCGAATGGGCGACTCCTACAGTAAATGTCGACAAAGGAAAAGGTGCAGTAAGAATATGTGGTGATTTCAGGGTAACAGTAAATCCAAATTTGATAAAGGAATTTCACTTAATTCCTACTTTCGATGATTTAATGGCAAAACTAACGAACGGTAAATCTTTTACAGTGATCGATCTAAAAGATGCCTATCTTCAGATGGAAGTAGCTGAGCAATCACGGAATATATTGATTATTTCAACACATGTTGGCTATTTCCGTTACAAACGCTTACCTTTTGGTTTGTCATCTGCACCAGCTATTTTTCAGCGATTTATGGAAAATTTATTAGACGGCATACCAAACACAGGAGTTTATTTGGACGATGTAATTATTACAGGAAAGAATGATCATGATCATTTGAAGAATTTGCAAGAAGTACTAGAGAGGATGAAGAAAGCAGGATTACGTACTCGTCTATCAAAATGTAAATTTATGCAGCGCTCTGTGCAGTATTTGGGTCACCGTATTGACGAAAAAGGTATTCATCCGACTGATGAAAAAGTAGCAGCAATCAAAGGTACACCAGAACCACAAAATGTAAAACAATTGCGTGCTTTCCTGGGAGCAATAAATTTCTACGAGCGTTTTGTTCCGAATTTACATGGTAAATGTGCAGCACTACATCAGCTAACTGGAACTCGTGTTCCTTGGAAGTGGACCAGTAAAGAAGCCAAAATTTTCGAAGAAGTAAAAACAATATTATCACAACATAGTACTTTAGTGCCGTACAATGAAAAATTACCACTGATCATCACTTGTGATGCATCCGAAGTAGGATTGGGTGCTGTCCTTATGCATCAGTTTCCCAATGGCATAGAAAGACCTATCGCTTATGCATCTAGAAAATTAACACCAGTTGAACAGAATTATGCACCTATCGACAGGGAAGCATTAGCCTTAGTTTTTGGTTGTACAAAATTTCATCCATACATTTTTGGTCGAGAATTCATTTTAGAGACTGATCATAAGCCTCTAGAGCATATTTTTGGTGCGAAAAGAGATTTGCCTAAAGTGGCAAATAATCGATTAATTCGATGGGCTATAACACTAACAAACTACGACTATGTTATTCGTTACCGTAGAGGCCAGGAAAATCAATGTGCTGACGCATTGTCGAGGTTACCAATGAACAGTACTTTTCAACCAGACAACGAAATAGCAACAATCGCAGAAATTAGAACCGAGAAAATTCAGGAGCTGGAACTTACTGAAAAGAACTTAAAACAGAAGACAAAACATGACAAAACTCTTTGTCAAATCATGAGATTTATACAAACTTCATGGCCAGAGAAACCAAATGAAGATTACAGAGCGTACCATGAAAAACGTAACGAATTGTCGAATGAAGAAGGTGTTGTATTGTGGATGGGTAGAATTGTCATTCCCAAATCTTTACAACAAGAAGTTCTTCGGGTTTTACATCAGGGACATCCAGGCATTGCAGCAATGAGATCAATTGCTCGGTATTATATATGGTGGCCTGGAATTGATAAAGATATCGAATTATATATTAAACAATGTCAAGGTTGTCAGGAAAACAGAGGCGAATTTTGGGAAGTTCCGTTGTTTTCTTGGAACATACCAGAAGGTCCTTGGCAAAGGATTCATATTGATTTTGCAGGACCATTTGAAGGTCGTATGTGGCTAGTTGGAGTTGATGCATATTCCAAATGGGTTGAGGTCGAAATGATGAAATCTACCAATACAGATACTGTTATTAAACGTCTTCGACAATGGTTTGCAAGGTATGGTGTTCCAGATCAGATTGTTTCTGATAATGGACCTCAACTAACATCAGAAAAATTTGAAGAATTTTGTAAACGAAACGGTTGTAAACATATTCGAATTACACCTTACCATCCTAAATCAAATGGATTAGCGGAAAGATTCATTCGCACTTTTAAGGGTAGATTTTCATCTAGCAAATACGACGAGGGAGACTTGGATTGGCGACTTCAAAAGTTATTAATGGCGTATCGTAACACACCACACAAAACAACGGGTAGAACGCCAGCTGAACTGTTAAATAATCGAAGGCTTAAAACTTTACTAGATCATTTAAAGCCAGACCCTCGAAAGAAAATGATTCAGGAAATTTGGAAACAAAAATCATACCACGACTGCAATACGAAGAATCGAGAATTTGATGTTGGTGATAGTGTTTGGGTAAGAAATGAACGAGAAAAAGGATGGAAACCAGGAACGGTTGAATTTAGAACAGGAGAATTATCTTACCATGTATTGGTTGCTGGTAATACCAAACGCAAACACGCTGATCAGTTACGACCTAGAGAAGGAGCCGTAGATGATATATCCGTTGGTGATAGAGCTGACGACGTCACTTCTGATGACATAACGCAACTTACATCTAAAATTCCAATGACGGAACCTATAACACTATTGCAATCTCCAAAAGTAAGTACCGAAAGTGAATCAAATGCAATGACTCATTCAGAGAAAGACCTACTAGATCTAAATCATCCAACTTCATCAAACATACCCGAGTTACGTCGGTCTACTAGAATTCGGAAACCAACTCGCAGACCTTACGATGAATACATTTAACGCGTTGGGGAGAAATGTAGTATCAATTACATGTTTTAAAACAAACAAATGCTGTTATATAAAAAATAATAATAAACAGTCGTTTTTGACAAGAAGTAATTTTGTCATTTTCTTAAGCAATTATCTTATAGTTTTCAAACAAAGGACCCGGCGCTCTTGTGGTAGGTGAGTTTTTTCTTTAATTTTGAGGTAGACTTTTCATATTTTCAGAATGAATTCTCTTATGTGATGAAGAACTTCAATATTATTAAATGAAACTTATTCGATTGCACAGTGTATATTTGAATTTCACCATTTGTTTGTTATACAGAACTCGTCACCATACTATTGATAGATAGCTGAACTTCATGAATTTCGCCGTCGCATCACACTGAAACTAGACTCGAGACTCCGTCACATCTCTCTCCCCCGTGTAAGCGAACATGTGACAATAGGCGCCTGACGTTTACTGTACATTAAAAGTTATGGATCCATTTTTTTAAACCAATCTTGCTGTGCTAATAATGTCTTTGTTTTAAACTGTTAATTTTTTAAATATTATTGTCGGCGATAATTTTGCAGCGATGAATTTTCAACGTAGCAATAAATTCGTGTTTGCTATATGGTTTTTAACAACCTAAAGGTAATTGCTCAGGTGGTATAAAAGAAGCATAGCATTAAATCATCCCACCTAACCATTAAAAGTGCATAATATAAACCGCCAATACATCGGCAATATTTCTCACTTAGATAAATTTTCTGCGACAAATCTCGCAATAAATTCGGCAGTTAGTAAAATCCTCGTAGCCGTAGTAATGAATGTAAAGCAAATAGTCTAATCGAGGTCCACGTGAGGGCTCATGTGTGCCGACCGAGGGCCGTAGATTTACTGCTGTCGGGAAGCGACGGTCCGGATCCCGCCAACGGCTTCGATGTCGCATCGGACTCCGGACTGGCGTTATTATACGGCCGATAAACGACGTGTGCTTTATGTACCTGTAATTCTTACGATTTATTTTCATCTCAGTTCATACGCGTTTTAGTTTTTATTGTTATTGTCGGGGAAATATTTTTTTATCCCGCAGTAAGTTGGCGCAGGGTCCGTAATAAATGCCGTTTTAATCGACGATGACTTGAGTAATTGATGTCTTATTACTGTAAGATCAATAAATTAGTTCTTGACGTTTCATGCAAACTATTTATAAGCAGCCGATAACATCATATTTCATTGTATTGTGATTTGCATTTAAAATTATGAATATTAATAGTGCATAAGTTATATATCATACAAATGTCTCCTGTGCGTGAGACTTGTTAATCAAATTTAAACCTCACAGTGTAACTGAATGCGCAATTATACATTTTGTAAAAATCTGGTAAATATTTACATTCATTTTTACATGATTGCAATTTATATCGACGCTTTAAATAATTCTAAAAAAAAAACACATTTGTAAAATTGTTTTTGTCATTGTAATTCGATTTGTAATTGCTCCCTGCAGAAGGTAGTGCAATTTGTCCCAGACAGCAAAAAAATAACTACGTGTTAGTGGATTAGAAAGTACTGTTCTGCGACCTCATGATTTCCAAGTGCAATTAATTAACGATGTAATTTTTCAATTACGATTGAACACATTACTTATTGCAGTATCTAATCCACTGTCTCTCGAATAGCGCGAACTACTAACATGATTTTTTTTAAATTTTCTTCGCCAGTACATAAATTTAAGTACCAGTATAGACATTTAAGTATGTGAATGGTAAAATTGTGTGTCTGTCTACATTTGGAAAAAATTGTTTTTATGCCGTTTTTTTGTTTGGATTTCTAAAGGCCCTTCTTTAGTGTAGTTTGTAAGTATTCTTGTTCTTTCCTCTCATTTCACAGAATTGTAAGAAAATCATCGCAATGACTGACTTTCTGAAAACACTCTCAAATACTTCAATCTTATCTCTTTGGGAATTTCTCTATTCTTTGCTCAAATTGTGATGATAGGAACCTCTTCTTTGGTACATCGTTGGATTTTTCTAAAATTCGTTTTTAGGGTGCAAGAAGAAAAATACTACGTGCGTTTCAAATTTCTTTATTCATGTATTTTTTGATGGTGTCCCAAAACTATCATTTAAGTAACTGATGTGGGAAGGGACTCGAATGACACCTATTGTACAGGATTTTTTGTATATATTTTACACCCTGTCTGGAGATTTAACTTTAGGAGCTAGACAAAAACCTTGAATGCAAAAGTTGTAGGTTTTTCTTGCCTATTAGCTTTTAGAATCATCATGAGAAACATTAAACGCATTACAACTTTAAATACATTTTTCTAAGTAAAAAGATACGTTACTCAAAAAAATATGATATCTCATCGAAAATGTTTTGATTTCCCCAATAGCTTTTATCGTTTTACCGCAGTCAGTCAGAGGGGTTAATAACAAAAACTCATTTAGTTTTGTTTTTCGAAAGTAATTTGACCAATTAATTAAATAAATCGTGATGAATTATTTTCCTTAATTTAATTATTGAAAAGGATGTGTACGAATTAATCAGCAATAGAAAGAATTATTCTCACATTGTAGCGTGAGAATAAATTTAATATTAATAAAAAAATAATTATCTGACTAGAAACTAATATAGAAGATATACTTACAAAAAATTTGCTTAGTACGTTTCCTTGGAAAAAGGCAAATTTACCAACATGAGAAAATCAACAATTACGGTTACATTTTTTAAACAATAAACATGTCTACCATTCAAATATGTTTCCTTAATAGATACGTACATTTAAGTATTATTTACATAAATTAATTGTATCTAATTATCATTTTCTTCTACGAAAAGAAATTATTGCTCATACGTGCCCAATTTAAATATTACATTACATTTTTTTGTTAACTTGCGTAATTGAAATATTTGCAATGGTAATGAAAACGAACCTCTTAAAATAATGTATTTCGCTATTAAATATCGAAAACTTTTATAAACAGTTTAATTAGAAAAACTAATTTTCAATTAAATTCATTATTCCAATTACACCTGTGAACTATGTTATGCTTATTTAGAATCAATTACACAAATTATGTAAATTGAAGGTTATTTGTACTTTAATTAATAGTCGCGGCAAGAAAATTATACAGTGTTTTTTGCGTCGCTTCGCATTGAATTTATTTAATTTAAAATATGTACTGCATTTTATTGTAACAGCTTGGTAAGTTTTCTACATTTAGTCTTGTTAAAATATCTAGTTAAAAAATCTGAGGAAAAATATTGAAAGTACCATAACATGATCCAGTTTACTCATAATTAAAGAATTAGAACAATAGAAAATTTCGTATTTTTTGTTGTAATTTAAACAAGTAAACAAGAAGTACTGTTTCTCGATTAATATTTACAGATTGAATGTGCTACATTTTTATCATATCAATATTTCTTATAAATTCGCATTTTATTATTAGTCAAAAGTTTTTAAATGAAACGTGTTAGTGTTTTGGATGTGAAAATTGCAGTGTCATATTTTGTTAAGAGAAGAAATTATAATTTTTTGTTTTATAGATTTATTCTTCGCGTGTTTGAAATTACATTATATTAAGAAACAAACAATGATATCTTTGTCTAATTTTACTGTTAAAAAACACATTTTCATTTGTGTCAATAGAATAGAAATAAATAGAAATATTTTATAAAATTGTAAATTTTATCCAGAACATAAATATGTAAATCACTAGACTTCAGTAATTTATGAGCTGTAAAATATGTCACGTGCAATTTAATAAAATAAAATTTACTATAATGCAAATTTCAAAAATAGTCTTGTGCTGAGAAATTTTGCCCAAAAACTTCTTCTATGGCACGTGGGAGTATGAAAATTTATGTTTCTTGTTGCTGAAGCACAAATACATGTGCCAACAGGAGAGGTGAAATATTATATTCTAGACATGACCATAGTTACAACGAAAAATCTGTTATTTATGGCCGGTCCTTACAACACATCTGCATATAGGCATGTTGCCCACCTCGTCCTACATAACGAAAATTTATATAAATTCATAAATTTGATATGCAGAGATTTATCAATCCTACACGCGGAAAAATGTTGTTTTTAACACCACATTTTTACACTAGTAACAAGGAAGTGTTTCTACGATCGCTGCTAATTAAATGCGTAAACACTATCTCATAATTCTTCCTCGCTTTTATCAATTCACTTAATTGTTTATTTAGTAGACGTTTTCGCTATAAATATGTCTGATAAACATAAACTGTCGTCTTGGGGTCATAATCAGTTTTATGTTCTCATTTTCATGTTTACACATCTTAGACAAAGTTTACTTTACTATGCAAATTGAATATCCAATTTTACTTACAGTCAGCAACGGTTCCTGACATGCATACAATAACTTAACTTTCTAATTTGTCTTCATTATAAAAAAGAAAGATTCAATTAGGAAATCAATAAGACACAATAGTAATCATAATTTTGAATGAAGAAATATCCTTGATTAGGTAGCGTTAAATCTGCATTTTTTGCAATATACATTTTGCAGTAACTGCATTTCATTTGCTTAATTAAATCTCAAAGTATTTAAAATTCGATAATGCAGAAAAATAAAATAATATTCGAACTGAATTCATCCTTACAACGCACGTTGCTCATGGTTAATAAAATTGCCTTAAAAATAAATAAAGTCCGTTAAATGATTACATTAAAGAAACAGATAAATGTATTCCCGAGTTGTGTGCGATGCGCCTCTTGAATTCATTATGAGGTTCAGTATTTACATCCGAAAAATAACACATACGTTACCGGCATTTATTATAATCGTTTCTGGTATTCAATAAATTTTTCTTTGAATTGTTATTTGCAGTCGCATTCATTCGTGTGCAAGGCATATCATTACTAACAATAGAATTTATGTGTACAGTTATAGTGACTAAACTAAAGTTCCTAAGTTTTGGATAAGGCGCCCATGAAAAATTTATCGCTTAATACTGCGTTGACATTTTAAGACGTAGTCGTTTATGATAATTAGAATACGAGAATTTCAACATATGGCGTTACACTTCCCGTTGTGATCGTAACGGAAGCAGCGAATGGTCATTAACATATATACATAAAAAGAAATTTAACTTCTGTTTATCTAAAGCAATAAGTATTCTAAAAATACATGTCCAAAATTCTTAGGTTTCTGATTATCATAGTACATTACGCTTTAAAAGTAAATACTTTTTATCATATTTGCAAACTGTATTATTTTAACTTTCATTTAGTTTGCTATCAAGTTTGGATTAATTTTAAGATGGCATAGAATTTACATTATGAAAGCAGTGTAATTCGGTGCCAATTCAAGTTTTTTTTTTATTTTTAAATTTACCCATAGAGTAATTCTTATTATATTGTTTCAAAAATATATTTCGATTTCATATTCAGAATTCATCTTTGTATTCTCATTGCCCGTAGTCGTAATTTAAACCATAAAAGTTTTGCAAGGTTTTTTTATGAAGTTCCAAAACTGAATTCTTTACGAACTTGGTGTGCGCTGCTGTAATAAATTCGTAAATCAAATGAGCGCAACATGCTAGAAAATTATAAATTTTCCTAAACTTTGTAGCAAATAAAACGTCGCATAAATCAAGCTGGTAATGAAATACCTATACGACAGCCAAGATACAATAAGTTATAAGGAAGTTACTAAATATGCTCGTATAACGTGAAGTTCTCGCCTGGTGTTGTTCTGGCTCGAAACTTGAAGCTTCCCCGTAATTGCACGCTATAAATACTTATCTGATATGAGCAATTAGGAACTAGAAACGTGATGGTGGCTAGTTACATACAACGCCTTTATGAATATTATCCCGCTTATGCAGCGTATAGACTCCCTGGCGATGATAATTTTATTTTCCACAGACGAACCGCTAAGGCACTAAGCCCTAATTCAGACACGGCGGTTTCCGCGCGGATAGAAACGCACGTTTTGCATTCGCGCGTGTCTATTTATTATTAGCTTTCATACAACCGTTTAGACATAAACGCGCGGAAACCGCACGGAAACACGGCGGTTTCCTCGTAGAATCTGCTGTATCTGAACTAGGGCTAAGAATAAGTTAAAGCGGCCAATCCATATCGAGACGTTAAATTAACTATCGCTGTAAAATTAGATAAAATAACAGTGCATGTTGATATTATATTTGCATTCTAATTCAGAATATTGTATTTCACGGTAAGAGTCGAAAGTATTAAATATCGTCCGAGTGTGAAAATCGATGAACGAGACAAAACAATTTGTAGCGTTTTCGATGGACTACTCTAGAGCACTCTCAGAGTATTCTCATTTTATTTTAACCTCGTGTAATAATAAGGGATGGAGTTATTTCTCAGAGAGTTCTAGAGCAGTCAATCCAAAACGCTGTAAGTTATTTATTTCTTAGAAGACTTCACAAAATAATAATAAATGGTAACTTATTAATATCCTATAGAGATAGAGATAGATGGTTTATTCATTGCCAGTAGCGTCGAATCGGTAATACAAATATATATACAGAAAAAGACGTCACACACAAGAAATATAAAAACAATACATTACAGATCACAGTCATAATCAGGTTCATATAGGTAGTTGACAAATATATGAAATACTTAATACTTATAATGCTGCTACTAAAATAGCTTTTGGTACAAGTGACTATAGGGTAAGAATTATGACTGAAAATATTCATCAATTGAGTAATAGACAGAGTGGGTAAAATAGTTTTTCACTCTACGTTTGAACAGGACTTCAGACCTAAGTGACCGCAATTCATTCGGCAATTTATTGAAAAATTTAACACCATTAAACAAGAATGATGCACAGTATGACCTATTACGAAGATAATCCACTCGTAGATGATGTGGATATCTCGTATCATAATTGTGTGCATCACTATTCAATAAGAAATCATTTTTATTTTTATATACACATAAAACAGTTTCGTATAGGTACAAATTTACTACCGTCATTATTTTCAAGTTCCTGACTGCATCTCTGCAGCTTTCTCTAAATGCTAGATTTGCAATTGATCTGACGATTCTTTTTTGCATTTTTAATATTTTATGGAAGTGAATGGATTGGCCCCAAAAAATTATACCATAGCGCAAGATGGACTCAAAATAGCCATAATAGACCATTTTTGTATAAGTTAAGTCACACATGCATTTTATTTTTGATATAGCATATGCAGATCTAGCTAATCTAGGTATAAGAGACTCTACCTGTCCATGCCAGGATAATTGAGAGTCAATTGTAACTCCCAATACTCTGCATTTCTTTACTGTAGTAAGATTAAGCCCGTTATATGTGAAGGAATAATCACTTGGTATTTTGTTAGAGAAAATTATTATGTTGGTTTTGTCAATATTAATTAGTAGGCGATTTATTTTGAACCAGTGTTCAATTTGTTTGAGAATTGACAATATTTCCGAATGTAACTTTTCGAAATTTTCAGCATACACAGAAATACATGTATCATCAGCATACATGGTGACATCGCCCGATATGTTCTGAGGAAGATCATTAACATACATATTGAAAAGCAGGGGTCCTAAGATGGATCCCTGCGGTACCCCACAATTGGTGATTGCTTTGTTAGAGAGAAAGTTCTTAGTGGTACCAAACTTATCAGTATGTTTAATCTCCACAACTTGTTCACGTTGATCAAGGTACGAGCGTAATAAGTTTAGTGTTATCCCTCTAATTCCATAAAATTCTAACTTCTCAAGTAATATATTATGATCTACTAAGTCGAAAGCTTTTGATAAGTCACAGCTTATCAAAGCAACAATATTGTTGTTGTTTAATCCGTCATATGTAAATTTCAATATTTGTTGTAGCGCAGTGGACGTTGATGACTTGGATCTAAAACCATGCTGGTGCTTTGTTAGCAAGTCGCTATTTTCAAAAAAAGAAGTCATTCTTGAGTGAATTGCTTTTTCCAGGATTTTAGCTAAAGAGCAAAGTATGGATATCGGTCTATAATTAATTACTTCAGTTTTATCATCCTTCTTAAAAACAGGTACAATCTTAGAAAGCTTAAAACTAGTTGGAAATCTGCCATTCCGAAAAGAACAATTGATTACGTCTGACAAAGGCACTGAAATGATGTCTGCAACTGACTTTAGTATGGGCATTGATATATCATCAGTCCCGGCAGCATAGGAATTCTTAAGTGAGTAAATGATTTTGAACACCTCTACAGGATCAACTGGACTGAAGTAAATCGAATCACTATTGTTTACAAAAGTGTTTTGGACCATTTCCAAACTTTGCTCCCTGTCCAAGGGTACGTTTTTTAATAATTTGCTTGATAATTGTGAGAAATGTTTATTAAATATATTACTTATTACCAGCGGATCATCTACTGTATTACTATCTTGAGTTATATTAATATTTTCCGTGTGTGTCTTATTTTTTGTTTCGACTTTTATTAACTTCCAGACAGATTTGATTTTGTTATCGGATCTGGCAACTATAGAGTTTACATATATTCTTTTGGCCAATTTTATGCAAGACTTTAAAATACTGCAATATTTGTTATAATAATTTTTTATGACGGTATTGCTAAAAAGCTTCTGCAACGCAAAGAGTTCCCTTTTCGTGCGGCAGGAAGTTCTGATTCCATGTGTTAACCAGGATTTTGCCAGCTTTTGGACTACCTTTTTAATAGGATAAGCTTTTAAAAATGCATTTCTAATCAAATCATGAAACATGGAACATTTTTCGTCTGGGTCTGTAACATTTTGCAATTGGTTCCAATTCATTCTAATCAAAAGTTCACGAAATATATTGTTATTGCTTTTACTATAGATTCTCTTATACTGGAAAATTTTATTATTACTTTGATGATTATTATTTAGCACGACAAATTGGGCAAAATGGTTGGACAGTCCGACTTCAAAATTCCGGACCTCACCAAGAACGGCATCATAATTTACAATGACATTATCAATACAGGACTGGGTGTTACAAGTGACTCTGGTTGGTAATGAGATTGTGGGTTTTAGATTAAAAATAGTTAGCAAGTCTAGGAAATTTTGGCTTGCTTTTGACTGAACTAATATATCAGTGTTAAAATCTCCACAGATAATAATGTTTCTGCAGGAGTTAAAATTTTCAAGGACACATTCAAGCTTACGTAAAAATGTATTGTGGTCAGAGTCAGGAGTTCTGTATACGCAGAGGACTACAGTGTTAAAAGTGTACAGCTTTAAAGCACATATTTCAAAATGTTTGTCTTCAGCTATACCTATTTAATTTTATTTATTATATTAAACAAATCAATAACGAAACAGCAACGGCAACCCCCGTATCTAAGACGAAATATAATGTGGGAACTATATAAAATTTCTCTAGATACTAGGCTACTGTTTTGATGAATTCACTTATGTATATGAGCACTCAGTTAAAAATATATTAACAAATTAGTTTCATTGCAACATGATACACAATAAGTTTGAAATTATCATATTCCTTAAAAATCAAAATTCGTAAAAATTCTTGTTAATTATAATAAAGACACAAATATTCTGAACTTCTTCCCACGTCTTGCATTCCACAAAAATTCGTACGAGGGCGTTGTTTTAAGTTATTTACCTAGCTGTGAAGGAAAACTCGCAGGGCTACAATGAAAATTATTTCTGTACATAACTACTATTTACCCTAATACACTTAGGCCCAGTTTTACAATCATGGAATAAGGACTATGCGCCGAATAGCCTTTAACTTTCTTCCATATCTATGGGCCCGTTCAGCCGGTACGGCGCTGAAACAGCAACCGCATTGAACGCCTTGCTAACTGACAGCGCTGCGGTTTTGCTGTGACAGCGGTCGCCATTTTTAGCAGCAAAATTATTTTCGCTGCACGTCCGCTGGATTACTCAGCGAGCAATCATGGATTTCTGATTGTCGTTGCTGATTGTACACAAAATCCAAAAAGTGCTCTTTCAAAGCTAAGGACAAAGGTATGGATACCGAAATGATTTAGATTAATTAGTAGGCCACTTTATTTCATGTTTCGTCATTCCACATAGTATATTACAAATTTGGTAAAAAATGAAATGACCTAGCCTTTACATAATCCAAATCGATCACAGCATGCTAAATAGGATTCGGGTTTGGCTAACATCCATATGGTGAAGAGTATTTTTTTTCTATGCCAATTCTACCTTCAACATCTACACGATGGCTGATGTCTCCTACAAGCATCTAAAATAGACACTTTAGTGTATTTTTCAAATCGGCAAGATTGTTGTCAATGTAAATTATGTGACTACTGCATCTAACGTTATTATAATATTGACTAATATACATACCTCCATAACGTTCCTTGACATTCTAAAATGCTCACAAGAATCTTGTGGTAAATATCTTGGTATCACTTCCTCATAGTAATCGGCATTATGTACAGCCTCATTGTCTCCCGCATTCAAATTAAGCAACTGCAAAACGTTTTCGTTGTTTTCTGCCAGTGGAAATATATCTATTACTGGATGTATTTCTATTCCATCTTCTACAATCTCCAGTACTAAGCGATTAATCATTTGCTCCATCAAGTCAGAAAAACAGCTACAGATGATGGTATTTGTCGGTTTTGTTTGTAAACACATTTGACATTTGCGACACTACATCTGTCAATTAGAAAACAAGTCGTTCAGCTGCTCACAGCCGCTGCAACTTAGCAAAACAGCAATGCTGTCTCAGCGCTGCCCTGGCTGAACGCGCCCAATGTCATGTTGTTTCAAAAATAGTGTTATACTTAGTTTAATTGACGATTGTAATATCGGGCCTTAGTCAACCATTTCTCGAGTTGTTTTGTTTGCACTTCAAAAAACGACGCTACAGCGACTTTCAACACATCATTTGAGGATAATTTTCGATCCTGAGGTCTCTCTGTAGATGTTTGAAGCAAAAGAAGTCCCAAGGCGCTAAATCAGGGCTGAAGAGTGGGTATTGTAACTCGGTGAATCCACAGCTTTCGAAAATGGTTTGAACTGTACGAGCTTTGTGGACAACGCAATTGCCTGCAACAGCAAAGTTTTGCTTCTCCATGAATTCGGATGTTTTTCTCTAATGGCCTGTTTCAGGATTTGAATCTCCGCAAACATCTTCTTTAATTGTGGACCCTTTTTCTATGTATTCAACTTGCAAACTACCTGCGCAGACTCAAAAAGGTCGCCATCAACTTTTCCGCCTTCTTTGGAGGTATAGAACGCTTGTGAACTTATTGCATCGACTCCTGCTTCACGAGAGGAGCCCAATAGAACTCATGCTCTCTAAAACAGCCAAATATTCTTAACAAATTTCATTCTGCTCTAGTGTAAGGAGTTTGGGGATCCATCGTGCAGAAACGTGCAGAAACTTTTTTCGTCTCCACATATTCGTGTACAATCTTGTAAACTGTAGTTTCAATTACTCCAGCTTCTTTAGCAGGCATTGATGGGATCTTCATTCGTCGATCTGACAACGGCAAATCTTCAACGAGGCTGATGGTTTTCTCAGTTCTTACGAAAACCGGTCTGGGGTCTTCATACCGAATTAAGATGGGCCGTCATTGCCGTATACCTGGGGCATTCCTCCATGAATAATTTTTGGTCCATTTCACTGTTTAGTTAGAAACTTTATCACTGGGTGATGTTCCAAATCAATTTCACTCATTATAAGTGAAGCGGAGACGGTTTCAGCGCGATTCAATAAACGTATAATAATAAATGTAATAAAGAAACTTATTTTCCTTAAAATTTTATTTATACACATAACGAAAGAATATCTGTAACGTCCCGAAAAGCGCAAGAGTGAGTGATAAATATCGAAGTTAAAGAGAGAAATGTAGGTGGTGTTGCCGCTAGTGTAAATAACCGTTGACCGGTCGAATTCAGGATACGAAACGAAGTTAATAGGATAATTGAATCTTGCACTACTACAAGCGTTCTCACGTAAAATTTCATATTTTTCGTTTCATTATTCTTCACTCAGGTCATACAATATTATTATACCATTTCAAAATTTGAACTTCTTGTGGAAAAAGTGTCTAATCTAAAATAAAAAAGGAAATACAACGTATTTGTAATTTGTCTTTGACTTATTCGACTATAGGCCAGTTGCACAATGCCAGTTTAAATTTAAACTGAAACTTGAACCCATAACGATTATGAGGGAAACTAGAAAAGTTATCTACATAACCCAGAAACAAGAGACGTGCGGTTTTTTAAACATTTTTATATTTCGATATAATCTTCATTAACATTAACACACTTTTGCCATTTGTTCGGATGGGACTCTATGCCAGTAGAAAAATATATTTTCTCTTGAGTATCAAAATAATCTTCAATAACATCTTTCAAGTGTTCATCCGTTTCAAAACAGCGTCCTCTTAGAGGTTTCGGAACAAATAATAATCCGATGGTGCCATATCTGGGCTATATGGTGGATGATCTAGCTCAGTAAAGTCGCAGTCTGCCAAAATTAATCGAACTTTGGCAGCTTTATGCACGGGCGCATTGTAATGGAGAAGAAACCCGTTCAATTGGCACAAATTGGACGTTTCTTCTCTATGGCTTCACGCAATCTCTTCACAGTATTACCTGCATTAATTGTAGTTCCTTTCAATACATATTCAATCAAAAGAACGCCTTCAATATCCCAGAAAATGGTTGCCATGAGTTTTCCAGCTGAAGACTGAGTTAGAGCTTTCTTCGGGGGTGGCGAAACTTTATGGACCCATTACATGGACTCTTGCTTTATCTTGGGATCCCAGTGGTGTACCCAAGTTTCATCTCCTGTCACAATGCGACTTAAAAGGTCAGGATTAGTCGCCAAACAACAACCTGGGAACCCATCTTGCTGACACCTTTCTCATGCCCAATTTTTCCTGCAACATGTTCATAACGCTAGACTCAGATATTTGCAATGTTGTAGCGATGTTGGAGACTTTCAAGCGGCGATCATCGAGAACCATAGTTTCCACTTACTTGCAAACCTCTGGATTTGTCGCTGCTGCAGGTCGTCCACGTCTGGCATCATCCTCAATGAACTCGCTTCCTAAGCGAAACTGTTTAGACCAAAATTTGATGACGTAATATGAAGGGGCTTCATTTCCTTAGACAACAGACATCCGCTGGGTGTAATGCCTTCTTTCGTAAGAAATTTTATCACACTTCGATGTTCCAATTTTACTACACTCATTTTACTCTACTTTTTACTTTACATAATGAAAATTAATTCGTGGATTTGATTCAAACTTTCTGACAATTTTTGAAAAACTTGACACTATTTGTACAGGCTCGTCAGTTGTTTCTCTCATGACCGGGTAGATAATTTTCCTGGTGTCCCTCGTATTTCAACTATTGATGTTAAGGGTTTTATTACATTTGATTTTCCGTACACGATACTATAATATTAGATGTACCTATATGTTGTTTAAAATCAGAAGAATCGTATATGATAATAAAGCTGGGGGAAATATAGTGTATAAGAAAATATAGTAAGAAAAAGTAAATAAAGAAACAATAAAACATGTATTTAAAAAAGCAAAGAAGAAGAAAGATAGGTGGCCGAAGGAAACAATGCCGTTCCCTTGGGAATTTTTTTTATTATTGATTTCTTATAAAAATATATTCTTTATGAAACCCCCTGCATCTTCCCAAACTCAAAATTCACATATCAAGATTTGAATACCTCTAGCCATAGACCGAGGAAATCAAAATATTCGAAATCGACATAAGAGTAAAGTATCTTTATTTTTCAAAATACGCGGTAATATTATTTGGAAAAGTTATTTAGAATTGTCATGAGATCTCAAATATGGATATCTACGATGAAGAAGAAAAAATTCACATTTTGTTTCAATTTTTCTGGCTTCGAGATTTATATCGTGGAACTTTGAATGTGTAGAGCTGGACGTTTCTTCAGGTGTGACATGAATATACTGTAGAATTTATTTTTCGCTCATCTACGAACTAGAAATTATGATCAATAATATTCATACCGTAAAAATTTCAGATCTCATAATAATTCTGAATAACTTTTGCAAATAATATTTTCTCGTATCTTGAATAATAAAGATACTTTCTCGTCCTTTCAAACATTTTGATCTCTTCATTATACGACAAGAAGTATTCAAATTTTGACATACGTATTTTGAGTTTGAGAAGATGCAGGAACTTTCACAAAAAATAAATTTTTCTGAGAAATCATTAATAAAAAAATTTTCCATATTCATGCATCCAGGAAATCAAAATATTGGATCACAAATTCTTAGATACAATTTTGATCGGAGAAGAACTTACTTTAATCAAAATATTGGAATCAGTATAATAATAAAGTATCTTCATTTTTCAATATATGCAAAAAAATTATTTGGAAGAGTTGTTAATAATTGTTCTGAGATTTTAAATATGAAATCATGGCTGTCTAGGATGAAAAAATAATTTTTGGACACAAAAAAGTGAAATTTTTATGGTATAAATGTTATTGATCATAATTTCTAGTTGGTAAATGAGCGAGAAACAAATTCTACAGTATATTCATGTCATATCGGAAGAAACGTCCAGCTACACACGTTCTGCGATACACACTCTGATACGAGAAAAATTGAAAAATATTTAGGTGGCCATTATTTCATATCTGAGATCTCACAACAGTTCTGAACAAGTTTTCCAAATAATATTTCCGCGTATTTTGAAATATAAGGGTACGTACTTTATTCTTATGTCGATTTCAGATATTTTGATTCATTCGGTATCTGACAAGAGGTATTCAAATTTTGATGTATGCATTTTGACTTTTGGAAGATGCAGGAGCATTAATAGAATAAATTTTGCTGAGAAATCAATAATAAAAAAAATTCCCATATGTGTCCAACTTCTGCCGGTCGCTGTATCTAAAAATAAAGAGCATACGTAAACGAAGATGAAAGTAAAGCATTTGCAAATAGACCGGCAAAGTTTAGAAATTGAAAGTGATATATGTGTTACCTTTTTGAAAAATTAAGAGAAACACAAAACTTATTTGGAGGAAATTTCGTTTTACATTGCAAGGCATTGATGAAAATGTATAACATAACACATGGCAATTAATCTAGTTAATAGAATAATCTGCTTTCCAAGTTTTAATCTAGTAAATACAATAATCTGCTTTCCAAGTTAACATTTAAAATACTATTTCTTGGTTCATTGGTACTCATATGCGTTGTTATATTAAAACAATATTTACTCAACACAATCAGCAACACTAATAATAACAGATTTATTTATTTTTATCAGTGACAAGTGTACAATAATAAATAACAGTTTATCATGTGTCAAAAATTTTATATAATCAAACACATTTGTTTTAATAGTACTGTGTTACATTTTTTTTAATTTAATCTTTTAATATTATTTAATTCAGATTCTGAATGGTGAGCTACTCTTTAATAATTACTTTATTTAGAATTCAACTACTTCCAATTATAATTTTCTTTTGGAAAATAATGTAGTGCATAAATTGAATGTATTTCTCAGTCTTATCCAGTAATGCTTATTGTAAAAGACAGTAGGTTTGTTCCAACATCACTTTCTGACGGTTTCAAAACCGTCAAAAGCATGCACTCATCAAAGTTTTACACTTGATAAAGTTGTCAAAATCTATCATTATTTCGGTGGGCAACTGATTATGACGGTTTCGAAACAGTCAGAAAGTGATGTTGGAACAGAGCTAATATAAGTGAATCTTAAATATTCAACTAATCTGACATTTTGTAACTTTACAATATTAACATTGTTGATTTTAATTCATTTTTATATTGAAGAATGGTGTTATGCTATGAAGAATGAATTATATTGTTTGTTCTAAAGGTGTCACGTATTTTTCTATTTTGCAGGTGAGGTTTTTTGAATCCCTTAAGAACTCGATAATGGATTCACAAGGAATCGCAAACTTGATTCTGGCTACATTAGCAAGTAATTGATCTTGTTTAACAAGTCTACGTGTTTATGAAACGGTATGTACAATTTCTTTGAAACGCGCCGTTATAGCTGCCTAGTTTTCTCCCATGAGATGACTAAATAGTTCATCTGGGCATTAAGCAAATTTCTGTAAGCGTTTTTGTTGCACACGTACTTAAAATATTCCCTTGTGGCATTTGTTCCGTAGAAGTTCAATTGAATGAACAAATATTGACGTTTATGCAGATTTTCAGAGGATGGAATTTATCAGAGCGCATGATGTATAGAGTTCAATTATACAGCAACATGGCATTGTTTTAGAGGTTGACAGTAACATTGATTGATGGATATCGG
Source organism: Dorcus parallelipipedus (assembly GCA_958336345.1). Classification (NCBI taxonomy): domain Eukaryota; kingdom Metazoa; phylum Arthropoda; class Insecta; order Coleoptera; family Lucanidae; genus Dorcus; species Dorcus parallelipipedus. The sequence goes on along the minus strand of OY284482.1, from coordinate 8,266,207 downwards.
CGCAACGATGCATTCATCAGCTTTATCAACCAAGTGCAGTTTTTTTTTCATCACCTGCGCGATAGTGTCGCTCTTTGTATGAATTGTTCAGACATTGTTATTGAGAAATCATGTTAGTATTCAATCTTTCTCCTCACGAATTTATAATAAATCGAAAAATTTCGATCCCGCGAGATTTTAGGTGGATAGACGCGGCACATGCTAGTATTCTTAAAGTCTGGTTCGAATTTTTTACTAATAAAAATTTATAAAGCTTAAAACTGCAGAAGTAGGTAGTAACCGGTTCTTACAATTCAATTTAGTTTGAAGTAATATTTTGAAACGTGTTTTTGACCGGCGCACCGTAGAATTCTAATAGAGTTTCTTAAATAACACACGAGTTTAACAAAATGTTATGCAAATCTCCACTATTTTCTACTGATATAACAAGTAAACTGTGAATGCGTCATAGAGAAATAATACCGAGGTTCATGGTAAACCAGAACCGGTCGTTCGATCGGTCGGTGGTTTCGCCATCCGCACTTGTGTATTGCGTGTGAGCAGCTTATCTCTGCTTACCTTAATCTGCCCACATACCGAGTTTGTTACGTAACAGCTCTCATGCTTAATAAATATATCATACTCCAAATTAAACAGTCTCTTAATTAAAATAAACCATTACCGCTAGCTGGATGAGGTAATGCGTATCGTGGTTCCTCGTTGCCTTTTGCCGTGCACGTTCTTCTTTCATTAAGCATCATGTAGTCAGAAAATTGCATTTCAATAAATTTATTTTAAAGCATAAAGTCATGGTATCAAATTTAACTTAAATATGGTCATTTGTTATTTTCTGTTTGGCGACCAATTTTTTAGGGAAAATACATTAAATACATTTCCTGGAGAACTTTAAACCTTACAGTTAAACGTAACTACTTGTGAATCTGCGAAATTTGTTCATATAATCCAAAGATAATTTCCTGTCTTAATTTTATTCATGTATTTGTGTATCTTTTGAAATTGTATAAAATGTCTATAAAGTATTAAGTTTACAATTATGAGGCAGTAAAGTACTTAGGCCCGTATGCACAGACAGACCTCAAGGTGGACTTTTGTGAATTGAGATGAAATTACGACTTCTGGAGGCAATATCCAATTGATTCATGTCATGGTTAAAATAATCATTGGCTACGTCTATCTTATTAGGCGCAAACGAATAATTCAGCTGGGTATCATCAGCATAATAATGTGCAAGGTCTTAAGAAGTCCACTCACGGTCGATATTCAGGCAATCTGGTTGCCGCAATCTGATTGCCGGCGACTGGATTGCTTCAATATCGCCACAGAACGTGCAGCGGCAATGAGATTGCCAGTACTTGATTAATTAATTAAGAAATATTCTTCTAAAAATAGATACCCTAATTCATTATTAAATAGATTAATTTTCAGTACTCGACAAAGAATGGAACCTACTTCTGAAATTACTATTAATTCACAATCTAATGATGTTAAAATTTACAGATCAATTTATACCAAATCTAACATCTAGATTATTAAAAATAATAAAAAATAAAAACATTCAAGTTGCAGCAACAAACATATTAACAATCAGATCATTATTTCTAAAGTTAAGGATCCTTTTGATAAATTTCAAATGATTAATTCCATGTTTGAATTGTGATTGAATTTATATTGGTCAAACATCTGGAAGCCTTCATGCAAGAATAATTTCTCACAAAAGTGCGTTTATCTGAATATGCAAATAATACAAATCATTAAATTAATTTTAATAAAGCAAAAATTTTAGATATTGAACCAAACTTAAATCAGAGAACCTTCCTAGAAATGTGCCACATTTTTTTATAATAAGAAGACTTTAAACGAACGTACTCATATTGAAAAATTAAGTTATATAATATACATATTCTTATTTATTAAATTTCAAAATAACTACAGATAACGATAATTATTTTAGAAATAATCATATTTTCCGTTTTTTGTAAATAAACAAGTTTCACTGTCATTCAATTTACAAAAAACAATCTATCAAAATTTTAATAACTTGGGTCCCTTATGTTACAAATACTTTTCCTTGAAGTAGCTTTTTTGATTACTCAATAAAGGGTGAAAGTAAAAAATTATTATAATTTAAAATTTATTATAATTAGGTCTATTGTTTGTAGAACCTTGAGAAAGGAATAAAATATTCAGAAAGCTCAGTAAAAAGCTATAAATGAGTTTCATTTTTGGCCCTATGAAAGAAAAATTTGATTAAATTACCTATAAATCGCGACGTAGGTAGGCGTTTAGAAGCAAAAATTGCCGGGCGATCAAAATATCGCCCAGCAATCTCATCGCCGCTGTACATTCTGTGGCGATATTGAAGCAATCCGGCAATCAGATTGCGGCAACCAAATTGCCCGAATATCGACCGTCAGTGGGAACTTTTTAGATAGGATCCTTGTCTAAAAGCGTAAATTGTAAGCAAAATAGGTCCCAGAATAGAACTCTATGGTACTTGCAAGAATGCAAACCTCTAGGTAAAGAATATGTATTGTTCAATGTTGCTACATGGGACTTGCCGGAAAGATATTTAATCAGTGAATCAGCTTTTGTTGAAAAGCCAATATTGTGTTTAATGCCGAGTAAAATCTAGGCAAAGAATATGTATTGTTCAATGACCTGCCGAAAAGGTAAAATCAGTGAACAAGTTTTGTTGAAAAGCCAATGTTGCGGAAAATGTAGAGAAGTAACCTCTAGACAAAGAATATGACGTATTGTGTAATGGTGCTGCCTGAGACCTGCCGGAAAGATCATGAAATGGATCAGTGGACAAGCTTTTGTTCAAAAGCCCAGAAGTAAGTTGCGCAAAACGCCCAGAAGTAACCTCCAGATAAAGAATATATATTGTTCAGTGTTACTGCCTGGGACCTGCTGCTCTTAATTTCAGCTGCGGGGGTAAACTTAGCTCACGGTAGAGGGTGCCACTCAAGTAAAGGCTAAAGGCACTTGGGGGTAGTTTACCCGAAAAACAAAGGATTTCTTAACTTATACGTAGCTCAGCAAAGAGACCCGGTTAACAATTATATACAGCTCTCCCAAAAGAGTCTTCGTGACAGTTGAAAAGCCATTATTGCGCAAAATGCTGAGAAGTAAGGTGTGATTCAGATTATTATCAAAGGCTCTAGAATAATCCAAGAGAATAAAAACTGTTAGATTACTTGAGCTGCCTGAACCAGAATATTATCAATTGCTTGTAATGGTAGTTGTGCAGCCATGATTCGCACGAAATCCCGATTGAATATTAGGAAGAATATACGTTTCTGAATTACTTTTTGTTATTTGATTAAACGTGACTCTTTCTAAAACTTTTGACAAATCAATAAATCAATAAAGTGCTCAGTATAATTAATATTTTCCTACACTTAACATTCAAGCGAAGTATGCCCATGTGATCCACATATGCTGGGTTGTCTTCTGAGGTTCAGACTGAATCAATTCGTGTCGTCCAGCGCGCTTGAAACTGAAATGTAATTTGTTGTATTTGTTAAATATGACTGCACATTGCTATGGATAATGGAATTGACGCTTTAGATTTCGGCTAACTTCTGATTTAACGATAGTAATGTAACTGACCATATTACATGCAGATATTGATATTCTTCCTTCTTCTTTTCAGTGATGGTTGATTTCAATTTTAACAATTTTTTGACGATAGCAGCCTGATGAAAATGTAATATCGAAACCGGTAGCCATATTAAAATTTAAAACAAATTAGGAAGTACAATCAACATTGATTATAATATACATATTCGTGTTGATGTTGTATCACGTTTTTTTTATGTTAAAATTTTTTGAATTGTCAAGTTTCTCCAGTTCCCAGTGATTTTTTTAACGTTTGTTCTTTATTTTGTTTCCATGCTTACGCTGTACATATATAATCAAACTGTATGTGTTCAGGCATTAGAGAAATAAATAACTCGCTGACATTACAGTTAGAATTTCTCTGATGTATCGTCAATGCCCGCAGTGAATACTAAAGTATCAGTGCGCGCCGAAATGTTCAGTAATTTATATTTAACCGTCGCACAGGAGGAACCATTCGAGAAATGCTCTTTAATGTATCCAATCAAGTGTTATTTTATTTTACTTTCAGAACTCTTTTTCTTAATTATAGTATTATAAAGCGCAATATAAATTAGGGTCCGCCATATGTAGGCAAAAGTCGATATAGCAATTATTTACTTATAAATATTTAAATACGTAATTTTATGAGCATGCAAAGTGCGTTGCCGAGCGCTAAGTAGAAATTATACAATTGCGTTTTTCCATATTTATGATTTTGATTTGTAATCTCTGTTTTATTTGAATTTTATCGCTTGTACGCGTTATTATACAGCAGAGAGCCGCAATAAATCATTATTATTAGGTATTAATTGGACACATATTTGCTATCTGTTTATTTTATTAAAATTTAGATGTTCATTTACAACTTAATTATAGTTTTTCATGTACTCTTAGTACTTGCCTGAAATGTAGGAGATTACGATTAGTAATCATTGATTTTTATTATTCAGTATTTTTTTGCAAATATCTTTTTCTATTATTATTTGCACATTCTACTTTTGCTTTTTGTGTGAATTATACTAAGTACAAATTATTTATAAATTGCACTTATAGTGGGACAAGAATAATTTCTCATGGGTGAAACTAATAAAACCGATAAAATACTTCGAAGTTAAAGCAATTTCCCTTAAATCATTTGATATAAAAATACAACACGTATCTTTACTATGATTTTTCATCAGATTAATCTGAGAAGGTGAAAAAAACACGAATTTACAAGCAATTATCATTTCGGTTAAATATTTTATGTTACGAAATTTATTAAAATTATCCCACATCTTTTTGTTAAATAATAGGTATAAATAATGTACTGATTGATAAAAGGCAATTAATTAGAAATTTATCGTTGTAGAAAATCTAATCGCATTGTTATTAATCAATTTAAATTAAAGGTTTATTTCTAAAAGATTTTGAAGGAAGATTAGATTACCATATTGGTGAAATTCAAAATCTGTCTCTAAATGCTAAGATAAGAAAAACTACCAGGCAAGTTGCCTTGTAGAATAATGACATTAAAAACACAAGACAGAAAATTAAAATCTGTAAAGTGAAAAATACAGTAAAGTGTGAAAACCTTGAAAATTTTACAAGATGATGTCAATATGAATAAAGTCAAAATTACGTTCAGTATATTTCCAGATATTCTAATAAAAAGTTTCTTTTACCTCAAAAGAAGAAGAAAACGTCTGTTTTAGCTGAGCAGAGGATTAAGAGCTTCAACCAATGGTCGATCAAGCTAAATCAACGCAAGTGACTAAATATTATGTTATGATTATGAATATACACACATGAAAAGAACATTCTAATAATATGGGAAACGGAAAATATCGATTTTTAAGCAAGTCCTACATGCCATAACGAATGTAAATCATGGCGAACGCTAGATACCCTTTACAATAAAAAATTTCAAAAGGCAATAATTTTAAAAATAATCAACAGTACACGGTGATTATTGACTCCCAACTAAAGAGGTGAACCAATCAATACCTTTGTGCTTACAATTTTGACTCATGATCAGAGCGCAGCTCGGGCAGCACAATTTTTTTTTTTGTTTCGCAATGGCAGTTAGTGGTCATCTTTGTAATTTCAGAAAAGTATTCTAATTTAATTGACGTAAAGCGTTAGCACTATAGACATGTAGGCTTTCACACTCATCCCACTTCCTTAGCCCTTGGTCTTAGAGTATCAAGTGACTTTGTCTGTCTGTTAACGAAGTTATGGCGATAACCAATTGAGAGATACCGACGTCAAATCAATGAACTCCAAAATCAAAATTCTATTTGTGCAATACAAAAGAACAAGTTCTGAAAGATCGAATCGCATTATCTATAAAGGTTTGGAATTAATTATCAGTTGTTTTCGCTTTAGTAAAATATACTCATTGAGGGTGAGCGCTGACAGAATTGACGATGTTGTCCTCTATTGCTCGGCGATAATAGTACAACCATCACATTAAAACAGTGGCTCGTGCTTGTGTTTTACTGCTACAAACAGCATGCACTCCGAACTCACTGTCGATGCTCGCGTTCATTTCATATTCTTCCATTTCATTATACAGCGAATTACCCTCAAATTGATCAGAGATTAAATCGCCATACTTAATTAGATTTCCTCATGTTTAAATTCAGTTAATCGACACCTATTTAAAGTGATTTACGGAAGCCGATTGCGAAGAAAATTAATACGCTCCGCTAATTAATACGCTAATGCGAGAAGCACAATGATGACTGTGTGATTGTATTTGCGAAATTACTGATGCGAATAAAACAGGCAGTTAATGTTTTGTTGTTGAGTTATTGTTCACAACGTAATCGCTGATAACCAGACCAGTAAGAATTATATACCAATTCACCTGGTCAGCAGTTTTTTGATTAACTATATTAGAAGTTTTATTTTATCTTTCTTTTACATTTTCATATTGATCGTTATTTTCTAAAGCCTTGGACACATATACCCGATCTCGACCACGATCACCATAGCGATAACGTTGGCGATCACACGTTCTTTAGTAAATAAATGAGTCCGCTTCCGCACATACTGTTGCGACTTGTTGGCGATAGATTGAAATTGCTTGATCGCCACCGTTATCATGATCGTGATCGTGGTCGCGATCGCCTATATGTGTTCTTCGCTTAATGCTATGAATTTTGGCCATATATATTTATGCATCTTAAATTCATTGAAATAAAAAATTCCATGGATTTGCTCTGAGCTACTATTATCCATTTCACTATCAGAACTCGGTATGTTAAATACAGTTCTTGTAAACTTCCAGCCAACTTTCGTCATTAATGACGTTGAATCAGTACCAATTGAACTCAAGATGTAATGTACGATGTATGCGTTGAAATTTTGTAATATTTTGTTACACAAATTATTGAACGAATGTAATCCATGTAGGCTGACGTTATTAATAATTTGTCACAGTGATTACTGATAAACCAATTATTTTATTACCACTTGTAAAAACTACTTCTTCATACAATTGAAAAATGAGTGGAACTTATTATAACGTACATAATTAATATTTTTAATGCTTGCTTAATAATAAGGGACAAATTTGCAGTAGACAGACATTAACGGAACTTTTCTCTTGACATTTCAGCTACCTTGATTTTTGACTTCGATTAATTCTATGCTTTTGAATTTCAACTTCTAACCGGAAAATAATTAAATAGAACATGTTCATGTTATTCTAGCAATGTGCATTTCGTAGAAAAATGTTTGATTTAATAATAAAAATTTGCTTCAAATTTGTGCCATAACATATATTAACATGAGGTCGAATTTTTAACATGTAAATCCCTATGGCCACACTAAAAAAAAATCCACTGTATACAACACGTACATACTTAGTCTATACAACGTCAACCATCAATCATATGTAAAGACTTCAATACTTGGCAACATTGTTATAGCATTACGTCATAAATATGAATGACGAAAGTTGGCTGGAAGTTTACAAGAACTGTATACCTGTATTTTTTTTTCTTTGTCAATATTTTTATCTTTCATTATCCGCCTCACATAGGACAATAGGTCCGAAATAAAGGGAAAAGTTGAAAGCTGCCGAAGTTTATTTAGAGAAGACCACAGTAAATAATAGGAAAACGCTAAAGCATAATAGATAAGTTTACGTATGCTCTGCAAAAGCGCTTAACAAAGTTCCAAGACATGAAATGTTTTAAAGAAAAGGAAAATAAGTGGAGATCTTACAGTAGCAATTTAAAACATAAATAAGGAATTTACAACAACGAAAGAACTGAGACAAGGAGGTGCACTAAGCCCACTTTTGTTTATAATAATAGACGAGGTTATAAAACAATGTAGACTCTCTAATTATAAGTAATGAGTAGAGAATCTACGTTTAGGTCAGTTTTTTTTATGTGTGGTAGTTGACCAAGTAGAGAGACGGCATATTTCTTCCGCGACCTTTGATGTAGTAGCGCATTGTTTGACTCTGAGCACTTCCAGCGGCGTGGACCTCACCCACTGTTATCTATGCATCGTACTGTGTAACGACCCTGCTCTTTCGAAACGTACGCTCATAGGAAATCAAACTGAGCTAAACGTAGACTGTATAGTAATAAGTATTTATCGTGCAGCGTAAAAATAACAATGTACAAAACTCTTTGTTAATTAGTATTTCTGTGTTGAAGTGAATCGTGAAACTTAGTGAAACTTAGCAGCAAAAACACAAGAAAGTAAATGAACGGCGATGGAGATGAAGTGTTTGAGAAGAGTAGATGGGATCCTAAAAGTAGATAGAAAAAGAAATGAAATTGTAAGGTAAAATCACTGAAAAAGAAAATACAGGAGAAACAACTACAATGATTTGGACATACCTTAAGTATGCCAGACGAAGGACCAGCAAAATCTACTTGGGAAACCCAAAGAAAAGATAAATGACCCAGAGAAAAATCGCAGAAAACCTTGGACAACACAGTGGAAGACATCATAGAAGCAAAGACGCTAACAATTAATCAAATCAAAAGTATGGCACGTGATACTAGAAATACCTGACTGAGAACAACAAAATAACATGACTGAAGAAGGAAAGATTAAACACCTCGACACTCAATGGATACAAGAGGAATCGATTATAAACATATACACGATCTGCTTCACATCTAGTATGTATACCTGCGAAATTATTTCTTTTTATAAAATATGTGAGAACTTTTATACAAAATTCAAATTACCAGTAAAATGATAAAACATTGAACGTCCACCAATATGATACTACAGACCATTAACTACAAATAAACTGCGTATCTTTCAACTGAGATCTGATTAATTTATATTCACGTAAAATTTAGACTATTTTTGTTGGAAAAATCGCTGGTTGATGGACACGATGAAAAAAGTGATATATGCGTCATCCAATGGTCGTCTGTAGGCGCACACGTGTGACGTATGTTTACTATAAATACTTTATACGGACTTTTTGACAGGAAAACGTTGCAAAACGATTTTGATACGGCTTCGATTCGGTCGGAGTTAATTTTCACTTTGACAAAATTAAATTATAATAAATTACAACACAATTCACTTCGTATACGTAGTAGGCGATGCATGTAATCAATGTAGCGGCTAATGCGAACACGGTGGCCAAGATTTATAGACTGGCGACTCAATTGAACGGCGTTATATGGACATGGATTATATTGCGCATATATGTGCCACTTCTTCGACGCTAAACGACAACAAAAAGTCAGATCGCAATTCGATACGTGAATTAAATGACTTCATTAATTTTACGCATTTCAAGAAACCAACGACATAACGTTATATATTTAATAGCAAGTAGAATCTGAAGAAATTGACTACTTATTTTTAATTAAGCTTCTGTCGCTAAAATCACGTAACGGAATGATTTCGTTTGTTCTGTATTTTTGCTTTTAAATTTGAACGTTAAGTTAGAAGAATTATTAAGTGACTCTCAATCTTATATGTCCAGATGTATTAATTAGGACATTAGTGATCTTGCGTTTACGTCTAGCGATTTGTAAAGAAAATATCGATTAGGTATACGTAGAGTGAATGAAATGTGCTTTATCTTTAAAATAGCAGGCAGTTAAATTTAGCACCTGGTAGCTGGTACTAGAAAATGCGACATACAGTTAATTTTTTTATTATATGGCGATCGGAGCTAAGAATACAACTTGACCTCCGACTACAAGCGTAAAGCTATTTCAGGAAAGTTAAAAGGAGTATACTTATCTCCTTTTGTTCTTGAACATATCAAACGGATCGATCGGAATATAATAAAAAAATGAACTGTTTTTAAGTACCTAATTTTGTTAATAAAAAATGCTACTATTAACGATGTTACTTCATTTTTTATGAGATGTAAAATCGTGGTACAGAATTTCCTTGTACCAAAATTTCCAAGCAGACAACTTTGCTTTTTTTATTATTTCGTGAATTAAGGACTTCTCAAACCGGCGCGATATGCGGTAGCGGTTACGGTAATAATGCGGTAACGGGATACCGCTGGTTGAATCAAACCGGAGAGTGATATTAACGCGGTAAATAGTATTAAAAATACAGGCGGTACACGCGGTCAACTGTGTCTGCCGCGATACAAAAATGTATGCAGCAAGTGTGCGGTATACCGTTCTCGGTTTGAACGTTTCCAATTACCGCTGTGTAAGTGCGTACCGCAGTACTGCTACCGCTACCGCATACCGCGCCGATTTGAGAAGGCCTTTAAGCTTAGTTTTTCAATGACAAGTTAACTTTATCTTTCGATTTATTCCTATAGTAACAATTACGAAAACATTGTCCTTATGCTCATATTTAAGTTTATTTGTGATTGAAAAACATGACCCTAGTCGAGCTAGATTAATTGTAGGTTTAAGATTGTTGCTTTAGAAACGAATTGTTTTTGAATGTTATGAGATTTTGCCTGCAAACTTAAGCCTATCTACTCACTTAGGCCCGGTTTTTTCAATATCAAGTTAAACTGCAACTTTCGGTTTATTTCTATGGCGACAATTGTATTCTTATGGGAGTAAACTGAAGATTAAAGTTAACTTGCGATTGAAAAACCGGGCCTTAAGCGGATAACGTTTTGCGTTCTCTTGCAGCATTTGTGATTGGCTGCAATTTTGAGTGATTTTGAATCAGCCAATCACAAGTGCGAAACGACATATTAAATTTACTTCATGTGAATTATGCCTTACATATGCCTATAAATAGGACCTTACGACTTACATATTGAGATTTATTTCTGTGGCCCTATATAAGAAATTTCTTCAAAATATTATTAATGGAGTTCGAAGGTCCCGTTCGTGCTAACGGAAATGACGTTTAAGTGACTGAGGTATGACTTATAGTAAAAGGAACGCAGCTATTATTATCAATAAACAAAATATCATTTTTCAACAAATTTTGAATCTTGTAAACAGTTGTATGGTAAATGTCTTACGTCACGAATGATTTCGATATATAGTTTTTTAAAATAAAAGTTTCTTAAGGTCTGCGATTTATTATCCGACATATAAAAAAGAATTTTTCGTAACAAAAAATAAATTCAAGAACCCATTGGGTACACGGTATTTTTTTACGTAGCATGTGACAAAAATGACAGCTTGTTTGTTTATCAACATTTGCATAACTCCGTTATTTATAGTTCGATTTGTATTAGAAAAAAATCATATGAAATGGCTACCAATTGAATTTCACTTTCATTTAGTATCAACTGTTATGTCAAAAGGTAATCAACATTTTTTTTTCAAATGGATACGGTATCTTTTTTATATTGTCTGATAGAGATTTTTTTTCTGAATTCAGTAATATGCAGTAAGTTGATTTTGGTTCAATATTTACCCAAACAAATAAAGAAAAAGATCACTGGACCGATGAATGTACTCAACCTTGCATTCTTGTATGTTAATTTTTATGAATGTATTTATTAAGCTGTATGATATGAACAGATTTGCACTACTGGAGCATTATCATAACTGTTCACGTTTGAACGAGGTCCGTCCTTGCAGATTGGCCTCGAATATTCAACCATAGATTTCATCATATCAAATTATACCGTATTTGAAGCACGACCAAACACAATGTGACCATTAATTCCTAATTTATTTCTATCCGACTGTGTCAAAATATGGAGCGCATACAAAAACCGACATTCGGTTAATCTGTGTTTCAGCCGTCGTAAACAATATAAACTATACATGGTAAAATATGGAAAGTAATGATGAGCAACACGAATCTAACGTATTCAAGCAACGTCACGACAGTCGCCGTCGTACATTCTTTTCGTGCGTATTGCGTTTGTCTATTAACACTTGCATTTTTAAATTGTTCCGGTGGTAAGTTCTGCATGGAGATGTTTCCCTTACAATCACAGAAGCTTATCACTTGCATTTCTAAATAGTTTGGATAGTAATTCTCGACCTGTGATGCTTCCTTTCATCCATCGCATTGACTCACTGTGGTGTTATCAGTTCCTCGTTCTTTGCGTTGTAAATCCTTAATTGCGTTTTCTATTTCTTTCTATTAGCACAAATGTGAAATATCTTGCTCTCGTGTTCAAGTATTTTAATGCGAATCTTGGAAGATTCCAGTACCTACTAGGAATAACATTTACTTATAATTACATGAAATAACGATAATTCCTATGCGTCTAACGGTTTCCAGGTGCAAGGATATTGTTGCATTATGTTCGAGAATCTTAGCGATATTGTTGATTTAATAGTCATTGCATTGTTGACCTTATGATTTTTACTTGTTGTTATATTTTATTCCCATTAGTGTAAGTTTCATATAGCATATAGAGACAAGGTTTGTACTGTAATTGCTTGTAGGTCTGTAAAAGTGAAACGAAATAATCTAGGGAGGCGATGCTCACTTCATGTTTTATTATGTCAATTATGAATTAAATTATCAAGCTTTTAGGTCTTTAAAACTATTTTTAATATGGACAGCACATTAAAGCAAAGAGCTGCGATAGAGTTTTTGAATTTCGTGGAAGGCTTTTAAAAGTATACGGTAATTCGACAATTAATTGATATCGACAATTAATTGATAAATTGAAACCGATATTTTGTATGTATAATGTATATGTGCTAGATGGGCTTCACGTCAGTTAACCAATGAACTCCAAAAAAAAAAAGAATAGAGATTTGTGCTGGTCTCATAAACTATCTCGAGGAATATGGACCATTTTTTTCGACAATGTATCTACGTATGATCTAAAAACCAGAAACGAACAAACTGTCTGGAAAGTAGTAGTTGAAAAATACGGAAAAGTCTTTTTTACAAAACTGAATTTTTACGGTGAAAGATAGCAGAGATGTTTAGAAAGGGAAGGAGATTAGGTTGAAAAATAGTGTTTTGTAGCTTAATAAGGTTTGAATAAATGTATGAGTTTTTTTTTGTTACTTCTTCATTTAAGGGAATTTTGGACCAACCAGCATTACTTATGGCACAAGCCTCGTATATTGAAAGTCTTTTTTGCAGTTTCTCTTTTAATTTCTCTTTTTGTCATTTATTACCAAAGATAGCAGTTATTAAAGCTACTATAGAAAAAATACATATAAATTTGAAGCAACTCTAGAAAAAATACATATAAATCTATGTTCAGTTTTTGTAAACAAATTTAAGATATTTTGCTATTATTATAAAGAGAAAAAGTCTACCAAATGGATTACAAACATTAGTATATGTATGTATTGCCGTTAAAAATAGTAAGTAGTTATGCAACTATTTTTTTCATAAAAATTCAGAATGAGCAAGGAAAACACTGAATTTTTGCTACTTCACATAAAGTTAGCAATAGTGAACTGTTCGACCTGAACACCCGATTTATGCATACATAAACTGAATTTATTTGTCAGCCTATCATACCATTTGAACTTATTGCGTATTTTTTATTTATTTTTTGGCTTAATGTATTCTACTGGCGTTTCACCTTGCAGTTACATCTTTGGTATTGTTAAGAAAATATCAGTCGAAGGCGCTTTGTTTTTTTCACTCTTTCTTACTCGTTTGTATCAATCTATAAAACTAGAAGTCCTAAATAAGATGAATATGTAAATAATTTGCGAATTCTTCTTTAAATTTCAATGGATAGGAGAGATTTGGTGAGATGACCTTGATATACTAAGATAAATCTGTATTCATGGTCTGCTTAAATCTCTGTATCTGTGAAGTTTATTTGATACTTAAAATTTATTTTCATAAATATTATTTAAACAACTACGAATCCTCTCTTTGCAACGTTTTATTTGTTGGTAAAGTATGGCAGCATCCCTGGCCCTACTTGAGTTGCACAAGTGAAACCATCATCGTCACTTCAAGTGAATATATTAAATGCCTTCTTGCGTCTCTCATTATGATTAAATAGTTATAAAGTAATGATTGTTTGTTTTTCATGTGTCGTTAGTCGTGTACTTATAGTTATTCAAATGTGTTGAAGATTTTGTATTGAAGAGATGTAGTGTGAGCTTTTTAATAGGAAGCGAATACCGTTAGAGCAATAAAAAATACCCTCTTATTATTCCAATCGCCGTAGCTGGGTCTAAGTCGTAAACGAAATCTATACGGCAATCTACGATAACGTGAGTATATGCACATGAAAATTTTTATTGGCATTGCTGCAAGACTGTTGATAAATTATTACTGTGTTTACCTTAGCAGAAGAACTTTTTTTCCAGACTGAAAATTACAATTGTTTGTCACCTAAAGTAGTGCTGAATTTATTACTGCATGATTAATTACCTTGCTTAATTAAATTCAGCGTTGAGTAAATCAAAAATAATTTATTACTTTCATTAAGTATTAAATACTTCCATAAATAAGGGGGTTATTTGAACGCGTTTAATTCGTAACTAAAAAGAATTGAGGAAGACACGATCATAATTCCTTCAACGCCAACAAATAACGTAAAACTAGTAGTACGCATAAATAAAACCATATAACCCAATAATTAATGGTTCCTTGCGATTTAATAAGCGCGCACTCCATAAATTCAGGGAATGATGCGTCAAGATGGCAGCCGAAGTATCTACGGCGGACGACGGCGTTTTCTAGCTCTTGTTTTTGGTGGAGCATGGCCAAGTATTTCGCGTTTCTTGTACGAGCGGACGCATCTGAGAAAGGTACATAGGTAGGTGCCCTCATCGTCGTCGTCGAAGCCAAAAATAATATCTCGGTTCTCTGAGGACGTATCACCTGTCGGCCTGGCTTCAAAGACGGCCCTCTCTTGCATCTCATTAACCTGGGACATGTGCAGTGCATCGGCTGCTTAATTACGTCAGCGCTTTTTAGATCTTTTAGTGGCAAGCCCACTTTATAAACGCGCGAGATTTATTAATTGTCACCGGTTTAGCTGTTATTATGTTCGTGTCTTGCTTGCTTTTCGAGGAGAAACAGGATTTCGCTTGACAGGCCGTGACATGATTCAGCGGCATTTACAAGTTAACTTTATAAAAAATTATTAAATTCAACCTTGAAAACCGACTAGGTGTTTTGCTATACACATTTTAATTAAATATTTAAATAAGTTAAAAGCAAATACAATGCATTTTATGTGTTATTGTAAGGGGAAAGCTCATTTAGAACTTACAACTCATATCATGTCATACTTACAATGTATATTAAAATTTGGCTAACATTAAATAATAAAATGCACGTCAATGGAAAATAGTTTTTGTAAATGTACATACATATGAGCCCCTCACCACAATAGTTCGTCCTAATGCAAGTTTTACGTTAAACTTTAAATAATTTTTAAAAACATATTTCGGGGATATATTGCCTGATGATATTTTGAAAGAATATCTTTTTCTGAGTACTATTTATATAACTTAGTGGGATTATCAAAAGATAATGACAAAATATTTGCATATTCATGCTTATTAACACTAAATATTGCAATCAGAATAGTTCGTCCTACTTATTTAACAAAACAATAATACGCACTTTTAACGGAAGTAAAACAAATATTTATTAATTAGGTTATTAATCTGTCACTTTCTTCGTCATTTAGAAATTGTAGTTATTAAAAGGTGTTAAACATGAGCAGAGGAGTTCCGTTACATGCATCTGTACGCAAAATTATTAAAGAGCGTTTAAAGGAAGGCCATTCTGACTTCTGACTACTCAATTGAGAAATTTTTAAAAATTCCATATTTGACGATAAAGACGATTGTTGTCAATTATACCATGCGGAGTTCAATAATAGAATGTAAGAAAAAACTGGACGATTTGCTTCATTTGGTGATCGAGATGTAAGAATTTTGAATGGCATTATTAAGAAAAATAGGAGAGCTTCTGCATCTGAGTTAGCTGTATTGTGGGATGAAGCACTAGAACGATGTGTTTCTGTATCTGCTTGTAGCAGATATGCAAAGAACTTGCATTATAAATTTTATAAGTTAAATTTTATATTTTTATTTTGGTATCGAAATTAATTGATAGACTTATAGGCCAAGGAAAAGCCTTTGTTGACCCAGAAACAAAAACGAGGGCGTGTTTTATGGGCAAAAAATCGTTTCGAATGGACGAAACGACAAGGGAGTTCTCTAATCTGGAGCGATGAGGCTCGTTTCGAAGTTTCTGCTGGAGACAGCAGAAAAAGGGTTTTGAGAGGATCGGAGGAAGGTTACCATCCAGACTGTCTAGTACGAAAGGTGAAATTTCCAGCCTCGCTGATGGTGTGGGGATGTATCTCCGGTTAGGGGGTTGGGAATTTAACATTTATCAACGGTATTATGAGCGCACAGAAGTATATAGAGACCTTGGAACACCAACTTATACCCTCAATCCCGAAACGACAAACAGGGAACGGGCATTATATCTTCCAGCAAGATGGTGCTGCGTGGCATACTGCCAAAGTGGTGAAAATATGGCTTTTGGAAAACAATACTGCTGTCCTTGGTTAGGTTTGTAATAGCCCAGATCTATCTCCAATCGAAAATTTGTGGGGAAAAATTAAACGAGAATTGTGTAATCATCCAGTTCGCAGAAAAGATTATTTACGTAACAAAATAATTGAAATCTGGAATAGTATAACACCAGAAACATGCAGAGCTTACTGACACTCTTCCTAGAAGATTAGAATCGGTTCTTCGTCAAAAGAGTGACTGTGCTCAATGGTAACTTCTTTAGGACGAACTATTACGACATAACTTTTAGAAAGATTTGCATAATACTTAAGAATAATTAAAATAGTTTAGTGATGCTTAACCCTTAGCTACTGACACCTAAATTACGACTACTAAAGCTGACATGGAGTCTGAGAGACTCCTAGTAAAAAATAGCATTTTTTACAATAAAAAAAATCAAGATTAGACGTATTGTGTAACTACAAACCGTATTACCACTACATTACTTCTGAAACATTTATTATACCAAAAACATTAATAATTCATTCTAATAAACAGTTAAATCTAAAACACTACAAGACAGTAAAAAATAAAACATGCTTCTGAAAAAAACAAACTAACTCCAAAGATATGAACAAATGTGATATTTCTCGTACTAAATCTTGTTAAACAACTACAAGCTAAGAATGAAAATTGAAAATATCACTCATAAGTTCAAAAATTAAAAAATGTGCAGAACTCAAAGTCAGCTCTCAGCTATTGCAGAGGCTTGTAACTTGAGACCAGGAAACAATCCAACACTCTCCAATTGACATATACAAGATGACCAAGATTTAGGAAGGTACTGATGGCGAAATGTACCCAAACAATTAGGAGTGGGAGTTAAGCGCCAAAATGTACTGAGCGGAGTCTCACAGACTCCATGTCAGCAGTTAAGGGTTAAGTTAATTATTCACAAATTTGTTGCATTGTTTCAAACAATAACGATTTCTGTATTTTCTATGGCGATGTTTTATTTGTTTCTCTACCTTTTAGATATATGTGACGTATGGAGCTATAGGACGAACTATTATGACGAGGGGCTCGTATAATGGGTGTTTTCGTTTTTAATTTGGCGTCGAAGTTGGCCGTGACCAGGTGCTTCTTGTGAACGTAACACAATTTTGATTATTTATTATAAATCTTATTTTCTCATTGTTTATTTTCGTTTGTTACAACAGATCTCATTCTTATTGTCTTTTTTCGTTTGTTACAATAGATCACATTTTCGTGTTGCCATATCATTGTTGAATCCGAAACCTCGAAAGCAAGGTTAGGAATGGCAAGTTCAAATGTCAAATTAACAACTATCATGATGATGGTGGTTCACAATAATTGTGATGAAATTGTGAGTTTAATTATTAAACTTTCACGTCATGTAGCCTTTGAATTTTTCATAACATTGTGAAGCAGGTCTTGGATTAGATTAAAGTGAAATGTCAGTGGAAGTCAAATTTGTGTGTTTTGTGTTTAATTGTGAAATGTCACTTGACGTTTAGCGTTTTCGTTTGCTGCACTAGTGTGCATTCAGATTATTCGCATCTTGTTTTTACCTCATACATTAATATGAAGAAAATGCGCACTAATGCGGCAAACGAAAGCGCTAATAAGTCACGTTATGTTATAAGCAGAAAACTACAATAGTTTGACAACTGTCATCCCTTAAACATCAATTAGTTTAGAAAGTCCTCCCTACTTTCAACAAAAAATCAAAACCAACTTGAAAAACTTTTCAATTAAACACCCGTTATTTTACATTCAGGCCCAGTTTTACGATCGTGGAATAAGGACGGAATAACTGTTAGCAGAATATCCTTTAATGTTTCTCCATATCTACGTCACACCTACGTCACGTTACTCCAAGAATAATGCTTATCCGAAGATTGTAAAATCGGGCCTAAGAGTGCATTACCCAAAAAAATGACGTATGTTAATGAAATTTGATGTAAGGTGAACCTGGGTGAATGGGACCATGTGGTAAATGGGCCATCGGCTTTTCAAAAAATCAGAAAAGTGGTTAAACTTGTTCTACTGGCCAAAAATGTTGTTTTATAATGCTGGCAACACTAAACAATTGACTTCAGATTGCTTGATTGACAATTGAAATTATTAATGGCTACTGTGTGAAAAGTGCTTTTGTAAGGTATGTCCCAGTTACCATGGGAGATTTTTATACATTCCGACATTTAAAATACTAGGGGGTCCCAGTTACTTCAAAATCCTACGGTAACTGAGACCCCATACCCAAAAAAAAAAATTGGCTGCTCAAAGTCAGTGGGAGTTGATTAACCATGTTTTATGCGTATGCACATAAAAATCATACTCCAATGAATAACATTGTGTAGACAATTCAAAGAAGTATCACTAGTTTGCAATTAGATAAGAAACTTTGAATGTTGTAAAACTAGGTCCCATTTACCAAGGTTCACCTTATACATTGTCTTTCAACAAAAATGTGTAACAAATGGAACTCTCTCAATATCGATATTTGCCAAAGCTTCTGCATGCTTTGAAACCAAATTAGTACATTACAAAAAATTATCTTTATTTATCTGATGAACACCAGAGGGAACCTTCTTCTTACACTAATAGTACTTCACACCATTAATGCGACAGTGCGGGTTATCTCATAGAATGCATTCATCCCAACATCCTGTGATCCTTTCTGGACCACATTCAACACAAAGTGAAATTCTTATTAATTCGTAGTATTTATGGAACCGTTTTATGTGATTTTTCGCTTATTCAAATCTGTTTCTAAATAACAGTTGTGCCTTAAGGCGTTTTTTTATGTCGCACTCGGTATATAAGTTACCCTTTTAAGTTCTTCCACTGCTTATTGATTTTTCGTTCTTGTTACACTACCAAAAGTGGTAGTAAAATTACATCCAAATTTCATGTAATTTTACTATTATTAAGTAATAATACATATATTCTATGTAGTACTAAAAATTCACTTAAAATTATATTGAATTTTAATGTAAAAGTTGTGTAAATTTACTACCATTTTTATCAGTGTACAAAAAGAGCTTCTCAAGATTTGATTACTCTCAATTTTTATAGCAGAAATAAAATAGTATATTATACACCTAGGTAGAGAAGTCTAGTGTTATAACCCGAGGGTATGATTACATCCCGAGGCCTTAGGACCGAGGGTTATAAGACTTCTCTACCGTGGTGTATATACTATTTTTTCCACTACTAGTGCAAATGATAATTTTAATTTGAACAAATATTTATTTCAAATTACGAAATGTTTACAGTTTTCTGTATTACCGATATGACAGTTGATTTAAATTTTTTAATTTGTCACAAACATTACGTATGCATTACGTCGATCTTTTTGCCAAATCGTCAATTAAATAAAGTAAGTACGGTAAACGATGTACGGCGATTTAAATTGTACGCCGCCTGAAATGCGGGAAATTGCCGGACAAGTGGCAAACAATCTATTGCCTGAAAAATCAAAAGATTTGTACCTGAAAGCGTACGTAACATTGATGTTCATTATTTACCTGTAAATAATAAAATTATTTACCTCAGGTCGAGAAATTGTTTTTCACAGCAACCTAACACATGTCAAAATGACAGGCTATAGTACTAGTAGTGGAAAAACATATTTATTATCTTTTAGTTAAACGTAATTTCATCTGAAAAAACTCTCATGTAAATATTTATAACATGTTGCTTGAAAACAAAACGACTTGATGTATAGTACGTTTCATTAAGTTGAACATTAACTTACTCCCTATACTTTTGCAGGCTATTTTTCACTTGTTTATCTTCTGCGCTCTTATCTTGTGCAGCCCTGCAACCCTAGGACAGTGTCGTTAGCGACGATATTTTTTACGCGTGATGAGGTAGAGTTCTTTAAAACTTCGCTCTATAGAAAAAATGCTGAATGCAACACAAATGAGGACAATTTACTTTACTTTAGTGTAACGTTACTCCCAATGAAGTGAAACAATCAGAAAAGTAGTGCGTTAACTGAAAAACATACTTAGACTTAAACGTACGGGGACTTCTAAAAAGATTCTAAAAGATTGTAATATTTTTAATAATCTGACGTGGCGGAAAAACTTCACCGGATGATTCCTATGAGTAATACAAATAAAAAAACTTCAAATAAACATGTGTCCGATAATGTTTTCTAACAGAAGTATAGCTCTTCAAAGTTTATAACATGTAACGTCAATCAATTAAAGCAAGAGCGGTAGGCTTATTTCTTATTTTATTTGTTACCTATGAAAACAAAAATTAGTACCTTAGCAACGTCTTAAAGCTGTAAACATTCAACATATAATAAACTTTAAAGGGCTACACTTCCGTTAGAAAGCATTATCGAACACATGTTTATTTGAAGTTTTTAATTTGAATCACCCGGTGAAATTTTTCTCCGACGTCATATATCGCACTGTATAGGCTGACTGCATGGTTAAAAATGTGACAAGAAATTAAAATTATGAAGGCATTACGCATAGTAATAGTTTCAGAAGTATTTTTACTGATGTTTAAAGTTAACAGGTATTTTATTAATACTTCACGAGTTATTTGGTTCTATAATCCTGTTGCTATATAAATGGTAATCAGAATCCTAGGTGGCATCAAAAAAAAAAACAAATAATGAAATTTTTAATCAGCGCTAGGAAGTTCTCACTTTCTTCTTAATTACCAATTAAAATAATTTGATAGTAAGAAAACGGTACGCTTCATCCTCTGAACACATTAAAAAATTCCTTAATGGTCTAGAAATTAACTTCTGGAAAAAATACAAATTCTCTAGGACAAAATTCGGCTAAATGTACCGGTTTTCAGCATAGGAATGCTAAGGTGAAAAAACATGCCGACAGAAATCGGTAACATCCATCATTCCTCATTAAACTTATTAAGGATGTAACATATACGAGAGTTTAGAGGTAATATTTCGAGAGCGACAAATTGTGCTCAGTATGATGTTTCGCGCGCGCACACACATTAATTTTGATAACATTTCAGGCTCTCGTTTAATTGGCACCGGTGTGAGATTCAGAGATAATGAAGCAATCAGTGAGACAACGGATAGATTACCTTGAAAATTTAGTTATGAATTTGTCACTTCATTCTTCCGGCGATATTATCCAAAAGGTGTCTTTCTTATTAATAATTTTAAACTGATTAAGTAAGGTAATTTGTTTGTAATTTGTATAAAATACTTTCAAGTTTCGATGTAAGCATTTCCAAGTAATTTTCTTAAATAAGATAACTGGAATATATAACATAAATGCAATGAAGGCAGTTAGATTCGCATGCCTGTGCTTGGAATTGTGAATACATAAAATAAAAATACCTTGGCTCCCAAGAAAATATGATTTATAAATTTTAATAAGACAATTATGAGTTTCCACTTGTAGGAGACTGAATTAATGTTTTGCACATTGTTTTTTTTTGTTTAGAATGTATAATTCAATTTTTAAATAAATACATTAATTTTCAGATACATCGAGCGATATACGTCGCAGCAAGTCATAAATTAAATTAACGCTAAATTAAATTTTATAATCAAACGCCTCTGATTTACAGTTACATTCAATCGTAACGAATTTGCTGTATTTAAAAATATTGCAGCGACGTTTTAATACAATTTATTTTTGTTACTAGGTTCAAAATCATCCTATATTTGAAATTGTACTCGATAATAATAATATTTATGCAAGTGAAGAATGTTAATTAGGAAATACGAGTACATATATTCATTTCGACCATCTAATCAAATAATTTGCATTACTGTCCTGTATCTTCCAAAACTAATAAATTCCCAGTTTCATTTTTATTTTTACAAGCAAAACTTATAAATGACACTATTATGTCTTTGGTCTTTATGTTTTTGTGACTAATTGCAAGTAAGCTACTTGCGTTCACTTTAATTAGCTAAAAAATCGCATTTAGTCTACTTGCGACTGAATCTATTAAGTTTATTCCGAGTGTGGATTTTCTGAAACAACGTTTGCAATGTTACCCACAAATATTTACAAGAAAGTGCTAAAAAATATCTGACTCTAGGTTAGATTTATAGTATATCTTCGATCTTTTTACAAGAATTTTGTTAAAGAAAGTGATATCCAGAACATCTAAAATATTATTGCTTGTTCAGCAATGTCTTCTTGAATGCTACAAAAAACAGCCATTGGAATGTTTATTTTTACATTAGAGCGGAAGAAATACATTAAAAATATTACCTCTCCTGAAATTATTATTAATAACGAACAGTTGTTTCGAATATTTTTGAGAGAAGATTATTCAAACCTTGCAGGCGTGCCTGAAATATTAAGTTGTCGCGTGTTACATCGGAGCAACATTGTATTCTCACACGTTACACATATATTATTTATATCGTTCAGACGTTAGTAAATTAATGAAGTTTTTGTTCTTACGGTACTATTTGAATTTACTTGAGCAGACTCTGATTTAGGGCTGTCTGATGTAATTAAGTGAGCGTCCGTCTCCCGAAAAATAATAGTTATACAGCTGCCGGAGTACGAAACCCACGCGTTTTCGGTGCAGGAACGTACAGGAATAAGAAAAGCTTTCATTCATTACACTTTTATTTAAAAAAAATTATTACCCTAAACATAAGAAGAAGAATTGAGAATTAAAGAATGCATGTTAATAACAACTCCTGTTAAGATACTCGTAACGCACACCAACCAATGATTTAGGGAAGTTAGAAGTCGCGCTCGACTGTAATGGTGTTCCATCGATTTTACATTAGGGGTTTCTTTGTACATTATACTTTATACAATCTAAAGTTGGATATGCACCCGGCCTGAGAGTTATGTCCGTAAAAACTCGGAAACTTCGGAGATGGAGAGCGGGAAAAATAGATAATGGGAAATAAATTTACAAAAGTTCCCTGTAACGATATTTTTCGCATTATAATTAGCTTTAATGTACCCTGTTTATTTTTTGCTTATATATAACTTTAATTTTATTATTTCTCAGAATATACACACGCAAAACGTGTGTATTTTTTTACACCTGTAACCAAAATTATAAGAAATAAAAAATTATGATATTTTTTAAACTTTAAATTCTTAGATATTGTTTCAATTTTTTAAGTTAATTAGCATGAAATCTTCAACAACTGATTTTCTACTTTTTTCTTAATGACTTCACTCTTGCTCCCATATTTTTTACTGCAATATACAGAGAGGCTTCTGTGTGTCTGCTTGGTTTAATTTGGACTAAAAGATAATACATCTTCAAAAGGTTAAAATAGGAATTATTCCTTATAAAGATTTCCTCTTTTCTGTGAAATTGGAAGAAAGTTGTATAAAATAAATAAAAGATGCTTTTAAATCGAAAATTTTGTAAAAATTCCAAACTTACTTAACAGAAAACAAGAAAGTTGAAAATGAAACCATGTTCAAGTCTTGCTGGCAATGAATTCGAGATCCCCAATCAATTAAATGCTACAGAATTTAAAATAAATTTTACTATTTTTTGTTACCGATTTAAGTAAAATTATTTATAAAAATGTGAAAGTTAAGATCTCATATTATCTAATTCAGTTTAACTCTAAACATCTCTTAGGATGAGACTTAGGCCCAGTTATACAATTTTAGCTTAACTTTAAGCTATAGCTTAAACCTTCAGCAACAATTTTTATTGTTGAAATAATCTTTGTTATGTTATATTAAGCTTAAAGTTAAATTTAAACTGGCACTGTACAACTGGGCCTTACACAATGTTGTGAAGCTTCCAATGTCATATTGTCAACGTCATTTAAATTGAGTTAATTTGTCCAGTAAATGTGTTCAGAATATGATTTAATCGTGGTAATACATACAGTGTAATTCATTTATTTTGTAATGTTCCGAATTAAATAACTAACAAATTTGACAGAAGTCAGAAAGCAAATGTCAGACGAAAAGTTTTGAGTCCAGCTAAGACTCTGATTTTTCATAGCTTCCCCTTACCTAAAAAATATTGGATCGCACAGTATATTGTTGCACATTCGGCATTCGCAGAAATAGTCTATGTTTAAATTAAAAACGCGTTAATTGTCCACATTTGCTTAACACAACAAAAACACAAAATAATGGCCGCAATATTTTTCTATTAAACAAATTTTCACATATTACTTGACGTACTACCAATCACTATTAATCCCATTCGTCGCTCTCTAAATAATAACTTCTAGTAACGCGCTTGTTTCGTTTTTGTGTACGCTCACTCCTTCGAGAAACAACAAGCAAAGAACGTCTCACTAACATTTAGCAACACCTAGAATGTGCCTGGAGAGTTCTCGAATCTTCGGCTAGCTCATGGATGGCGTGATTACCACAAACCAGATTTATCGGCGTTCCGATTGGTTGTGACAATATTATGGTATATACATTACTTGTCTGACACTACGCAGGCGTATTCGTTACGTTTTGCTTAAATGACGTTTGCGTGAACATATGACGTTCAAAATTTTAAATTGCGCCGAATTACGTTAATTATTATTGTTTTCCATGAATGAGTGGCAATAGTGACATTGCCGTTATTGAAACCTTTTACGTTTTCTCAAACACAAAAATTTAATGCAAATTTTATTTCTATTCTTTATTTTGTTTAAATAAACATGGTAGGTGTATACGTCTTTATTCTAACTCTATCGCATAGGAGTTACAATACACTACCTTGAGTTTGGAATAGCCTGTGTGTACATTTCATGATACTAATTAGTGACATAATTTTTTCATTACTTAGGTATTTAAGTAGTTCATATTTCTTAAACTTACCCCCCTATTCTTTAGCTTATAACGACTTCGTTAAATAATGACAATCGTTAAGTGACATATTTTGACCAATCAGTGCTTAGATGCAACGCATTTCTAAGTACTTTTTGGTCAAAATATATATGTCATTATGAGTTTCAGAATAAGGGGATAAGTGTTAATTAGATTAATGTCGTTGGAAACGTAATTTTACATACATATTTTGGAACTCATATAATTCCTGTTTAAATAAATAGACAATTATATTTAACAACCTAACAAGTTAATTTCTCCCTTTATTTTTTTGATTTTATTGCAGCGCAGCATAATATGGAAGTATTCTGATAGTTTTAAGTAATTCTCAGCCTACTTGCACTCGATAAAAACCAATTAAATATAAAATATATTATTGGATAGGTTTTTTAGATTTTTAATTTGCATAACAATTTCTTTTTAATATTTTAAATCGCACAATATCTCAGCGTTTAACTCCTGATGAAGCTGTCTACCTATAGAGAAACGTTCAGCAATTGTTCGATTTTTTAGTGGCCGTTAAAGATTAAAAAAGAAATTCTTTGCGTAATACAATAAATGAATGAGTTGTAATTGTTCAGATCCATCTGATATATCTTTTCTGTTCTGCGCGGAATTTGAATATTATATAAATTAGATTAATTAGGTCAGTTTCAAACTCAGTCCAAAAAAAAATGTAGTGCTGTGCTGTGATTCTTTTTGAAATATTTTAACCAGCAGATAAAGTGTTTAGTATTATATAACTTTTAAAAAATGTATTATCAATTCGCAGATTTCATATTAATGAATCGTATCTAATTTGGCGCAGAAACGCGAACGAATTATAAATTATAAATAATAAATTATTATAAATTACCTTTTCTAACATAAAGTTATTCCAATTATATTATTACTATATCATTTGCGAGGGAAAATGGCACGAAAAAATCACTGATATGCAATAAATCACATCCCTTTTCCGCTTTTCTGCCAATTCGTCTCGCTTGATCGCACACTTGAATATTCTAAAATATTTGCTGGAGCTGAAACTATAATTTCAGGAGAACCAAAACATCAATGGCGGCTTCATTGTAATACACAATGAACGCGACATGCATAATGTGTAAGCAATCAGCGTGCACGGCGGCAAAGGGTTTTTGGGGTGCCAGACAAGCGCGCATCCCTGTGTGCCGACCTGAAACAGCTGTGCGTGCGTGCTTAAAGGGGTGCTGGAAATTACTCATTGTTTTATTCTAGTAGAAATTAGTAGTTATATCTTTAAAGATTTTCCAGACGTGAAGCAAAATTTAACTTTAATACATCATTTATGACATAATTTATTAGTCTGCGATCACACACACAATAGAAGTGCGGAGACACTCGTAGAGAATGTGATGTAATGGAAAAATACCGAAAGTGAGAGAATTGCGAGAACAACGGTATATACAAGCTGGTGATATTAAATTTTCCGACCTTCTGCTTCTGTAATGTATAGGCTCGGGGGAGAAATGTGGTTTTTGTTATATGCCGATTATATATTAAATTGTTTTATCACAAAAGTACTTCGGAAAATACGTGCTCGTTTATATCAAATAAGATTTACAGTATCTAAAATTATCAATCGGAAAAGAGAAAGAAAAAATTCTTTGTAGGGTATCGCTTGAAACGTTTTTTTTTAACAGATGCATTGAATATATTTTTAATATTGATCATTATTACCTGTTATTGAATTCTTACTCGATTACATTTTTATTTCATTGGATTGTTATTATATAATGAAAAATTTAAATAATTGTTCACCTACATGTAGAATTTTGACAATTTCAATATTTAATGTGAAATGTACCTCAATGACAGACAAGATAAATTTTATAGCGGTAATAATTTAGGCGACTTGTTAATAATGCAGGACAATCCATCAAGAGAAATGACAACGCTTTTCATATTATATCAAAATCGAACAGATCCAATATAGGACTGTATCTGAACAATGGGCTATTTTCGCTCACTTGTGAGACAAATTCTAGGGGTTTTATCTTATTTTTCTACCCCCGTCTTCCCCAACAAAGATAGATTACTCCGCCATTCTTGCAATTTCCCTGTCGTATCTGAGCTCGTAAATTGTGGGTGAAATATCGCCAGTTGGTGACTGGGGTGGGTTCAAGAGCTGCTCGCGAGGCGCGCGGTTATTCGCTATTCGTATGTCCGACGCGGTGGAAATGAGAAAGATGCTTAATGAACAATGAATCTTCTCGCTGCAATTTAAATTATTAAAAATTTACCTGGTACACTGCTCGCAAATAATTTACGAATTGCAATGCCATTCGTTATTTTTAATTATGTCTAATTATATCAGCTAGTTAGAGACGGCATTTACTTAATTAAAATTAATTTGTAATTTACGTCGTTTTAAATTATACTGACAAATCGTGATTTATTTTAAACTAAAAGACAAAAAAGATTGTTTTAAGATTTATAAAACGAAACTCTCTCTTCTATGATTCGAATATTTTTGTTTTGATTTTTTTATTGCTGTTTGTTTTTTTGTTGAATTAACTTTATTCGAGTTGAATTATATTTAGAAACTCATCAAATTTATTACTTAAAGTCATCAAAAGAGAAAATAATATTATAGAGAAAGAGCTTTATATAAATTTAATTCCCCTTAATAAATTTTATGTTCATTTTCTTAAATAAATTTTGTATTGCGTATTTTTAATTGTATCAATTTAATTCAGGTACGATACCTGGTACATTGTTTAAAACCGCTGTATTAAGTTAGAAATGGAAACCACTTGCAAGAATTGCATTATTATCTATAGTTATTTTTCTGAACGTTAATCAGGATGTTATGAGTATTATAATCGTTAAAAAAACGAAAAATTTCAGAAATTTGGAAATAGTAAGGCTTTTTCCGATATGAACGGAAATGCTCGCTGTGGCTGAAAAAGTACATATTATTAAATGGTAATCAAATTCCTTTTGAAATAAGGTAGTACTGACAATGAGTATAGTGATAAAGCTCGGATTTATATGCAGAAAATTTTCCTAGAATATGCACATATACAGGGTGTCCCGTGACGTAATGTCACCACTTCACCTGCGTGATAATCAATTCAAACTAAGTGAAAAAGGCTACTAAAGTTTTGTTCTAAAGTAAACCGTTTCAAAAATACTGGGTGTTTAACGTTTAATTTTTTAGTTTTTAAAATTTTAAAGTTCATCTAATCATTTATCCGTTCACCTAATAATCAATTCAAACTAAAAAAACTCTAATAAAGCAAATCGTTTTTCAAGGATATGATGTTTCGTAATTTTCAGAATTTTTAAACTTTATCTCAAAAGGTGTTCAAAAGCACTTAGATCTCTTTTGAAGCGCGTTAGAATATGTTTAGCAAACAACGGGGATCATTTTGGACACTTTTTGATATAAAGTTTAAAAATTCCGAAAATTACAAAACACGTTGTATTCCTGAAAGGCGGTTTGCTTTATTAGAGTTTTTTTTTTCAGTTACAATTGATCATTAGATGAACGGATAAATGATTAGATGAACTTTAAAATTTTAAAAAATAAAAAATTAAACATTAAACACCCAGTATTTTTTAAAGGGTTTACTTTAGAACAAAACATTATCAGAGTTTTTACTTAGTTTGAATTGATTATTACGTAGGTGAAGTGGTGACATTACGTCACGGGACACGTTGTATATGCAGGATTTCTTTTGCACAATATGCAGCAAGATATGCAAATTATACAGCAAGATATACAAATTATGCAGCAAGTTATGCAAATTATGAAGCAAGTTATGCAAATTATGAAGCAAGTTATGCAAATTATGAAGCAAGTTATGCAAATTATGCAACAATATGAGCGTATCTATGGGCTAATTTTTTTTCATTGAAGGTTTATTGATTTCTTGTTTTTGAAATGGCAAAGCGTTACCTAATCGATCAAGAATGTTGACATTTTGATAAATAATGCAGATGATCAAGATGATGGGATATAAATAGTCTAATAAGTTTAATTAAAGTAAGTTCTTGTCCGATGAAAATTGTAACACAAATTATTTTAATGTGCACCTAAAGTTCGCACAATCCGTTCTACGTTTCACTATCGTTGATAGCTCCTGACGAAGCTATCACGGCTCACAAGTTTGCTGCCGTGCCGAAAAGGTTAAAAGAGTATGGAATTCCAGCTATAAATAAATTTAAGGAAAAGCCTACGCACATTTAGGGCCAATAGGTACGGTGGTAGTCCCTACCTGATCTAGATGACATGTAAATTTTGGTCTACTTGTTCGAAAAAATGTGAATTTTTTTGAAACGGATAAAACTTATTATAACATTGACAAATTATGCACGGCACAGTAAAATATGCAAAAATGCAAAAAAGAGGTACGACCAAGACCAACGAATATTTTAAAACGTATATGAGTGTGCCAACCATGAAACACGAAAAAATGAACCGACAATGAAATAAATTTTAGTCTGTGTAAAGTAAGTGATAATCCCGTCAATTCCACTAGCGCACTTGCAGAAGAAATGGACTTAAGTCAAATATCCATAAGATGAATTTTGAAAACACATGGCTATTGATTACGAGCCCTGGAAAAGTGAAAGGCGACGGTAATTTTCTCAGATGTATTGTATTTAGGTACATATGAATGGGACTTTTCCTTAGATGTTCGTCAAAATCCTGCTGTTTTTAGGTAATATTCGAAGGAAAATATTCATCGTTTCTTCGAATTACATGTCTAGTATCCTAAAAATGAATCTTTTGGGGTGAGATGTTCGGAGAGAACATGGTGGGACCATTTTTAAGCGACGAAAATTTAACTAGCTTAATAAATTTAAATTTGTTTCAGATGAAAATTTTCCTGTAATTCACAGGATTAACAGGAATCTGAACAACATCCACTGAATGCGAATCAAAATACAATATTCTTTTGAAATTAGTTTTTATATGTTGCAGTGTCAGTTTTATTTTCAATTAGGAGGTTATTGTTTGGCGTATGTTTACACATTTAATTAAATTATTTTCTTTAACGTGCTACAACGAAATTGAAATAAAACAAATATCGAAATGTGAATTTGAATTGAATTAAATGTACATGTAAATTTGGGTTCTGAATGAGGACACGCAAGAAAGTGTTCTTCTAGTATGATAGTTTGCCAATAAAATAAATATTTCTTGCTGCTATACATAATTGACCTCAGGCTGTTCGTTATTTGAGTGAAGGACAAGAAGTTGCCATTCCATTAACAATATAACAACATAATTAACCCTAATGCCGTCCGTCATTTGGATGAAAGACTAAAGTTGCCATTGCATTAGCAAAGATTTGAAAAGGTTTTAGGATATATGTAATAACATAAAAGTCAATATTATTATTTAAGCCTTCGTTCAATTGTCTTATTTTTGATGTCTGATATTCAGTGTTTTGTAATAAAATGAGGTACTAATTTTTTTACATTTTTATTTAAACCAATGTACATGAAGAATAAAGACAAAAATTTATCCATCAGGAAAAAAGTAATAAAGTATTTTATCTAATAAAGCAGCAAAGGTGAATGTAGTAGCACTACAGTTCCTGCAGTAAATTCTCGAAGCAATAACGATGTAAATTTAGCCGGCGAAATCGCCGCCACGCTGCATTATATTTCTGCGATGAAATTTATGACTCTATTCATTCAAATTAAAATTTGAGTGGTGTTTTACACTGTGCATGCCGCTAAAACAAATTATATTTGTAGGAAGTTTGTTAGTGCTCCATTGTTTTCGGATGACCCTTTTCGGGAAACGTCCCGTGCGTATACTTAATTCTGATTGGCCGCGACTATATTGCAAAGCGATTTGTTGCTCTCCGAAGGACAAGATTTTCAGTTCGTAATTAGCACTAGAATTCGAAAAGTATTCGCATTTCGAACGTTCCTGCCGGCGTCTGTAAATATATTTGCACAGAAATAGCTTGATTGATCGCGGTGTCTTCGAGGTGTCGCACTATTCTCGTAACGCGGAATAATTTATTAATTATTCGAGCCCGGGTCCTTTGAAATAATAATTCTCATTAAACGCATCTCATTTTACGATAACTTTTTCAAGTATCACTTTCTTGAATGTTCGTTCCACAAGCACCTCTGGAGCGACCCAAAGGTAATCAGCACTATGACTCAGTCTTTGCTATCTGCAGGAGAAGTTCCTTGGCTTGCTGTTCGTGATGAATTCGTTCCCTAATGTATATGAGCAATAAATATCCGAGAACCCTCGGTGTGGTCTTACAATTATTGCCGCGGTCCCTGTCCTATTTCATTTAGGAGCTGCCGACCGATTAATGCGCGCATTTTTAATACTTCTCTCTCTCTGATAATTTTATAGGGTGTTGATGTAGTTACGCGCATTCAGTCGAGTATATTATCTCTCCTGCTTCTTTGGAGTAAGCCTTGAATTAACATGCTCGCCTGTCGGGCCTATCTCAATCGAAAGAAACGTTCTGAGCCTTTCTTCTTATCTGTTTATGATTTGTTGGCTGGAGCTCTCGAGGGAGGAAAAAACCGTATCTGTCTTTAAATAGCACATTTTCACGACTTTATGTATCTATTTCGATATCTTTATGTTAAAGGTTAACATTATATGTATATATCACTGTTTGGAATAAATCGCTTACTTCATTTAAAAGTACGAATGGGTATTTTCTAATAAATATTCCACATTAATTGATTCATTTCTAGTTCTGATTCATAGGAAAGTGAATAAGATAATATTTTCTAAAATCGAATTAAACATCACTTGATGTGAAGCAATTTCGCGATATAACAGCGTGGTCGTTAACAAAAATTTTCAAAAACTACTAACGAGTACCAGAGAAATGGTAGTAGGTATGTTTTAAGCTTGATGATACATTAACGTTCTTGTTCTGATCATATTATCGTAATTTCCTACAGCCTTTATTAAATTCTAAATTATTTTCTTTAAAGCAATATACATAATCTAATCAGCAATATATCCTTCTCCATTTCTCCCCAACATCTCGGCCAGGAGGTGAAGAACTCGTTGTTCCGACTTTGGAGGGTAACGTGTTATTAAAAGGTATTCCTCACAAATGTAGATTAAAAAGTAAGAACGATTAGTGTAATGGAGCTTTGTAGTTACAATTACATTCTTTGGAAGAAGTTCATTGTAAAAGATAGGCGCACCATAATAGCTTATGTGAATAAATACCAGTGTTTGAAAATGTCTGTAGTGTGGTGTCCGTTTTGCAATCAACCGTTTTCTTATTGGAACGATAGATGAGGTCGTCAAAGCCGGAAGTTTAACATTTGCAAAGAACGAAATTTAGTAGTATCAAGGACCTCAACAGTATACTTCACATTAAAACTCATCACTATCAAGCGCTCTGATTAAACGCACCTTGTCCCGACGTTATTCATTTTTATAGGAATTTTAACCACAGAAGATATAAAGTACCGTCCTCCTCTACTTACTACTGAACAATTTATTTCAAGTTCATAAAAAAATGTGCAAAAATAATTTGATTTTTATTAATATATCGTTTCTTCAAAATTATGTTACGTACGTGATGAAAAACACGTAAACTATTTCCTCAAAGGAGGCACGCTAAGTAATGCCTCGAAATGAAAATGAATTGTAGAAACCACAACTCGGTTGCGTTCGCGAGCGTCTCAAAATTCCCTCACTTAATTATTGTTGTCATAAAGTTTCAGCAACCAGCAGCCACGCGCAAAACTATTCGTGTAAGTCACTGCTGTAGAAACTTTGACAAGATGCTTCTACTCGAGTTTTCGTCTTGGGAACGCAGGGACGGGACTAAATAAACAGCGGAAGCCCGCACAACATGTTCGAGGAGCGCCGGTTTAATTCTCAAGGCACTAAAAACACGTCTGCTTTTTAGAATGAAATTAGTTCAACTACTCTTACAGTACGTTACGAACCTACTATATTTTATTTAAGGCATTACATTAAACCCCTGGTTAGCGTATGCGTAAATACATAACTAAACAATTCCATCTGTACTATCTGGCACGAGCAGAGATACACGAGACACAACATACTGACTGCAAGGTCACGCTTATTGGTATTGCAAGGTAACATCGGAGATTTGCGATTGCATTGTTATTTAAAGTAATGATGGTTATCGGTTTTCTATCGGAATTAATAATTATTTCTGGACATATTGACTGACACGTGTACTTATTTCCTTATGAAACACTCACGAAGATATATGTGCAGATGTTTGTGCAGTTCTTCATTTTACATGATAAAACATTTAATAAAGTACACATAATCACTTTAGCCTCCGGTAAAAATCTCTTTTTTTAAGCCTGTAACACATACAAACCTATTAACCCTTATCAAATTCTAACCAACCATTTTAATGAATTCTGGTTGATACTTAACATCAGTAAAGTCGTATGAGTAGCTGCTGAGAATTCCAAACTTATGTGCCTTGGGATTTGTTTAACACCTTGTTTTGCGAAACTTTATCATAACATTCAAATTTCAATGATTATTTTTATTAAAAAAGTTGTATAGTTGTTCAAGTCTTTAGTATCAAGAATCATTATTGTTCTCAGAACTAATTGTCTGTCGTCGATATTCATTAGGTGACTCACTTGTCCAACATATTTTTAATCCTGATTAATTAATATTCAGACCTCTATATAATACTAATTTTCTTCGAAAATCGATTGTACCAGCATGATTTGAAACGTTCTCGGAAGGAAACACAAAAACAGTTTGTATGTATGTTATTTGTATGTTACTTGTATGTTAATCTTGTGTCCACTTAGACTAACAATATTCGTAGATTAGGACAGAAAACTCAAACTTGAGACTTTGGTTAGCAACTTCTGCACTTTCTTCATCTCATAAAAAAATTCTTACTTATTACAATCCAGATATAGTTAAGATAAAATGAATTGGATTTGATGTAATAGTAAGTCGATGTTTTAATAAGTAGATTTTTACTATAAAACCTACACTTAATAATAATAATAATAAACGTCTTTATTTACTTGGCGGGGTTCAGCTAAGCTGCTCTACCACCCAACCAAGTTAATTAGCTACAAATTGCTAAACATAGATAAATATTTACATGAATACATATACCTATAAGCAAATAAATAAGTTCGGTACAACCAAAACTGAACAATTAGTCATTGTTGCAGGGAAAAGAGGTATTCACGATATTTTCTCTTGAACGAAGCAAGTGGCAGTGACCTAGTCTCACGAGGCACTGAATTATAAATTTTAACGGCAGCATAAGAAAAGGACCTTTCAAAAAGTGAGGTTTTGTGAAGTGGAATACGTAAACCACTCATACGACGGAGGTGTTTATCATGAAACATGGATCTTGGAGTTAAAAGTAAATTAAGATACGGGGGCGACGAAGTGATGCAGACCTTATGAACTAGGTTAGCGCTATGAAGAAGTCTTCTATTAGCCATATTAAGCCAGTTAGCATCATGAAGTTTATGTGACACATGGTCACTTCTCCTCAGACCATAGATAAGGCGAAGGCAAGAATTTTGCATTCTCTGTATCCTCTGACTAGTTGTAAGATCTATACAAGGGCCATAGACAGAATCACAGTAATTGAATAGGGATAAAATAAGTGAATCACATAGTTGAATTCTCAAGGATGTAGGAGGAAATTGCCTATTCATGTATAGGTGTTTTAGTGAAGAGTAGGATTTTTGTATTAATTTACTAATATGGCAAGAAAATCTGAGATTTTCATCAAGAGTAACACCTAAACATTTAACCGTTTTAGAAAACGGAATTAGACTATTATTGATATTTGACATTTTTTTGACATTTTTTTGTTAAATATGATGTATCGTCAAAAATGAAGACTGTGCAAGGAAAAGGTACTTAACAAAGATGTACCCATTCGATGTATCGTCGAAATAAAGACTGTACGAGAAAAAAGTGGTCAAAAGAGAACCAACTGTAAAAACCAAACACAACTTTATTTTATTCTTAACAAATTCACTTGTAAATTAGAAACTTAGCATTGTGAAAGGAACTAAGGTTAGAAAAACGTTCTTTTGATATCTCGCATCCATATTTGTATATCTCCACTGACCGTCATTTCACTCTCTGTGCTCCACAGCTCCATGCATTTCTTTCTGTCTGTTTAATTTGCGTTTAACAATTGTCCAACGACTTTCGATCAGGCGTAATTCTGAACAATTTGGAGGATTGGAATTTTAGATATAATATCCATATTAGTATCTTAATAGCAGATTAGAGTAGCAGAATAATAACTGGCTAAAATATTACTGAATCTTTGTGACATCGAATTATTGGTAAGAGATATTTTCCCAAGAACTTTCTCATACATATTTTCTGATTTAGACCCAATTGTAAAATTCCAGCTTAACTTTAAGCTAAAGCTTAAGTTGTTATGGGTTTAAGCTTCAGCTTAAACTTAAACTGGCATTGTACAACTGGGCCGAAATAAGATATAACTACAGAGAAGATTATAATGATAGTGATAGTGATAATATAAGTTTAGCTAGTGGATCAGCATTGAACGTGATAAAAAGTTTTTCGATTAATCCCAACTTTGCAAATTCAATTCACGAATAATTTAACTATTAAAATACAAAATATTCTTACTCTGCTTCAAGTTAGTTCCAGATAAATACTAATAATAACACGTCCGAAAACCTTTCGAGAACAGCAAAAATTACGATGTTTATTTTTTTACTAATAAAAATAAATATTCCTGTCCGTTTGAATGTCTGAATCTATTCTTTTCACCAGATATTACGTATGCACGAAATTATGCGTGAAAGAAATTCTGTTTCCTATGCTCTTAGGTAAATATTAACTGTAATTACGACTCCAGAAATATGTATAGGCCAATTTACTAAATGAAGCTTGTCAAACAAATGCGTCATATTTTTCCTTTGCAGTAGTCCGGCCATTATTCTTAGCGAAGAAATTAATGGTCTCTGAGTTTTGTCTCATCAGCTGCGAAATATATTTAGGCAGTTAAAAATGAGCATCGAAAATTTTGTTTGTCTAAATCATATTAATTTTTTGAATATTTTGCA
Source organism: Dorcus parallelipipedus (assembly GCA_958336345.1). Classification (NCBI taxonomy): domain Eukaryota; kingdom Metazoa; phylum Arthropoda; class Insecta; order Coleoptera; family Lucanidae; genus Dorcus; species Dorcus parallelipipedus. The sequence goes on along the minus strand of OY284482.1, from coordinate 8,229,885 downwards.
CAATTTTAAACGATTTTTTTTTGCAGGTAACATCAATGGATATTCCTCAATGATTGTTCAGCATGTAAATGTGCAGTAAATGTAAGTTGCTATTTTTATTTATCAAATTTCATTTCTAACTGCATTCTACTAATTGATTAAAAATGAATTTTAAATTAAGAAAGTTTTCAATCAAGAATTTGAAAACACGCTTCTGATTATGTATGTAATATGAGAGTTGTACATTAAGTTTGAATAAGTTCGGGCTACCTATTAGGAGTATTATTGACCGAGCAGCGTGTCTAAAGGAAGATTACACGTTTTTGATAAAGACATTACATGTAAAGTGTGAATATTAGCGTGCAATTTCATAACCATGTCATAATTTGTTTAATACCTGTAATAAAGTAGTGAAAATACAACACGGTGCGTTAAGTTTTCTTGCTGTATGCTTATATGAATAAGAAGCTAATATTACTTTGTAGTGGCAGAGTTTTTTAAAGTAAGATCAGTTTATTTTTTTTTAATGTTTATCCAAAATTCGCACTACAATGAAAGAAACGTAAATGGAATATTATAACAGGCAATTTATCTTAAACGTAAAAATGACAGACAAAAATCGAATTATTTAAAGAAGCAAATTAATTTAAGAGCTTTCATGGAAAATGAGTATTTCTTTTCGATATTCTAATTTTTAAACTTTTACGGAAAAAAAAACTTTTGAAATCTCGGTCCAAATGTTTATTTTCTAATCAGAACGTTTTTGAGCCTAGGCAAGTTCTTCCTCAGTGACTACAAAGATTACAGATTAAGAGAGATTGTCAAATTACAATAATTACAAAGTTAACTTTAAGTTAACTTTAACGTTCTGATTAGAAAATAAACAGTTGAACTGCGATTTCAAGAGTTTTCTTTCCGTAAAATTACTAAAACCAGTCAAAAAAAACCAAGAATTAAACACATAGCCAATCAACAATAATTTCGATGTGTGAATTATATTGCCGTGTCACGATTTATATCACACGGAAATTATTCGAGTTTTAAGGAATTTCTAATTTTCTACTTATCATAAAAATTTGTCTTCTAAATTATTCTAGTTTTTTTTTATATCTACTGCGTCTGTAGTTTGAAAACATCTTAAAACGTTTATAAACTTTCTATTTGAAAAGTTACATCATCGGATTTTTTGTTTACGGGAAATCCTTAAAACTGACAAAAATATGTCCTTAGTCATCTCCGTCTTAAGTTAGCTGCGCACGGAGAGCGATAATATAATATATATTAGCAATTTTTTTATCTTCAGGCGGCTGCGGACGACGAGCGATAGGTTACTATACAGCGTGGAAACTAAATAGCGGATAAAATCCATAACTCCGTTAATGATTACGACAGAACAAAAATCTAAAAGGGGTATAGCGATTCAAAATATAGCGCATATGAGGAAGTCATCTTCAGATATTTTCATCAATTTTTTTTTTTTAAGTTATAAAGATTTTGACAAAACAAAACAAAACAAAAGCTGCATTAATCTGGGCTCCTAAAACTACAAATCTTTCCCCATTTAACCGTCTCTCCAGCTCTGCTAGTTTCCGAGATCCCAATGCTAAACATCGAAAAAAACTCACCCTGTATATTATAGGTTCCGTCCGCAGCGCTTCTACCAATTCATTGTTGAGCGATATTTTCGTAATATAAGGAATATAATATGTATTATATTATCGCTCTCCGTGCGCAGCTAGCTTTTCGTAGCATATAAATTCTTTTATATTTGCAAATTTCAAGATTCTTTTTATAAATTCTACGTAAACTTATTGCTTAAGTTTATATCCTCAGCTTTTTATGGAATGTTGTTGCTGAGTAATATTTACAGAAGTCAAATTCCATACGTCAGTCATCCACTCTTTATATTTTACTTTTGTTTCATTTATTATTGACATTTTTTATATTATTATTATTATTAAAGTCTCCAACAAGTAATTAGTACAAGTAAAATGCATATGAGTTCCCATGCATGCAAGGAGGTAACTAACGATCACCGGTCGAAATATCTCATTCTTTGCGATTGACTTTAGTTAATTTTGTTTTTGTTAGTTGAAATTTTTGATTTTTGCTTTGATGGATGGACCTTTCACAATGTATCGCTTGCAAGTTCCCAGTTGATCAGTGCCAAACGAGTAGCGCGTAATATATGTTCCTACGTTCGAGTACACAACTGGGTGACTGCTTATGGATAATGGATCTATTTTTCCGGTTTTTTAGTTCCGAAATTTTATTCGACGTGGCTAAACGTCCGCCGGATTTCGAAATTCCGCCGTCCGGCGGAATTAAATAATCTTAGCCCACAATTCCGCCGAAAGTTCGATTGATTTGCGCAAGAACGGCGGAACATTACTCTAAAAACTGATAATACCGCCGAACGGCGGACTTTATTGGATAGAATGCTTAATCCGCCGTTCTGATGTTGTGATGTTAAAGTAATTCACTATTTTAACAGTTTTATTTACAAGTTTCGAAGTTAACATACATCATGTTAAAAGTGGCCGGGCCACTTTCTTAAGCATTCTCTTCAATAAAGTCCGCCATTCGGCGGTATTATTAGTTTTTAGAGTAATGTTCCGCCGTTCTTGCGCAAATCAATCGAACTTTCGCTGGACTTGTGGGCTAAGGTTATTTTGATGCGCCGAACGGCGGAATTTCGAAATACAATGCATGGTTCCGCCGGCGGACGTTTAGCCACTTCCAATTTTATTTTGCGAATTTCAAATTCGCTCCCAGTATTAATGCAAAGATGCAGAGCTCTGTCGATAAAGAAATGGTGTCGTCTAGCAGTACGCAAAAAATTACAATAAATGTTCCAGCTGGAGTCGTTCAATCAGTTTTTCATATTTCGATATATAAAGATTTTCAGACTGATTTAGCTAGTTCAGTTTATTAGTCATAAATAATTATAAAAAATAAACTTTCTCTTCCATTTTTCTTTATATGTATTTTTTCATATCTAATTTTGTGTTTATATTCTAGAATTGCCTTAATAAATTAGGGTTTGAAAAAGAATTTTTATGAATGTTTAAATACTAGGTTATTAAAAAACTAGAAAATAGGAAAGACTCGACAATTAACATAAGAAATTAATCTAAATTTCAGTAGGGGAGACTGGGGTGACTGTACGCACTTTTGCTTCAGACCCCCAGAATATAAAAAATAATAAAGATAATTTTTATTTACACAATGCTCCAGATATTTGCGGAACAAATTTCAAAGCGTAGACATCTTAAAGAGAAAAAGTACGGACAATAAAAAATAAAATTCATAAGAGTGCTCCTGCGCACAGATACCCATACACACGGGGTAATTGTACGCGGGTATGGGGTAACTTAGCGCAGTAGAATATTTCTCTTTTTAAGTATTAACATTGAAAATATGTTGAAATAAAATATTTCTCAAGCATACTATATGCATATTTTGTTATAAAAAATCACGAGTGATACGATACAACAAAAATAAGATTCTTTGAAACTACGATATTTCCATTTCGAATATCGATATTAACGATAGAGCGATAATAACGGTATATCAATAAAAATCGATATTTTTAAGTTACCGACAACCGATATTGAAAAGATGATATCGCGCACCCCTAGTTCCAACCGTTGCATGTATGCAACCATTTAGAGCAGAGAATACACCTAAACCATTGTTCAGGTTGAAGTAGCAACTCCTCACATCTGTGGAGGTGTGTCTTCTTCTGGATTTCAGTTACTTTTGCATAAATATAAATTTTTCGCGCGCACACTTACCCCTTCACAATGCGCAAAGTTTCCCCGTACCTACATTATTTTATTGTTATTATCACAAAATTGTAAAAAAGAATTTTTCAATAAATACCAAATGCGCAATGCATTCTTTAAATGTTACTGAATATCGTAACACAAAACTGAAATTAAAATATTTATAATTAATTTATTTACGGCTTAAGTTTTCGGAATTCAAACATACATTGAAAACTCATTGCTGCTATGACGACATACCGAACTTGATTGGTGAAGCAGATACTATTAGGGCTTTCAAGAATTAGAGTTGTGGGTGGATAACATAGATTTCATAAGCAGTAATTTCTTGTAAGTCTATTACTTTTTGAGATGAATGGGTGCGTACAGTTACCTCGTGCGCACACTTACCCCATTTTCCCCTACCTCTGTGTTCATTTCATTGGAAATTTCTTTTCTGAATTACATTTTTTATCTGTTTTATTAGTAACATGCACGTGAGTCGCTTATTTGGCTAGAATCAATTTTTACTTCGCTGGAAGGAGTTGAAATTTTCACATGTCATGTGAAATCATTTTGCTACAAACAAAATCAGAATTCGCCAATAAAGATAATCTGATCCCGTTCATTAACCCAGTGCTAACTTTCGTAACACCACCTGACTGCTTATGAAAATTGGTCAATGGGAGATTCAATAATTATCTATCTAACAATGAAATAAAAGTGCTACGTTTTTGATTTTTAACAGTTATGAATTGACAAGTTTTTGATACATATGTGTAAAAGTTTAATTCATTTGATCAAAAATTTGGAGTTATTAATCTTTTAAAAGTGGAAAACAAGTGATTCTTAACTAAAGAAGGGAAAATTCCTAAAAATATCCACGAGAGAATGTCGACTGTATATAATCATTATTGCCCATCATTTTCAAGTCAACTCTTGAACAAAGCAGCTTAGTTGGGGTAGAGAATTCATTTAGGACGATCCAAGAGGTGAAAGGCATTTATAAGTCGAAATATAGAAATGATGAAAAAAGTGAGAATTTAGTAATGAAGGCCCGACGTCTAAAAATGTCATCATTTGTATAGAATAGAGCGTTTTAGCAAAGTGTCTATCCGTTAGATTCTTAGGCGTCAACTGCCAGGACATTAATGGGGGACATTAAATGGGGAATATATTGAAAAATAATTTTTTTTAAATTACTCCCACTCTTCTTCTTCATGGCCAGTTAGATAATTTTGAATGTCCCATGTCGCACAGCTTGCGTGGACATTCTGCGTCTCAGATATTGCATCCAATCCACCTCAATTGCTGCTGTAGGGCGAAACTGATCCTTTAAGGCCATATGCCGAAGGTGATGGTCTTTATGCTCGATTGTGTCTCGCGGTCATCTTTTACCTAAACAGCGATGTTCAAGACCTTCCTCAGACCAGGATTTTCACTCCCGAAGAACCGAAGGATGGCTTCGGTCTAAATGACGTGGAATTTCCCAGAAGGCAAACCAGCTTTGTGCATGCTCACAATTCGTTCCCTTCCAAAATCTGAAAATTGTATAAAATACGAGTACTTGCCTTCTGGCAATTCCAAGCATTTTCACACCCTAATGCCGATCACTGATTACTAAAGTCTCCAAGAAATAGTATCGAATGCATGGGCGGTTTGATACACATATGAAAGGAATGAGCGCTGACTCAATTATGAAGATAACAAGCATTATTTTTCCGATGCAGCGAGATTGATCAACTTTGTCATATTTTATTTAATTATTCTTTGTATTTCTGACGATGGACATTTCAAGAATAAAGAATAAATAAAATGAAGAATAAAATTATTTAGATAAAATATGTTATACCGATGTATCAGATAGCCGTAAACGGCACTAGATACTTTAATTAGCCAGTCGGCCGATTGATATTTATAGAGTATCATCACGAGCAATAAGTATACAATTGGGCGGATAAACGGACCTAAGATTTGGAGTCATTACTGATTACTAATAAGTGTGATTTCCAAATTAACAATGGAAGATTTCTGTTTCATGCATAAAAATCCTTAGAAAAGCTTTTATCTGCATCTTTTTATTATATATAAACTTTTTACAAGTGCACAGCAGAACTCCTTCTGAATGGTACACTTTTTATGTCATGTATGCAGTTAATTTTGTATTTTTTTTAATTTAAAAACGTTAGACTTGTCCGTTTAAAAAATCAACCAGAAAGTTTCCGTGGGAATAATTATTTACCACTTGAAAAGTTTCGTACTTCAATTATGAGTGCCGTGACAAATAACCGCTAAGTTCCGGCCGACATAGACGCAGTACATACCTTAGAAATAAAGAAAAGTCGCAATTTACATATATTCATGATGTATTAGAATCAGAATAGCTAGTAGATAATGCAATCAATATTTTATTGTTAGTAGAGGCTGTAAATCACTATTCCTGACAGTTTAAATAATTGCAGGTAAGATCGTTCGCACTGAAATATTTTATCTGTTTTGCGCCTGACGTCGGATTCATGTTAAGAATTAAGTAATTATATATTATATATACCTCTATATAAATATTAATTTATGCTGAAAAATCGATTACGGTGAAATATGTAAATTCAGCGTGGCGTGAAGTAAGTAAATTACGTCGCCACGCTACGGAAATTGATGGTGAGGAATTTATAATTTTCCGTTTTAACTGTACATAAGGCTTCTGACATTTTGATGGAAAAATTATAGAGGAAGTTCCGAAAATCGTGGAAATCGGGTTCTGATTTATCTATTTATGCTATCCATTAAACAATTTTTTTTTCTTTTTGAAAAAGCGGGTTATACGTATTTTCGGTAACATTGGAGAAAAAAGAAAACAGAATTCATAACAGGAAGTATTGTCCCCATTTACAAACTATAAATACACTTCGAGTATAAAATTGTTTTGTGCGTGTAATTGGATGAATAATTTATGGGATATCTTACATAAGAAATCGGTTTGATCTGCTTCCAGAAAATAATTAGATATGCCGCACAAAACGAGTTAAATTTATACGGCTAGATCTAAGATTTTTACAGTTCTTCTAATAATTAGTTGCCTCAAAATTCGACGCCCTAATTAACGCTATCGCACCCATCTTTACACGTAAAACATTTTATTAAATGTTTAAATATTTATGAAACACCAACATTTTCCACCATTTTAATTCGTTGAAATAGTTACGTCTGATTTACGACATCGCGACACTAACACAAAAACCACCCTCGCTTAAGTGCGCCTTAATACCTGACTGAAAAAAAAATTAGATTTATGGCCTATTTTAGACCGAAAAAAGGTACAATATCATAGATAATTGCTTTCTATTTTATGAGGTGAGGACGCTTAAGATGTGCTAAAATTATAACAAAAAAAATCTTATGTTATTTACAACATGCCCAAAGGGTCCTCTCGATTATCTCTAACAAAAGTTACAAAATCCCTGTGGTGATTGGTGGTGTCCCCTCCCTGTTAACTATCTGGCCCTATCGGCTACCCTCAATGGCCTTCAAACGGGTCCCGATCTGGGTTTATCTCCCTGACTTCCCTTTGGTTGAAAGCCCCCTCCTAACTTTCGAGCTTAGCGGTAAAGCTCAAACGTTTCAAATTACTTAGTTGTTAGTCTCTATATTGCTCGAAAACAATGGCAATCAGTCGCAGAGTTTAGAACACCGCTGGGACTTTATGTTGTTTTGTTTAGTGTCCTGTCGAATATTGGTTTTGAAGCAGTTCAGTTTTAATTAGTAGTATTTAAAAAAGTGTAGTAAAAGTGCAAAATGACATAAGAATATGTACATAATTACGTAAGTGATTTATTAAAATTTATTTGCATAATTTAATATTATCTTTTACACTTTGAATAATTATAACGCTTATCATGAATTATATTGTAAATATTATAGACAAATATTAACCGGATACTCAGTTGACAAAACAAATTATTCTTAATAAATCAAAGTGAATTGCTTCAAATTCAGTGTGCACTATAAAGGACCTCCTAAATCATAAGAGATATAGATTCGGTTAAATTAAGTTGCATCAATGCTTAATTCGTATGTAACAACAGTACAAATTCTTCTTATTCTTGAAAAGTAGGCAAAAATATTAAAAAGGCGATTTTCTTTTTTCCTTTATACTTTGTTAATTATAAATAATATTAAAATTCTAGCTCAATTTTCTGCAACTTTTTGTTTCTGCACTGAAAAGATCAAATAGAATTATAATTTAATATTTCGACTATTCAAAACTTTTTCGACTTCAATTTTTTAAATATAACTGTTATGAATTTATTATTGCATTAGACAGCCTCATTACGACGATGTTGAAATACTTTTGTTAGAAATTTATTTCAACTTTTACATTTTTATTCATTTTAATGAAATATTATAATTTACAATGGTGTTGCTCGATCTTTCTCGACTTGAGCCCCACAATCACCTCTGTTAATATTCAAAAGCCAGAACATTATTGTGAACATTATAGTATTGTAAGAAAACATATAATTACGGATTTCATTAACACAAATGAATTAAAAACGAATCCGTAATAGTCATCAACTTTAATTTGTCAAAATTTAAGTTAAATTAATGCTTCATTTGTAATGAATGATATTTTCACAAATAATAACTCTTACAGCCGATCTTAAGAGACTGTTTGTCAAATATCTTTCAGAAATGTATGAATTAATAATTTTTGATAGATAAACCTTTAAATATCTTTATACCTACATATTTACCAAGAAGTTCGATATAGGATTGTAAATTATTATTTTTTTGTATTTAAATGAAGATAAATAGTAATCTAAATTGTAATATTGAAATTATTTATTTTAGAATTTTTTTAATGAATCTAGATGAAGTGCCTACCTAAGTTTAAGCAAATGTTTACTTCTTCAATCAACAGTTTCATCACATGGTACATTTAAGTTACGTCAACATATAACAATCTTGAGGAGCATATACGTAAACAGGTTTGTTGTATAATAACAAAAAAGGTACTCCTGGTTTAGAGTTTTGTTACTAAAGTTAACTGTACATATGTAGGCCTACACACACTACACATACACATCTGTGCAATCCACCGAGAACCTTCCTTCCAGTCAAATAGAAATTCTGATGATATATAATATTTCGAAATAATTTGTCAAAAGCAATTAAAAATTTGTGAACTGAATACGTTTGCAACACGTTGTTAATTTCTGCGTGCAATAATGAGTAGAGCTAATGTAGACTAAAATTGATTCTAAATTGATTCGTGAAATCTCTTTTTATGAGTAGATTTTCTCCCAATTTTTTGTGAACCTTTTAATTACGTTTGTAAACTATTTTATATGCAGTAACAGAGAAGTAAACAGTTAGAGTTTGATTCCAGATTTAATTATAAAATTGATTACCGAAAGCTGTATAGCATAGGTTCCCAAAGTGTGCGGCACCATTGGGCACTGAAGCCTTCTAGGGGTCGGTGGCGAAATTAATAATAAATACTTTAAATTTTATAATTTTCGTGATTTTGCAATCGGACAGTTTTTCTCTTGCAAAGTGAGTCGTGATCCCAAAAAGGTTGGGATCCTATACTTTGCACACTTTAAAATCATTCCTGCCCAACACTAGTATAGCACTTGTAGGTAATCCCATCCGAGACTTGTTAGCTCCGCTATGAAATGGGTTCTATTTTGGTTGTATCTTTTACGGAAGGATGAATTTTTGCATGTGTGGTTTTATAGGATATAACATGTTACCAGTATTGATTCCATTCACCTTGTAATATCCTAAACTTATAATGATTAACAATATCGAGTCAAGAAACTTTTGGGCTACGAATTGTTGGTGTAACAGAACTGTATTAAAATATTCTCCTTTTGTAGTTCCTCAATTTTTAAATTGTTGGGTGAATTTTTGACCAGTTACATATTTTGCTCTTAGGTACTTTAAGTACACCTTTGCAATCTGATCTTTCGAAGTTTTAGTCATTGGATGTACGTAATTTATATCGAGATATATGGCTTCTGCCTCAGCTGAAAAGATCATTATTATATCAGGTAATTTAAATATCTGTTTATACTTGTTTGTTGCATCATAGAAAGCACATTAACACGCATCAATTTTTGTAAAACGGTAAATTTAGAACTGATAATAATAAATATTTAACCGTACAATAAGCATGTAAGGAATTTGCATAAAATTATTTACACTTATCTCCATAAAGTTTATAATTTCATACCGTGCATCCAATTAATTCCAAATTAAAGTAGGCTCTGATTTCAACGTTTTTTTTTCCTAAATGTTTGTACCACTAACAGTTGTCAAATTATTTTTTCGTGCTAACATAACCCACAACACTTGACAAATGCATTTGAACTTTGAAAACATGAAGCGCAGGATACATTTGTGTATTCAAGTTGAAGGACAGCAATTTCAGTATCCTGCTTTAAGCTTTAGTGTTGTTTTGAAACAAATTAATTAAGTGTTTTGTGCTTACGTTGCACATTTTTAATGTGATGTTATGATCAGATAATATAACACTGACAGTTATTGACAACTGCCCTCTCACTCTTAAACTGCGTACCGCCAACTTTATAAAAAAATTTACAGCTTACTTTATTCGGGAATTCATTTAAAGACACGGTACATTATATTACATCAGAAACAAAATTTAAACTACGCGATGCTCTTGAGTTAACTATTACGTTACCGTATATGTATGAATATATTAGTAAGTTGTAAAAAAATAGAAGGAAATTAATGATTGGAAACTTATGGAGCCAGATAATTAGTGTTTCAGCAGAAACTCAAAATTTATGGGCTTAAAAACAAACATTCTAAATTATTTAAAAAAAATGATGCTACTGCTTTGTAATGAATTCATAATTAATTACTGGTATTAATGTATCTAGTATTTCGATAACCAATGAAAACTAAGCAAACTAAAAAGATGTACTAAATTTTTGAACCCAAACCCTAGCTTAAAACTATAAATTATCATTCCCAACTGTCAATTTACCTTGCTAGAAAAATGTCTCATTTCAAATATGCGGGTTTATAACATTTCATTTTCTTATACATATGTATTAATCTTAATAGACCATTTGTACAGGTTCTAATAACTATTAGAATATTAATATTAATCAGTAATATGTATATATCATTTAATGTGTTAGGTAACTTATGTTTTTGTATTATAAAGGGTGAATATGATTTCGTAAACAAATAAATGCATTTATAGGTAAATTACGACGGTAAAGTTTTAATGTATTTTTAATTTCATATTAGAAAGTAAAAAGAGTTCGAAATTGTCTCGACTTACACGCCAAATGTCTTATTTATTTATTAAATGTAAATTTTAACTAAAATTCCTACCTACTTGTTCATAAAAGTACCGTATGTAGAGCGATGGGCCCAAATAATTAATTTCTAAATCTTAACTTTAAATCAATTATCAGCAAGAGATTGTTTTCAAATTTGAGAAAGACACTTGAACTCATCAAAACTAAATACTTAGTGTTTCCAAAAAAAGGTAAAACAGCTCTTTTTTTCCTAATTAGTTACCTCATTTCAATAATGGCAGTGATATAAAAAAATATAAATTAGGATTTGTAATTAATAGATGGGGGGAATGAGAACCATATGAGGAAAAATCGATATATTTTGAAAAATATAAAGTGTATTTTCTCAACAATTTTATGCTGTTTTGCACAAGAGAAAACCATAAACGTAACTATATCATTCCTGTCATTAATAGAAATGATAATATATTCATTTAAAATAAAAATGGAATTGGTTTTTATTGCCCACATGTTGAGGTAATGAGAACCATGAAAGGAAGCAAACCGACTGCTGCCTAAATAAACTTGTTTTAACAAATAACTGTTGCAGTTAATAAAATAAACAATACACTTTTCTTTCGTAACACAACATAAAATGTAATACTGAGAAAAATACGAAAATAATAATAAAAATACTTGAATATACTTGTTGAAGTATTAGGTGCAAAAATCATATATGTATCTAGCTAGTTTACAGTGTTGTTGTTTTACGGACCCTCGGTATCTTCAACAACATACTTTTATAATATCAAGGATAATAGGAGTCACCTGTGGGTAATAATAACTTGGCTCTCATTATCCCAGATAGCATTAATATTTTAGATATGAAAATTAGAAAAAAAGCATAGATAAACGAGAAACCAAATACTAGAAGCATATATATATAAATATATTAACAACTTAGTAATATGAATTCAAAACATTTTCCAAAAAATATTATCTGACTACTTACTTTTTCGATTAAACATTACGAAAAATAAAAACATAAGTCTTAGTTTGAAACAAGTGCTCACTGTTATTACTACGCATTGTTTTTTGCGATAAATGGATATTCCATGCGTCCTAGGTGGGAAGGGGTACTACTTCACCAAATTTCAATTTTTTTCGTTTGTTACTTATACATAAACTATGCTGGGCTCTTATTGCCCGTAGACTCCCATTACACGACACTCCCCTACAAAATAATACTTGCAAAGGACTAGATTTTTCTTCATTAGTTTATTTAAAACTTCCATCAATAAGTTGTTTATTTATAATATTTAGCAAATATTAGTGCAGGGCAATAATATGATTTTGTCACTTTTGAAAAGCGTTTATTATTTTAATTTTTGTTATTCCTTTATTCGAAAATATTTATGAAATAAACAAAAGCACGTGCCGTTGTAAAATTATTATTTACTATTAGGTACTCTTATCGTATGGTCGGTCAGCACACGCACACTCGTGGGGAGTTGTAGTTCGATTAAACGGGCAGGTGCATTACCTTGATAAAAATTTAATTTAAAAACTGTCGCTGGTTTCCCGGCAGCCGTTTTAATGTAATCCAAAGGTGTAATATTTATTGCATTGGAACGGAAATGGATTATTATTACTAAACTGCTCCTTCATTACGTATTCCCCCGTCGGCTTACGTTTGTTTACCACTGTAAAGCCGCAGCCGAGCGAGCGTCGCGAATTTGTGGACACTTCGAACAAAATTCTGCAAAAGCATTGTCGCAAATTTCTCGTTCGGAGTCGTTTCGTCATTGGTTCGCTTGCGCACCGCGAAATTTTCCTCTTTCACCTTTAAATTACATGGCCAAACTTAAATTATCCTTGCACATATTTGAGAGTGTTTAAATCATTATAATCTGTTTATCCCGCTTTATCTAAACTTTGCTATTTCGTTGGTTAGCAGAAAGACTTTTCCCTACGGAGCAGACCCTTTTCTCTCTACCCTTGTAATTTTATTTTACTCACTCTCCAGTTCGTTACCAACTTTCATTTTTGGGTAACGTACAATAATTTATTCATATGAATAATGAATGTAACCAAATTAATATAGCGTATGCTAATGTAACAGCGTTCGTGTGGTGTACATATATGCACTGTACAAATTCTTGCATTTCTTACATTATGTTTATGTAAGCAATATTTCAGGTATAAATAGTTTAATTTTAATATTCATTATCTACATTACTTGGAAAGCAAATTAGCAGTAACAAAAAAATTCGTTATAATGTAAATATAATTTTAAATTTTTTATTTTATATTTGCATGTTAGTTAATTAGTACCTACCTCAAATAAAGATAGTCACTCTTAATTTTGAAGAAAAAAATTGCTCCTTTTTTGAATACAAATAAATCAATATTAAATTTACAAAATGAGTGGTATACGATTATTTTTTTTCAAGTTGATTTTATTCCGTAAGTTAATTTCGTTTTAATGTTTCTATTTCGATATAGATCTCTCTAGATCCTAGACCTTCCTTAATCTCTTGAAGAACGCCTTAGATCCGGTTTTTCGATCACAATTTAAACAAATTTAATCTTCAGGTTATTCCTATTGCTCCTATAGGAATAAACTAAAGATTAAAGTTAAACTGTATGGAAAAACCGTGTCTTATTCACCTTTTGGAAATAACAGTGAAAATATTTCCAAATATCTTTTTTTAATGTCTTAATGTTTTAAGCGCAGCAAATGATTCTTTTAATCTCCAGACAAAGAACGTAAGGTACTACATTATTACATGAAAATGTAAATCCGCTTATCTCATGTCTCCTAAATAAAATTTAAATTCGAATCTTTACTGGAAAAACTCATGATTCATGCTACACATATTTAATTATTTGTAAATACTGAGCGATCCAAAATTATTTGGATAAGTTGAATTAGAATCTTAGATTGATGTTATTCTGCATTAAATTTTTGACTCCAGTCAAATCTGTGACCTGTTGAAACACTCTCGGGTACTGCAGTCAATGGTCAGCAAGTAATCCCGCGGCACTTGAAATTGCTCGTTATTGCTCATATTAAAGAGTTTTAACAAACCCTTTAAATTTTACTGAAGTTTCAGTATTGACAGATGGTCAAACTAAGACTGGTTTTATTCAGAGCATCCCCTTATTTAATAATTTAATTATTTAATTATTTAATTATTTAATTATTTAATATTTAAATAATTTTGAATCGCAGAGTATACAATATTCTACGGCATAAAAGTTCAAATTTTATATATTACTAGGAAATATACAATATTCATTTGTATGTAGTTAGTATTTACCATTATCAGACTATTCGTTTGAAATTCAGAACGATTGATAACTTTTATTCACTTATTCTTGCATTAAATGAAAAGAGACAGCGTTAAGTGGCAATTAACATTTCATTAAAATTTATTCACGTAGCTGTCCGGCCTTCGGTATCAACACGTTTATCAAAAATCAAAACAAATACTTAATAGTAGTAGGAAATGAAAATTGAATTCCCACATCTGAAACTTTAGATTTAAAAGTATTATTCACGTAGGCGGGCGGCATTACCTCTTACACATTTCAATTGCCTACGAAAGCAGGTGTTACTTCATTCTGTGCAACCGAATATTAATCGTCGAAATTTTCGAATAAGGATGTGTTTACCAATCGATATACCAATTTGGGTAACGTTTCAGAGAATATTTTTACTTAATGCAGATGTATTGAACTGAATTTTGCCCATGAATTTACAGGTGAGTTTGTTTTGTTGCTCGTTAAAAATAGGTGGCGCTTTACTCCCCGACGAAGACAAAATGTGAAACAAGTTTATACCGTAAAAGTTACTTAAAAACTTTGTCTGACATGATTTATTATCGCTTTAAATATTTTAGTTAAAAATGTGCTTTTTAGAGCACAATCTTCAAAGTAAACCTTTCAATAAGTCGGGGGTATTATTCTGTTCTGTATTTCCTCTAAGCGCAAAAAACTTCCCATTGTCTAACTGCAATAAAACGCACAAAAAATCCTCCTTTGTGTTTTTGTGCCTTTTTGGCTGTTCTGTAAGGCCCTAACGCTTCGACTACGACCTCGCTTTTCGTCTTAGTTTGAAGGCTACGGACAAAAACTATTTCCCTGGCTATAATTCTTGCGAGCGAAACGGGATTCCAATGCGCTCTGAGGTGTTTTACGTCCCGCGGTGCAACGTACTTTAAATTACCCTAAAAAAACTTTAAGACGTTCCTCGAAATAACTGTTTCTGACCTATTTGGATAAATAGGTACTAATTTATGACCTAAGTTAAGCGCTTTAATTTATGAAGTGTTTAAAGAAAATCGCATTCATCAAAACGTCCGGAGATTAGTTCGTTTCTGACACTTAATTTATTGCTTATTCAAGACCTATGTGTGTTCCTGCAGAACAAATAATAACTCCCTAGATGCACGTATCAATAATCAACTTTGCGTCGTAACATACTCATTATCATAGCAAATTAATGTTATTATAAAACCTGTTTGCGTTTTTGCCGACGCAAATTTACAGCTATTGGTGATTTATATTATCGATTTCTTACAGTTATAAGTGCACAAACACGTAATTTTGCGCTTCATCCTTGTACGTATTTTATTTACCAGTGCACACCAATGGAATATTAAAGATAAATGGATTACAGCAAGAATTACACCTTTTTAATTTAAATCAGGTGTTACAGATTTCTTACAAATTGTGGTTCATTACAAGAAATATATAATAATTAAAGCTAAGTTGAGTACTTAGGTTGTAATATTTCTTTGTGTTGCAACTATAATTTTTCTTATTGCTTATTAAATTTTATTAATATGATTTAAATTTTTTCCATCGAAATTAATTTATCATTTTTAATAAAAATATTATTTTTGGGAAACATCAGCATTAGAACATACATAAATTTTATTATTTTTTTATTTTTATAAGTTTCGATTGCAAGAAAACATTAGACACTTCTGAATTACTCTCGAATGTCTTCTTGATGCCAATCCTTTGATTTGTTTTATAAAATTTAGTGAAATTACATGTGTCTACAACTACACAACCGATTAATCGGAAAAGCTCTTGGTCAGCTCAGATTTGAAGTTTAATCTTCGTGAACAGGTACAATAAATTGAAAATATAACTTACAGCCTCTATCGCCCAAAAGCCAACACCATATATTCGCGGTATCTAGTAACGGCTCTGTTAACCCGTTATTGGTGGCGTAATCATAAAATAAGTTTTCGTTACTGTAGAATGTAATGTAATTAGTACTTTCCAGTAAAATGAAGTATCACAATGGAACCTATTAATTTATCACCAAATTATTATAAATAGAATGGTGTTTTTTAGAAGAGCAAAACTGCTCTTTTGACTGCAGCAACTACGAAGTTACTTCCGTAACAAAATATTGTTCCATATTGGAGCAGGTTTGACCTGAAGTTTTATGCGAATTAGTTTTTTGGTCCTCCGGCCAGAAACATTGATGTTGCATTCGTCAAAATCGTCCGGAAACAGCCCTATTGACGTACTAGGCCATCAAAAAAATTACCAAAATAATGTTGGCAATATTGGTAATCCGTTTATAACTGCAAATTATCTGTACACCACTTCACAAATATTCCTTCCAATATCTGCTGGAAGATTTCTCAGGTAATAAAGAATTAATTACATGTTCGGCAGCCTGAGTAATGCACGGAAAAAAATATTTTGTTAAGTTACCAACAATTGTGAAGCATCTAACAAGAATTTGGTGTCATATATACGACACAAATTTTATATTGGTACTTCAACTTGAAACAACTGAAATTGTAGTTTTTATTAGTGTCAAAAAGATATTTAACACACAAAGTTTTTTGTTAATGTTGATCACGTCAACCCAACATCAATATTATAGTTTTTAACTACGAATTGGTGGTAATGCATCCACAAATGACATGTTAGTGTTAAAATAATGCAGTAGTACAGTATAATGCATTCACAATGACATGTCGTCGTTAAAATAATGAATTAGTATAGTAAACACAAAATAATAAATATTAATTTGTTGTTGTTCTAAAAATAAACATTTGTTTGTCCAACTATTTCTTAAAAGTAATATTCAAACAAAAGTTTACTGTAAAATGGTTATACCCGCATTTACAACATGTGGTTCTCTCAAGTCAATATTTGTACGAAGATAAACAACAATATTTCAACAAGTTCGGTTGTTGTAAAATTAACAATACGATTTTTCTCCGTGTGTGCGCTGGAGTATCCATTGCACTGAATACATGTAACTTCCCTGGCGCAAACTATTTAGTTTTTTATTTTTGAACTTTTGAAACAATTTAAAATAGGTCGGACCAAAAACTAGTGTGTATCACACTGCTTTGCAAGTGCGAGCACGGTATGCGAAGGCGAGGCGCAGCCGAGACTTCACGAACTGTGCTCACACTTGCAAAATGACAGTTTCTGGCCTAGTGATACAATTACTATTGTTCTTGATTCAGACCTGACTGCTTGCCAGATTATCTACATTTTATGTTAGCATAACATTATTCTTCACTAAAGCAGTGTCTCAGTCAACTAGGGATATGTGCGTCGTATTGTAACACTTCGTGATTAATAGTTTCTGCAAAAACCTTTATGTTAGTACATAATAACTGTATTTTTCGCATTTCATACAGTAACGTATCATATTAACATCCTCAAAATCGTACAGTAATGGGCTACTTTACAACATAGCAACCATTACTGTATAGCAACGTACTAACTACTATTATTTTTCGCCCATCAATAATTGTGACAGTTATTAATGTGAAAGTGATTAGTGTCACTTATAATAAACATTAATAAAATCAATTTTCGCATGAATTGCGAAAAAATAGTAGGTATAAGCAACTCGCTAGAAAAATGTTCTCTAAATTAGTATAGCTTTTAAAGTTACTCGTTCGCTACGCTCTTTCGTACTTAAACAAGCCAAACTCGTTTAGTAAAACTTCACTTTTCTACACTTGTTACGTAATATACTATAAAATACCTTATTTCTACATCACTATTATTATATGATCAACTGATCAAAATGTAATACTCTATAACTGTTGTTTCGCTGCATGGCTTGACAGATTTTCCATGATTAATATTTTTAGTAATTTCTTTCAAGATAGCTCTGAAAAAGCTGCCAAGTAACTATGTACTTAAAAGATATTGTTTTGTTAAAATTTTTATCTATTCATCATCGCAACATTTTAAACGTAAAATGCTGGGATCGTAATTCCCTTTTCAGTAGCCGCGTGTATGCGCTTGTTAGATAAAATTGAACTTATGATTAATCTCGGTGAGTTATTACAGAGGATATAGGGGATGAACGAACTGTAAAAGCTAGCGCTGTCCCTATGCTTAATTACCATGTAATTAATGGCCGTTCGTAATTGCTGACCGCAAAAGAATACATTTATTATAACAGGGTTTATATCGCATTTGGAACGAATTTCATATGAAGTTGTAGACAACGAGATTTATTTTGACCAGTTTTTTACATATTGCTTGGAAGTTCTTGCATTATTGTTAAATTTAAATCGTAATGTTTTGTCAATAATAGGCGAATAAATTTTGAGAATTATTTTCTAATCTATTTTTTGCAGATCTATGATAGCAATTTTTGAAGTAGGAAAGATTAAATACACTTAATGTTCATGAACATAAGTCTGTTGAGTTTAATAGTTCATACTCAAGGGCAGAGATTAACATTAATGTTGAGGGGTGTGGTTTTATTTAATCCGACATATTTATTTACATTATTTATATTGGAACAGTGAAGAGGGCAAATGATTGCGTGTAAATTGGTATTATTATACAACCAGAAATTACAATTTTATCTAACTTATCAACATCTTTAATGCTTAGATTAAGGCGTGTCTAATCTCAGCGTACAAATGAAATTATGTTGTAATATAATAACACGGTTTGTAGTGATCAATTATACACAAGATTCTGTACCGAAGAAGTAAACAAGCGCCTCTATTTTTCTCCCGCTTTTCTTTTCGCGTCCAATTCGATTCGAATTAAGAACATTTTCAAGATTGCACATGTGATTCAGTGTGAGCCAGGCGACTAAGTAGAGAGCGAATCCGTGTAGGTTGGCGTAATTCAGGCTGGTGAATGCAAATTTCCGGCATAAATTCGCCGAATTAAGAATCGCATAATTTTCGGGTAATCTTATTTAGAAAATCTGAAAGTCTGGCCCTGCTCTTAAATTTCTAAGCTAAGCCGCGTTTGCCATAATGGATTAGGGTTGAGCCTTTCGCCTAAGCTAAGTGCGAGACGAATCCACGGCCCGCTGAATCTGACAGTCTAGTCCCCTCCGCTCCTTCTGGCCCCTCGAACACTCCATAAGCCTGACCCTAATCTGGCTAGCTGACAGCTCGCCAGCTGCTTACACGTAGGGCTTGTATCAGACGTATACTCTTCTCGTTATTTATTACTTTTTCCTCTCCGCGTTTAATATGTTTTTAATTTAAATCCTGCTTTGCATGCATGTAAAACAGATTTAACGTATTATTTTGCTTCATGTTCAAAAATACTTTTCTTGGTTGACGTAATACGTAATGATTATGTTTCATATAATTTGACACACTTAAAAAACATTGGAGAAACATTTGATGACGTTACTTTTCTTTTACATTCTTAGGCTGGGTATTATAAAGACAAGTTAGCTTTAACTATCGGTATTCCCATGGTAACAATTGTGAACACAATTGTTGTTATGGCAATAAACTGGGGATTAAAGTTAACTTACATATATAATAACGAGCCTTAGAGTTACACATTATTAACTAAATTAAGGGGGGTAAAATGTTTTAGAAGAAGAATGTAATTCTTTGTTATATTTTCATTGCTGTTAGCAATGGTAACCTTCGTAATTTCTATTTCCGAAAAGATGAATTTAAATATCTCTAAAGATGTTTCCTTTAAATATGAATTTAAGAAACCGATATGAATTTGTAACAGCAGTTACCAAATGTTATAGGCGTATATATTTTAAATTTGGTGATTCAAGATTAATTATAGATTTGTGTTTTTTGACAAAAATTACTGACAAATGCAGAAGTTAATACATATTGACAATTTCTCAATTGCATAGGTTTCAAACAAGTGTTCTACAGTGGTCATATCCCTCAGTAAAGGAATCGTATAGAATTCTATATTTTTTAAAAAGTGAAGATTCTATAACTGGACTGACTGTTTAAGAAGTGTCGGACTTTTCACACTTTATATAAAATAACAAATCAATAAGTAGAGCATAATAACGAAGATGCCTAGGACGATCTGATCAGCAGAATGTGTAAAATGGTCTGTGTTGTTTGTTTGGTCTGTGTTGGTCTGAAAAATAATAATTATTGAGAAGTGACAAGAAAAAGAAAGGATGAAGAAGAACGTACAGCTAAACGAATAATAAATAATTATTATTATTTATTCTGAACAACGTATCTACAGCGAAACATCAATAAATATATTGGTTTCTCGAATTCTTATTATTATTATAACAAATTTAACGCTAATCTTTAACGGTTGAAAAGTTGCTTCAATTTGAAAACATATTCGTTGTCTGTATATTTATTTTCATAATAATTTCTTCAAGAGTTGAAACTAAAGAGGAGTTAAAAAAAATTATAATGAGTATAACATGTTTGGATATGCTTTTGACGATATAACAGTGCTTTCCAAAAAAAAGTTTGGTGTGTTGTTTAACTGTTATACGCAGATCTAGAATGCTGATATAACTTCAAAGAAGGTCAGTTTAAATATACATAAACCTGTTATTTTATATTTTTTTAGTTCTGACAGTAAGAATTTAGTATCTAATAACTTTGGCTTAGTATCTAATAACATTTGTTTTTTTAACTAAACATTCCAAGAATGAAAGCAATATTAAAGAGTTTGCATTATGATACTTTTATACGAAATTCTTTGCTTTAAGATACTTCCAGATAGGGGAATTTTGATCAAATCATTGCGATTTTTAGATTGTTAATAAAAGCGGTATTAAATTTTCATATAATAATAAAAAAATATTTATTATAGAAGCAATATTTTATAAACTATTTCTTAATGGAATTGCGTCGGCTGTCTAAACTAAGCTTTTCTTGCAACATAAGCGCAATGGTTCTAGCCGGAGATGTGTTAAAGCCATGGGTTATTCTTGTGTATTGGAGGCCGCTGCCCTCTTTGTGATGGCCTCCGCATATATATCATGGCTGCCTATGATTTGTATACACCCAAATATTTCAATCTAGATCAATCGTGAATTAACAGTGGTAAAAAGCGACGCCGGCAAATCAGCGCAGCCGGAATCGATCTAAACAAATTTAAACGGTACACGCATGTGCGCCAACGATAAGATTATCGTCCCCGTTTTATTTCGCATAAAGCACAAATATTTAAATGCCCCTACTTGCGCGAAAACTGCCCCAAACAAGCGATTATAAATAGCTGTTTAATTTGGCTAAACGTTTATCCAGTCATAAACTAGATGATTATCTGACGTTGCCTGTATCCCATTGTGTATTTTATTCACGTCATTTGTACTGTATAATGATCAAACTTTTTTTCCGTACAACAGGTAGGTCCTTAATATGACCTCGTCCCGAAACACGTTCGATGATTTTATCAGGATATTTAGGCACAAACCCAAATGTTTTCATATTATCGAAATTAAATTAGTTCTTTTAACGAACGCAAACCGACTTTTATAACGTAAATCATATAATTAATACGTATCACATAAACGTCACACTTTCATCGTCGCTACATAAATTACACAAAACAAAAAATTTATGGAGTAATTATTTTAACAGATCCAGCCTCTGATAGAACGCACTGATAGTGTAGAGGCGATAAAATGATCCTCTTTAATTATGTTATAAATCTACGTCAAACAAACCAGAACACAATATCTGGCGGTTAACCTACAATAAAGATGAAATGTTAAATTTTAACCTTTTTGTTTCTGCGCGGCTTGAAGTTTTAGCCATGTTTTTATTTATATGATTCTTTATGATCCGTAAAAGGATTAACTTTTTTCCTGGCTTGAGATTTTAAATGGTATGAATAAAATACACAAATCTGAGAAAAGAGTTTAAAGAATAATATGAAATTCATGTTACGGATGGAAGTAAAAATAACGGAAATGAACTTAGGGTATTCAAAAGTGTGAAGCAATGCTATTTGTATGCAGGATGAATTTAACAATATTGTCTGCAATTCGGTAATTTGCAGCACCGTGAAGAATCCTAAATTCGATTTAATTCTAAATTTTATGGGCTCAAATGCTTTAAAGGTAATGCCAGCATAGAATAAATTTAATAAACATAATAACTTGAAAAATACAGAACATTGCTTTTTGTAATTAATTTGCTTAAATTTTATAACAAATACTCCTGGTTACGACATAGTTTACTGCATCTCTAATGTATTAAATACTCGGTGCAGAAAGAGGACATGAGATATTAAAGCTATTGTTAATTTTTTCCCTTAAGGATTCAAATTCGGATTCTTTGTCTACAGGTCATTTTTCACATTTAAATACTTTACTCGCTTTACAAAATAGCCTAAGATCTACAGTGACATTCATAAAGTTCGTAACAAACGGGAAATTTTTTTATTATTTATTTTTTGGAAAAGTTTTTATTGGGGTTAGTTTGTGCATCAATCAAAATGAAAATCAAGGTATTCACATCAACTTCATCATTCATAATTTGGTTGGAAACTTGAAAAATCTGTCGCCAAAAATGAAAAATTGCGGTAGTTCGAAAAGTATTCATGTCTTCTTCAAGATTTGTTGTACGCAAATAAAATTAAGTATAATTAACAAGCTGGATGCCTTAAAAAAGTATTTTACAACAATTACAAGCAAAAATCACGTTTATTTGAAATTTTACTTTATTTTGTCATAATATTAAGATTTTCTTACAAAGTAGTGAAAATTAAATGTTTTCTCATTCTTTGATCTGTGTTCATTAAAAAACATACCAATGACATAAAAATATTATTTCAGATAAGATGTATTTTCAGGAAATAAGTAATTACAGCCTCGGCTAATTGCCACGATTGTAAACAACTTGTTCGTTCTTTAAAACTTCACTTTTCGTCTTAAATAAATAAATAACTTTTTATTTAATAACAACAAAGAAGAAAGCAATTAAAGATTATAAAACAGTGACAAACATGAGTAAATTTTATATTTCAATGTGTCTACCTCCCCTTTCTATGCATAAAATAGTTCTTACATATAATTCTCTTTGAACGTTTATGAGGTACTCTCGAGGTATTTCAGTTGCACACTGCCGATAGTTTCTTCCAAGTGCGGAATATCTCGAAAAGGTCTGTGTTTATAAACATTATTTTTCAAAAATCCCCATAAAAAAAATCACACGGGGTACGATCTGATGAGCGCGCAGGCCATGGTATTTCCGAAAACCGCCCTATCCACCTATTTGGAAATAATCTATCCAGCCAGTTTCTTACGGGCAAGGTACTATGACAGGGTGCTCCGTCTTGTTGAAAGTAAATCTTTTGCCTTTCTTCTAAAGTAAAATTTTCCAACACATTAAAAAACTCATTATTTAAAAATTGTAGATATCTTTCAGCTGTTAAATTTTCTCTGAAGAAAAACGGGCCAATAATCCTATTATTAAAAATTCCGCACCAGACTTTACTTTAAATGAATACTGATCGTTTGTCTCAATTGTAAAATGGGGATTGTTGTCTGCCCACCATCTACAATTTTGCGATGAAATAACTCCATTTGAACTAAAAGTCGACTCATCACTTATTGGAAAATTTTTCAAACAGCAGATTTCATGGCTACCGTTATTACGCAACACCACTTTTCATTTATTGGGCTTAAAATTTGCATGTTTTAATAAGATCAAAAATAAGCAATTAATCTACTATAGACAACATTTTTGCTCGAAAAAGTCACACTTACACTTTTATCTTTTAAATTACATCAAAAATAAACGGAAACACATTATTTTTATTTATTAAAGTGTAATGTACCAAAGACGTGTTTTTTAACGCGAATTTTCAATATTTCCTGAAAATACATCTTATCTGAAAAAATATTTTTATGTTATTGGTATGTTTTTTAATGAACGCAGATCAAAGAATGAGACAACATTTAATTTTCACTACTTTGTAAGAAAATCTTAATATTATGACAAAATAAAGTAAAATTTCAAATAAACGTGATTTTTGCTTGTAATTGTTGTAAAATACTTTTTTAAGGCGTCCAGCTTGTTAATTATACTTAATTTTATTTGCGTACAACAAATCTTGAAGAAGACATGAATACTTTTCGAACTACCGCAATTTTTCATTTTTGGCGACTTAGATTTTTCAAGTTTCCAACCAAATTATGAATGATGAAGTTGATGTGAATACCTTGATTTTCATTTTGATTGATGCACAAACTAACCCCAATAAAAACTTTTCCAAAAAATCAATAATAAAAAAATTTCCCGTTTGTTACGAACTTTATGAATGTCACTGTATGTTTTACTAACATCACTATTGATTGTATTCATATTTATTTTATTATTTATGATGATTTGCAGTAGACTAGTAATCGGTGGCGGAGTTCAATTTAGTTTCGTCTGCCAGGTGTTACTGCATTAGTAATGTTTGTGACTCGACACTTCCGTTCCTCTAAAAATAAGGATGTGTCCTTTTCCTTTATTTTAGAAACGTCACCTTATTAAAGCGAAGCTAACAGTATAAGTACATAAAACACTTTTTGTCAGTTCCAGTCACTTGACTAAGGGCCGGTATTATAGCATTAGTTTAAACTGCAGTTTTGCAGTTAAACTTCAGATTTTAAGATATCCCCGTTTTATACCTGTTGATGACGATAGCTTCTAAGTTTAGACGATTGGTTGAAGAGAAGATTAAACTTACTATTAAAATAAGTGAAGTTAGTTTTGATGGAGTTTTCCTCATTTTGTTGTCTAACTTGTCTTTAATTTCACACTCATTAGTCTGAAAATGGATTATTATCATTATACTGATCTGAAGTTTTACCTTTAGATTTAATTGCACTTTTACACTCATGCTATAATGCCGGCCCTCTAAGCGTCTAGGAGAAGAAATTCTGTCACTGTCCAGCAGCCAGCATCATTTAAATTGCTTTAGGCCCGGTTTATCAATCACAAGTTAACTTTCAGTTTGTTCCCATAGTAACTACTACGAAGACAACTGTTGTTATGGTAATTAACTTTAACTTAGAGTTAACTTGTGTTTGAAAAACCAGGCCTTAATGTAGTAAGGAAGTTCATGAAAAATACGTGAACCTTAGAACAAAGACGCATAACGTGTATATGCCAGTTCGTAAAACGAAGAGTTGGTGAACTCAAAGGAAAAAATACGTTGGAGCATCGTCACCTTATTTTCAAAACCTTCTATGTCCATTTTCTTCAAAAATGAAGTTCTTTACAACTTTGGATCCAATAAAGTCTAACATTAGGCTTTATTATAAAGCCTATCATTAGGTTTGGTGAACAAGACGCACAAACTTCTTCAGACATGTAACACGCGAAAATAAGAAGTTTATTCATTCCAAAGTTTTTAAACCCTCATGTTTGTAAAAATGTATTTAGGTGGTTTTGAAAGTAAGGTGACGATATGTGCTAAAGACAATGATTACAACAATCAGCTATTGGAATATAAGACCACTCTATTGCAGTCTTTGTGATTAATACGCTTAATAAAATATATTTTCTCTCTTGTATGACTAACTACAGAGATCTAAGTATTACAGATCAATTTACAGACGATATACATATTATATACAGGCTGAGTAAAAAAAAACGCTTACGCGAATAGCGTCGATATTTATTGTCGGACTTGAGCGGTCAAAAAATCAAATGAATTGACAGGAAAAACTCTACAATATACCCTATCTTGCGTCTTTAATACATTTAAGACAGCTGCATGATAGCTGTCAACGTTTGTTTTTTAAATGCAAGCACTTATTTTTTCAAATAATAGAAAAATAAAAATAAATAAATAAATTATTAACATGAAATGATGTAATAAACAGTTGCTGAACAATAAATGATATCTGTTTTACAGTAAATAAAGTAGTGTCTATAATAAGGCTGGGAATTATATTCGAATTATTCAAATATTCGAATATATGCGCACTCTCTCATTTCGAATACGTTCAAATTTAATAATTCGAATTTTCAAATTATGCGAATAATTCAAATAATTCGAATTTTCAAATTATTCGAATAATTCAAATTATTCGACTACATAATTCAAATAATTCGAATGTTCAAATTATTCGGTGAATTGAAAAATTCAAACTAACAAATACTAACATAACCCACCTGACCTGAATTCGAATGTCAAATTTAATAATTCGATTATTCGAATATGTTTTGTAACCGCTTTTCTAGTTGCTTTGACAAACAAAGTTAATAGAATCGTATTGCGCCACTCGGAAGAAAGCATCCCTGCCATCTTTGATACAACAATGTAGACCCTTTTTTTTTTAGGAAGTTATCTATTTTGGTCGGGTGTTACGCCTTACAGTATTTCACACATCATTTATTCGCAAAATATTGTCCAGAAATGATGTTTACAAATACTTTAAAATGAAAATGATAAAGTACAGTGTAAATTTTGCCCGTACAGTGCAATTTCTATTTCATTATTCGAATATTTATTTAAATATTCGAATTATTCGAGTATTCGATTTATTCGAATTATTAGAATTAATGCGATTTATTTGGGTTTCAAATTTCTGTCTTCGATGAAGCTCGAAATCAACACGAAATCGAATTTCAAAATCAATAACTTCAATGAATCTCGAAATAAATACGAAAACGAAATTTGGTCAATCCTGATCTCAGTGAATTAATGGGATTTATTTGAATTATTTGATTTATGGGAATTAATTCGATTTATTCGAATTATTCGATTTATTCGAATTATTCGATTTATTCGAATTATTCGATTTATTTTTTACTTTTCTTTGTTGTCAGATAGTTCAGTTTCTTGCAGTTTATAAAACTGAAAATATGAACAATAAAAATAGAATAGAAATAGAAAAATAAATTAAACATGCAAAAATTATCTAAATTAGTTACATCTAAGTTACATCTTTTTAGTTATTTAGTTGTTGTTCATATTTTCAATTTTATGAACTAGAAGAAACTAAATTATCCGACAACACAACACTTTTTTGTCAGCTGTCGTCGTTTGTTTGCCTATGTGGAAATATTTATAGACACTACATTATTTACTGTAAAACAGGCATCATTTATTGTTTAGCAACTGTTTATTAAGTCATTTCATGTTAATAATTTATTTATTTTAATTTTTTTCTTTTGTTTGAAAAGTGTTTATTGCAGCACATCATTGAACGCAAAAAAAAAGTTCTTTCGAAGTTTATTACAATGTTATATCACTTCATTTAAAAAACAAAAATTGACATCTGTCATGCATCTTAAATGTTAAATATTAAATAAAGACGCAAGATATTGTATATTGTAGAGTTTTTTCTGCCATTTCATTTGATTTTTTAACCGCTCAAATTCCATAATAAACACCGACGCTATTCGCGTAGGCATTTTATTTGGACTAACCCTGTATGTACAATGGAAACCATTAAAATCGTTACTTCTACACACTAACCTTGCCTTTATGGAAACAACGGGTCTCGTTGCAATTGCAATTGGTTTGGGTCCTCCCATTCATTTTGCCGCCACTGTACATATAAGCATAAGTCAAAAAGCATGTATCGTAATTGTTGGTACTGATATAAAATCTTCCTCGTAATTATTAACTTTCCGTGTCGTCATCCTGATTAGATTACAAAGGAAAAGGCTCATTGTCTTAATAGATTTTCTGTAATGCGGGCATTTTGTTGATTATACTTTCATCGCTTAGTGTGTCCAGGGAGAAATATTTTCGTGAAATTTTAGCTATTGATTCATTTGTCTTGACAATTATTTTTTATCTACTCGAAATCAGCGAGGAAGAGAGTAAAGTGGGAAAACTTATACAAATTATTATAGTCAAATCAATCTACTGTCTTGTTATGCGGAAAGTCGGTCATTTTAATCCAGTGTTAATATACATTTTAAAATAGAATATAGGACTTACAAATTTTATTAAAAATTATCTGAAAGAAGTCTAATTTTATAAATGTATAAAATATTAGGAAAAATTTTAATTTAATGAAGGAAGAAATACTAGAAGAACCAAAACTATGTCTATTAGCTACGTTGGATATCTTGAAGCAAGGTTTTCTATCGCTGATGCCTTTCCCGTGGTTTACTTCTATCACCGTGATATCGACGAGAAAATTATTTACTGAACGAAACGGGTGATGGTTCTGTGCTATAATATGCACTATGTGGTAGCAATTCCAGTCCACCGAGTTCTTCTAGATTTCGGCGACTTCTTTCTTTCCTGCTGGAGAAGTGTGAGTTTTTTTCTTTTCGAGCAGTGTGGTATATCTTTCACGTAAATTTGCATACATTCGATCCAATTGCTAGCGGTGCAATTCAGCATTACTCGTTCAGCTTACTCGTTCAAATACTAGTTCAAAATGGATAACACGCTCGTAATTCCACCAAACACAGGGCATTATCTTTGCTTCGAAACTTTTACATTTTAAGACAAGTATTGTGGACCAATCTCGGTTTAATCACTGATTTGATCTATTGGGATTACAAAAATAAATCCTTTTTTTTATCACTAGTTATAATTCTTTGGAAGAACCGCTGATCCTGAGAGTTAGCAAGCAATTCATTGAGATACGTATATGCTGCAGTGCCTGTTCCTCTAGATCTTTCTCTGCTTACCTTCCCTAATTTGCGAGCATGACGACTTATGGTTCCTCGTGAAGATCCAAGCTTTCGTGACAACTGCCGCTTGCTGATGGCTGAAGATGCCTCAACAATTTGAAGAAGGGCCTCCTGATCTAAAATTGTTTGTCCATTCTAGATTTTTTTATATCAGTTTTGCACGTTGCGATCCGAGATGACACCCTGTCTTTCCACCTCACGTAATATGTGAGCAACATCATATTACCAAAATCTCTATTGTATTCTATCTTTCTGCAACACTTGTCAGTTTAATGTGTGACATGTGATACTTTAGGGCTTTTCTTTCCTTCCTTTTTTTGTTATTTAATAGACGAGGAATCGGGTTCTGGAATACCCCTCGTACCTCTAGGCATGAACTGCTAAGATCATATTGCCAACTCTACTAGAATTTAACCGAACACGAAGGAATTCCACGTAGAACCAGTTAATTTGACATTGCAGCGCGACCTAATTGAAATGATATAGAACTAAAATATTTTTAGAATTCGTTATTGAAACAGTAATAATAGACAGTAATAATAAAAGAAATTAATTAAAATTATAATAGTTTTTTGAGCAATGGAAATAGTCAAATTGACATTAAGTTCTGAGGTTTGGCATTTTCATTATGATACGTGAAGTTCTATCAATTTTCTGATACGTGCTATATTTTCTGTATTCAGTTTGATTCGATTACAATAAGCAAAAGAAGAAACCAATTGCAGTTGTTTTTGGGAGTTTATCAATTCCAAAATCTACTATGCGAAAAAAACGAAAAAAAAATTTCCACCCTTTGACAAGAAATTTCTGAGCTGTAGATTGTTGAAAATGGAAGACATTCTATTTTTTTCAGAGAATTTGTGATTCAGTCTAAGTTTTGATATAATTTGTGAGATGTGCAAGAAATGGAACCAAATCTGAAGATAAATTAAAGCAGATTGTATGCGTACTACATATGAGATTGCCGACGGCTGCTGATAAGTGGAAAAAATATCTCTGAAAAATCTTCTAAATATATGCTTTCACCTTCTCATAAGTCGTTGCAGAAAACAATGAATTAGAATATTAACTAAGTGACTACCGCCTGCCCCCCTCTCCTTCTGTCCTATTCATTAGGTTTGACCTGACCTCATTGATCTATTAGTTATTTCTCTAAATTGAAAAATTTGAGAAATTTTTTTCAAATAATGAAATAATAAATGCTGCGAATTAGTGTTTGTTGCCCAAGGTGGCTAGTTTTATTTGAAGCGTTTCCAAAAAATTTATAAGTTTGAATATGTTGAATAAATTATATGTGATAATTCACCTGTTGTGTTGGAAACTTATCAAACTTTCCAAAACAAAATACATTTTAAAATTTAAGCAACCAGAACTGAAAGAACTTTGAAGGCTGTAATTAATGATTAACTGCAACCTAGTTTCTTAATTGTTGACAGTTTGGTAAACTAATAGATAGTTGTCGTTTTAAAATATCTTTGGCCCTCTGGAGTACAAATTAATACCGAAAATAATGTGAATTGGTTTACGTGAAAGTTACTGTTAAAATGTTAACCTTCCAATACTACATAATACACTTGATTCTGAAATAAGATTTTATTGTAATAATATTTTTATATGCGTACTGTCAAAACAAAGGTTTAATTTCTAGCGTCTAAAATTGGTACTACTTAAAGAACAATTGATGACCCATTTATGTAAATAGATTCTCGAGTTCCACTTATCTGCCACCTACATTTGATGGAAATCTATGCTAGATTTATTTACGCCACGTACATTTTAATTTACAGTCGGTTTGTATATACCACCTAGCAACTAATTTAAAATTTATGTAAGTGTTCAACTACCTACCGCGTCGCGATACGCTAGGCGAATAACTTATTAACGTTGCCTTATAAAAGAGGTGCGAAACAGGCGCCCGATACTGCAATTTTTATTCCGCACACATTTGAATAATCGTAAATCTTGAACGTTCCTTTGATTGCCTATTGTGTGGTCTAATACTGGTATTTGTTTGACAGTAAGCGTACTTCTAGGCCTGCAGTCTTTAAATATTTTTGACTTCGTCATACTAAGTAGATAGAGTTTTATTGATGGTACTTAACTTACATACTTAATTGTGTTCTATTAACATTATAAATTAGTTATTTAAAACAAATTATCATCACTTAATTGAACATTTAATCTAATGTTTGTTTTTTTTTGTTACACAGATTATTTTTATCCATATCAAGATTTAAAGCAAATTATCATTAGTTAATTAAACAATTGATTCTAACGTTTGTTTTTTTTTTATTACGCAGATCAGATTTTATCCATTTCAGCCATTATTAAAAAAAAAGACATTATAATGAGACATTAATACTCGCTGTAGAAAAGCTTTTTTATTTGATAATAATTACTGTAATTCATTCGCTTGTTCGTTTTTAAAATGTAGCTTTGCAATTTCGCATTTGAATTTCAAATTTATATTTGGCGGTTATATCTTTTGTACGTCGGAGTGCCTAGAAAATCCGATGACTATCTACGAGTTCAGCTATCCACCGCTAGTTGCGCAATTCGATTGGTGTCGCCCTCAGCGGATTCTAACGTGTACTACCTGGTCCCTGCTTTCTATCTCCATCGCACGCGATCAATAAGGACGTTCTGTTTCGAATTGGCGGCGCTTTGAAATTCGAGCTGGCGCGGCTTTCTGTTACATTAGAATCGCTTCTAAAGACGTTTGTTAAACCTCTTCTACAGAAGACATCTAGGTTGATTTTAATTTATTTGATTGTCAAATATGATTAAACTTTTAATTTTGACATTGAAAATAAAACTTTCGAGACATGATAGAAAATGGTCGTAGTAATTAATTATCTTAAAACTAGAAAATGTAAAATTTGGTTACTATCACGATCTTTTTTATGCATATACAACCTTCCTATCAATATTATATTAACAAATGTGAGTGGCATATGTATAAAAAAGATCTTTCAGTGAATTACAGGTTAAATATAAGTAATGTAGGTAGTACAAATGTAAAAACATAAATATAAAGTATGTTCCAATTTATTTCATAACGACTCAACGTATATCCCTAACATTTAAAATGTTTTC
This sequence comes from Dorcus parallelipipedus, assembly GCA_958336345.1. Classification (NCBI taxonomy): domain Eukaryota; kingdom Metazoa; phylum Arthropoda; class Insecta; order Coleoptera; family Lucanidae; genus Dorcus; species Dorcus parallelipipedus. The sequence goes on along the minus strand of OY284482.1, from coordinate 8,197,887 downwards.
ACGTTGAAATTTTGTTCAGTATAAAATGAAATTTACTTGTTTAAACGATTAGGGTCACATTCAAGAGACAGAAATATCGTGAAAATGTCATAGAGCAGTAATTAATTTATAAGGATTTTAATAATGATCTTGCCATCAAGGCAAACTGTACTTGTCTTAATTCTAATTAATAGATTCAAAATAATTTCTGTTTATAAAATTTCTTTAAAAGTGTATCTAAATCCATAAGAATTTTAACTTTCAAGGAAATTAGAAGTACTAGTTTCTTGAATGAAAAGTTCAGAAATGTAACTTAATGTTATAGACGAAGCAATTTAGTAAAATTAAGTTAACCAATAGATTTAATAATTATATAAAGAATTACCTTAAAACATGAAAAAATGTGACGAGGTAAATACAAAAAAAAATAACTAAAAACAATTTTTAACAGTAATCGTGAATATTTGTTTTATACATTTATTTTATTATACCATATGTATTTGCCTAAAATGCCAATGTGCGTTTTCAACCTTCTTACACTGGTGTCCTAAGTAAATATCATTTCGAATATTTTAATATACGAGGCTTGTGCCGTAAGTAATGCTTGTTGGTCTAAACTTTCCTTAAATGAAGAAGTAACATAGAGAAAAAAACATATGCAGCATTTATTCAAACCTTAAGCTACAAAACACTATTTTTCAACATAATGTCCTTCCCTTTCTAAACATCTGTGCCATATTTGAACCCATCGCATTGCTCAAATCCAGTTTGAAGAAAGAATTGTCCGTATTTTTCATTCACTGTTCTACAGCCAATTTTATGTCCTCCGGTGAGTGAAATCTGATTCCTTTTAAATTTTTTTGGACGGCGCGATGATGTATGACACCATTCCCTTGATTGATTTTTGGTTTCTGAACTGGATCATACGTAGAGACCCAAGTTTCATCTCCAGTCTCTACATTGTCAAAGACAGATGGCCCATGTTCCCCGAGAGAGTGTATGAAACCAGCGCAAATCTCCATTCTTTTTTCTTTGAGTTCATTGGTTAACTGAACCCATATCGTGCACATACCTTAGACTATCTAAAATCACGAACACTGTTCTCCACAACTTTGTGTCCACATCCCAAAGCTTTAACAATATTCTGAACCATCAATCTTCACGAATAATTGCATCCATATTCCTGATCGTGGTTTATATTATATATTATTATTATATTTAAGTGGTTAAAATAAGTAAATGATCAACATTTGAAACAAAACAAAAGAACAATACAGAAGTTAACATTAATAATGCGTCGCCCCGCCGCGATGCTCTATGCATTCCCTAACGCGTCGTGGCATTGAGTTGATGAGGTTATCAATTTCCTCCTGGGGTATTTAATTCCATAACACCTCTATTTGGTGTCGGAGCTCTTCCAAAGTCTGTGGAGGACGAATTAACTGCCGATAATATCCCAAACATATTCTGCAGGGGATGTGTCAGGAGATCTTGGAGGCCAAGGAAGAAGGGTAAATTCAGCTTCTTCAAAACAAGCCATAGTAACCCTGGCAATATGCGGTCGGGCATTATCTTGCTAAAAAACATTGTTTGGTAATATGTGAAGATACGGAAGAAGATGAGGCTTTATAATATCCGCAACGTATCGTTGAGCATTCATGGTACCCCTAACAAACACCAAGGGTGATCTACTACCATACCCAATTGCCTCCCACATCATAACTCCAACAGTTTGGTTTACATAGCGTTTCACGAAAAACTGTTGATGTCGCTGTTCTCCACGTCGTGTCCTAACCCTTATCCGACCATCGCTCATACCCAAGCAAAATCGGGATTCGTCACTAAAGACCACCTGATGCCATTCTTCATCCCATTGTAACCTTTCTCGGCACCACATTAACCGTTGCCTCTTGTGATCAGCGGTGAGTGGTAACACAAAGTGCGGCCGGTAAGATATGAGCCCAAAAGATCTTAATCGCCCGTAGATGGTTCTAGTGGTTACCCTTCTGCCTTCTTCTCCAAACCATTGGTCTGCCATCGAATGGGTCCGTGCTTCTTCCGACACGGTTAAAAATATTCTTGTTAGAATTTGGCCGAGTGTATTCGCACTAACCCGACGGGATTACGGCCTTCATTATCACGGACCGGACACGGCAATCGACCTTTAGGCGACGGTCTTGACATGCTGTTGTTTGTCGGGGCCGCCCTGAACGTCTGGCTCGTTGTTCTCGTCCTTCCTTAGACCAAACAAGATAACAGTTCGCCACAGCTGACACCGTTCTGTTTAAACGGGCTGCAATTTGGCGAAGAGATAAACCCCCTTCTCGAAGGCCCACTACTCGACCGCGCTCAAAATCACTTAATTGCCTAAAATTGGGACGCCGACGAATTCTGGGCATTTTAAGCAATACGCCAAACACGTCAAAATGACATAAATCATCAACTGACCCCCACATATAGCGCCAACTTCTTCAACATAAAAGATAAAAAAAAAATTTGCTGGAACTACTGAAGAACTAGAGATAAATCTTTAGTCAATGTTTATTTTGGTCACCCACAACTCATATACAAAATTTGGTTGAAAAATAATAATTTATTCTTGGTGTTCTTTTACTTTTGTCAGTCAGTATACTTTTAAACGCCTTTCATGAATTTCGCAAGGTGAATAACCTTCTCTTTCTAAAAACTCTATTACAGCTCTTCGTTTTAATTTGCCGTACATATTAAAAATAGTTTTAAAGGCCTATTTAATTCACAAATAACATAAGAAAACATGAAGTGAGCAATACCTTCCTAGATTATTCGGTTTTTACAGATCAGCAGACAACAATTAAGTACAAGTTTCGTACAGGATTCTTTAAAAGTACGAGGTAATTTTAATTGTTCGCGAATTCTTCATTTACTAATACATACCTGAAACAAATGGACTTGCTAATAAATAAATAAAAATAATAAATAAATAAACAAAGAGTGTTACAAGTTAACTTGTAGCTGCTATAAGCGTCCATCGTTTGCTTCTTGTAAAAATTTGCAAGAGAAAGTTAATACTAGAAAATTGCTCGTAACTTGACGTTCAAGATCATCACACCAAACATTAGCTTTGCAAATTATTAATTACGTATTTGTCTGAAGAAAATAGTGTGTCTGAGGAAAGCAGACTGAAGAAATTCACCACACAACCGATAGGGATTTTTAATGTGCCAAAGATCGTACATACATATTGACACGAGACCTACGGTTTTACGTCCTATCTGAGAAAACGGCGTGTTTTTGGATTTTCATCCGCAATTAAAAATCCTACCACTCCGCCCCGCGTTGGGATTTGCAAAGCTGCGGATCATCCAGGGGGCTAGAATTATTGTCATTGATACAGTTAATGCAAGAACTCTTACCCAGACATCACAATCAGTGTTTGGAGTTTTGCAGTGACTTGAATTTCGTTGATTAAATCGATAAATTCTGCGAGAAACTTTGATAAGTGACAAGACCTATTTTTGTCTTAATAAACATGTCAATCAAAACAGCGGGAATTGAGGTGTTGTTATATCCTACTAAATTCACCACATGATGAGGCTATTTCTACAGAACATGTGATTGGCTGGTATTGAAAATAGTAGCACGGATAATTTTAAGTTAAGAATGCTATACAAAGAAGACCCCTAATATGTAGTTTCAATAGAATAGACAAATAACAACTGATCATTAAGGTCCAGTTGTACAATTCCGACTTAACTTTAAACTAAAGCTTTAAACAACAATTAATTGTTGAAATAAGCGTTGTGAAAAGTTTAAGCTTGAGCTTAAATTTAAACTAACATTGTACAACTGGTCCTTAAGCTCATATTTAGGCGAAATAAACTTATCTCCCAGATTACTCGATTTAACAGCTTCATATTTCATTTTTTGTGAGGCTATTTAAAGGTAAAATGTGCGTCGATAAGCCAGATTGTGGATCAACTCAGACAACGCTCGCCAAGAAATCGAGAATCTATAAGATGATTCGTTGAGTATATTGATTCAAATGACATGAAATAAGGAGCGTTAGAGCCAATCGTTTTTCCTATATTATTTTCATACATTGATAAAAAATTAAAATGCCTGCTTTTATGTACGTCTAATAACCATAAATCTCAGAGAGTTTTCAACTGACTGCTCTAGAGCAACGTCAGTATATCTCCATCTTAACGTCATGTAATAACATGGGATGGAGATGCTCTCATAGTGCTCTGGAACAGTTAGTCGAAAACGCTGTCAGTGACAACTTCGCCATCATTTTGACTCAAGCTTGTTCAGTACCAATGCGTGCAATCCAAAAATGTTAAAAGTACATTAGGAAATTATTTACATCATTGAAAATTCAATTTTGGACTAAACTTTAACAATTTATGAAATTTTGTTGCTTTCAATAAAAGATAGAAGTCGATATTTTTAAAATTTGTGCAACAATTGGACAGATAACTTACATATTATTGATTGATAATTTTTAAGAAGATACGTGTCCTCTTAGACGCATGTAGAAAGATGTTCGAAGTAAATACATTTGCAAACTCATAAAATATACCGAATATTTATAAAAGTGTATAATTTTTCTACATTACATAAAGTCTTGAAGAAACATTTCGCATTTCTCAACTAGAAACTGTTTCGACCTCGACTTCTTAGGATCGCCTAATTAAGTATGTGCTTGTTTGCGTGACCTATTTTAACCTTCTAGACACCTATGTGAAATTCCTTCATGATTTCCTACCATCAGAATTTTACGACAGCTTTTTTTATGGAGCCATAAATCTGAACAGACGTGTTGCAGTTGTTAAAATGCCTGGACAACTGTTTACGGCGGCACAGCAAGGATGACGATTTAAATAATATACATAACGTAAATTGAGCTAAATTAGAAGTAGGTTGATGGTAGGACGTTCTAGGTCATGTACCTGAAGCACATGTGCTTCCGTGTGCAACTTAACCATTGTTTGGCGAGTTTTATTCTTAAAGTTGCGTCTGCCCTCTCTCTTATATATAATATCGCCTCCAGCAGTGAAACAATAAGAATAACTTACGGTAAATTTATATTGTGAAGTTTTCGTAAAAGACATGTGCGCTAGAGCGGCCAATCAGGTTTCAGAATATGCCGCTTGCGTGTGTGTGGCGCGCGTGTTTTCTCTATGATCTCTACCTCGTTTACAACTTAGTGCTTTATCGTTCTTACAAAGCTATAAACAATTGTTTCTATATTTGTTCGATATTTAATATGCCATTGGCATAGTAAAAATATAGTTTAACAAATTTTCCGCGTGTGGAATTTAGCGCAGAAGGCGGTCTCATTATCGATAATGTACGATATTGAAATAAGTTAATTGTTCTAACCTTTCGATAACACCCGGAGTTAATGTACTGATATTAGCACACCGGTATTTTTCCACGCAATCCTATGTAATATTTTGATAACCAATATATGTGTGGAATTTAGGAATTCAGGAAGACAGTGGATTTAATTAATTTACATAATTACCCCACGTAACTTATTAATTGGTTTCTGAGACATAGTTTTGAAACTGGTTTCCGTCTGGGCAGTGTAAAAAATAACGGCCACAAATCAGGATTGCGCCATGTCACAAAGGTATATTTTATCGATTTGCTTTTCTTGTCTTGCAATTATTAATACTGTTATTATTGCAGTCTTGTGTCCTTTTTTTATCCGTTGAATTTCAATTATTATAATTTTTAAAAAGAAAACACTGCCTCAAATTTCGAATTTTTGGAATTGTTGAAATGTTACGGTTACAAATTGTTGGGAAACTTTAAAAACGATCACTTATTTAATTAAAAGAAGTTAGAAGCAAATACATTTTCTTTGTTAACCAAAAATCTTTATTTCATAACGAAAACACAAATTATCCCAATTTCAATGTAGAGAAATGTCATGTTTAGTTGAAGGAATATGTATGTTTATACATGCAGAAATGAATTATCTCTTTTTTAATAACAAATTTGGTATCAAATTAAATAATCTGTATATGTATTATGTCAAAATATATTTCTGAAATGTAATATACGAAGCCTTTTTTAAACGTTTTCCAAAATATGTTAATAGTTAATATAAAGAAATATCGGCAAATTAGTTACAACTTCTAATTACAAAATTACATGAATGTAAATTAAACTGTCTTACTGTTAACATTTTTCGAATCGTTAAGCAATCCTTTTATTCGATTCATAATTTCACATAGATTCTAGATAAGATTGCTTTATGAAAAATTACTGGAATTAGTAGAATGAAATTAGAAATAAAGTAATATTTATTACTTCTAACGGATAGGCCTTCAAATTTAAAAATATTTCCTGCTCAAGTTGTGGCTAGAAATAAATAAAAGAAACGAGGCGGATTTCCGTTAAGAGTTATCCAATTAACATTTTACAATTTTCGTGAATTTGGAAACCAATTTTTTTGCTTAATTTTAAATTAAGATATTTATTTGTTCTTCTTCCTGAAATCATAAAATTAGAATTTTATTGCTATTATTTTTTATAATGATTGTAAAGAATTTCATTGTTTTTACCGTATATGTTTATCATATTGGAGATTGACATTTTAATGTTTTAAAATGACTCAGTTTTTCATTAGATAGCCCATAATTTTCATGGAAACTTCTATTTGTCTCACGCATTCAGTTGCTTATAAATTAAGTATTGGCAGAAGCAGCTACCTACCGTCATTGCGATTAATAACTATCAAAGTGAAGAATGTTTTGTTCGATTAGATAAAATAAATTACGATTAAAAATGAGCTGGCATTCAACCGCCGTAATTAATTTGAGCTTCGTTATGTAAAATACGCAGTAAAACCGAAATAATTTCAAACTGAGTCTGCGTGTTGTTCACATCTCGCTATTATTTATGTGGGGAGTAGACTTTTTCGAATCATCGGAAATATGTTCCAGGAAAATTCACGAATGTTTTGTGATTGTTTTACCGTTTTGAAAGTCACTTGTACGATTGTCGGACGACCGCTGAATTATGAGAGTAATGCGAATGTGGAACTGTGATTTTGAATAATTGCAAAATTATGCATCAATTAAAACGTCGACTTGATGTATACGTAAATCTTGGTTTGCTAAATTGCAGAACTGCTTGTCGTTACTAATCATTTTATTTGCATAATATAATATTGCGGTTTGAATTTCTACTGGAATACTGTATCATTATCACGTTATTAAATTCTTCAATTATTTACTTTTACAATGTACTCTGGTAATAAGTCATAAACTTTAGTTTATTTGGAAATAGTTTTTTTTTTTGAAAAGTTACTTTCAAAACAGATTTTACTTACAGGTAGAACAAGTTTCTTGTTATTTAAAACAAAAATTATAATTGGTGGTGCTTACTAATATGACAGCATCGCGGTTAACAAAATCAATTCAATATTAATCTTTAACAAAGTACATACATCAAACGATTACAGAGGTTTTAAAAGTTGTTCGTGTTACTCATTTATTTCAGAATCTTTCAAGAGAGTGTATAATCCTTTTTAATTATGTATTTATTTATATATTTTTATCAGTGGGACATTTAAGAGTTATAAATTGTAATTTTATAGATACTACTTTATTCTACTGAACAGTTTACCAATGCCACTACCTTTTATTTAATTTTACTAACTTGTGGAGTAGTACATATAATGAAAATTTATAAAATTATTACTTTTACGTAATTATTTTTTATTTAGATTTTTTTACTTTATTAAATAGCTAAATTAATTCTTTTCGTTGCGTTATGAACTGTGTAACTTACCTATTAAGTTTATTTAAAAATTTCTATGCAATGACCATGCAATGATATTACCTCTTCCGATCTACTTTTCAGGATAAAAAAAACATTAATAAAATTTCTTACTCGTAAATGATAATGTGATGATGCTCCATTATATTGAAATATTAATCAACAGACATACTAGAAAGCTTCGACTTGCAATCTGCACAATGCCAGTGTTTGTACTGAAGTGAAAGGAAACTCATTTGAACATCTCTTTTAAGAATTAGATGTGGGTATTATTATTATTATTCATATTGTTATAAATAAGAATTAGTTTAGTTACTTTCATTTTTTTTAATACCTTGTTAGTGCAATTCAGCAGTTTTCTCATTTCTTTATATTTTGATTTGCTTCAGCTTCCTGAATCAAATTCCAGAGGCACAGGTGTTGCTTTTGAGACACACATGTATGCCTAGGTATACATGGTATTCGAAAAAAAAGGTCGGATATTTTATCCACCTATAGCACTCATCAAAAGAAACAAAAAGTATATGAGTATGTACGAGCCCTACGTCGAAAGTACTCGCCTAGCTAGTATAGCTGTTTTTGAAAATAAAATCATTATTACAAATTAAATGTCAGAACTTTTATTTAAAAATGAATAATCTCTATTTACCTATTATTATTATTCTAGAAAAATAATCTACCACTGAGTAACTTACTAACTGTCCCTTTCTTTACTAAAGAGAGGTAGGCGAATACTTTTGACGCAGGGCTCGTAAATCAAGTATTTCAAAGATAAAGTTGAAATTTTATTTTAACCTACAAACAGCATTCCTGGAATTCTATCGTTTTTTTTTTCAAGGAAAAATAAAGCAAATTTAATTTTTAGTTTCTTTTATTTTCTGTAAGTGTCAGTAATCTCGATGAAGTGCTGTCAGTTTTCAATTATTTTTACAAATTAATAACAGTATCTTATTGCGATAAAATAAAATGCCAATGTAGAGAGCCGATATACATTTTACGTATGTAGTCATGCGCACCTAAAATGCACCTCCTGCATGCAAACCTCATCAAGGCTTGCACAATTGTCAAGTTGTAGCACTTAAGCTGCACATGATTGTACGACTGTGCTTATGAAGCATAGCGTCTATGCGTCGAAGCATTTTCTAATCGTGCACTTCCATCCGATAAATTATTTTCCAAACTACATCAACGATTAAGGCCGAGTTTCTCAGACCTAGTTTAACTTTAAACTCCTGTTTATTCCCATGGTAGCAATTATAAAAACAATTGTTCCTATGGAAATAAACAGGAGTTTAAAGTTAAAGTAGGACTGAGAAACCCAGCCTAAGTGAAAGTAGTTCATTCTATGGCAATAAACGTGATGCTGGACGGCCAAAGTCAGTTACCAGAAGAATAGCTTATGAACTAAATCTGAATGCTTCTTTAGTCTGGAGGATTTTATGAGAACATCAACTGTATCCTTTTCACATTCAACGGGTGCCCCCAATTATGATTCCAGACTAGCTTCTTGCAGATTCATACCAAGAAAAATTGCAGAATATCTAAGCTTATTTTTACATACATCGATAAATTTTCACAATAATCATGTTTGGGCAGATGAAAACCTCGTGCTGTTCTGGAGTCAAGACATCAACACTGTTTTTGTTTAAATGTTTGCTTGGATATTTTGAGAGACCGCTTGATTGTACCAGTATTTTTAACCAAAGTTTATATTGTCTTTTTAAAGAACATTTTGCCCCCACTGTTGGAAAATGTTGCCTTAATTTATTACGCGATGGGGCTCTACCGCATTTTGCTATCGTAGTAAGCAATTTTTTAAATGCAAGGTACAACAATAACTGAATAAGACGAGAAGGTCTAGTGCCATGGCCACCTAGATCTCCTGATTTAAACCCGTTTGACTTCTGGATTTGGGGACACTTAAAATCACAAGTGCTATTAATTAAACAGCTGAGCTGCAGCAGAAAATAGAAACTGCCTGCCCAGCAACTGGCCAAAGTCCAAGGATATTCGAAAGAATAAGAGCTCCCTTTCGAAGATATGAAGCCTGCGCACAAATGGAAGGTGGACATGTAGAGAGCATCTTTAAGTAACAGTGTCCAACAATTATTGTAGTCCTGGGTGACTGTGGAATCAAACATTTTTAACTAATTATTGTCTCAAATTGCAATAAAACATTAAATATGTGAACAAGAATTTATTTGTTGTTTGAGAGCCACTGCATATTTGAAACGTCAATTCAACCATGCGAAGTAAGAATCGACATTCATGTTTGATTCCACAGCCACCCAGGACTACAACAATTGTTGGACACATGTTATTTTTCGTTGTATGTTTTAGACAATAACACGGTTTCTTCATAATATTGTAATTTGTTGATGACAGTGCAAAATCAATTCTATCTTTGAAATACTTATTAGGGAACATTCCCAACCCGAAAATACAAAAAAAAATTCAAAGTTTGTGAGTTGGCTAGGGTTTTTTTGAAGTTTCGAGTTGGGAATGTTCCCTTCTTAATTATAGTCGTCCAAGTTTTGTATCGGTTTTATGATCTTGCTATAAAAATGCTTCAAAGAGACCAGCACTGCGGTGTCTTTGTCGCCTCTCTGCCGTTTTTTATAGCAATATAATAAAACCGCTACCAAACTGGGACGACTATACGTACCTACCTATTGTTCATTAAGACGTTTCTATTTTTTCTGATGAGTATTACACGCGGATAAAATACCCGACTTTTTTAAACACCCTCTAGAAATAAAATTACACACTAAGAAATTTATATTCATTCATTTATAATAATTATTACAATTTGCATATTTAGTGAAATTAGAGTGAATTTAAGAGTTTTATATTGTTTTGAAAAATTGCATACATAGATTAAAAATGAGCAATAGAAAAAGAAGTAGCAGATTAAGTAACGTGCGATGATCAATCGAAGATCAGGAACTTCAGTAAAGATGTCAATCTATGTTCCAATTTGTATCTAGCTTGGAGCGATTATGATATTGCAGTTGACTTTTACGACGTGTTTAATGCACATAACAGTCACGGAATTGGTTTTATGGCATCATAAACAAGTCGACTGTGGCGCATGTGCCGATAAACTGCCGCCAAAAGTTTATGATCTAAGGTTATGTTCATTGGCCACTTAAAATCTCGTAAAGCGAGACTTCCACTTGTTACAACTCAATATTCAATTTATTCGGTTGTTTACGACCGTAAACAAACATTTATTGCTCCGATATTTGACGCGCCGCTTATTGTATTGATAAATAAATAAAGAATATTTTATTGGCACTTTATTTTATTAGTTAAGGCTACTGTGTTCAAGGGAGTATTATTTACGACTTTATTATACCATAAATTAATTCTTTCATGATATATTCTTACAATTCTTTCAAAAATTAAAAAAAAAACTGTAGGTATACATATTTGCCACTTTTGATATTATAATGCACAAAATTATGTCAATTGGCACTGGCCAATATTTGTATTCGGTTTTCCTGTTTTTAATTTATTGATGTAAAAGGCAAAGTTAATTAATGTTTATGCAAATTCTTTCTAGGTATATTAAATATTAATTAAAAATATATAGCATATTTAGCATGCCCGTTCATCAGGAATAAATTTCGAAAGGTAATAAATTATTGCATCCAATCTTCCTAAAATCAATCTTGGATGGTTTTCAGTTTTATTCGACGAAAAGTTATACCGCTTTCTCTTTTCATTAACTGTAAACTAATTACTCGCGCCTGTAAATCGGCGCAAAATAATTCGAAATGGAGTTACCTTAGCTCCAGGGAAGGTATCAAAAAGCGTTGTTATTATAATAATAATCACATGCGCGAATGGCGGGTTGCACGATAAATCATCTTACGATCCGCCTGCTCGGCCGGTCACTCATTTGACTGATTTATCGATTCATGTGTCGGCTGGTTCTCTTTCTACGTTTTTCTCATTTTTGATTGTTATCCGCATGCACCTTTGTATAACATTAAAATCGTCTTTTAAATTAAGGCCACCTCTTAAGCGTTTGGAAATTAGATTTGATTTTACACGTTCTTCATGGGTGGTTCCGTAATGAGCATTGTGATAGATCCAAAGAAGTGTAAAAAATCAGCTTAACCCCAGACGTCGTTCCCACATAGTTTTCTTGCAGCAATCAGCACGTTTGTGTGAGGCCAGAAGAGTAATGGCCGCTCACAGCCTGCTTCAGACATTGATAAATTATCAGCAGTTTGAAAATAGTCGGACTTCATTTACCCACGAGCGATTTAAATTCCTCATTTCCTGATGAAGCGTGCCATGGCAATATTTTTTTATTATTCTTTGTCTTCGTATATTACTGCTTGCCAATTGTTACAAATGTTTAAAACTCCATTCGAATGATCTTCGACAGATGTAAATCTTACTTCTCTGATATTAACTCTTTGTTTACGCAAGTGCCAGTCGTAAACAAGAACAAAAATACGCCCTCTGTTTAACCTCTACGCAACCTCGAATTAGACATTTAGACAAGTCCAGGCATATGCAAAATAAGATGCAAATCTTTTATTTGCGCCTGAGCGGGACTTGTTCTCAGCTATTCTTTCTTGCTCCCATATCATCTACAAATTCTTGATACGGCGGACAGCACAATGGAAACTGCGGTGTTCTAACGACACCCGGTACACCGCTATCTGATTGCCCATATCGCGATCTGCATTTCAGAAACATCAGTGTGTATCCTCGTGTGCTGGCTGGAATTCAAGGACATACCCGTATTGTTTAATTTCATATAAGTGCTACCTATTTACTCGTAATTCAAAACCGACATTTCCTTATTGTTTTTTTTTCCGTCTATATTACATTGTAACTGTAGAATAGAATCATCATAACTATAACCATTACAATTATAATTTTTGACATTAAGATTATTATATAGGGTGTTCACAGGTGTTATTATACAGGGTAGGCCCAGTTTTTTCTCATCGAAGGACATAAATACACTATAAAACAGTAGATGAAAAATACGGATAATTTTTTTTCCAAACTGGATTTGAGCGATGGGTTCAAAGTTGGTACAGATGTTCAGAAAGGGAAGGAGATTATGTTGAAAAATAGTGTTTTGTAGTTTTAGCATTATTTGCGGTACAAGCCTCGTAGAAATATATTTTAGGAACAAAAAATCAGCGACAAGTGATCCCTCAAGTCGAGCTTTCCCTAGGACCTCTGCAGAAAGTAACAAATGTTCTAGTGACTTTCACTCTGAATAGCGTTGAAGTTTAAAACCAGGTATGTATTAACTCGATCAATGTAACATCATATACGCCGGAACAATTTTCATGTAATCTATCTGCTTATATAAGAAACCACAAAGAAGAATAAACAAAACTTATTTTTAACTTAACTACCTTCAATGTTTATACATTTATTCCAACGTTTCTCAAGCTTCTGCGTTCCTTCATAAAAATTCTTTTGAGAGTCCTGCAAAATATTCGTTAACAGCTAATATTGAATTTATTTTGCCTTTTGGAGGTTTTAAAACAAGGAAGGAAGTTGGAAGAAAAATAACATTAGTCAGCAATTTAATTTCGGACTTTTTTGAAACCTTACCGCGGCTATAGTCCATTATATTGTCCGGGCTGGAACCGTGTCAAGTTTTTCGGACTTTGCTAACGTTTCGTCCAACTATTACTTTTTTAAAGGTTCTCCGTTTCCAATTACGATCGCTACTGGTTCGAGCGTTAATGTAGGAAGCAGCGACCTGGAGAGCCCGATTTTTAAATTTTCTTGAAACTGTGCTAAGGAAAGCTATCAAATCTCTCGAGTAATTTTTAATTTCTTAGATTACAGTTATTCTGTAACTTAACATTGGAAGTATTGTTTCAGATTTATTATTTTGTGAATGCTCATATTATTCTTTGAAAGAATAAGCCCGTGCGACACGATGTTAAATTTGACACAAAATGTAACCATAAATTTTACAAAAGCATGTCAAATCGTTGCAGAAAACTTAATGGTAAATTTATCAAATTTTCACGTAAATTTTTTAGAACATATTTTAAAAATTCTGTCAAATATGCCTATGAATCTGAAACACTTCGAAGCTAACGTAATTTCACACATGTGTTTCACCAAGTGCCAACAGTTTCTTCTGTAAAATATATTTACCTGTTCTTTTAATCATAGATAAATTTTAAGGAAATTGATGTCAAATTTAACGTCGCATCGTGTCAAACAGGCTTTACTGACAGGTTGCAAAGTGTCATAAAAATGTTAACTGAAATAATTTATCTTGACGTATTAAGAGCGTACCCGAAGCATTGTTTTCGAAATGATTAATTACCTTAGAAACAATTTAAACAATAACAAATATTAATACAACGTGCTGTCTACTAAATCATTTGGTGAGCAATTGAACACATAAGAAGCAATAACGCATTTGTTAAACTGGTAACAATTTATTGCGTTTGCCTACGCATCTGTTGTATTATTATGATAATAAAGTGGATGTATACCAGCCGTAATGCCGTATCTTGGATCGGTACCTAACGTGGTGTCCATAGAACTGTCACTTGGGTGTTGAAAGACGAAGACGCGGTGACAAGACTTCTCCATAACTGATTGCACTTCTGGTGAGTGCAAGATCTTTAGTACTGTCAATGTCGTCCAGCTCGCCAAGGAACTTTGTTTCCCAGAATGCGACGTAAAGATTAGAGATGACGAATTAAAAAAAAAAACACAGAGGAAGAGAAACTCATACTCGTTTATTTTATAGGTACTATTTTTTACAGTCTTTTTACTGTGCCGTCATAATTATTTGTGAGGTTTTGCAAAATATAATTCATCGCTGCCGGATTATCGGAAGGAACCTGAAAGATTAAATGGATTATTCTGGAAGTACACCAAATAGTTAAATTTTTGTACCATATGTCCAGCTCTATTAACCCAATATAGAGCAAGATTTCCTACAACTTTTTCATAACCTTCGATGATGCCATTCACAGAAATTGGAGGCCTCGAAGCAGTTGCCCACTCGTTACTTCCTGTCCAGGCCAGATTATCAACCCAATCTACTGTACCTAAAAATTAAAAAAGAAATACTGTACCGTTCACTTAAAAGCAAAATTTATTTACCTGGAGTGCAAACGATTAAATCTAGTTGTCCGTTGAAAACAGCAACTTTAACATCGGTGGTGTTCAAAACTAGCTCAACTAAAAAAGATATAATTGCAATACTTGAACGGCTCAAGTAACATGTATCTTACCAACTTCTGTTGCTGGTTTCATGAAATCTACTCTCAATGTACTAAATACAGCGTTACTTTGTGCACCCCACGTTACGTTGAGACCTAATGCTTCTCGAACTTGTGGCATGATTATTTCCAGTTTATCGTCCTCTTCGTCTCTCGTTTCTTTCCCCGAAGGTTTTGCGATTGGTTCTCCGCTCTCTAAGAACCGAAGAAAAATCGTGTTGTTCTTTATAATTTTTCAAAATTATCTACTCACTAAGATATTCGTTTAAAGATCTGCCGCTTCTTATTGGTTTCAAAATGTTGTAGAAGTCAATATTGTGAGCAACCCTCATGATTACGTATTCGGTCGTTCCCCATTGTGATGTAGATTCGGCGTAACGTCCTTCATCGAGAAGACTCTTTGTCAATTGAGCGGCAGAATCGATTTGAGCGTAACCGTCTCGATCAACAGCACCCTAATATATAAAAAAAAGTTTCGTCAAAATTTTTATTGCTAACAATATATTGGATGTAATTCTAAGTTTTACTTACCACATTCCATAAATAGGGAGCCCAGTTGAGAACAGAATCGATTGGTGACACCCAGGAGTCACCTAAGCCTGCACCAATAAAATTCGAATTGATGGTTCCGGCTTTTATTTCCTGAAATAAAATTGACGTCTTTATTAACAAAGAAGTTAACGTATTTTTTTTTAAATTCGTTAATCGAAGAAATTAATAAAATCTCCAAGTTTTCTACTCCATTTTAACAAGACGTATCCCTTTCCATCGATTTGCAAAAATTCTTATCAAATTATATATTCATTGAACATACTAATCAACAAATTCCATTTCCTTAAAGAAAAGAAAGGTTGGATTGAAAGCTCATTCTTATGTACGAACTCTGGGAGGCATCTTAAATACAATACGAACGATTTCATATTTAGGAAAAATCGGTTCAAGATAAAATTGTTCCTTTAAAAAGAGTTTGTGATACAATTTAAAAAGAATGTTGAAAGACAATGGGAATGAGGTGATTTTCAAGGAATACTTTGTGATTCATGTTACACTAAATTTTAATGTTAGAGTGGTGTAATTTGATTACCATTTTTAGCAGTGTACGTTGATTGTGGCAAACCTACTTGTTTATCAGATTATAACAGAAAAACTTGTGCAGGATATGTAGCGAATATGTAGTTATTACTTAAAATATAATAAAAACATGTTACTCTTTAAGCTTTAACTTAATTACATCTTTGATTTCAATTCAAGTTAACTTTTTTGCTATGTAGGAACTGTGTATTATTAAAATGCGCAGATTATGAACGTGAACGTATAATTACGCAAAGCTTTTAATTAATACAGCGGCCTATAATTAAAAACTTTCCCAGGATTGTACCTACATGTTCTTCAGAAGATTTTATAATAATGTAATAATTACGTAATAAATTATTTAATTCTTAGATATTTTCATTTACGCAAGCTTTAACTGACCTGATCCAAAACTAAGGCAAATTCGGCAGTCATTTTGCCCCCATATGATTCAGATAAAATGTATAATGGTACGGATTCGAATTCGGGTGCATGTCGATAGAAACCACGCAGTCCTTCAACAAGGTCGATGGCAATTTCCGTATTAGTTGTGGTTAAAGCGGTACTCGATTGTACATAACTAAATCCAGTTCCTACGGGATTATCGATGAAAAGAACATTGACATCCTTGACCCAGGTGTAATTTCTTTTGTTTAAATCTAAGTCTAGAGGTCCTAATTCTGCAAAGTTGCCGTATCCTGTGGACGACGCGCCTGGTCCTCCTTGTAACCATATCACCAGGGGCCGGTCAGTGTAGCTGTTAACGTCTGCGGTTGTGTAGAACAACCACCAGAACATATGCGCTCCAGGACGAACTGTTACATAACCCCAGTCTTGTTCGCCTGGTCCGAAACCAGTGCGGCCTGAAATTTTTAATTGGAAAATGATTTCTCATGTTTCAAAGTGGGTTTCTGTTTAATCTAATAGTGCATCTCAAGCGCTAAGTGCTCATTATTGGTTTGCTTTCGAGATTTTAATTAATTCCCTTGATGAAAAACAGCCGACTTGTTATCTCGTATACTTTTCGTCTTTGATAAATAAATCTGATAACAAAATGAGGGTCTGGTTCTTCTTCTGAGTAGATTAGATAAATGTGACATTCATAAAACTGAAATTTAAGTAAAGCGAGACAAGTTAAATATGAAACCGTTGTTTTATTACTTTTATAATAATAAGCAAAACGTAAATACTCGGAATACTTTCACAATCATATTTTATCTAATATTTAATGATAAGTTCTTTGTTCGTGTGTTTCTGGTTATTTTGCGTTTCTTGTAAATTATATATAAATTTAAAATTAATATTTATTCATTTATTCAAATTATATATTTTTAGCAATTATTTTGAAACTCACACATCTAAACCGATGACCGAAACAATTAAAATAATAATTTTGTTATATGGAACGAATTTTAGTATTGCAGTCAAAGTATAATAATTAATATTTAAGATAACCGTTTACGAAAATAACCTACATCGTACTTAGACAAACTAAAGATTCTGCATACCGTTTCAAAACATAGCAAGCGACGTATCGAGATGTTATACAGGGTGATGACCGACAAAGAAAAATTAGTGACAGAATATGCATCACGGGACAACTAGGGAAAACGTATTTTAGTTTACCAGAAAAAAGATAAATATCCCAAATAGTTTTCAAAAGTGTACAAAGTACGTTTTCTGAATATTATATTTTAAAATATCTTACTACTAACCAGCTTGACACGACTAAAAGAGGTATTACATAAATCATTAATATCTTTCCTACCTAATAATAATTTTCTTTTATTTGCATTTAGTATGTTTAAATAAACTATCGCTTAAATTGAATCTTATGTAAATGTCCCAATAACTGATACTCAGGTACCAATTAGTGACACGTAATTATCCCTATTACTGTTTTGATGTGTACCTATTAGTGACAGACATGTACCTAACGATACATAACACGTAAACTGAATTTCTCGAAATGCGACAAAATAAATTTTCTGTGCATTACATTCCAAAAATGCTTTATCATCAATTAAAATGATACTTATTAACCTATATTTTGCGTCAAGCAAATAAGACACATGTCATTAATTGGTACATAAGCTACAATGTCCCAATTAATGACCTCCAATAATTGCAACAAATGTTAAACACTAAAATAATGTACCAAGTGATTTTAAAATTTTTTTATCAACTTTTGTCATGAAATCTGGACGGCATGTCTTAGCTTAAGTGAAAAGTAATTCATTGCACTCCTTTATGCTGTTTTGCAGCAAAGCTTAACACATGTCCAAATTCCATGGCAAAAGTTGATAAAAAATTTTTAAAATCACCCTGTACTATTGTAGTCATTTTATGACAATTAAAAAAATACTGTTATCACGAATTTCGATACATTACAATTTTTTTTTTCTAATTTGTCACTAACTGGTACAAGCATATTTTCTTGTACGCGTTAATGACATAGATATGTTAAAATTTTTACTCGTCTTTAATTAATGTTATGCATTTCACAACATAGATGATGTCTCGATTTTACCGCTTTGTCCATTTAATATAGCTTTTGAAACTGAAAAAAAAAACAATTACAGTTAGGCCGTGTGCTGAGTAAAGAAATTATAAGCTAACGAAGATTTTGAATTCAATTTTCGCGAGGAGCCACGTGCCAATTTCATTTAAAGAATACAATAAAAAAAATTTAATTAAGCAAAAAATTATGTCATCCATAGGTATGATGTTTATAAAATTCAAGGAACATATTTGGACAAACATTTTATAGTAGTAACCTGTCACTAATTGGTACACTGTCAGTAATTGAAACATTTACCATAATTAATGAAAAATACAGATTCCAAACTATTTATTTGATATATGCATGCAAATCGCCTGAAGTAGATTATTAATTATTAATACAGTACAATAATACAAATTGTATAGAGGACAACAATTTGAACACTTGCCTTTGACAGGTAAACAAATAAATCACTACAACACTAAAACAATTCAAATCTCCGTGTTAAGATTTCCTAGTATTTTTCTTTAATTTTAATTATATTGTAAATAAAATTTATTCAGTCATAAACATTTCCGCATATTTTATGGCCTAGTATTGCGCGTTATCCTTCCCTTTAATCAGTATGTTTTCTTTATGTCGTTGAAACTTGAATTCTGTTATTAAAAGGACAAAATTATTAACACAAATTTCTACAAAATCTAACAAAATTCAACACACGTTCGGTGTGTTATTTTTTAAAGCGATCAAATTACCTGTCGTTAATTATTGTTCACTTCGATGTAAGTATTTCTTCACTATTTTGAACACGTAATTGATTTTAATTAATACTTTGGTAGTTATTTAAAAACAAGAAACCATTTTTAGAATAACAGAAGTTGTTAATTTTTACACTTTTTTTAATTTGTAAAAGTAGTTTCAATTTTTGAACACCGATTTATTATTAACTTTTTTAATAAGCTTTAGCATTTATCTGACATTCTTAAACTATTTCTTTATATATATCAATATCAATTTTATAATAATATTATTACACTTGTTAATATAAATTCTGAATTTGCTTGCTGGTGCTTGAGTTAGAGTGTACTAGACTTTTACTAATTTGTAACTAGTAATCTTAATTAATATCAAATCTGCAATTGAAGTTATACTTAAACGCCTTAATAACCAGTTTAAATTAAACACTAATTAATAAATTAATTTTAATTTTGTTGAAGTAAATATCAGCATGATTAGAGTTTTTTGAAAGTACTTAAAAACTAAGTGAAATATTTATAGTAATCTCACCGTAAACTAGCCCAAATATAGCGCACAGTAGTATTGCCCACTTCATGTTGTTAATTAACTGATATACCTCAACATATTGCCGCTATATATACAAAAGTACACTGAGTGAATGAAGTGGTACTTACGGATAACGCAAAAATTTTATTGTCTGTCGAATACGTTATCAAGTTATCACACAAAATTTTGCAATTCGCGTTAGAATAATGTATTCGCATGCCCATATAACTGCAGTAAATTATGCAAATCAGTCACATTTAGTTTCGTAAAACAAAGTGAAATTTGCTCTTTTTGGCAAACAAAAAAAAATGTCCAAGGTCACTGGCTGAGATTTTCCGTTCAATTACGACTTTAAATTACAACTTGAGAATTAGTTTAGTGTTAGCGAGGGTTAGAACTATTTCGGAGGCCATCCTTTCTAGGGGTGGTACCCAGACAGGCGGAAAACAGAAATTCGATACGCTCTCTACAAATCTTCTTGTGGGACCTATCGGATTAGTTGCATTAGTTACGCTTCAAAATATGGCGACACAATATATTTTACCTAGTTTCTTTTTCTTCGCGCAATTGTTATCTTTTTAGTCAGAAAAGGAAGAAGCACTAAGCAGATCGAAATTAATTTAACCAAAATATTATCTACACAACATATTTGATTATATTAGTGTTCTTTCTACGTAGACGACAAATATTTTGCCAGTTTTATTAGTGTCGTCATTTATGTTAATACTATGTAGTTTCTTTAAGCCAAAAAAGAGAGTCAGATTCGGCTAATTGCTATGATATTTTTTGATACAATGATAACTGCTAGAGGTATCGAGATGACATTCTAGACATATTTAAGAATCAGCTACATGACGACGAAGATTTTTTCAACATGAAATATCTGGAATTTTACTATGGTAAACTTATGAGATTTGTTCCGGAATCTTCTCCAAGGTCTCCAGATTTGACTCCACTAGATTACTTTTTATTTCCCCGTTTTTAAAGATAAATAATCTGGATGAGTTAGAATTACCGAGGAGAGTTGTCGAATATCACCAGAAATGTTTTTAATAACATGTAGAGACGAGTCAATCTTTGTCTTCAACAAGAAGGCGGACATTTCCAACACCTATTACGATTATTTATTACCCAGTTCTAATAATAACCATTTTGATTTTTTGTTTATGAAAAATAAGATTATTCTTTCATCCCTGGATCAAATTTATTTATTAAAAATCAAAAGTTTCTACAAGACCATAACAATAAATAGCCATTAATTATCTACCTAATCACTTCATACTTCATCAGCATTAAGTACTTTTAGGTTAGATTCGTTAGATGTCAAGAATGATGCAGTGGCAGCCCTTGAACGTGTGTGAATCAAGCTACGACATGAATTTTATTTTCCATACCCATCCTTTATAGCACTTTTAAAGTAATATGCACTATTGATCCAATGGATCTTTACCATTACGTCATCAATTTTATTCGTCCGAATCCACAAATGTTTTCATTTTCATTTTTATCCTTTTCTTTTTATCCCTTTTATCCTGTTCTATTAAACAATTCTTTTTATCCCTTTTATCCTGTTCTATTAAACAAAGATGGGTTGAAGAACATATGCACTTTATTCAAACATGCATTGATGACGTAATGGTAAAGATCCATTGGATCAATAATACTATATGTATCGAGTGTTAACAAAATCCTATCTCGAGTCAGACTTTTATTCTTTTAAGAACGAATATACTGGGTGTTAATAAAGAAAGCCTACACACGTTGGCAGGTGATGGTGGAGACCAAAACAAGAAAATAATTCTAATAAACCCAGATCAAATTCTCAATGGTTTTCGACTTTGAAATTTTGAATTTGAATAAATCTATTAAAGAAGTCTTGTTGGTCGTCGGGATGGTATCGTCCTATTTGCGTACGTGCCATTTGCGTACATATTAGTTTTAGTACCATTTGCGTAGACGGATAGAGTTGATGCTGGGCCAGGTAGTCGGGGTAATTATTATTGGTAGTGTCATTTGCGTACATCTACGAGTATACTGGATGTTAATCTGTAAATTTGTCGTTATCGGATTTCAAAGGAAAAATATATTTTTCAAATTGCATGGGCTTTACAGCGGCAATTAAGTTATTGTTAATCGGGTTTAAACTACTATAAATAATTAGTAATATTTCAAAATTCTTCTCACTTCGATTTGAGATTTCAACGAGTCGGTTCTTGAAATTTAGTGATCAAATCAGTGTTTTTCCAAACATATATTTTGCAATGGATACGTTTCAAATTGTCGAAACCACAAAATCAAAGCCCTCTGCCAACTTTGGCGGTTATAGATTAGATACCGTCAACACCGTACTAATATAGAAAATCTAGTTACGTGGTTGTGTATTAAAGAAAAGTCTGAGAAGTGCCGCGGAACATTAAAAACAAGAGACTCTACAGTTCTCTCTGAATCCGAGCATAAGTGTAAACCAAGTTTAGCAGAAGTGGAAATAGTGCAACACCAACAAAAAGCCAAGAAGGGAGCACGAGAAATGGATCAACGGATTTCCAAAATTTACAAAGAAGAAATGGGGCCTTTGGTTGACCATGGATATGATTTCGTTGCAGATGTTCCACTGTTGTATTCAATGAAGAGCACTTTATACAGGAATAGGCGTCAAGAACGTGGTTATTTTATCAGAAACCAAATCTGCTAGTCGAAATCGAAATTATAGAAAGTATCCTTCTGATGCAGGATGGATTGTCCTTTCTCCTTGCTGACTACAACGATGGTAAAGAAGATCGACTCATATGTTTCGCAACAACAACAGGAAGAGAAATTATTTCAAATTCCAATTCATTTTTTATGGATGGCACATTTAAATGTTGTAGTAAAGTAAGTCGTTTTTTATGAATAAAATCGAGTCTCATAAAATATCAAACAGTTTCTCGCTTCACCACTTTGCGATCATATTTTTGAAAGTATCTTTTGTGAATTCTCAAATGCTTTTACATTAAATATCTAACAATTGCATATTAGTTCTTTGCAATAGGTACACAAATGGCACTACCAATAATTAGCCCGATTACCTGGCCCGGATCAACTCTATCCGTGTACGCAAATGGCACTAAAATAATTTTGTAGGCAAATGGCATACATTCCGTCGGGATTGCAATGGAGTTCTCGAGCCACTCTTCTGCTATGAGGCCCCAATTAGGGCCGAAATAGCTATACAGAGAATGCAGTCCAACCGACTTGAAGCCAAAATTTGCGAATCTATTAAAATCAAAATACTGTAAAGCAAAAGTTGTTCTGTTGTGACACATATATTGACAGTAAAATCACTTAATAGTAAGTAAGTAACCATATTTCCTTTTTCTCTTAGTCAAAGGTCGACTTCTTGAAGGTTTCATGAGATGGAATATCTTTTTAATGCAAATGTGATCTGGGCCGTTTTTAAAATGGTTTCTAATCGACGCAAAAATTCATTAATTGTTTGTCATCACATCATAAACATAGGACATCTTATAAATTAGATTTTTCCAAACTTTGCATGAATAAGGCTGCCAGATTTTATCCACACTCATCTAATTTACACATTCTATAACTTTGGAGAGCTTTATACACAGACACTTGAACTTACATTACATTAAATACGAACAACTCGAAAACTATTCATTTTATGTTACATACGTTATTTAGACAATGTCTCACTAGAATAGGATTCAAATATGTGCGAATATACCGAGTACTTTTTAAAATAACAAAACTTCAGTTTATGAAAAGAGCGCGAAATCTCGTGTTGACACCCTGTACAAAAAAATATGTTTTTAATATTACTTTAATTACTAGCCTAAAAATGGAACAGAAATAAGCTTTTTATTGTTAAATGACACAATAATGCGCACTATAGTGCCTAGTGAATATACCGTAAACCAAGTGTCAAATATTTCTTCCTATATTTTCTTTATTTGGATAAGCTTTTTTGGTGACAATCAGTTTCGGAAACATTCATTAACATAATGACTTAAGTACTGAAAAGAGCACATTGACTTTTTTTTTATTAAACAATAAACAACGTAACTTACAGTTGCAAAAAGAGAATCTTTTAAGAATGTAACGTGAGCACGTTAAGAGCTTAAAATGTATCGATTTTGTAATGTATTGCGTAAGATTTTTCGTGCCAGCGTGGCGTGATTTTCAAAAAAGCTAAAGCATTTATTAATTATTAATTTTATTATTATTATCTAAATAGAGAACTTTAATGCTTTACGCACTGTTGATAAGTAGATCGTTTTTGCAACAATATCCCATACAGGCATATTTACGCAATGTTGCCGCACAGTGTGTAACCAAAGCGCTTTTCGTCGTGGCGTCTGTTGGCGTCACCGTCGTTACTTCGGTTCTACCAACCACCTACCAAGCCTGCCGACTGTTCCTTTCTTTTCTTGAATTATGGTATCATAATTCATACAATTGCCGCCAACTTCGTCGGAAATACATTTATATTTGCCGAAAAAATTGCATCTTCCTTTAGTTGTATCTTTTAGCTGATGAAAAAATATTTCACAATAACTGGGGCGGCGCTTAAATAAGGCCGAACGACTCGCAGAATTAAAGCACACTTCCGGCTAAATTTTTCGACCGAAATGGTTAAAATGAAGCCATAAATTATGGCGGCCTGTTATTATCAGTCATGCGGGGCGAGTCAAAAACCTGTATAGAAAATAGTCGTTCTAGGTCAGTAGATATTGTTTAGGATAGGAAACCGACCACCTCTTTCCTTTTTTTTTTTTTTAGTAATTACAGTTTTTAGTGGGAAACGTATATAAAATGAGATGAGAATTGAGACCGGTGCCAAAATGCAGGTGTCTCTTAGTCTTTATACTCACTCGTAAATTGGTCACCAACATAAATCAGCTTTACAGTTGACGCCGCCGCAATAATAAGTTCACGCGATAATTGGATAATTGTTCAATTAAAGTAATTACTCTAAATTATTGACCTAAACTTTAAGTGTACAATTGCTTTCCGTTTCTATTTTTACATATGTATGAAACCAAACAAATTCATGTTGATAGGGCAAATCTCAAGTGGGTGATAAATGACAATCAGAGAGTCACGAAGGTGAATTAATGAATGTTAATAGGACTTAATGTAATGGAATTTGTTTCGGCCACGTTTATGAAATAAAACTACAAATAAACAATGTTGCCCCCAAAAAAAAAATAATGCCATTAATTGCTGATAAGCATTCCTAATTTACCGAAATGCCTTTATAATTTATGGGCACCGAATTTAATTAATATAACCCACTGCGCATTAAAATACGTTCACACGCATGCATTTTGAAATTAGCTAAAACGAATTACATAATCAATCCCGTAATTAAATCGTGCTCTTTTTTGGAAAGGATATGAATTGCGCATTGTAAATAATTAAGAGTGATATTAACGCGCGTTTTGTTTTTATTAATGAAACATATAAATTACTGACTCCAAGAAACGAACAAAAAATCTCTAATTATGTTATTTTTTCGATTGTTTAAATTACTGTTATTACGAACAAATCAATGTCTATTCAGCAAAGTTAGATAAAAACATCTGATAAGGAAAGAGAACTGCACGTAGTTGCTTCAAGGTAAACGAACGTACGTTCTGCTATTCTATTAATATTCTTGGTTTCTTAATTCGCTTTTAGCTTAATTTTTTGTGTAATTTATTAAGAAATGATAGCCTTGGGATAAAAAAAGTTACCAACATTTTATTGAAAGCACGATCAAAATTTTTGATGGCACTTTTTAATGACATACATACAGTTGTAAGCATCAGATAATAACAGAACGCCCTTAAATTTTATTTATTTATTTTTATTTATATATATTTATATTTATTTATAAATTTTATTTATAATAATAATTTTAAAACTTAATAAACAAATATAGATAAATGTTATTAATATCCGCTCTCTTCATAAGTAGTTCTGGCAAAACTCACTCATTTCTAAAAAGATTCATTGCTGAAAATTTGATTTAGTTTCTAAAGTTAAGGCCTTGGTATCTACATATTCAAATCAAAAGACGCGTGTGGTCTTAGTTTGATGTCATGAGGGCCATTTCATATCCAAGGTACCTTGCCTATGAAGGCAATTGCAAAAGATTTTTATTTATTTTTCAATACAATCTCCTGCGATCAAACTGCATATTTTTATCTTCATCGTTCAAAAAGTTTTTTCTTCAAATGGTGAAACAGTAAATATTCGCACGGAGCCAAATCTGGGCTGTAGGGTGTCTTCGAAGTCTAAATCCTTTGGAATCCCAAAGAATCGTAGCTATCACTTTGCCAATCGATGGTTGAACTTTATAGGTCTTGGAGAATGAGTGTGCTTCCATTGCATTGGTTCTTGCTTACTCTCACGGTTCAAGTGATGGATCCACTCTTCATCCTCTGTTACAATTGTTCAATAAAGTTCTCTTTTTATCTTTCACGGTCAACCAAACATCGCGAACTCTCAAGTCTCCATTGATTATCGAAGGAAGTGAGCATTCAGGGCACCCACCTTGCGCTCACCTTTGACAGACTAATGTTTCTAAACTCAGGTCCTAATTCGTCGATCCTTCAGAATTAATTTCAAGATTTTATAAACGCTTTCTGGTGTTGTTCGGGCATACACTGCGAGGGCTATCATGTATTTGATTTGGAGTATCCCCTTCTTTTGTGAGAAACTTTATTACTGCTCGATGTCCAATTTTGTTCGTGATCGTAATTGACCACACACCAGTAGATTAAAAAAATGTAACTTCAACAGTAATAAAGCTAAGAATACTAAACGACACAGTGGTTTTAGAAATAATTAAACAATGATCTCTTACTCTCTTACTCTTTATGTTCGTAGATGAAAATAATTGTGTTAAGAGATCACACAAACGAGAGCTGGCACAGAGACTTTTGCCAGTTCAAACTATAAAGAAAAACAATTGCTTTAGATTTCATGTCTTCCTTCATAGTCAGGTACCTTAGATATCAATTGGCCCTCGTATGTGAAATTAATTATATTATTTGCAAAGTTCTAGAGATGTAGCCAAATTTCTGTCCTTGTAGGGAAAACAAATATTATCTTCTAAATTTTTCTTTGTTGGCTTGGCCTCATTAGCAAATATTTAATTTAACACGTAATATTTAAAACAGTACATTGTTTACAGATTATTTCCTTAAAAAGTTAACAAATTTATGAAATTCGATCTAAATAAAACTTTCCAAAACAGCTTGAAAATTTCACCTTATAAATTTGAAAAAAAGAGTGGTTCAATCGGCAGCAATGTCTATCATTCTCGTAATTGTTATGTCCGTTACAGTTATTATGGATTGCAAGCAAATTAGGGTGCTTTAAATACATAAAGTCCAATTTTATCTTACTAGCTGTAATTATTGTTATAAAACGAATAGAAAATGCAAAATCAATTCTTCTAATTGAACACTTCGCTTAACCTTTCGTATAAATAAAATTAACATCTCATTACGATTGTATTTATTTAAATTTTGTGAAGTGGGTACTCCTTTTGAATTTTATTTTCCGTTCGATGGCTAATTTTTATTTTCTCAGTTTTGTTGCAATTTAATGTCGCGGACGTAATTTTGCATCTGCACTTTCTCAGCACTTTCACCTTTGTCACTATTCCGAATTTAAATTTATTTCAAATATAACATTAAAAAGTTCTGTCATTTCTAATTAGCCCACAAAGTTCATATCATATTGATTTGTAATGCTTTTGTCATTTAATAACTAATGTATTTTTTTAAAGACGCTTAAAAATGTAATTTTTAACAAACGATTTTAAAATATTGCTCCATTTGCATATAATTTTCCTGTTTATTGTAAAAGACAATTTTAGATTATTCATTACATTCATTCATGTCTGCTGCGAACGCGATTCGAAGTCGATATTTTGGCGCTTTTCATTGGTGCTGCCACCACCGGCCGTTTGGGTGAATTTCAACGTTCGTTTTCGTTAATACTCTCGACGGTAGGTGGCAGAACGTAGGGGTTGTTCACTGTATGATGATTTCCTACAAAATCCTAAAGGCGCATCCTGAATTCTAATCCGTATATGTAACGAATAAAATAGTTATTTTCAACTAATCCTTTGCATTGCTTCGTTCGTATTTCATTTAGCCTCGCCTGATTCCTATTAATATAACTTTCAAATAAAGTTATGTTATAAAAAGTATGAATAAAAGAAAGCGGGCCGTAGCATCTTCCGTCGGCAAACGTTTCAACGTTGTAGATTGAAATTCGAATGAGTTGTTATTCTTAAACACATCCGGTTTTTTAATTTTAAATTCGATGAAAGCAGTTCTTGTAAATACCGGGGTGACAGTATATATTAATAAAATGAATTACCTTTTTATATTCTATTAAAATTTAATTAATTCGGCCCGGCTCCTACTCATCTTATAAAAATTATAATTTTTTCGGCACGAAAGTATGCTGCCTTAACGGGCGATACAAATTTATAGCTTTTTAATGTATCACCGAAGTAATTTGTAAAGTGTTTTTCACGAGATCCATTATTCACTTCCCGTAATTTATTTAAGTAGGTATCATTATATTAGCAGGGTATATTGCTTTCATTTGTATTGCAAAAAATAAGGTGGTTAATTAATTGCTTCTGAACGTGTTTTGTTTGCATACATTTTGGCCACTTCGACACGAATCAATATCGTTTTATAAATCACTCAAATACATACTTTAATGTGAAATTAACATTCAATTGACTTCACTGATTTATTGCAAAACGAGGTTGACGTTTAATTTATAAAAAAATGAATCATTTCGAAACTAGAATGAAGAAATACAAATACTAAACGTTGGAAAAAATACCTTTTTTTGATTTAAAAGAGAAAAGTACACGGGAGATATACTAAACGAAGAAGAATAAATAACTTAATCCACTTCTTGGCTAAATTTATTTATTTCAGTAAAAATTATTGCAATTTGATTAAAAAAATATATAATAACTGCTAGTTATTTTCGGTCATTTTTCATGTATACTTACTTGTAAAAACAATAAAGATATTTTGTTTATATATTTGACCACATCAGCACCAATCAGCAGGCACGTAAAACATAAGTCGTCCTATAAAATCAAATGAAAATTGCATTAATTGACAGTGTTCAATTATACTAAAAGAATTAGAATACAATAGCTCAGAAAAACTTATTGCAGAAAATATTAAACATTTTGGTGAGGGAATTATATGTGCTAATTAATACAGTTAAGTTTAGTTAAATGTTAAGTGTTAAGTTAAATATGTAGTAGTATTTTTGCATCTCTGTGCATCAGTCTAACTATTTTATTTGAAATATAGCGACCGTTTTATTGAAACTTACAAAAAGATAGAGATACGACGTACAACATACATATGACGTAATTGAACATGAAGTTTACAAAATGCTTGTTACCAAAACTTAAATCAGATTCGCAACACTTCCTGGGCACGCAGTCAGGAATTTAAGACAAGTGCGCACAAAAATGGGCGAACATTTCCAAATCAAATGGAAGATACGGTACATGGAAGAAACCAATTATATTAAAATAAAATTAAAATAACAGTAATAAAATAAAATAAGGAAAAATTCCTTTCCTTTTCCTAACTCAAATTAGTTTTGAAATGTCAAACTTTTTTAAGCTCTAATAGAAAAATACACTTTGAATCCATTTATGAACATGAATTAAATTTTAATTTGTTATCGATTTGAAACGTATAATCAAATTTCGAAATTTGAATTCATATGGAAATAAGCTTTCTCTTAGATGTTAACTGAAATTTTCGTATCAATAAAGTAACTTTGTTGCACACAATTATATCTGTTTTCTTAGTATAACTTTTGATATTCTAATAATTTCCTAAATTTTTAATTAGAGAACTTGAAATTAAAAGTCATTTTACAATTTACATCACAAATAATAAATTATTAAATTAATGGATTATTTTTTTTAAATATCATATTTATTCAAACATTTTTTTTTTATTTTAGGTAAAGGATATTCCGTGTCTTCCAACAGTGTGGATTATTTGATGTGATGAGTAAAATGTCGATAAACACAACAAAAGGGTGAGTGACATCTTATCTTAAAGCTTATCATACAATTCGGAAATTTATATCCTTGTCTGGGATATTATCCAGGAGTCAGACCTAAAAACCATGTGGGAATTACTCCCACACTATGTCAGATACTGCATCGGAGAGTAATTAACAACCCTCGCGGAAGGGTGGTGAAACACGAAAGCTTTTGGCAATTAGGTGTTTCGGTCCATAGTTTGATGGAAGCATTAGGACACGGTCTACCGGTGTAAATTGTTGCGATAACGCACACAGAAACAGCCGTTATTTATTTATCCGGCTTCCAGTATTTACAGATATATACTCTATGTGTGACAAGTCTAGTTATTTATAGGCGGGTTCCTTTATTTCCACTAACGCACTAACTGGAGTGACGATTTATTTATTTTTTCATTAAAGTATTTCATATTATCTTTAATTGAACATGTAATGCCATAATTTATAATTATACTTTCATCTTCGATATTAACTTGTAGCAAATATTACAATTATTTAGTATTTTAAGTAGTAATTTCTTTTATAAATATTTGTGTCACTGTTTACTAATAATTACGTAATTATCCCTCAGTTTATTTACTGATTTTCCTTTCAATTATTTTTAATATTATTAATATTGATATTTAAAACACTGTTATACCGACTGATTTTTTAAATTTTTTATCAAGTCCCGCCATGAAATTTGAACGGCTTATCTTACTATAAGATAAAATAATGTGAAGTAGTGCAATGCCTTATTTTTGAGGTAAGCTAAGACGTGCCGCTTAATCAATTTAAAAATCACCTGGTATATGTGTGTAATTAGACAGGAAAACCGTTCTTATAAATTCATGAGATTCTAAGGTAAATATATATCAGGCGTAATTGGTGCGGACCGTTTCTCATATTACTTGGAATGTGCTCAGAATACCGAACTGTTTCACATAGAATTTGAGTACTGCGTTAACTCGAACAAGTATCTTTCGAGCATTTGAAACAGTCAGAATTTATCTACAGGGAAAAGGCGTAACTTGTTAGGAATGTACACGAACTCTGCAGTCTGGGATCGAAAGAATGGGTCTAAATTAAATTTGTCAAATTATTTGTAAAATTGGCCGAATGATATTTATCTCTTCCTTTCCTGATTTTGTGATAACTAGAATCTTGAAACCGTTGTGGTAACATCACAAATTATTAAAATAGTTCCACTCACATCTTTTAAATTGTTAATTTTTTTTGACATTATCTGACTGAAATTTTTAAATTACAAAAAATTACGAGATATTTATAATGACTTAAAAATATGGGTATTACTTAATTTGGAGTGCTTTGCATTATCTTACTTTGTTTGAAATAACACTTTTCAGTCTTCCAATGATTTTGTGTAGATAATCAGTAGAGTAGTTTTAAAAAATTGCAATTACATAATTAATGTTATTTTTTCCTATTAGCTACGTGCCATCACTCTGACAGCAAAAGTAGACCAAATATGTAAATTTAATTCAAAATTAAAATAACCCGAATCAGTTTTCTATTTAAAATGTATAGGAAGAAACAGATTAAATAATGTCGTCAATTAAAATATTAAGCCATCCGTTCGGTAATTAATAAGTGTATTTTTTTCCAATTTTTTTTTTTCATACATAGGACTTATTACGTAATTATTTACTTTTCTTCAAATTAGTATAGTATACTGTTTAACATTGCATTCAATTCTTTGTATTTGTATTAAAAGTATTATTTCCTTTTACTGCATATAGATTATACCTCTAACTTATTAAATAGTTGTAAATAAAAAAAAACAGAAACTTACCTGTACAGAGTTAAAATATGAGATAAGTAAAGTAGAATCAGTGCAAAAGAACATAAGCGAATAATATTTGTTTTGAAGAAATGAAATCGTAACGAATTCCCCTCGGAGTTATTTCATCGGTTGATGCTCGGAATCTAGGATTTCTGCTTGAAACGCCGGGACGCCCGGAAGGGAAGCGGCAGTGGCCACCCTCTGGACAGCATTAGGAGAATGACAAAAACAAAGTGCCGGTAGTTACCACTGACTCAGCGAAGTAAGTTTATTTGTTCGCGCAGACACAAAGATAATGTTATTTTCCGCAGCGCAAATACATATATAGTCATTCGTCGGCGAACACCGTAATTTAAAAATCTCACGCCGGAAGTTCGTGTTAATAACATGGAACCACTTTTCGGCATCGTAGCTAGCCTGACAGTGATATCTTCATCAAGCATCTCGGCTACCCCCAGGATGTCTGCGGGGTATAAAGTGAAAGTCGTTCTAAAATGTCGCAACATAAAATAACACCGGAGTTTTACGACCCAAAGATGTTCAAGTAAATGCGCAATAAAATATTTTAGCAACAACACAAAAGCTAAAACGTTTGAAAAGAAGAGAAAGTTTTTGTATATTGTGTGCGCATTTTAGGAAAAAAAGAAATACGGTTAGTAAATCATTCTTAGCCACATGGACTACGACTGGACTGACAGCATTACTTTCATCGTTATTCCTGTTCCTACGGTTTAATTGCTATAGGTCATTAAGTTTGGTTCCTAGTTATAAGAAACAACATAATTGCGATGGTATTGAATAATATTTTAGAATATCAATCGACCTGAACGGAAAAAAAGCAATGTTATTAAACTTATTTCCGACGGATAT
Source organism: Dorcus parallelipipedus (assembly GCA_958336345.1). NCBI lineage: Eukaryota > Metazoa > Arthropoda > Insecta > Coleoptera > Lucanidae > Dorcus > Dorcus parallelipipedus. The sequence continues at coordinate 8,165,285 of OY284482.1, read as the reverse complement.
TAGACGTTTTAAGGTATATTCCAATTAACGGCTAATTAATGCTATAGCGTCTGTTTCCGCTGAAACAGTAAACGATTTTCGCCTTTCTAACATCTTGCTTTTATATATTGGTTTGGGCGTGGCTTAGTAATACATTTTAAATTTCATTAAATTTGCCGTTAGTCGTATTTAATATAATTTTTCATTTATAATTTATTTCGAAGCTACAATTATGTGTTCATTATTTTCCGTGACTTAACTAATATATAGCCACATTTTACCAGATGCTAGGTCCTTTTCTTACTAGTGCAAACAAGTATATTAGTCATACTGACGCTTGATCAATAAGTTGTTCAATGTTCACAGAAATAATCTAGCAAGTATGGCGATTCTAAGTTTTACCGTTCTCCTGATCCTGATTCTTTAACAAAACAAGCTTTTGTGGATTTAAAAATCTTTTGTCAGTTGATTCCCATATTTTATATACAAATTATCCACCTAGTACTCTTGTGAGTAGATTTTTTTGACTTTTCCAATACGTTCATTGATAAACTTTAGTTATTTACAAAATTCTTTATATTTATTTAGAGTTTTTCATAAGTTATATCTAAAGCTAAACATAATCTAAGTAATTTAAGCACATCTTTTTTTAATTTTGAAATTCTTATTTACATGCCTAAAAAGATATTCCGCATCTTACTCATATTCATATAACCTCCAACGTTATGTAATTGATAAGATCTTTCTTACTTTACTGAATTCTTACCTATTCAGAAGCTTTCAAAATTTTTAACTTACATTTTTTTTAAATATGAGACTTGTACCATAAGTAATGCCTGTTGGTCTAAAATTGCCTTAAATTTAAATGAAGATGTAACTAAAAGAAACCTTGTACAACATTTGTTCTAACGTCAAGCTACAAAACACCACTTTACAACTTCCCTTTCTAAACATCTTTGCCATCTTTGAGCCCATCGCTCAAATCCAGTTTGGAAAAAAGGTTTATTTGCTGTTCACAGTCAGTTTTATGTCCTACAATGAGCGAAACCTGATGCCTTTTAAACGTTTTTCTTTGGGCCAAATAAGTGTAGATCCGACGCGACGTGGGTAAATCGGAACTAAAAGATGGATATTTCATAGCTGACTATCCGAATTTCTGGATTGTGTCAATTGTGGCAAACGCAGTGTGAGGTTTTGTATTGTCATGATGTAAGACATTGTTATGCAACTTTTTTATTTTCCCTTTTCTTTCTGATGGCTTCCTTAAGCTTTTTAAGGTCAGTATGTATCGCTAACTCTAAGGCCCAGTTTTACAATACTAGTTTAAATTTAAGCTGAAGCTTAAACTCAAAACAATGATTATTTCAGCAATCGTCGTTAAGTGTTTAAGCTTCGGCTTAAATTTAAACTGGCACTGTAAAACTGGGCCTAATAGTAATAGTAACACGTTCAAGATCCTAGGACATAGTTGCCACAACTTTCTTCACAGATGTTTGCATTTTAAATATTTTTGGTCGGCGTGATGTGTGACGCCATTTCCTTGATTGATTTTTTGGGTTTCTGGATCATACGTGATACGCATGTTTAATCTCCAGTCAATACATCGTCGAATATAGATGGTTCATGTTCTTCGAGAAATTTAATGAGATCAGTGCAAATCTCCATTTTTTCCTTGAGTTCTTTGGTTAAATGACAAAGAACTAATCCAGCACGTACTCCAGAATATCCAAGATCATGTATATAATCTACTCCACAACATTGTGTCCACATCCCAAGGCATTAACAGTATTCCGAACCGTCACACATTTCATCGAGGTACATCTGTTCCGACAATAATCGGTCTGTCTGATTGTGGTTTATCAAAAATGTCACCGGCCCTAAATTTGTTTACTCATTTACGCACATTGATGGTATCAACTTTCGAATCATTATACACAATACACATTACAAACAATTATAATAATTTTTTTTGAGACATATCCGAATTAGGTGAGATATCAATTCCTAAATTTTTATAATAGATAAAGGCTTGATAAGCCGAAACCGGTAGCTGTTACGAATAAATCATATATTAAAAAAATTAGAAAATATTATTACTCAACGCAAATAAAAATTATTGTTTGTCATCCGTATGTATCAGTCCATAGATTATAAGTTATAACCACTCAGCAAAAGTTTTAGTATTATTAAATTTATGTCAAAAAAGTGTCCATTTTTTTTGGTCACGATAGTATCTTTATAAATATTTATACAACTATACAGTGCTAGTCGAAAGTCCCTTCCCCCCATGTTAATTTTGGAACCAATTAAGACAGAAAGTTCAGACAAAAACCAAATTAAAGTATATAAAAAATTCTAATCCTTGAGATATAATTACTTTAAAATATCCGCTAGGTGGCACTGTGAGCACTATGAACTTCAAAATTTTAAATACCATAGTGGCTTACGTGACATATCATTTAAAAGGAATATTAATTCTACATCCTATGACGTTATCAGTATTCAGTTTAACTGTAATATTAGTTAATACTAGAGTTAAACTGAAAACTGATCACATCATTGGGTGTAGAATTAAAGTTCCTTTAAAGTGATATGTTACTTAAACCACCCTGCTATTTAAAATTTTGAAGCTCATAGTGTGCACAGCGTCAACTAGCGCATGTTCTAAAGTAATTATATCTGAAAAATTAGAACTTTTTTATGTATTTTAATTTGGTTTTTCGTCTCAATTTTCTATCTTATTTGGGGGGGGAGAAGCCTTAGGCTAGCACTGTACAAAATATTGAAGCATAATTTGTGATTGATGATCCGGTTTAATAGATCTCTTAGTTATTAATATTGGTATCAAATTATTGAGACATGCTTCTTAATTTGTGAATAACATGAACAAAAACTTCCATACGTATCAAAATTTAAAAAAATCAGATGGAACAATAAATAGTTGAACTTAATTTAAATAATAAAAGCTTGCGGTTAGGAAAATCTTCAGCTCGATAATTATTGCATTACTGTGGTTACGATTTAAAAGCAGTAATGAAGGTTATGATATACTATCTTGGTTTCAATTTTCAAAATGAATACTTACAGACTTACGAGAATGGCAAGTAACTTGCCGGCAGCAGAGTATATTTGGAAAAATTATAGCAGAGCTATAGGAGTTAGCGTCCTTGGACGGCCACCGACGAACAAGTCATTAATGGCGGCGGAAAATCAATTTCATACATTCTCAGTTAATTACTCGAAATAAAAATATATATTTAAAATATTTTCTCATTTATATAATTACATTGGCTTTGATTTCCCTTATTAAATGCTTATAATTATGATTGCTTTATGGTAATTGAATTTCATTGAATTTATTGTGCGAAAACATCATGAATTGTAATATGAACTTGCTTGATGATAACCTCTTGACGTGTTAATGCGTGTGCTAAAAGTTCATAACGAAAACTGGATTCAATTACGCATATACGTATTACATAATACATAACAATAATTATTATTAAGACTACATTATTTTCTTCATATTATAGATTTTATTCGAACTAAAATTATTCATTTTGAGAGTAGCTTTCTTTATTTGGCAATTTGGATCTTCTTATTAAATTACTAGCTGAATATACAGGGTGAATTTTTTTCCACCCACTTTTACCCCAAGCTCACAGCTTGTCGGGGAGAGGTGGCGGTTGCGACTGTTAATTTACCCTTCGGCATTCGCCTTACAATCTTGGAAAACACAGAAAACCCAATTGGAAGGAGCTGGTATGTATCCGAAACATAAGAGCCCATATGCACCAGGAGGGCATTCTAACCCACACCTAATAGTTGCCCGGCCAAGCGTCAAGTCCGTTTCCAGCGGACTCAACCAACTCGGCTAACAACTACCTAATGAATAATGAAATAATAACCCACGTAACCGCCAAAATCAAACCAGTAAGAGAAGCGATAAGAGATTACGGGAAAAATGTTTAAATATTTTTTTCTATTTTTGCATGACCTCTACCTATATCATTAACAATTTTACTCCCTAATTTGAGTGGCTCTTTTACACCCATGGGTAAGAAAGCATGGCCAATTTAATATTCCGTTTGCCATCCATCAGAATCGATGATTTTTGTGTTCGTAAAATAAGAATGTCATGTTGACAGTTAAAAATAATTTTCAAATTTTCAGCTTTTTTCAGTTAAAATTATTGGGTCATGCAAAAAATTGTATATACACCACGAGAGATGTATTATTACTATTATAACAGGTGATCAATATCTTTTCTAATCAAGTGACCTATGGAAATAAAATCATGTGTCTTTGATTAGTTCATTATTTTAAATGCCATTTGAACAACATATTTATATTGCATTTCTATACAAAACGATAGGAATGCAATAAAAATAATTCAAATGCCATATGAAATAATGAACTAAACAAAGACATATTTTTTTTCCATTTGATTAGAAGAGCTATTGATCACGCGTTATTTAATTAAAGAAATCTCCAAAAATGAGCACACAAGAGAACAAAAATGTGTTTGACTAAGAAGATGCTGACAACTAAAGTGTTGCATTACTAACAATCAGTGGTAAATACCTAACCTTTTTCAAAGAAAGGAAATAAAATTCTTCTACCTAGCCATGAAAATGACGAGTTTGTCATGTTCTACAATTCTTACAATTTTTTTTTCTTCCGAAAAGTGAATGAAAGTAATTTGGAGCATCACGCAGTGATAAAGTTTCTAACTATAAGAGGAAATTGTACCAAAAGTTATTTATGAAAGAATGTCCCAGATGAACGGTATTGGCGGCCCATTTAATTTCCAAGTGATAATTAGGTGTAAACAGTTTCGATAGGGCCTGGATTCAATTCAGGATGACCCCGGTTCTCGTAAGAACTGAAACCATAAATCTCGTTTGAAGATTTGCTTCAGTCAGATCGACGAATTAAGATCACAATGCTTGCTAAAGGAGCTGGAGTGTCCGAAACTAAAGTTTACAAGATTTAGGGATGAAAAAAGTTTCTGCACGGTGGATACCAAAACACTTTACACCAAAACAGTAAACAGAAAGTGGCGAAAAAAGAAATACACTTTAGAGAGCGAAGTCAGAAGTAACGAAACTTGGGTGTTCTATTGAGATTCTCCCACGAAGCAGGAGTCGATGCAATGGGTTCACCTTTAAAGAAGGCGAAAATTCGGTTGCCTTTTGGAAAGTTGATGGCGACCGTTTTTTTTTTGGGACTGCGAAGATATTCTGTTTACTGAAAATATGGAGAAAGGGTACATAGTTAATGGAGAGGACGATCCAAAAGCTGACGTAGAGAAAAACATCCGAATTCATGGAGAACCAAGACTTTGCACTTGCAGGACAACTGCAGGGTTCACAAAGCTCGCACATTTGAAGCCATTCACCGAGTTACAACACCCACCCTATAGCCTTGATTTAGCAACACTTTTTGTTCAAACGTCTAAAAAACGACCTCATGGACGGAAAATTTTCCTCAAACGATTAGTTGAAAGTCGCTGTAGCGCCGTTTTTTGAGGCGCAAACAAAATATTTTTTGGATGGAATGAGACAACTTGAGAAACGCTGAACTTTAGTGTATTAGTGTAGACTGTAAACGATAGTTTTGTAGAAAAATGAATTTTTTTGGTAGTCTTATGTGTTTTCCTTCATTTACGTAGAAAAGCGCTCTCGTATTTCCGGAATATTTTTGTAGTTTCTTGAAATATTCAAATATTTCATGATCACGAGACATTTTTCCTTCTAATTGTTTTTCAAAATTTACTTGCATCGAAATCGTATCTTAAATTTAAGTTACTACTTTATTTAAGAAAATGTTCATAATAAGACTCACGGTCGATATTTGGGCAATCTGGTTGCCGCAATCTGATTGCCGGCGACTGGATTGTGTCAATATTGCCACAGAATATGTAAGGGCCAATTTTTTTCGCAAGTACGTTTATTCTGGCCAGAATAAACGGGCTTCACTGATGCTTGATTTTCAAGCGATCTGATCGCCAGAATTAAAGAATCCATTCCTGAGGAATTTTTTCGAATAATGTAACAGCCACAATAAAATTTTGCAAAAATTACAGTCATGAAAAGGTATTCCTGTTGCAGAAACTGGCTACGTTATTATTAAAATGTACAAAAAAAAGATAATGGAAATGTTCCTTTACCTATGAATTCGGCATGCTGTATATAGTTAAAGCATGGATTTAGATGCGTACGGAGATTTCAGATTTCTTGTGAGATCCGACAAATTTAATTACAGATTAAATTACTTATAAATCACCACGTAGATAGGCGTTTAGAAGAAAAAATCTCATCGTCACTGTGGCGATATTGAAGCACTCCGGTCGTCGGCAATCAGATTGCCCGAATTTCGACCGTCAGTGGGAATCTTTAGGTAGATAACTTTAAAAAAAATGCTTTGATACTTACAATGAGCAACTATACAATTACCAAAATGACAGGAAATGTACGTGAACTTGGTTACGAATCGTTCGAATGCGCTATCTGTTATGTTGTGAGATTTCTTCACGTTTGTTTTTGAACACAACATGCAGATCGTGCTTCTGTTTACAAAATAATATTATTTTGCTTCAAGAGTTCACTTGAAGAGTGACTTCATGTTGTACATTTACATGTGTATTATAAATTAAAAGAAAGCTTATTTGTACCAATTGATAGACATCAAGTTTCATTCTTTCATTGATATTCTTCATCGATGAAGCGGAAAGCATTATTTACATTACTTATTCGTTTGTATAGTCAAGATATAGTAGGGTTTAAATTATTATTATTAATTTCTCTGTAATAAATAACGTCTTAATAACGAAAATGATTATGTATAAACCATTAAACTGAGACAGAGAAGAAAAATTGAGTGTAAATGCAGGCAAACAATAGCCTGCATAAGGAACCGCGCACATAATTAGTCTTGGTAGCTTAACGTTAACATGTCGCTGATATCAGATCGTGTAAATGATGCATTTACACTTATCTGCATACGTGATCCGGCTAATCGACTGCGCGCACACATGCAAACGCTCGCGCAAATTAATAATACTAAACTTAATGAAGGTGCAGAATTATTTATATTAATTGAATATTAATGGAAACGCCGAAGCGACGTTGGACAAATTTTATGCATGCTGTGCGAATTATACAGTAATAACCACGATAATTTTCATAATTATATACATAAATTATTTGTTAATACTAATCATAAGTCAAACAGATGTTACAGTTGTGAATTTTATTTTAACAACAATTTAAAGAAAATGTTTTGTTCAATCATCATCGAAAAAAGAAACTGAAATGGAAAACCAAAACAAATTTTGTTTCACCGTGTAAAAGAACGCGGAAAATAATGCACACAGGATCGATGATAAATTCATAGGCGTCTATGATTCATACAATAGGCCAGACAGGCATGAATGTTTGAAGGGCGATCATGGGAGGGAGCAGCAACTTTTCCCCCGGGATGACGCACGGGTCAGTGCTTGGATTGATTGGAACGACGCCGGGAAACGGACAGCTAGTGGAATGAAACAACTACCAGCCCAAGAAGTGAAATAGCAAATGGCGTTTTGGTTGCCCTTGATTTATCTTCATCTTAACTAGTTTAAAAAAATTTAACTCTAATATTATTTTTCCTATTATTTTTTAGTTACATTAAAAGCAGAAAAGGAGGAGGTAATTTGCTTCTTTTTTTAAAATTTTGCCTCCCTATGGTCCGTTTTCTTAACAGAATGAAAGGAAACTCTAATTAAAGTCACTTAGAAAACAGGAAAACAAACATGTTTGTATGTAGATTTTAAAGTAACTTTAAATTTAAAATTGTATTATGAAAGTGGCCCTATGTAGTTGTGATACCAATTAGTTTAATAATGTTATTATAATACTTTCTTTGTGATAATATTGAAATCTTCGATGCACGAAGGTCGTTCGTGCAAACAAATTTCAACGGGCCAGTTAAGAGTGAAGAAATTATGATATATTAATTCCAAGATCATTTTCAACGATTCACCGTATACAACAGTCAGGCAGAAGAAAATATGAGAAGAGTGGATGAACTTCTATCAACAGGCCGTCGTGTTTCGACTAAATTCATTGCAGAAGAATTAGGAATCAAAAGAGAGACAGTACGACAGATAATAAGCGAAGCACAGCTGGATGACAATCATGACAATCTCCAGCACACACAGTCATTGTTGTGAAGGATTTCTTCGCCAAAAATCGAATCACTGTGCTGGAACCCGCCCTATTCGCCTGATCTGGCCCTCTTCTGACTTTTTATTTCCTAAAATCAAGAGACATGAAGGACCATCACGAGGGGTCACGAGAGGAGGTGACACGGATTACGACGCGAGCTCTAAACAGCCTCACGAAAAATGATTTTGAAGAGGGCTTTCGGCAATGCGAGAAACTTTGGACCAAATGCATTGCTTTAGGCAGAGACTACTGGCGACCGTGTATCAGATAACGAATAAATGTATTCCGTAGTTGTAATAATTTTTTTCTACGAACTTAATTGTCAGTCCTCGTATATACGGCTAATATTATGATTTTATGAATTTCTGTTCCTGGCTTCATCGTAAACATAATAAAACTTTATATACAGGGTGTCATGGAACGTTTTAGGATGTAGGACGACGGTTGAGGTGAATGACACGATTTAAAAAAAGAAAATATAATAAAAGTTTTCTTAATAATTTTTAAAATGTAGAGGAAAGTTTTTGGCCAACTCTGATTGACGCTGAAAATATATACGTAACCATGTCTTTCCCAATTGGTGCAAATGCACATGAGGTCACAAACCAGTATACTAAAACTCTATATGGAAACAGTTACTTAGATGACAGCCTTATTAAAAAAAAACTTTTATTGTATTTTCTTTTTGTAATCAATTGTAATTTACCTATACAATCGTTCTATATTAAAAAATTCGCCAAGATTAATTGCACCAGTATACCTGTGGTACGCTTTTCATTTTGTTCTGTATAACAGCAACTGAAATATCCTAGTGTTGGGCACAATTTTTAATAAATTATAAAGAACAGACGTAGAATTGCTTTTACATTCTTTACGTACTCTACGACATTGAATTTCGTATTGATATTATTTTGTAAGAATATGTACATAACAATCCGTGTATAAGTCCATTAATTTTAGATTAATATTTTATTAAAAATATTTATATTATAAAATATACTAAAATAGTTTGGCATATACAGCGGAATGTCTCTAGTACGGACACGATTCGTTCTGGATTTTGATCCCATTAAGAAGGATGTCCAACTTACGGAAACTAGCGATACTGTTACGCAGTTATCAGTTCCCATAAAAAATGTATGTCCGTTTGAAAGGAATGTCCGCATAAAAGAGCATCCTTCTCAGAGAGATTTCACTGTACTTATTGAAAATTAAAGAAATCCTTACCTTTTCCTTTTGTGTTTTTAGTTTTCCTTGGCGATGTGGCGATTATCCTGAAGGATCTGATATCGCACTGAAGCTCAGAGATTTTGAATGATTTTAAGAATTATTGTCTCAAGGATAATTATTACAAATTTATTTGTGAAAGAAACATAATAAACTGTTTTATAATTAGCAACAGAAATGAAAAAAGAGCCAATTATAATTCAAACGGGAAGCAAAGTATATTAATAATACATTGCTTATTTTGCAGAATTAATGACTTCAGTCAAAAATTTATGATTCGCAGAAGTCAATATTCTTTGTTATTGATTGTGACTGAGTTTCGTACTTCCAAGCTTTTCGTGTGCGATTTGCGAGTACTTCATGAACCCCAAATTGTTGTTCTTTAGTATAGTAACTATTTATAGTATACCCTGTGTCCCAGCCGATCTGAGCTATATGGAATTAACGTGGGATTTTCACATATTCTTGACTTTTATCTTCCCAAGATAAAATACGGCTAAATTGTAATAATAAAAACAAAACGTGATGGGAAACGTAATGGGAAGTCCCACGCGATGTCACTGTTAAAGACGAAATATTAAAATGAAATTAGATTTTTGAAAATCTTTTTCTTTAATTATTTAAATAATTATGGCATCATTTCAAACATCAAGTTTTATTCGTTCGAAAATAAGAGCAATATGGAGTTTTCCGTATAAAAATCAACTGTATCAGAAATTCCATGTTAATTCCCTGTAGCTCGGAAACCCTGAAATACCCGGTATATGTATGCATCCACTTTTGTTAGAATTCTATATGTGATGTGAAGTTGATAGTTCTTGGTGGAATTCGAATCTTATTATGCTAATTTCGTTAGCCCGGATCTCCTGAATTACCCGGTATATGTATACGTCCACTTTTGTTAGTATCTGTGGTAGAATCATATTAAGTTGAGGGTTCATGGTAGAATTCGAATCTTATTATAGTGAAGGGAGGGTGTCCGAGATTTTGAATACCCTACATATTTTCGTATTTTCAAATTTTGCGTAAAGTAAGGTATACAACTAAAACAAAATTATGACTTTGGATGCAGCGTAATTATGTTATTAAATTAAAGGAAATGTAAAAATTTCGACGATTTTACGTCTCAGCATAATGCGTCACGATAACCTTAATATCACTCCTACAAACTTAAAATTTGGTGGTTTTGAAGTACAGAGGTATCTTTGCGGTAGTGTATACAGAGTTGAAATATTATAAATACTATAAATAGGTTGTTCTCCTGAAATAAGCAAAGTTGTTGGCTTCTTTATTTTAAACTTCAACAGGAACAGCCTGTATATTATGACTAAGTTAGATTTACCTGTAAGTTACCTCCAAAATTTATTTATTTATTTATGTTCTATACCTAAAACCATTATTTACAGAGAAGCAGAGGCCTTTTTCAAAATAAAATCCACTCATATGAATTGCATCAAAATTTTATGGGCGACTTTGGAAAATAAAAGAGCTCTATTTTATGACTTGTTAGTTAGACATACTTTAAGTTACCTCCAACTAATAATGTTTTTTTTTTTTTTTTTTATAATAATAATAATAATAATAATTTATTTCATGTTTGTCCAAATATGGTTACACAAGTCATAGAATTACATAAATTGTATTTAGTCAATTTCAAAAGAGAGCTTATTAACTAATACATTGTGATGTATGAGACAATTTCACAAAACACTTAACACTAACAAAGCAACTAGTCAGAACAATGCAATGAAAACGCAAACTTGCTCATAGACACTAGATTGCGTCCCCCAAACCACCCCAGTCAATCGATAAGATTCCATGTGAAGTTGTTTAAATCAAGACATTGATTTTCTACGAGATGCATTTTGATTATTTTTTTATACTTGATACGAGTAAGCATTCTGATTTTCTCAGGTAGTTTATTATAAAATATTTTGCACCACCAGTTGGGGCCATTCTTATATTTTTCAAGCCTACAAGTAGGAATGTAGATGTTAGATTTTTGTCTTGTGTTGTGGTCATGAATTTCATCACAGAAAGTGACATTCTCAGTTATATTTTTTGCATAGAGTAAGCATTCGTAAATATACATAGTTGGTAAGTTTAAGATTTTAAGAGTTTTAAAAAGCTCACTGGTGTCCGCTCTGTAATGCGCATTGGTAATGATTCTGATAGCTTTTCTTTGTAGTTTGAAAATGCGATGTCTAATCGTCGAGTGGCCCCAAAGCAAAATTCCATAGTTTAGTAGACTATGTATGAGGGCAAAGTAAGCCGTTTTTAAACTGGACCAGACACATTGTTAGCTAGATTGCGTAAAACAAAAAGATTTTTTGATAATTTGTTTGCAAGGTATTCACCATGTTGACCCCACGTTAATTTTCCATCCAGGACTAACCCCAAGAATTTCACAGCCGAATCTGAATTATTTTGGTGGCAGAGGCTGAAGCTTATATTTTGTGTCTTATCAACATTTAACTTTAACTTATTACTTAAGAACCAATTTTCAGTAGAGTCAGTTTTTTTTCGTGTAATGTTATCTGTGGACGATGTATGTTTTATACTAGTGAATGCAGTAGTATCATCCGCAAATAAAATATAAGATATGGATGAGTCGGTAGAGGGCAGATCATTAATGTAGATCAAGAATAAAACTGGACCCAGGATAGAACCTTGGGGTACTCCATGGCGTATATTCCTGAAATCAGAATAACTATTATGATTATTGACATTTTGCATTCTATTTTGTAAATATGACTCCATTAATTGTAAACTGGTCTCATTAAAACCATAGTATTCTAGTTTCTGTAGCAATATTGTATGTGAAACGCAATCGAACGCTTTACTTAAATCGAAAAAATGAGACACTAAGTGATTTCCTTCCTCGAAACATTTAAGTATAGTTGTAGTTAGATTATTTATGGCTTTAATAGTGGATCTAGATTCGCGATATGCATATTGAGATTCTGTAAGCAGCTTATTACTTTCAAAAAAATTGACGATTTTTGTTTTCATGATTGCTTCAAAGACTTTTGAAAAAATTGGCAGAAGAGAAATCGGTCTATAATTTGAAATATCAGAGAGATCCCCTTTTTTCGATATGAAGAGACATGAAGCCTTTTTCGAATATTCTAATACATAAGTAAAATAATTGGCAACATATCTGCACTCTCTACCATATGATACAGTATTAAGAGTCAAATTCTATTAACTCTATTTTTCATCGTGAATATGTTTAACAAATACTTTGGAAATATAAATAAATTATTGAATGTAATCGTCTATGGTTTTTAAGTGTTTATTAACATCTGAACTACAAATTATTGCTATTGCATAAACAACGAAAGGAAATTATGAACGGTATTAACGAATATTCATGGCTTAAGATTACGAAAAATAAATACTTGACTGCAAGAGCATGTGCGCGTGTTAGCTTCCGTATTTTCCTGAACGCATTAAATTAATTTGTACCGCTATATTCGAGTTCGCCATGTACTGTTGCTGCGATTATCATTCTTATAAAATACAAACCTTAGGGGAGGTTTAATAATGGACTTTGACCAGGAAGGAATCCTGCTCCGTCGAAAAAAGAAGAGGAAAAAGAAATATAAATAATTATATGATACATAGAGGAACTACGCGCACTTGTAGCCGCTTAAACATAAGATTCTGAAGCAATAATAAAATAACGATTATTCAGCGCGTGGTTGGGATCGCTCCAATTTCATGAAAATTATGCAGAAAATTTTGCTGTAAATTTTACTTAACGATGGGCGGGCCAGGATATTTTGTAACAAGGGGTAGTGTCCACCCTGTCCAGACAAACATACTCGTGATTTACTTACATCAGATCCGGTCGGGATGAACGGGCCACTGGCTAAACACAATGGAATATCCATCAGTCTCTCCCTTTGACCTTCCTTCTACAAGTCGTCTTACCCTACTGCTACATGCAAACCCCACCCAAAATAAGTTAACGCACAACGGCCGTTTTCGGGTAAAACTAGCCGTCGCGAATAAATCATTAGTCGCGTTAGATTACTCATATTTTATCAAACACAATCAAGTAATACAACAACGTTGAAATGTGCACAGACTGCCTTCTGATATATTATTCTTTCCGCACGCAATAAATTAACTATTCCTATAAATATCACTGGCTGCTTTAGTTGTTTTCAGGAAGAACTAGGCAGCAGTAATTTACTATTGGAAAATGATGCAGAGGGCTGGAAAAAGGTTTATAATGCTCGGAGAGAACTATTAAGAAAACAAAGCACTTTGAAAGTAAGCTGACCTAAAACATATAGGCAATAAAAGAAATAATTTTTAAAGAATTTAATCTTTATTATTATGATAATGTTTTTGATAAATCATTCCTGAACTAACTCTTACAAAAAAAGTATGAGTAAACTGACGACCTAAATTTGAAAATAAATAAAAATATTTGTTCTTTTATTTCTAATATTAACAAAAATAAATAAATATAATATATGAATTTTGAATTTCATTCTCAGTTAGTTATGTCAGCTAAATATTAAGTGTAGTTTTTGGCTTGTAACATATTTCCTGATTATCCAATATATTAGGACCGCCATTTCAAATAAGCACACAACCTGCGAAATTTTACTCAAGATAGAGGGCATGTCAACTGCAATTGTGCGAAAATCTATAGATTGGAGTAAAAAATTTTTTTTCGTTGTCATGGAAACCAAAATTACCAAATGATACATACATATTCGGATTCGCAATGATCTGCAGATTCCAAATATGTAAAAATATATAGGGTGTTCAATTTAAAATAAGAAAGTTGACGTTTTATTTTCCAAATTCCTTTGAAATCTATTAAAAAATAAGAATTCTAGAAGGGTGAGCATATGGCGTGGGACACCCGGTACACTCCATGTTCAGACGCACTCCTCCAGTAAGGATGGACCCACTACCTACGCTTTTTAATTGTTTTTAACTAGATGTTTATTACATTTAAATGAAATAAGACAGACGTACACATCTTTCTCCTATAAAGACATTTTTAAAGCTAGTCATTTCGGTGAGCGTTTTGTTTTAATCACGTTACCTTTCAGTCATGTCGTCGTCAAGTATTTGTTACATCAATCAGTGCTATTCTGTAGCGTAGTAGTTTGCATTGGCTACTGACGTCAGTGGTTAAATTCCTATTCAGTCAATACAATTTAACCACTGACATCAGTAGCCAATGTAAACCACCACGCTATAGAATAGCACTGATTATCACTGTTAGTTCGGTGAGCGCCCAAGCTATGAGAAAAACTCGAGAAAAAAAGACGCATGTTAGCGAAAGGAGTTTTGTTTGTGGTGGACAATGCACCTGCCCACAAATCGCACATCGCCATGTGTTTTTATGGAAGACTCTTTTCATATTAAATATTTAGGATTTTCATTTATTTTTTATATCGTGTGTTTCACTGAAACATACAAAAAGCAGAAGTAGAACAGGACACATTAAAATGAAAAAATATAAAAAGAAAGTCTTCGCTTGATCTTGCCTATTTCCAAGTTGATTGAAACATACGGTATATCATTTTAGTCAATTATCAGTAGTGATTTAATGAAATGCTTTTAGGAGTATTATTTTCTGTATCAAGTTTATAATGCACAATTAGGTACTTTTCGGATAGCTTCTATTTACATAATAAATTGATCTTGTGCAAACTACGTCCTCAAAATTATCAATGGAGAGCAACACGTCGATTATACGATGTTAATATAGGTTGTCCGAAAAACAATTACTAACTACAAATTCGTTATATAAATTTCAATAGACAGAAAACATTTTATTTTCTTAATGGATTCTATAGTATTTATTAACACTTTATGGTCAAAAGATTTTTTTCCACCTTATTTAAAAAACTTATCATTTACTTTATTTGTTCTTCTTTGTTTGCGTCTAGAAATTTCCTTAACGGAATTGGGTATTTTAATTACGTTTTCAAAACAGTTTAATTAAATGCCAGCGTAATTCAAAATCCTATTAATCAGCTAATCTGATTTGGGTATTTATTTGTTGGGCGCACAGTAACGTACAAACTAGCACAAATTTGCCATGTCACAAGCCATTAACGTCTCAATCTAATTCCCCTTTTAAATTACATATTACCAAATAACTTCAATTTTTGCAGACCGTAATTTTCCGGTACCTAGATGCACTGTCGTGCCTAGAGCACATTAGTCGACCATGTGCTGGACCGCCTCGTGTCTTGGGGAAAGAGACACCCCGTGGCACCGGAATTGCTGCGCTGATTACCAACCGAATCAAAACTCGTGTTTCCTAGATAGATACAGAACTAGATACCGTTAGTTCGTCGTCGCTACCGACTCCGCTCCTCCTGTTCGTGGAATTACTTACTGCTTGTTTCTCAGCTGTTTTAAATAAATCACCGACATAATGATGCGTGAAAATACAAAGAAAGGTACACAGAACATTATTCTCTTCGAGATTCGTGATTAAGTTGTTTGAAATACATGTGACAAACAGTTAAACGGAAAAGAGTGAATTGAATCAATTTGGAAACATTTTTTTATACAAACAATTTTCAAAATATCTGATCAACGTTTTATGTATTATCCAAGATAATTTGATCATAAATAAATTGATTAATTGGATGATATTTTATACTTACCACCATTTTAGCAACATGTGAAGCGCTGATGATCCCTCAAGCGACTACACATATGAAGAATGGCTTCTGTGCCAAACTTGCTGTGTTTGCAGTTCCCATCCTCCCTAGCGAACTCTCCAAGCTTTGACATGTTTTGTCTCTCTTTCCCTCCCGATAACCAACCCTCGGCGCTCTTCTCAGCCGGTTTGCGGCCCTCAAAGGCGAATGAATAGAAACAGTTTCGCTCCTCATTTAAGTCGTCGCTTGAGTCAGAACAGCTGTTATCTTGTTTTGAGGAGTTTTTTAGGCAGATGCGTTCACTCTTAGTAGCGATAAACTTAGAACGTTTAATTGCTCAATATTGTTATTTTATAATTTTTTGAACATAACTATAATGAATATAAGGTGTCAAGAGGTGGTAAGTATTTTTTAATATAAAACATTTGACAGGTTGCAATGCGGGACCACGGCTTGCTTGCAGCACCATCATCCATGTTGCATAATATATTACCTGTACGTACAATTTTTGTTTCGTATTGTAAGCAAATAATAATCAATCCTTTTTTGTGTTCTCGTAAATTTTTAAAGTACCTACCCAAAGCCATAAGGAATGTATTTGCAAGCTAAAATCATTGAGCAAAGGAAATGTTTGATTCGATTTGGTTATTGGTGGCATAAATTGTTGACAGGTGCTATGACTACATGCATTCATTATATGAAATTATTAATTGCGTTTTTGGTAATTGAACATTTTTGTACCTAAAAGAAAATTATTGATTGATAAGAAATATTTCACAAAGAATAATACATATAAGCATAAATGGCCTGTCAATTTCACCGCTTCTAACACTCAAATATTTAACTAGTTAAATACAGTTCATCCTTTTATTATAAACCGATGATCGATTGATAATTTTAAGAACTGTCATATCCCTTATAACTTTCGTGAAACAGTTTTGCCGCTTACAGTCGGAAGTCACGTTGTATTCTTAAATCAGATTGATCCGATCGGCATATAATAAAAAAATTAGCTATATCTGTATCGCTATTCAATTTTAGCTTACAAATGCTTCTTAAGAAACAAGAAAATTTTCTATTATCCATTATTAATAATCAGTTTACCTGAATTAGCTTTTGGAATGATCTAATGATTCTAATGACCCCTGAGCTTTTTATTCTCGATTTTTTAATTTTTAAAGATAATAGCAACTTAAATTCAAAATGTCAATCATATGCAGTATCTTTCAAAAAGTATGCAACAAATGAGGTTTTTCTTTATTATTGATTTTCATTAAATTTTATTGATGCAGAACGTTTCTGTATTCCTTCAAATCGAATTGGGAAATGTCAGGAAAAATTTATTTTTTACGATATACAGCGTGGACACCGAAAAGTGAAGACGGCTTAAGAGTAAAGTGCCCTTATTTTAAAAGATACAAGAAAATATCATAAGAAAGTGTTGTTTAGAATCCAAAAGTTATAGTCAAATACGAAATTACAGCCTCCTATCTCAAAAATAAAGAAATCGCCTTTTATTACGAATCATTTTTTAGATACATTATATTATCGGTGGGATTAAAGTATTCGCCAAGATAACATGTATAGAAAAAGACTAAACTTATTGTTGTTCCTCATTATTTTCATTTGGTTCTGAGTAGTTACTTCCATACGTTGGGAAATTTTCTTTTCCTTGTTGCATTTATCATTCATCCATTGAAAAATTACAATACATTTAAAGTAAGTAACATTTTAAATGTGAAAGTTGTAAAAAGTACTATAAATTATAAGCTTTATCATTTTAAATTCACATAGTTTCGCCTTCACTTTTCGGAGTCCTCGCTGTATTCCCTAAAAGATAAATTTCGCCATTTCATTTACCAAATTGATTTGAAGGAGTCCAAAAGCGATAATAAAGAAAAATCTCATTTGTTGCACACTTTATAAAAGACACTGTATAATGAAATATTGGCAAACAAAGAAAAGGAAAAATGTCTCGTGGTGATGAAATATATGAATTTTTCCAGAAACTACAAAAATGTTTCGGAAATACGAGGGCATTTTTTAAGTTATCTACCTAGCCATGAAGAAAAACTCGCAGGGGCACAAAAGAAAATATTTTTCTACACCATCGTTTCTCAACCTTCTAATCCTCGTGACCCCCCCTCATGAACTCAAAAATAAAATAAATAATCTCACAACCTCAATTATACAGTGTGGTGATAAAGTAACGCACCAAGCGTCCTTAACGTTGACTTGTCCGAAAAATGCTCGGACAGGTCGATTTTACTTTTAAAAAAG
Source organism: Dorcus parallelipipedus (assembly GCA_958336345.1). Lineage (NCBI taxonomy): Eukaryota > Metazoa > Arthropoda > Insecta > Coleoptera > Lucanidae > Dorcus > Dorcus parallelipipedus. The sequence goes on along the minus strand of OY284482.1, from coordinate 8,146,936 downwards.
ATCTTTTACAACCAATTTTAATTTTATGTCAGTTACCACTTTTGCGCCGTGACGTCATCGACATTTTTTTAAAATGACGACCTATTTTTTTTTTAAATGTCATTTGAAAGCACCCATTTTTCTGAGTACAAAAATGTTAATGAACCATTACGTTGCATGAGAAAATTTTGAAGAAGAAATTATTGAAAATAATGTGATTTTTAATAAAATTTCAACCTAAAATAATACTTTCTTATAAAAACATAACAAAACAACTTAATAAAATTACAATAAATGCTGAAAATGTCCTCCACCAACAACTTGACTCGTGTGTAAACGCTGTTAATTACTTTTGTGATGGTTTCACGGCTAATGTTATTCATTTTGAGGTGTGTTCACGTAAACTCGAGCTTTTAGATAACCCCATAAAAAGACAACTCATCATCTAAGGAATATTTTCGGCCAATGAGGTCTCCCTTCATATGTTTGAACAAAAAGATGTCGCAAGGCGCTAGAGGGTGAGTGTTGTAAAACGGTGACTCCATATCTTTCGATAAGGCTTGAACTGTGCGAGCCTTTTGAACCCTGCAACAACAAAATGTTCGTGTTCCGTGAATTTGGACGCTTTTCTCTAATGGCAGGTTTTGGATCGTCCTTCCGTAAATCTCTTCATTAATTGTGGACCCTTTATCCATACATTCAATATGCAGAATACCTTCGGAGTCTCAAGAAACTGTCGCCATCAACTTTCCAGAAGACAACTGAGTTTTCGTTTTCTTTGGAGGTGGAGAGCTCTTATGCCCCAATGCATTACGTGCTTCGTGGAAGGATCCAATAGAATACCTAATGTCCGTATTCATAGTGCTTCCTCGAGGCTTCCTTCAGTAAGGAACCCCTTAGAATGTGAGTTGTCTAAGAGCTAAGGGGTTCCTCATTCAAGGAAGTCTCGAGATTGCATTACGAAATGGGCATAAGTCTCGTCGCCTGTGACTATTCGTGACTAAATTCATTGGTTTCCAAAGGTCAGGAAATTTTTTTCTCAGTATACTTATTCTTTCAACTAATTTTTTCTATACATTTTCAGAAAATCAAACTATTTTATTCAACTTTATTCAGTGTTTTTTATTGAAGTTTTTTTTTTTAGGCGCAAATTATTTTATGATCCGTCTAGTATCCGGAAAAAAGAAAATAACACTGCAACTTCCAGTTTTTGAATTTATGAACGAAACAATTACAATAGAAGAAAACAATTCTAGTTATTTGTTTACGTAATTTCAGTTTAATCCTGAAAATAATATTAAACGTTCAAGGAACCTGAAATCAAGTGCATTCTGAGTAGATTTGGTGTTCTATCCATGCAAAATTTATGCGTTTTTTGTTAGAAATAATTTTACAAATCCTTTTTCTTTAATTATGAACCCCTTTGTTAAAATCAGTTTTCACTTTTCTCAAATTTGACACAATTACTCAAATTTTTCAGTTTATTTAAAAGTGTTAACATTCACCATCTGTGGTCACTTTTTCGTGTTAGATTCTTTGAAAAATATGATTTTGACAAATTACTTCGCCCCTAAAAATTATAAATATAATAGAACATTTATAATAAGCAATGTATTGATAGAAATTTCAAAATTCCGGAACTTTCTAGACGGTCTATATATTTGTAGCCCTTTAGATTAATTTTTAAACAAAACAAAGAATTCAGGTAAAACTATTTATTATGTAAATTTTATATTATGGTCCGTTTTCACGCTCAAGCAATTTGCGCAAATGGATTTGTGCAAGCATTTGCGCATACAAATTTGCTTGCGCCAATGCATGCAGTTTGCCAACCTTTTTAGCTTGTGCAAGCAAAAAAATACGTTTACATGCAACGACTTCCTTGTGTGCACAAGCACATTTGCGCAAATTGCTTGAGCGTGAAAACGGACCATTATTATAAAAGAAAAGTTATTTTTTTTCTGTTGGATCAATAATATTACATTACCAAATGGTCCATTTTGACGCTCAAGCAATTTGAGCAAATGGATTTGTTCAAACAATGGCGCATACAAATTTGCTTGCGCAAATGCATATGCAAGAACATGCAGTTTACCAAACTTTCTAGCTTGTGCAAACAAAAAAAATACGTTTACATGCAACGACTTCCTTGTGCAAATTTGTGTGCACAAGCACACGTTTGGTAATAAAACTTACAAATAAAGCAAGAAAACTGTGAAATACGCTTTTTTTCTCTCTCCATACATTCAGAGTTCCTTGTATGTTGAAAAAGTCGTGATTTCTTGGCAATTTTAATTACCTGTGTAATAATTTCATTTACTAGCAAATTAGCCGTCGCAATGTTTTCTTCAACGATAATTATTCCGGAGGAGTGTATAAATTATGAAAATTAAAATATTATCTTTAGCCGCTATTAATTATTACCTGCATTGTTACGTTTCTATTATTCTCTCTGTTTGAATAAGGAACGCGACTGCCAGTTATTAAAATAGCTAGACGCTAGGCAACTTATTTTCAATTAATTCCAGCGAGTCGGCTTGCCTCTAGTATGAGATATTTAATTTAAAAACAGAAAATTTTTGTATGGTTTCGCAGGCGATCAGATTTGAAAACGTAAAAATACAATGGGTAGGTATTAAAGCGGAATATAATTCTCGTTTTATGTCCGGGGACAGAACTCGAGCCTCCAGCTGTCTTTTTCCCATCACATCATTCCCATTCCTGTAGCTTCCCATCGCAAACACACGTGGTTTTCTATTCTAACATATGGACGACGGATCGTATTTTCTCGCTCTAAGAAGTTCGTCTCCAGCGCCATATATAATGCGTCATGCCTGCCTGTCTATCTGCTACCAAAGCCTTAGAACGCCCGCCAGCTACTAAATCAATACCCGACCGTCCTCTCTCTTCGTTCACCCCCTCGTCCTTGCATCGCTCATCTTCACCCACACATTCGAAGATTGAAAATCCACACTACATCGCCGATTCTAATTTACGATATTTTAGGAAAAATTTTAACAGTTTTTCCGTTTATTTCATATTATTACGCTTGGTGTGCGTATACCAGTATGGAAGTGGTAGAAAGCATTTAGCGAGATAAATAACAATTAAGCTTTTATGTTGTACTCAACTGCTCTCGCTTTCGGTCTCGGGGGTATTAACATGAATTTACACACAATTACTAAAACAACCAGATTAGCATCATGGTATAAAAATATCATTAAATTAAAAGCCTCGTAGCTGGATTAAAGGGAAGATGCTGAAAGCGGTACAGAAATATATGATACCGCCTACATGAAACTCGGTTACACGTCTGCTGCCATGAGCTTGAATAATGACTGATCTCGAGATTAAGTTTTCAAAGAAATTTTAGCATAATGTCTTTTCACTTTCGAGAAGAAGTGTTCGTTGTGTTCTACACAATTATTAATAAAATCAACTATAACAAATAAAAACTGTTTAACTGTTTAAATGTTTAACACGTGGCAAGTTCGATAAAACTTATTTTACTTTTGCGTAACAATAAATAAATTTTAAATAGCTTTATCTACGACCACTACTGTAAATGACGAATTACGTACAACACGTAAATTAAGTAAGCAGGTGTTTACAAACGTCGTGCGTAAAGTAAGAAAAATGCACCTACTTTACACACATTCGTAGTTAGATCTACGTAGCCGCATCACATTAGATTGACAGTTGTCGAAATTGCAGGTGTCATTGCTGATTACTTTGAAGGTAATTTTTGTGGTCGTAGATAAAGTATAGTACAAAACTCGAGTTGTAAAACAATTACGCACTTGTGGAATTACTTGCAACTTTTCCACTGTGCGTAATTTGCTATTTACAACTCTCGTTATGTAATATACTATTTTAGTTCACAACGGGTATTCAGTTAGTAATATCTTCCACACAAGGCTATGCGTTGTGCGAAATGTGACACCAACAGTACGTCACACTGATCACCGAATTCATGAAAATGTCAAAATCGAAAGAAATTGTTTCCGGTCTACTTTAGTTTTGAAACTACAGACTGTTAAATTTAGCACCTATTATTCCTCTTGAAGGAAAGTGGATTATTAAAGTAAAATCTCGAACAAACTTGTACGAATTGTCAATGAATAGTTTATTATTTTTAATTAACATATGAAAAGTATTTACAATACATAATTGATTATTAGTATGGATAGGTGTCATATATTTTGCGCGGTTCAAATTCTAAAGCAACGGCAAAGTTGTTATGCTGCAGCGGACAAGTCTCGCAGACACTCTTAGCGTGTTAATTGAGTATTGCCGCGAAAAAATAATGATGCGAACTAAGTCATAAATGTGGCTCGTATAGTATCATAAAGCAATTACAGTCGCACAGTAAAATTTAGTTTCCGTAAAGTGGAGTGATTTCGTAACTCACAGTGCTGATCAATTGTACCCTGACCTTTGGATTTGCCGTATAATTACGTCAGAACCATATAGGCGTAGAAGAATAAAATTTCCTGGCAAAATTACGAAGGAAAAATTATAACTTATAAATTATAACTTATAGTTATAACGCATCGAGCTGCGAGCCTGCGATCACCAGGCGCGCCGCTGATGAGATGACGCCGACTTAAATTTTTCCGATCCCTAATTATTAGCTAATAGAAAATTGTGTGTGTTGTATTAATAAAAAAGGTCGCGTAAATTAAAAATGTGACGATTTTAGGTAACCTTCCTGATAAAAAGTGTTACTAACACATTATTAACAATACCATTATAATTTTTTACGAGGTATAATTTTTTTTAAGAATTAAAACCTTTACCGTTTATTATTATTTTAGAGCTACTAAATATTTTTAGTATATATAATATATAATTTTTTATACATAGGATGAAAACTATAAATTAAGTAATATTAATTGATATCGGCCAAGTTAGGAACTTTAAACATCCTGGCAACCTTGTTTTCTTAGTACGATGTTACCTAAGTAAGAGCGGCTTTGTATATTGCTTCTTATTCAACGAAGAAGCAGAAAACATTATTTCTAAGTAGACATTCATAATGCATATAACCGAAAGATTAGCCCCTTATACTATTGCTGTCGCATTTCACTTACACCCTGTATAGAAAATGAAATTAAATGCGTTCAGACTTTGCACCATTATTGTCTGGAATTTTAAGGTAATTGTAAGGTAAGGTAATAATTAAGGAAATTAATAATATCCCGCCAAAATAAAACCAGTAAGAGAATCCATTTTACAGATTAAGGGAAAAATGTTTAACAATTCTAATTAATAAATTTAAATTAGAACCATAATGATGGATTTCACAAACATCACTTAAATTTAATCATCCGTTAAAAGTAAACGTTACTATGGTTACATGTGTTGAAGTGGAATGTTTATTCTTAACCGATGATTATATTTAAGTGACTTTTGTGAAACTCAGCGTATAACTCTTCAACTGACACCCAAATCCTTTCTGGAACTACAGTGATACAAATTATTCATATTTGTCAGACACTACATGTTACTACATGGTCTAAAAGTAACTCTTTCGTTCAAATTAATTAGTATTTCATCTCCCCTTTTGGCACTTATGTCAATTCACAAAAAAATTACACTTGTATCCTTTCCATTATACAAGAGAGATGGTATTTAAATTGCTGGGGGCATTTGAAAATCGTCATAGGACGCAACAATCACATCTCCAAGGGATCGCTTAGACTTTATTTTACCTGCAGTCTATCGCTGAGAATCTTCTTACTTTAATTAAATGCCTCGTTCGTCATTGACGCAAAACTTTACAAAACAATTGATCGGTTAAATGTAAAGATCATTGCAATGTTAGATATAAAACAATAAAGCCAGCTATTGAATGCATGCGTTTTCATTCAACAATGCCATTGCCATTCCGTGATATTGGGTTGTCACAACTATTAAGATCACCCGGTATAAACTAGGTAATAAATTACTGGAACTGAAATTAAGGAGGCTCGAGTGTCTATATCAATTCTTACTGTGATTAGGGGTAAACTTAAATAAATACTGAAAGTAGAGAAAAAAATAAGAAGGGAATTTAATCGTTCTACAGACATCATTTAAAATCAACCCAAAATAATAAAAATTTCGTTTTTAGTTTAGTGTTGGTGAAGAAGAAATAACACACTAATTAAAAAAGTAAACATTTCAACGACTGCTAGGACCTATGAATCTTTTATAACAACTCTGCATGCTGCTAACGTTAATTTTAGTTTTAGTTTAAATTTTATTTAAGTTTTTAATTGTAAAGTAGATGTGAAGTTAGTAGCAGACTGATTTTTTTTAATAGTGAAATTGACGATATCGTCTGTGAGTATGTACTTATATTAACAAATTTCTATCAGTACGAAATTTTTACAGAAATCCAAAATGATCCAAATACAAAATACCGTACAAACTGATTACATTTTGGGACACGATTTGTGTATGTGCGAATAAGCGATGCCGGAGATTGAATGATAGATGTTCCCTATGCATCGCGTGAATTCGCATTATTATATCCTATCAATAAACTTGTGAATTCATTGACTGAAACCCTGAAACACAACATGATTTCCTTCTCTCTTAACATAAACGCCGTGCCGTTTGATTTCGCTCACACTCGATTATTAAAATGAAAATTGAAATTTTCTTTTGAAATGCAACTGAATTGTGTAGACCTGAAAAGCTTTTAAAAGTAAAACTGATAAATAGCTACAAACTTTAAACAAAATTAGAAAGTATTATCATTAACACCGTATTAAAAAAATAAAGCTCATCTCCTATTCAACTGAAAGTCGTTAAAAAGACACTGAATTTCTAATTTCTGTTGTTCCCGTGTACTGCAAACACATACTTAAAAAGACATGATATACTTTTCTGATCCACTATAAGAAGTGTAGTTTTGGATGTATGAATATAATGATAAAACAATATTAAAACATTTGCGATGCTGCATGTGTAGTCAACAGTTGAGAGTAGTAACATATAGAGTTAATTTATTGATTTATTCTTATTATATATATTTTTGTCAATTGTACTTAATTTAACTTAGTTATTTATATTTTCTAGTAATTTAGGGAAATTTAGAAACGAGTTGTCATTTGATATTTAACAGAGATAAAAATAGTATTAACGGTGACTCAGGAGCATCGTCTGAAATTGAAATGCGTTAAAATTTCATTCATGTCACGGAAAATGAAATAGACTTAAATAGATACTTCTATTCATAGGAATTATGACTTGAATTATTTATACGGGATATTAATTTGCAATACTAATATAGTTTTACGAGGTACTTTTATTTAGTATCAAAGCTTTATTTATAGTTATAATATTTAGTAACTGTGAAACGTATACAAACATGTCATTCTTTTTTGTACAATAAAAAGATCAAATAGAATATTTTGTGTCTATTGGAATACTTTTTTAAAGACCGTTTAACACTAGCCTATTTCTTGTACAAAAGTTCTGTAATAAAAATGGAATATTATAAATTTAACTGAATAAAGGAGGAAGAAAAAATAATGAGTATTTCATTCTATTTTCCAGATAGTTTTTAAATTCAATTTAAATTTTGTTGCAATTTGTTGCTCAAATTAAATTATTTAAGAAATGGAACCAAATCTTCTACAAAAAATTTGGATTGCTACTGTAAAACGGCCTTAAGCAAATATTTCTAGGCAATAATTTTAGAACTTGCTAAATTTTGCTTTTCTAGAAAAATTTACTTATTGCTTAGGAATAGTTTACTTAAATATTAAAAAGATATATTATTGATGACTGCTTACAAAAGTAATTTATTTCAAAACTGAACCGTACTTAGGAAAATTGGAAATATCGTGCATTGTAATGTAGATAAATAAATAAATCAATCAATAAACCAGGCTTTTATTAAGGTTATATTTCTGTCAAAATTTATATTAAACGTCAGAATCACCAGTGACATTTTGTATAATATGTGTTAAACGTCAAAAATGTTAGGGTGAGGTTTACATTATACAAATGGTGTGCCCGGATTTTATTTTCCACTGCTGTACTATCGGGGCCTTAAAATTTCGTACGATATTTTATCAAGTAACCAGAATTTCTCTAAATTATAGTTTTGTAGAACAGGCTATTTCCTCAATTTTGACATTTAACCAAAAGTCAGATTGTTTGGTTAGATTTTAAGAATTGAAATAACAGAATAAAAGTAGCGACCAATCGTCTTCTAATTTTGCGATTGCAGAACTCTTCTCTCCTTCACAAAGCACGTGATTTGGCATTGTGTTGCTACATCTTTAGCATTACATTTGAAATCTGACGTTTGAAATGATTATTTTTGACAAGCCGTCAAATTTCTGACAGTATATTTTTTAGTGAGGCCAACAAAAGTGTCACCCTAACATGGACTACTAGAGTGCAAACTCAGTGAATTGATAATGCCACAGTTATACAGTCTGTTCAATTTAAACCGTTCTCCTTTGCTAACTTTTTTACTTTTAAAGATAGAAATTCAGTTAAGCTAGCAAAGATTCAACGAGATACAAGTAATTTTTGTAATTCATTCTTTAGAGATTTTCTTTCTCCTTAAGAAGATACCAAAATTTCTTATATCTGCTTAGAAAATAACGAGATAATTCAAGAAAATCAATTTCGAATAAGTAGGCCATGTTCATGTATAAAATCAAGTTGTCCAATGTCCAAATAGTTGACCAATGATATCTACCCATGCACATAATCAACAAATAAACGAAAAAATGCTTTGTCGTTAGTAATTTTCTTTCGAAATTATTTGGACTAATTAAAATGAACAATTTTATTAAAGAAAATGATGCAGATTAAGAAATAAATATATTTTCAAATGAATAGACTATGTTTATGGTGGATTCAATATAACCAATTAAACTACTTTTCTAATACTATTTATTTGGTGGATTACGATTTGGGATCTTTCAATGAAAAAAGCACGCACGGCATAAGCCATGAGATGGAATATTGTTCATTCTTATTAATATAAATTCAAAGGAAATTAATAAGGATGATGTTTTCTTTCATTTATTTGTTATTTATTTGTACATTTGACAGACATCAATTATCAGTTATCTAGGCAACTTAATTTTATACATAAATATGGCCTACTCATTAGAAAATTATTTTCTCGAATTATTTCGTTATTTTGTAAGCAGATTTAAGAAATTACTATTAAAAAAGAGCGGTCGTACAAATATTTTGACAAGTAGTAGTGCAATTGCTTTGTTGATTAGAAATTGATAATCCGCATGAAAATTAGAAAGTAATTGCACATTTATTCGAATTTCTATCTTCAAAAATAAAAAAAGTTAGCAGTGGTGATCGTTTCAAACTGAACACCCGATATATATTTTTGGTTGCTATGGTTTGTTTATTAATTACTTGGGTCGTGCAACTTATAAAATTAATTGAAATAGTGGAATTAGTAATTATGTAAAGCCATCGTTTAAATAGTAATATCATAAATACACTTTGCTTCTTTTCCTTCTTCTCTAATGTAATTTGTCCTAAAGGGCATCTGTTGCAGCTCAATTTGACAGGTTTTCTTCTAGCTTTTGGCTTTTAGCCAAGTTTCTCATCTCTTTCTTTGAAGTATCGCTTTGACATGACAGTCCAAATATTCAATCCTTTCGTAACTCACTAGTAAGTTCACTATCTCTGGCTGGTCACACACGCGCATTCATTCCCGCCGGAAAGTGCAATCGTGAAGGAAAGAACGTGCGTTAGTGAAATAAATATGAGATGAGGATGACTGGCCAACATTCTTTACTTCCTTCGTGAATCATGTTGGGGATGTTCCGACGTTCTCGATCGACACGATAAATATAGTTTCGTGTAGACTTGTTTATACTTCCACTGTTTCCAAGATTCAGTTTGTGTTAGTAGGATAAAACAGGATTTGTTTCGTTTAAATTTCTTGAAGGGAAAGATTGTCGAAAGAAAGAATGGCATGAATGAGTGCTCGAGTATATCTACCTGTTAAATGATGACAACAAATCATACAATTCGTATCACACATAACGTTTTCAACGTTCGTTAGGAAAACATAACGTTTTCAACGTTTGTTAAGAAATATATTATTTCCAGTTTTGACTTTCTCTGTAGTGTATGATGAAAGCAATTTTTGTTGCATAATCTACAAGTTTTTATAACAGAATACTTTCTGTAAATTATCCAAGCGCAAGAGTTTCACCCTACGCAAAAAACAATTTTGCAAAGTTCATTTGAAGTATTTTTTGATCGTATTATAACTAAATTAAACCAATAGAAAATGTGTTCAACTTCTTATTTGCTGATGTTTATATTTCTTAATCTTAAAAATATTAAATGAGGTTGTGTCGCAGTAATTACTAAAAAGAAAGGAAGATAGATTTTCACATTTGAACTTGTTACTGCGGTATTTGCTACATCAAAAGCTAAACGTTATAAAAACATTATATTAAATGGTAGTTGTGTAATAATTGCTTTATCTTCACAGCAACTAGTTAAAGAACGCATCAGTGTGTACGACCTTCCTCCCGTGGGAAATACTTCTTTCAATTCACCTTTGACCGCCTGCAGCCATCACCCGTTTTCTTCGAAAACAAAAGTTTCGGAACGTGCCCTGTTCCGGTGGAGCCGCGGCGGCGGCGGCGCCCGCCTGTTCCCTCCTTAGTTTCTAACAACATGTTTCGATAGTCTTGAGCAAACTTTTTAATTACAATAAAATGCAATCTAACTAATTACACGGTTGTTTCTGCGCCGACAGAGATTTTAAATTTAGATAAAACGCTGCCAAAATTTCGTTTTCCTGGAGCTATAAATTACAGAGTTTGGCTGACATGGAGTTCGGATTAATTCATCTCTTTCAGATTAACTGTAGTGAACTGACGTTGGCGTGAGGGTTTTTCATGAGGAGAGAAAGCGTGTATAAGAGCAGACTGGAAACATGAATTCGCTAAAATTTATATCGCCGCCATTAACATCTTGGAACTCAATGCAATTTAATTGCAGAAACTCATTTACTTATTTTAATTGATTCTCGTATTACATTATAGTACCTACAAGGATGAATTGAAAAGAAAAAGCAATAAACATTTATTGATAGTCATCATCACAACAGAGACTATCAACACTCATAAAATATTATTATCTAGTTAGTAAATGAAGGCCATTATTTGGTTAAAAGTAATAATTTTTCTTCTTTCGCATATTTCCGACCAAGAAAGCATTTAAGGGAACTGACATTTTCCGTAAATGAAGAGAATCATACGGTCGTGAAGTATCTTCAGTAAACATTTGTTAAAAGTATTACGATACATTCAAAATAAAAAGAAGGAAATGTAATGCATTAACTAAAAGGACATAACAAAGTCTAGTAAATATGTATATTAACGTTCATTTTTTTAATCAGGTTAAGAATATTTTAAAATTAGTTAAAGTATTTAAATATTTCATATGTAATACGTTTAACGAAAACATTTTTTGTCAGCTGTCCGACTGTTAACATGCAAATAAATTAGTGCATGATAAATATACCCATGTGGTAATTATCCTTGTAGCAGTGTTTTGATATTTGTCTAAATTGCTTTCTCCGTTTTAAAATTCGAAACGGGAACATACTGATATACCGGTTCTTCTGAAAATTGCATCACATTAACGTGTTTCTTGAATTACGTAACTTGGAGTAAGCAGGCTAATTAATTTTAATTGCCTGGCCATAAAATATCTTTTTTTCGCTCAATAAAGGACTAATTGAGAAATCAATACGAAAACAAGTCCGTCGGTTGCACGCCGATGCTGTCCTGTTGTTTAATTCATGATTCGCGGTCAAGATGTGGATTGGCATCGTCATCCTCAGTGCAACTCGCAACTTCAATCTGGTGGTGGAGTCCCTCGTCTGAGTAGAATGCTAATTTCACGTCTCTGAACTTTGCCGGCAGCACCGGAACCGACAGTAATTTTTTTAAGCCTTGCTCAACAACTGCGAACGCAATTACAAAAAGATAAATAAGCTTAACCTGTATGTATTTTTATAAATTACGTGGAATATTTTATTGCTTCGAACAGATGATAAATAAAGAACTGTCACATTGTAGTTTGAATTTATTTATGAATCCCTCATGTCTTAAACATGCATTTACAAGTTATTCTGATTGGACATCGACGTAAAGTTTAAACTTATACTGGTGGTGTGCAAATAGTTTACACATATTTATTATACAGTTTAGTCATTTTTTATATAAATGAACTTAACACATGGACTCCGGTACTCACAATAATAATAATAGTTAATAATTCATATTGTTTAATTCGAAAGATTTCACCGTTCTTGTAAATCGAGGTTAGTTTTGACATGGCAAGTAGATTCCTTGATACTCATAAAATGTAGATTACCTGATAAAGGCAGGTTTATTTCAAGCAGCTTCTATTATATTAGGTGACAACCACCTGCGTCATAAATTTTTTTTTTTTTCGTTTTCTTAAGAAAATAACAACTTTTTTATCTTCTCATTATCTATTCAGCTAATAAACGTCGTAATATAATGATACAAGAAATACTTGAAAAGTGAGATCAAACAAGCATTTGTATTTGTAGTTGTATGGATGTATCCACCTTTTTCTTATAAAATTATATACCAGGGCGTTTTTTCAATTGATTCACCTAACCATAAAATGACGTCACACAAAAAAATTGCTTGCTTGGTACAGCGACAGTAAGCTGTGTGTCTTGACAAAATTTTGCAGTTCATATTCTTGCAGTTTTTACGATATTTTCTCTTCCGGAAAATGAGCTAAAGTAATTTGAAGCATCAAGAAGTGGTAAATTTTCTAAATAAAGGGGGAAATAGTCCAAAACTTATTCATGAAAAAATGTCCCAGGTAAAGTGTACGGCAATGAAGGCCCATATTATTTTCAAGTGAAATTTTGGTGTAAAGACTTTCGATAGGGCCGCGACTCAATTCAGGATGAGCCCAAATCAAAAAGACTAGTTGTCGTAAGAACTGACGAAGCCATCAGTCTCGTTGAAGATTTGCTGCTGCTAGATCGACGAATGAAGATCCCAGTGCTTGTTAAAAAAGCTCTCCAGCTTCTTAGTTTCGGATACTCCTATCCGAAACTACAGTTTACAAGATTATGCCTGAGATTTTAAGTAGAAATGGAAAAAGTTTTTACATGATGGATCCCCAAATTCATGACACGTAATCGATGTAATGGGATCATATGAGTCGATGTAATGGGATCATATGGGCTCTCCATCTCCAAAGTAGGCGAAAACTCAGTTGTCTTCTGGAAAGTTGATGGCGACTGCGAGGTTGCATATTGAATACATAGAAAAAGTGTCCTCAATTCATGGAGAAGTTTACAGAGGAACGATTTAAATTCTGAAATACGTCGTTAGAGAAAAACGTCCAAATTCCTGGAGAACCAAAATCTTGCACGACAACTGCAGGGCCCATAAAGCTAGTACATTTAAACCCTTATCGGAAAGAAAGCTATGGTTTCATCGTGTTACAACATTCACCCCACAGCCCTGTTTTAGAGTCCTGCGACTTCTTCTTGTTCAAACATCTGAAGAAAGTCCTCAGAGGCCGAAAATTTTCCTCAGATGATAAGTTGAAAGTCGTAGTATCACGGCGGCCTACAATGAAAAAATATTGTATCTCGTATAGTAGAAATTTTAATGTGTAGAGCCGGACGTTTCTTTAAGTGTGACATGAATATACTCTGGGATTTGTCGTTCGCTCATCTACCAACTAGAAATTATGATCATACCACAAATATTTAACTTCTTTTTGTCCAAGTTTTTTTTTTTTCATCCTAGACAGCCGAGATCTTAGAACAATTCTTAGGGCCGTTTTCATAATAGAACTTTAAATTTAAAGTGACTTTAACCTATAAAAACACATTAGTTTGCCTATGCTAAAAGTGACTTTATTCTTATGCCGATTTCGATTTCCTGGATAGACTCATGTCGGAAAGTATTTTACAGTACCAACCAAAGTATATCTGGGAATTTTGCTTTTTGGCAACATTATTCAATACGTGGTGTTTTTTAAATTTTGAGACAGATAATATTATTTAGATAATATACAAGGTGCCCGGATTTCGTAGGGACAACATGGGTAACTTTTGTATTTGAAGAGATGGAGAGATGGTTAAATTAGCAAAAAGGTGCAGGTTCGATAGCTCATTAAGAATCCATTTTCAAATTGTACTTGTCATGACCATCTTGGTTAAAATTTAAAAAAAGAAATCTCATAATTTCTTTTATTTGCCGTAACTTTTTTTTACTTAAGATATTTAGATGCGGTTTGAAGTAATTTGCAGTACTTGAGGCATTTAACAGTATTCATGGCAATACTATTCGTAAAGTCATTAATAAATAGTGTTTAGAAACGGTACATTGCAAACAAGGTGGCTTATTTGAGTGATTTAATATTTTTGATTATTATTTTTGTAATTGAGTTTGGTTTTGTTTTGCCAATAAAAATATTTAAATTACCATACAAATTAATTCAAACCGCATCTAAACATCCCAACTAATAAAAAAGTTATGGCAAATAAAAGAAATTATGAAATTTTGTTTTTTTTTTTTTTTTTAATCAAGTTGGCCATGACAAGTAAAATTTGAAAATGTATTCTCAATGAGCTCTTGAACCCGCACCTTTTTACTAATTTAACCATCTCTCTATCTCTTCGAATAAAAAAGTTACCCATGTTGTCCCTACGAAATTCGGGCACCCTGTTTACATTATTAAAAACTTTCGCAAATTAAATATCAACAATTGTTTTAAAAAACCCGCACGGAAGGAAGGAATGGTTTGATTAACTTTATTTAAAGAAACTGAATTACTGATCACTGTAGATCTGTTTCATTATGAATTTCGTATCAATAACTCCATTTACTAAATGAATTAAATGTGTCGGTACACTGATTCGACTTATTGACTGGATTCTTATCTCGGCTCAGTCTCATGAATCGACTCAGTTGAACATTTACATCAATCAATTCAGTGAATTGAATCAAGTTACTAATGATAATGACGATGAAAAAGCCCATATAGACAAACATACACACACAAGCAAAAACAGTGAGACAAAATAATTTGTGTCGTGACAATACAAAAAGGGAAATATATCGGAATAAACACAGCAAAATCAGACTTCTAGTTCTTTCATAATCAGGACATGATATTATATAACATTTTTTGATCGTCTTGATCCAAGCTACTACCCTGTGAAATTATTCCACTCAATTTGATAACACCCAGTATACAAGGAAGGCAGCAATTAGGTGGTACAGGTGCAACAGCAAGATCCCTGAAGATGTCCCATGCGATCAAGGACGAGATGTCGACAGAGTAGTTTCGGCCTAGAAATAAACAAGTTCTTACTATCTTATACATGAATTATAAAAATGAAATTTTTCGATTATATTATCTAAAAATAGGTTTAACATAACACGCTTATATTATCATGGAATTACAGACTGCACCTAAAATTGAATATGCTGATTAAAATTGCTAATTATATTTTACGCCAGGAAATTGCAATGTTTAGTTTTCCGATGCATATAAAATCATTTTCATGGTCTATTAAGTAGCAGGATATTGTATGGCGTACTGAATATAATTTGTGAAGTGTGCCTTGCGTAAATGCGCCTCGGATATAACGTAGCAATTATTTTTTCGTGGTAAATTTTTCTTGCCTTGCCGGCTATAACGGTCCGGACTCTGTAGACAGATAACAGTAATTACATCTTAATAAATGTATAATTACTTTTGTTGTTCCTTGAGCGTGAAGCTAAAAGAAACTATGGTCACTCTTTCTTTACAAAAAAAAAAAAAACTTAGTAGTTATTGCGGATTTTATGACTTCCTGGGACAAATTTAATTATATTTGACAGTTGCGTTTAACCTGCATCTGAATATTTATGTATCCGTTTGAATTTTACGATGCCCCGTTAATTTTTTTTCATGTTTCATTTGTAGGTTTTGTATTATTCAAATCAACCGATATATGTATGAAGCCACAGGTTTTTCTCCATCTGCACCAATTAAGTAATTAAAATATATTTTTTTATATTCCTCTTGTGTTCTACAGTAACAATTTGTCTAATAAAATGTAAAATTCTATCGACATCTAAGTGACACCTAAATAAATCAGAGTTTATTGGTTGACATTTATACGAAAATTCTTTCTGGCTTGTCTTTGGTGAGAATTTGTTGTTAACCAATTAAAACATATATTCTAAGATCTCAACAGAGAGTATATGTATAAAAGACATTCATACAAGAAAATGACGTACGATTGCTTCTAGCATCTGTGTTGCAACAAGCGTTGATTAGAACATAATTGCAGAAATGAAGAAAGAAAAGAAAAACCTGGGAGTGATAACAATCTCTACTCGGTATATTTTGCCTGGGTTTATAGTCTGTTATCTTAGTATTTTTGAATAATTTTCATTGTTGCGCAATTGCGACTTTCAAATTTGTTGCGCAAAGGCCGTTTAAATAATTCAGTAATTACATTTTTAAATGCAAATGTGCATTCCACTTGTGTTCAAGGTGCTTTACCAGTTTTGCTAGTTGCATGTTCATATATTTATAATACACCTTTAATTTAGGGCAGTATATGACCTTGCGAATGCGATTCAAAAAACGATAGCTATGGTTTTATTTTCCTTTCTTTCTTTTTTTTGTGAAAACAATTCTTAAAAATGTGTTGTAAAGAAGGCCCAGTTTCACAATTTCAGCTTAATATTACGCCAAAGCTTAAACCCTTAGCAACAACTTCTGTTGAAATAATAGTTGTTGGGGGTTTAAGCTCCAGCTTAAATTTAAACTGTCATTGTACAACTTGGCCTAAAGATCTGACATTTTTATCTAGACATAAGTGTCAGTTAGATGTCGGACACAAAGTTAGTTTGAGGGTGTAAATTACTACAGAAATATGTCCGACAAAAAGTCTTCACTGTTTGCATTACTCCCCGACATAAATGTCATGCAATAAATGTCAGATCTAACCGTACCTTAAGACGACGTAGCTCATTAAAAACGGATAGAAAACGAAATATTGTTAACTATATTTAAATATCCGATTGTAAGTTCTTGTAGTACGTAGTATGTGCTCCTATATGCTGCTTACATAATAACCCATATTACTAAACTTTTTGTTTTGTTATTTTGAGGAATATAGTACAAATTAATTTAGTAGTTTCATTATATTTAAAACTGCTTCCTGATTGAAGTCGTTCATAATACTTAAATTCGTAGAAATGTATGTACACTGCCTTCCAAATGTATTCGTCTTCGATCTATTCATCTCTCAGTAAGGCCCAGTTTTACAATCGTGTAATAGGGACGGAATAACTCTTCGCCGAATATTCTTTAACGTTCTTCCATATCTACGTTACACCTACATCACGTTATTATAAGAATAATGCTTATCCGACTATTGTAAAATCGGGCCTAAGTGACAAGTAAGATACTGGATTGATTAAAGTTAGGCAGACGCATTGTGCTAATCTGTCAAGTAATAACTTGGCACTTTACTGAAAGATGAATGGACCGGGCCTTAATTTATTAAAGTACTCTTAATATAGGTATTTTCATACTTACGTCAGCTACAAGTTTAAAATAATGGCAATTGCGGCTATTCTTTGCGGTATCGATTATTTTGTATCTACGGCAAAGTATGGAATGCAACTGAAATACATAAAATTAAGTTGACAGCTGCAGTAAAAATCCGTAAATGTACATTACGCTTTTATGAACAATTTTCTCCGAAAACAAAATATATTTCATTCATATATTCATTTAATAAAAGCTAAGTTAAATGGTTATTAAACGATATTCTGTCTATTTTTTCTTCTGCTATTTGACTGATACATATTTTAAAATGTTTAGGAACTTTTCTATCACGTCTTTGATATTTCTGAAGTAGTTTATCTTTTAATTGAAATTAATAAGGGTAAAAATGTAAATAAAAACATTTATACGATTGTTGATATTTAAAGCGAGAATTACTATTTTTAAACAGTAAGTAAATATATGTACAAATGTGTAACAAAACGAGAAAATTTAGGTATGTACACAGAGAAAAAACAATGGTGTTTGTTAATACAATTGTAGACTTTGTGTCTACAAATTGTGCCTGAAATGAAGACAGGAATAATGAATGTGAAACGTTTACATGCGATTGTAGAGTAATATTTGTGGTAAAATAATACATTTTATTGAAGAAATCGTTTGACACATTTATTTATGAACGTGTAATCCTAAAGTACGTAAATTAAATTTGTAAAAACACTGTAAACGTGTTCTAAATTATATGTTGATCTGAATTCTATTTTATGTAGAATTAGTTCCTTTTATTTGGGAAAAAATTGTAGTAATATGTAGTAGTCGTTACAAGTTCGTTCTTGTTTGCAATAACCTTTGCGCGTATTTTTTCCGCTACGTAGGCACATTTATGTTTATGAGCAAGTGCGAAGAGCATAGAGCTGACGTGGAACAAAATCTTCCCCGAATCCTGGCAACAAGGGACTAGACGACTGCACCTTTTCTAAGTGTAGTTCAGAAAGTAACAGATTAATTTCAGACAGTTCAAATGTTTTTCAGATGCAAAAAATTAATTTTAGAAAATATCAATTGTATTTCAGAAACGTAAACTGTATTTCAGAATGTGTTAATTGTAGTTCAGAAAAACGAAATAAATTTCAGAAAAGGTGAATTGTATTTCAGAAAATATCATTTGCATTTCAGAAAATAATAATTATACATATTTTATCAGCATGCCATAGTAAATAAGTCTTACAATATCTTAGTAACCGTCAACAGATTTGCGTGGAATAGTTACTGTCATGATTGCATTGGAATAAAGTGAAGAATGAATTTAACAGATAATTGTAGAATTTGTATGGTGTCCATGCTAAGAATGCAGTTCTTTGCTTATTATCACACAAACTTACAAAAAAACGTAATTACAAATGAATCCTGATTTACAAATAATGCTTTCTGACTTACAAATGATGCTTTCTGATTTACAAATTATATTTTCTGAATTTCATATGACGCTTTCTGAAATACAATTTACTGATCTGAACTGCAATTACTACTTTCTGAAATACAATTTACTAATCTGAACTACAATTGACGATTTCTTAAATACAATTTACTAATATGAAATACAACTGAAATTTTCTGAAATACAATTGGAAAAGGTGTAGACTGATGTGCGCATCAAAAGCTAATAACGATGCAAATAATTAGGTGATTCATACCCCACTTTCATCCTTTACAAACAGTTTGAATTAAAACGTTAACTGTTGACACATTCAATAGTAATTTTTTCTAGAGGGTTAGTAATTTCGATATTTTCAAAATATAGAAAACGTTTTCACACCAATATTGGTATATTTTTCCTTCCATTGTAGAATTTTATACAATAAAGTATGCAAATTTTCTCTCTACACCTGTAGGAATTTATTGTAGTACAAAAGTCAAATGGTTGTTTACTTCTTTACTCCAAAATTGAGTAATAATTTTACTACAAACATATGTAAACATTTACCAAGCAGAGGAGGAAATAAATCTGAATTTTTTGAAAAAATCTCTACAATTGTGTTAAACATATCTACAACTCCCTTTTACATATAATTGTAGAAAATTTCACTTTGTCATTTCTCTCTGTGACAAAAAAAATATTAATAGCAATTCATTTAATATATTTTGTGATCCTAAGACATTGTCAATACATATTTCAATCTTGAAGAAACCGTCAACCGATAGCGAAGCGTTGAAATTCTTGCGATTTTGAAGCTATCCCTGGAAGTTATTTACAATATTATTAAAATGATTTCATCGGAAAAAACCTACTTTCATTAATAACGCTTGTTGTAAATCTATGATTTTGTAAATTAATTATCTTAATTATGTTTTTGGATACACGTGTTATTTTTAATTTTTAGGTTAAGTGTCTAGAGGTTTTCTTTATCTTAAGAGGTCGGTTTCGTTTTAAGTTAAGACAAGAATTCTTTTTTCACCGTCCTCTATTGAAATAGTTACTAATACCTATGTTCTAGTATTTATCTTAAACGTAAAAGTTCATTACATTGGGAACTGTAAACTCGGCAGCAACTGCATGTGTCTTTGATTAACGACATTCTGTGTAGTTAAGTCGACCCGTCGTAAACGTGCAATACTGGTCATTTTCGCTAGTCTTCAATGTTTAAGACCGCTGCATAATTTAGGTGCTCTAGTACTTTTGGAAGGCAGTGTACATAGATTGAAATCCCTTACCTGATATGATGTGATATCGATATGATATACCACGGTTTACAAAGCACTTAGTAATAATTATTTCAATTACGAGTTATTTAAAAGGGAGAATTTCTTGCGGTCTTGCAGTATCTCCAGCAAGAGCAACAACATTGGAATAGATTTACTGATTTATTTATATAAAAGATATATGTACATAAAGTTGGTCGAATTCTGTCAGAAAATAAATTGTTAAATAATTTCGAGAAATTATTAATTACTGTGTAGCAGTATATTTATATCTTTTTAAAAATTTGAGAAATTTTCAGTTTTCAACAAAATTTATGAAAATTAAATCTTTATAGGCTGTCAACTGTCTACTTTTGGAAGAAAATTTACAAGCGACATGAAGTTAATATCGTAATTTATAAATAAATGATAGAAACAATAATTATGCTAAAAATGTTTCGTATAGCAGCTACTTTTTATTGAATGTGTGAGAGAAACTGTTGGATTTTTCTTTTTCTTTTTGGAAAGTAAATATTTGATGTTTTTGTTAACAGAACTTGAAAATATGTAATTGATATTACGTGAAACAAATTCTTCAGTCATAAGGTAGTAATATAAGCAGTGAAAACTGATAGATAAATTGGTGTTTCGAAAAGGATGTGCTTTCAGTATTCAAGGGAGTTGAAACGAAAAGCAAGTTGAAAGCTTTACGATGAACGCTGACAGTTTTAGGTGCTCTTGAATCTACTCTCTTATGTAAGAGCTGCGTTAATTCCATCACAAAAAATTAAAATATGAACGGCGATATTTTAAACTGCCTCATAAAGAGTAATTCGTTATTAATTCGCAACATGGTGAAGCGTATCATCTGGAACGAGTTCGAGACGTTTATTTGGGCGGTCCGCAGACGCCGCCGCCGTGTGCAATGTAATTCAATGTGCGTTTCGGCGTCACAGACCGACAGCTTGGTAGATACGTTCGGGGAATAAACACAAACGCCTCCGATATTCCTAATGCCTTTGTTGTTGCTCGAGGGAGAGGGCGGGGGACGCATGAGCACAGCGTCGCGGCGCTTGAACACAAGTGCAGGATTACCAGCGTCGGTCCAGCAGCTTCATTCCGGTGTCAGGTCGTTTCGCGTTTGCTTCTCTCCGTTCAGTTCCCATTTGCTTCAGTCTGCCCACGTCGTATGTGCATGTCCAATTAAGAAGAAGACATCCCAAGTACAAAACGTGTTAATAATATAACGCAGGGTATACAAGGAATGAATATATATTTTTGCTACTTATTTAGCTGTAAGAACTAAGTGATACATATATCTCGGGCTAGTTGTCCTGTTATCTAATTTGTCATTCGAGACACGTCGTTGCACGTTTCGATGATTGTCACTAAAAAAACTCGTCTCGCTCGATGGTTGTAATGAAGACATCATCAAGAGCGTTGTCCCTTTGTAACCAGAGAGTTTTCATAGTCACCACTAAGTAGCAGAGAAGTGTTTCGTCACGCAAAGATCATTAATAAGGTCCGGCACGCGGGTGTCAGAGCACATTGTCCGGGTATGGAGGGGAATAGAGTCATATCCCGTGAAGTGACATTTGGATATTAATAATTACACGGCGAGCTCGCTGATAGGCTCACGTTATGACGAGTGGCAGTCTTCGATGCCTGCTTGTGCTTAAGTGTCGGACAGTTTCAAAGGACCGCGAACGGTGATAGTTGCACATCATTACGTATGTTGGTTGATGATAAAAGGACATGTGCGTTTCGAGAGTGCTCCAAAAAAAACTATAAAATTAATGGTGATCCCTAAACTATTCCTACTTGTTTATTTTAGTTATGACTGTTTTCTCCTTTCATTCAGTATCCTGACGTGCAGAGAAAGGTGAATTTGATTAATGGGTGAGTACAAATTTTCAATTTTAAAATCCTTACGAAGAGGAAAAATGCGAAATCCACGCTGCGAGGAAGAGGAATGACAAAATTAAATTTAATCAATTCAGAACATCGTCGCCTCGCAACACATAAATCTTTATGAATCCGTTGTCCGCATGTTTTAATTAAATATTCGAGATTGATAAATGGTCGCCCATTGTTTGACAAAATATAAAACATTAATTACAGTTCATCCTCACCTCCAGTTCGAGCCTGTTTATTGCAAATTTGTGGAGCCTGTTTGATATTCAGAGCATGGCTTGCGATTCGGGCTCGCTGCCGATTTCAATTAACTCGACCAATGCCAATGCTATGTGTTCCATTCTGCCTGGCTCAGTTTGTTTTGCATCTACCTCTGCAATGCTTCTCTCATTCCGAATGATTTAAGCCGTGGCTAAGAAAGAGAGATAGATGAACATGCGACGTAATTTCTTGGGTAGGTTATAATTTCCTCTTGTACCGACTTTGTTCATTTCCGATGTGAAATTTTGTCTTGAACACTAAGCGATTCGAGGTGGTCTGAAATGAAAAATTTATTACAACGGCAAAGAGAATGTTTATATTTATATAATATAATGTCATCGAAGTTTTGATATTTATTGACCGCATATTTTTTAACGGTTTCAATAAAACGTTTACAGCGATACGAATATCAACAGGAACATACAAATGTTATAAGCCATAAATTCGGATGACACCAGCGATTAGTTAGAAGAAATTATGAACGTTCAAATCTCGGGTTAATTAGGCAACATTTCTGTGTTACCTATTTTCTAAAACGCATTACATTAGAACTAACGGTATAAAAATTCAGGAACAATTATCATATTCATTATCGTGAGTTCATTTTAATTAAATTACGATAAATCTCTGCATGTCTAAACACTGAGAATTTTGTTAAATTAACTGGATAAACAACTTAAAAATACATGAAATTTTAATATTTACCTTTTAATATTTACATTTTATACCAGATTTCGATATATGTATGTATATGAATGAAAGAAATGTCTCAAAAAATATAAATTACGATCAAATTTATTCGGCGCATTTCGTTGGTGAGAGATGGTACTGAAATATTATGTACCCATGTATATACATATATTTATGTTTAATTGATTTATGAGAAGTTTTCCGAAACTTTTCAATAAGTTCAACAAGAAAATATTTAACCATTCTGAAATTAAAATTAGAAAAAGAATTTGCCTATAAACTTTTAAATTTAGTAAGTGAAAATTTCATACTCTCATGTAGGTACTATACCAAAAGTAATAAATTTTCATTTTAATACATATTAATGAAAATTGTCTTGAAAATTTCTAACATTTGGAATTTCCATGAGATTATTTTATCATAAACGATGTGGGATATTTGAATAAGATTTTGCTTTTTATGAAATGAAATATTTTAATATGTTTTTACAATTATTTTTGGATGTTTGTTAGATTTCTTGTATTTTAAATATGTACTTCTTTAATATCATAAAAACTAAATACTACTTATTTTGTATTATTTTGCAAAGCAATTTTTGAAATTTTAAGCTCAATCTAGGTGTCTCAAAACTTTCTAAATTTTGTAATTTTTAGAAACCGTTTTTGATTTGCTAAGAAATCTGAAACGTATTTTAAAAATTTTCTAGTCTTACGAAATATATAATATTCATACATTCAAATTTTATTATGGATTTATATTTAACAGTTTACTTTTGTCTTGTCTCATCACTTGTTATTAAAGCACTTTCTCGTCTGTTTAAATTCATTGACAAATTTTTTTCTTCCAGTTTTGGTTATTTAAAATAATTAATTTTCTTTAAAAATATCAGGGTTTATTATAATTCAACCAAATTTAGATAAGTTTCATCATTATATTCATGCATTACTTTTTCTGACCAAATTTTCCCGAAATTTCTTTATGTATCAATTTCAAATTTCTATGCTTGCTTGCTTTATTATTAACAAGATTGTGTCTAATTCCCCTTTTTTTAAAGTTTATTCTTTTTATTATTAATTAATTTATAATTAAGTTATATACAATTTGTTATTTTCACAAGGAATAAGTTTTAATATCCTTTCTTTTGGTTTCTTTGTATGATGTGGATAAAAGATTTTAATTCAATTTTCTAACATTCGTTCGCTCGCGTGACACGGAGGAATGATTACAAAGCGGTAAATAAAATTTACGGGAAAATTTTGAATACATGAAGTCGCGAAATGTTGTCAGAGATTTGATTTCCTTGAGATAGTAATTATTTGAATACAAAGCGAACACGAGTATGCGTTCATTTTTATTGCGCCATAAAATATAAAAGAATTGTCGATTGTTCCAAAAATGACGACGAAATTTTAAGCACCGGAAATGACAGTGTCAGTTTTAAAATGTATGCATGTGCGAAAACGGAAAGCTTTCTTCTAAAATTTTTAATTTGTTAATTAGGCTATTGTGATAGATAGGTATATTTTATTTAGACATATTGCTTTATAATGATACAATCTTTCTCACTGTTTAGTCATGCAGATTTTCTGGGTATTTCTCCAAGTCCTGCCATAAATTCTGTAATAGCATTACTTATTTTCTACACTTAAAACATTGCATTAAATTTTAGTATAATATGAAAAGCGTTTTGTAATTTTTTTACATAGCTTCATCACACTTTTTTAAACTTAGTAGACTTAAGTTTTTTTTCTCTTTATTATATGCTTTAGATGAAGCAGTTAAATATGTGTGAAATGGCTGAGTAAAATATTTTATTTAAACTGCGATCTTTCCAAGGCATTTGACTTAGTTGATCATAAGATATTATTACATAAACTTTTTCATTACGGAATACGGGGTAAGGCTCTAAATTTGTTAGCATCGTATCTTCAAGATAGAAAACAGTTCGTAGGCGTGAAGGTAGGACCGTCAGCTCAAATCTGCTGGAAGTACCTACATAAAGGAGTTCCTCAGGGCTCAATTTTGGGTCCTTTGTTGTTTTTGATTTTTGTAAACGACCTCCCTTTTAACGTTAATGCCCAACTTACGTTGTATGCGGATGACACTAGTGTATGTGTCTATGGTGAAAGTGAAATTTCATTAAAAAATAATGTTAAGCGTTCACTTCGCGAGCTAATAAATTGGTTTTTTAGGCCAATAATTTAAAAATGCATGCGGAAAAAACTAATATTTTGGTGTTCCACTCAAAAGGAACTGAACCTTCACTTTCTCTAAAATATAATAATTTGTTATTAAAATCCTTGTCTTCGTCTAAATTTTTAGGATTAGTCATCAATTGTCAATTGCGTTGGTCCGATCATATCAATGAATTACGCACAAAGCTTACCAGGGCAGTTTTCGCTTTAAGACGGTTAAGACCGATTTGTACTATGTCCTCGATGCTTTCTGCGAACCATGGCTATTTCGAATAAATAGATATAATTTATTATAAAAAGTAAATCCTAGAAATATTTATTTACAAAAAAGATATTGTTAAAACTCTTTGTTTGTGTTTGACTGAATATGCAGAAATAAAAGATACGAACGTGACCCCAAATTTATATTTACTAATTTAATTTTGATATCCATTTCCTATAGCGTATTTATTCCTGACTAAGATTTATACCTGCTCCCCCGGATTAACCTGAGCGTTAGGCTCACTTCATGTCAGGGCAATAAGGTTGAGTTTCGCACAGCTTTACTGCTTCTCGTTCTGTTTATAGTGTCCGTGATAGTACATATCTAGGGTGTAGTTTAATGATCGCAAAAAAATTGAAGGGTTGATTCTGATTTTAAGTAAAAATGTTCCAATGAACCTATAGCCTAAAATGCTTCGTTTTCCATATACAATGTGCTAAGGTTCCTCATAGTTGCAGCTTGTGAAACTGAGCAAAATATTCGAGGGATTTTTCAGCGAGTTCAGCAGTTACTGCGAAGCAGAACTGAATCATCCATCGATGTGAGGGGTGGTAATTTCCAACACTTACTTTGATTTTTAAGGTCTTTTAAAATATATATGACCTAAAGCCGTCCTTGTTCTAAGTTTCATTTAGTATTTTCAAAAAATTTAAACATTTAAAAAACCAAAACAAACATTAAACTTTACCACCTGTACATCGATTATTAAGTTACGCTCTGTATATCTGAATTTGCTAAATTTCGGTATATTTTTCGTCCTACATAAACATGTTCATTAAATTAAAGTTTGTGCTAAAATGATTCTAACTTATCATTATTAGAATATTTTGGTAATTAAGTTAGTTTTATTCTTGCGATGATTCTCTGAAGTTACAGTGATTTTTTTTTAATCAGGAACGAACCTGTTATGTGCAAAAATGAAATTTTTCATATCAAATGTATAAAATCTTACATGGATTTTTTGGTAATGGTAAATTTATGTAAACTGCTTAAATTTTTCATTCAGAAGATGAAAAGTAAAAAAAAACACAGTTTTCAATATGCAGTAAACTTTCTTTTAACTTCCGAATTCGTTAATTGGTTAAATTTAGTGACGAGAATCCGTATAATCTGTTCAAATTTTAAAGATTGCTTATAATAATATAATTAAATACAAACAGCGCGACGCAGCTGGAAGCAGCGTCAACATTTACTTTTACACATCCCAAACAATTAAACAACATTAAATCACACGTTATGAAAGACAATAAATTATTTACCCTCGTCGACGGCTACGCATTCATAATATAAAATTCACGCAGTGTTTTTGCAGATTTTCCTTCGTAAAATTCAACACCATGACACTTCAGCCTCCTCTGCCACCAGTAGCCAATCTATGAACCGCGCGCGAACGTGATAGTGCGATACTGATATTTATGACGGTAGTAAGCATGGGATTAGGGCTTGAGAAATACTACATGGTGCTTAAAGCTGATCTGTCTCTAGCGGCCGTTCCTGATTGTCTATCCCACATCTGATTTAGAAATAAAGCCGACCGAGGTCGTACCTGAACTGAATCTTTTTCGAGAATTAGAAAGTTTGCGGGCTCTTCTTTTTTTTTCAGAGGGCCATTGTGTAACATCGATTTCACTTTTGTGCTTGCACGTGATTTTACTTCGGACCTTGCTCTGATTTGAGAAAATAGCAGAAAGCAAAACAAACTTCCGTTCGGTTCATGTGTGTGACTTGGATTCGTGTTTGTGTGTTATTATACTTCAAGGGCGATGATAAAATCACAAACCTATTACGGTTTCGGGGTATACGTTATAATCAAAAGATGTCTGTCGTCGGCAGGTACGTTCGAAATTGCAAAGATTAAGTTCAATGATTACAAAAAGATTTCAGAAACAGTTTCCATAAAGAAAATATGAGTTGAATTTGAGTTGAATTTTAAATTCAGACGTTGTAAATAAATTCATAAACAAATTAAAAAAAAAATTCGCGAAAAAATCGCTGTTTTTAACTGACAGTTAAAATACAATTTAATTAAATAAATTGTAAATATATTAGTTTGAAATCATTTTAAACTGTTTTTATGGATGTAATATAAAATGTGTTTACGAATTGTTGTTAATAATAGCAGAAATTTCTTCTCTTGATTTCGAAATTATTAATATAAATTTCAAGTCAAGTTGTTTTTGTCAATTCCTATCGTTATTCTATTTCACTAGAAACGTCGTTTGTTTATAATAATGTGTCCATCGTCCGCTTCTGTTGATCGCTGTAATATCTTCTGAAATTGAAATAATCTTACGCCACCAAATATTTCAGTTAATCACATAGCCCCGGTATTTCAGTCACAGTTTAACTTGAAGCTTTAGTTTATTCCTATAGAAACAATTATCAAAACAATTTTTTCTATGGGAATAAACTGAATAAGTATTAAAGTTAAACTATAAAGTAGTTTTCATAAGAGTTTTCATCGCCGAAGTTACAATCGACAAATATTTCACTGTTACTTCTTTGTCAACGGTGACTAAGAAAGATGGAATTATGCTTTTTATGGCTGATTATGCAACGCTAGACGCGTTTTATTTCTGACGCAGAGCCCTTCTCTTATGAAAAATACTTTAAAGCGGGAGACACATTGAGGCGGTTGCGGTAGCGATTGCGGTGGCGGTAGCGGTCACAAACGTTCACATGCGAGCGATCACGTTGCCAATGAATTTACGTAAAGTTACGTAAATTCATTGGCAGGTCTATTTTGTCGTATACATGTGAACGGTTTTCATCGCCACCGCCACTGCAATGGCTACCGCAACCGCCTGAATGTGTTTCCCGCTTTGCTGAAATACCGGGTCTTAGAAGACTGATTTTGACTCATTAAAGCTTTAAGGTAGTACGAGGGAAGATTTTTAAATTACGTATCTGGTCACGAAAAAAAAAAGGTTTAGAAGAAAAGTAGGTAATATTTTATTTTGCAACAAATTATTCACTAACGATCACACACTTATTCCAACCGATCTTTCAAAAAAGATCCTTTCGGTAGGTCTTCAAAAAACTCCTCCGCCGCTTCTTTCAGGTATTCATTTCGAAGAAATGATTTTTTAATTTAGGACAAAAAAAAACTATATAAGATATTAAATTATAGCATAATAAAAATATTAAACGAAGAATAGTGATTTGATGAACACGTTATGTAATAGTTACTTTTATCCAAAGTATAGCCAACACGTACCTACCGTGTAATATTCTAAAAAAGTAATTATAATTATCCGTAATAACATAAGAGAATAAAAACAAAATATATTAATAGACTTTAAAGTTTATAATAATCTTTCGTTAAGTTGTGGTTTTACGGATTTTAATGTAATTATTTCACGTCATACACGTACGTATGCACCTAGGTCAGATCCATGATTTATGAAGCTCCGATACTCTGTTATTAACTATTAATTACGTTATTTATTCATTTAGTACTATGAAACGTAAACAACAACTTATGCAAATTACGCGAAAAGCGGTTAGAAAACCGAGCCCGGGGTGTATTGAACTGAGCGAATATCTTCTGAAAACTTTGCGCCATAAATCAAAATTTATTTAAAGAAAGAACACTTTTTCGACTTTCACTTTAAGTGTCTGAGATAAGCGGGACATTTTAATGTGGAATATTTTTACCCTCGTCTAATGTGGACCATTGTAAACAAGTCATTTTTAACATTTTACAACCGCGCATATTAAGTATGCAGAGGTATCCCACCCAGGACTCCATTCTCGAGAAAACTGCTATTATCTGGTCTTCTTTAGGTACAAAAGAAAGGGACGTTTATATTTTTTAAACCGGGATTCTTACGTAATGCAATTTTCGTTACATTGTTAAACGTTGTTCGGAGCTCTCTTGCAATTCTCTCTCCTGCTGCTTCGTTCTCTTTAGTAACAGGTATAAAGATAAACGTGCCTTTTCATTCTAGCTTCGATTATTATTTATACCTACGTAAGGTTATCCATTAATTAATAGCAAGTGATTAATTAGTTTGTTTAACATGTAGATATGCAAATAAACACGTAGCGGGAAATTTTGCAATTAGTTTTTCTAATCCTTGTTGCCTTAATCATTTTCCCACAGTTACATTATTTTAATAATAAATAATGTAACAGTTTCTTAGTAACTTAATTTAAAAAAACGCTTGTTGCATCGTTGATTCCTTATTACCTTACTAGTCGGAATTTAAACAAAAATGCATAAAAGATCTTGGAGTAATTTATTTATATAATTTAAACTGTTCATCATTGTTTCTGCGAAGGACTTTGCTTAATATATAATTCGCAGTACGTACTTAACAGACCACAAATGCATTTTTATACATTAAAACTTCCGTTGATATAATTACATTCGTTTTAATTCTCACTGTTTGAACAATTGTTCATAAATAACAACAAAACTAGACGTATAATGAAAATAAAAACATCAACTCGTACATATTGTTTCTAATATGAGAAACTCATGGACTTGGAACTATATTTAGGAAAATTTCGTCAGAAATTGCCTAATACCAGGAAACCTCTTGTAATTAAGTATTATTAAGCAAAAGATCTTGTCGTCTTATTGTAAAATAAATACGTTTATTCTAGCATTTGCCATTTGTAAAAAAAAATTTGAAAAAACGATTGGAGAAATAGATCCAAAATAGAAAAGCAGAAACAATTGAATCGATCAATGCATAAAGGACATATGGCAATAATTGTTAATTGAAGCAATTCAGACCAAGTAGGCCCGTGGCTGGACTAAATAACCATCTCTACTGTTTTTTATTTCACGTCCTAGTTCTACAAAAACTGTTGTCAGTGGTTTTCCTCTTCTTTTGCCATGGATACAATACATTATATTTCTATACATTAATACGTTATATAATACGGTGTCGCTCTGCATAAAATTTATTGGCGGCGCCAATGTTGTTTTTCTTTACTTCTTGCCCTGCAACCGCCACATGGAGAACATAACTTTTTTTTTTATGATTTTTAGGTTAGTTTCGAAATTTTTCGAGGTTCAGTGGCGCATCAAGCGGAAAGTAAGTAAGCTTTCAAGTACTTCCAGTCATAGAACCCCAGAGTATACAATACAATTGACATTTCTGAAATCTTATTTAGTTAAATTTAATGTAGTAGGTGTGTTATAAACAATTATGAAATGTTGGTTTGCGGATGTTCCAGAATTTTGTAAAACACTTGTGTGCGCCTATGACTTACCGCGGCCATATTTGGTGACTAAGTTAGACGAGAAACTAATGTTAGTATGACTCTCTCCAGTACCTCCATGGCAAATATCTTCTTGCAGTATATTTGCTAATGGTCAAATAATTTTATTTATCTCTCTTTTAAGATTTTTTGAGATATTACTTTTCCTGAATATGTTCCCCACTGCTCCCAAATTCTTTGTTCCTTTAGTTATTTCTTCTTATATTTGCTTGTTCATTCCCAAATAATTGAAAGCTTCAACTCTTGCAAATTCGTTCTGTTCATTCGATGCCTATTTTTCAAATCCACTTCTATTTTACTATATGTATTCCATTGCTTATTCATGTTTCTTTTTTCCAATATCAGATATTTTCTTTCTTATCTTTTCGTTTATTTTCAGTCTTTATTTTGCTGTACTTTCCTGTTTTTTTATAGTTTCAATCTTTTTTATCGTTTTGGCTATGATCACTTCTATATCATATTTGTTCCTATGACTTTGATGTTAACTTGCCTTTCCCCACTTTTCCACTTGCAATAATTAATTACATATTTTAAGGTATGTTTGCTATGGACATTTATTATTATTTACAAATCTTTGAGTGCTTGTGTATTTTTGGTAGTCCTCAACGTACTAAAACAGTTATTATTATTTATTGTCTTTTAAATATTCGCTAGGATGTCATGGTGAAATTTGCAATGCATGGTTGTTGCAGCGAGGATAAACGTTTATTCGCGATTTAATGTTTAAAACTCGTACTGTTGCACATATGCACCGTGCATTCATCATCGAAACGGAAGAACGCAAAGTGCACTTGAATAAGTAACATGGTAATAATGAAGTCTACGTCTGTACTGCGTAATATGATGCGTACACAATAAGCAGGTAATTAGTTGTTCACCGTAGTGTAGCATGTCAATTAGAGAACAAAAGAAGTTACATCTACATACTCGTTAGCTTTTACAATTATGCGCTGCTGGTTTGGTCGAGTTAAAAGCAAAAGGCCAGCGGTATTAAATTTACTCTGAAGTCATATATATTCGCACTAATTTGGAACACTATTCAAACATTCACGGAATCGGAATAATCGTCCGTATTTACTTCCCTAAGAAGACGCGTAAAACAGCACTTAGGGAACCAGGAATGCCGGCTCCGCAAGACAAATATCTCACTTTCACCCCGGCTGGAACAATGAAAGTTATGCCGCAGTATTTTGCGAATCCTCCCGGCGACTTACGCTTTAGAGCCAACTCATTCGCTCGAAGAGGCACGGATTCTGTTACACTTTATGGTCTCAACGCAGCCTATAAGCGTTATCACTTACTCGGCTCCACGTAATATATTATCGATAGTCGCTGAAGTGTGAAGATGTGTTTGCGAGGTTTCAGCTTCACGTATTGAAAAGCCATTTATTTTAAAGTACACTCCTTTTAATTGATTTTCTTTTACGTTTCCAACTTTGGCTACCAGTTACAAAACTGGTAACCACTTACAAAACTTGTGAAGTGAAATTATTATTTTTGAAATTAATAAGTACTTAACAGATCAATTAAGTTCCCTTTTTCGAATGGAGTTGATTCTTTGAATAATCTTATTTTTATTAAATTTGCAAGTTGATTGCTTGAAAATTTTATTACGCTGTCCGCCGAATGTGGTTTTCTTTTATGGCCTTTAAACCATTTAATATAGAAAAAAATTTCAAACGCTATTATCCTCTAATAAAAAAACTTTATATGTTAAATTTATTTGCAATTACACAGGGTGTTCATTTTACAGGTGTCAGCAAGTACCTTTAATATTTCAAATGGAATGCCCTATATATTATTACGAATTTTGATCTATCAATTTGGAAAATATTTTATTGACATATTTTTTATACCTAAATCTAGTATTTACCGAGATAAATGCCGTCAACTTGCTTAATTGAAGAGTCTTCATTATCAGTTATTAAGCTGAATTCGATGAAAAACTTACAGTTTGGAACATCTTAATCAAATTCAACATGGTCTGGTTTCTCACACGTCATGAAGCTCACGCGGGGAACTTGTAGCGCATCTGGCCGACCCACTAGACCTAAACAAAAATAAATTATTGTAATCGATTAAGTACAGACTGACTTTCACTGTCGAGAACTGCAATGAAAACTCAGAAAAGCTCCTCCCTACATTCGGTCATCTTGCAACAACGCTCGCTCACTGTCATTGACATACGCATCTTCGATGTCGTCTTTACTTTCTCTTCACAATGTATTTTCAAATTCGCTTTCGTTCTCATCTTCATTTTCTGTTTTAACTTCATTTTCTGTGTTGAACATTCCTTGTTCATTTCCTTCATCTGCGCCTTTGTTTTTGTCTTACTTTTCATTTTCATCTTCACCAGCGTTTTTATTTTCATCTTCGTCTCTACCTTCGTCTTCATTTTTTGGAATCGCATCCATCTAGTCTTCCTATGCCATGAGACTTTAAATAAGTTCTACTTTCGTCAGGTGCGGCGCACAACGCACGTTCTCTGAGCTCCTCCTTTAATTCGTTGATAATACAATCACCTCAACCTCCGTCATATTTTCCTGTTGCTGCTTATTTACCACTTTGTACTGTGATGCACCTTTTCATATTTTCAGCCAGTTTAATGCACTATCATCTCTCTACTCAAGTTATCCATTTATCCGGACTAACCCACAACATTTGTGGAGAGTGGGGAAAATAATAACTACCTCTTTTCTAAAAATCGTTTTATTTATCAATCATTTGTAAACCTGTATATTCTATTTCGTTCCTTTTTTTTAATAAATTAGAATGCATTTCTCTTAAATATTAGCTTTTTTCAAAGAAATGGAATATGAAATAAATTAAATTACACCTTCCAATATCTGATGATTTGTTTCACAATAGTAGTAAAATGGAAATATTTTTCCCGTATTTAGCATGTGCGAATTTATATATTTTATTTTTATCCTAACACATGAAAATAATTAGCGTGACTGTTCATTGGAAATAAATGTGTATAGATTGTATTTGCACTAGCGAAATAAATAATATAGAAATATTTAATGATTTATTCTGTTCCAGAACAAATAAAACTTTTCAGGGCGGGCTTTTTGTTTAACACAATAACAGTCGTGTTTTGAAATTACTGAAAACCAATAAATCACATACTTATTTTAACAGCAGATGCATTTCATATCGGCACGTGTGATTGGCCAAATCGAAAACAGATACTCAATCGAAACGGAACCGGGACCGTAAAAATATATCAGCGGCGACCATTGATATATCTCATCGAAGTTGATTTATAATCCGACCCAACACTATTGTTGCATTACCCATTGTCAGTAGCTGACGATTGGCAATTTGATACGGGCGTAAACTATGTAAAGTATATATTTTACATATGAGGCCACCGCATTGTCATAATTCGCGGGAGTTATGGATATTTTAAAATACATTAGTTACATGTGAGAGTCCCCTGTCATCCGCGGTAAACTTTTATTCGCAAATACAAAGGGTTTTTGAATAAGTCGGTTTTGCTTGTAGTTTGAAACGTGTATGATTTATAGCTCTACTTTTCACCGTCCTGATACTTAGATGTTGTCTTCGGGCTGGCCGAACTTTTAGCGAGTGTCACCTTTTTGCAAAGTACGGACTTCTGCACGTGAAAACCGAGAGGCAAACACGTTTATTTATATAATCCTCGCTCGTTCACAAGTTCTATCATTGAGTATGTAATTTTCTAAAACAACACCCAACCTACATCTTGAATATCAACAAGTTATTTTGGCGCCGGATGATATATAAGATTTTCGAACTTTAAATATTTATTAAGAACGATACACACAATTCGGTAATGTTGTAAAGCAAATTTTCCCAGCTTCGAACCCCTACAAAGTCAAAATAAATGTAGATCTACAGTATGACAGTCGATAAAATAAATCTGAATCTAATTTTATAGTACTCGTTGTTATTCCCATTAAATAAATATTGAGAAAGATAACAATTGATGATTTCATTCTATATAATTACAAACTTTTCAGTATTTGTTTGTAAAAGCAGATTCTATAGATTTGTATTTTTCTTTTTTTGTCTCATGCATTACTGTAACTACAGTTCATTTTTTTACTATGCCGATCGATCGATTGATAAGTCGAAGAAGTTTTATGTAGCTATCTTTTTCTAACTTTCATGAAACAGCCCTGCGGCTTTTATCATGTCACGTTATTTCGTCGCACATTTTCTTAACTCAGATTTATACGATCGGCATATAGTAAAAAATTAATTTGTACCTATTAGTTTTCGTTATAACAATTATTCTATAATTTTACAAGAGAAAGCTCAAATACGATGAGGTCGCTTTCTGATTGAAAGTACACTGAGAAAAGTTCATTTGATCTGTTTTTGTTATTGGATAAATTACTGTTACATTGCAACCACTTAGCAGTATATTTCATACAAGGGAATTTTGTAAATCTTTCATGGCTGGTTTACACGGGGATAGTTGCAGGTACTCTACCGTTTCACCTCTGGGAATGGTCACATAAGTTAGTATAGTATTGATGCTAGTATAGTGTGGACTGGGGTGGTATTTTTATAGTTTACACTACCTAAATTCCATAAATATTCATATCCGTTATACAGCTCTACAAGTTTTAAAAGATTCATCTTCCGTGAATTTCCGTGAATGCTCTACAAAACCGAGAAGCCAAGAACCGAGCGCGTTCCATGGGTAGAGTGCGTAGACGAGTGGACATTTTGACGGTAGTGGAGGTAGCAGAGTAGAGTTACTTTGCCACATCTCGCTAGTTACTCGACTCTACTACCTACTATACACTCTTCTCGCTACTCTCTTCAATTGTACGGTTTTACGGGTAGAATTACTCTACTCTCTCAAGTACTTGTCTCATTACTCTAGTCGTGTAAACCAGCCATTAGAGTAATGAGGCAAGTACTTGAGAGAGTAGAGTAACTCTACCTGTAAAACCAAACAATTGAAGAGAGTAGCGAGTAGAGTGTATAGTAGGTGGTAGAGTCGAGTTTTGTAGAGTAGAGTAGGTACTGTTGGTAGAAGAGTGAAGACGTTGTCATTCCGGCTGGAGTCACGTTTTATTTTGTTTAAATAGTGAAAATGAAATTTACCGAAGATGAATCTTTAAAACTTGTAGAGCTGTTGTAGCGAATATGAGTGTTTATGGAATGTAGTGTAAACTACCGCGGAGGATGAAATCGTGGAAAGAATGGCAAAGGAGAGCTTCGGAGTGAGCGAATTAAAACAAAAAATCAAAAACTTAAGGTGTACTTATAATCAAGATTGTCTGAAAATACAAAAATCTAGTTAAACAATTTTGAATCAACTTTCTTTTTATTGAATTCATTTTTCACAGAACACCACACTCCACGCTATACTAGCATCAGTACTATACTAATACTATACTAGTTTATGTGTGACCAGTCCCAGAGGTGAAACGGTAGAGTAGCAAGTAGAATACACTCTATTTGCTACTCTACTCTACCCGCAACTATCCCCCTATAAACCAGCCTTTACTGTTAAGCACAAGTACGTTTTCAAGAAATAAAGCTCTAATTATAACACATGAGCGTTGATAGTAGGAATAATTACTTGAAGAGAAAGAAATTTATTTTACAGAAAACAGCTACATTGTAATGAGTGGTGATTTGAAAACAATAAAAGTTTTGTTTTGTACAATTCATATTCTTATGGCTAAGGTCTGAGTTACAATCTCGGGATGCAGAGCTCATTCATTCACGGCTCTGGTGCCGAATGGATCTTTATAATTATGTTAATACACATTATTTATGCCTTGTTATTTTTTTACCACGTCCACTAGACACTACAATCTGGCCCTGGTGTGTGAGCACGTGTGAATTTACAATTTACAACAAAATCGCTCACACTTAAAGCAGAACAAACAGTTCGACACATCCCCTTTAATCTACTCGAGGTCAATGAAAATCCAGTAAAGAGATCAAAGTGCCGACAAGTGAGTTGCGCTACTGTATTCTTTATACTGTGCCTTTAGTGTAAATAATTTACACATTCATTGTGTGAAAAGTTGCGTCGTTTTTCATCGCACCTATATGCAGACGGCTCAAGCTGACATCACCCGTATAAAAAAAATACGCAGATGGTCCAAACACACTTAACTGTGTCATTCTTTTTGTCACACTTTTGTGTAATTTCACAACAAAAAGGAGATAATAAATAAAAATACGCAATAACCGGTGTGATTTTTGTGGCAAATTTACACGGTCACTGTGTAAATTTTAACACGCAATTTTTTTACTTTTACACCGATGAATGCGATTTTCAACAGTTTAAGCTTTTATTAATAATAGGTTTTTTAAATGTGTGATAACATTTTATAGACCTACTTAAAACTAACGATTTGCTCAATTATAAGTATTTATAAGCTTTTAGAAATTAATACTGTCGAATAAATTGTTTAGATATGCCTTTGTTTCTGAATATTAGATATTATTATTATTATTGACGCCAATTAAAGTGGTTTAAAATATACCATTCGTTTAATGTTAAAAGAAATTGATTCTTTCACATTCACATAAAGATCAGTGAACATTTTTCTCAGTGTATATAAGACTTATTTATTATAGTCTATTTTTCTGTGAAAATATCTACAGGTGTTCACAAATGATTAATACTTCCCGCTCAGTAGCTTATTTTAGAAGGTTGATACTGTACTGTTTTGGCAAGTGGAGAAATATCTAGAAGACAAATAAAACAATTTATTAACAACTTCGTTTTCAATGTAAGCTAAGTTTGGTTATTCCAAGTCCGTTCACTCTATTTACTCTTTTCGCACTGATTGTTTGTCAGCTTGTCACACTTACGTATATGTGAATCAAAATAGGTTCGCTGTCACTCTACTTTTACACCCTCCCTGCACCTCGAGAAGAACCGAACTCAACTTTAATGTTAACCGACTTTTTGACATTTTTTGTTGTATCTCAAGAATAAGCAAGACAAAATCGATTCTGTTATTGGATACGAATTAGGTATTGATTGGTGCAATTTTCTTTCCATTTAACCGAATCTATTTATCTCTTACGGTTTAAGGGATCACACTCAATTTGAAGCAGCCGACATATTGTAGGTAGGTACTCTAGTTTTTTTCGTTAAATGAAAAAAGTGTATTTTTTTCATGTTTAGCGTTCAAAAATCAAAATATTTCTAGTGTGTGAAGCTAAGTTTCCACATGCAAGGATTGTTGGCGCCAGTCGAGTTGTGCCAGTTTAGTTGCATATGGAAACATCGAAAATCTACTGGCACCAGTAAATTGTCGCCAATAATCAATGCGCCAGTAAAGTTCATCACAGTTGTATTTTTTGGCGCCAGGTGTAGTGTTTGTAAACAGAAAGTACACGTGTTGATAGAAAAATTGTGCTGTAAAAATGCTAAAAGCGTAAAAAAATGGACGACTGAAAAATAACACAGTTCTTGGAGGCATATGACCAATATCCATGTCTGTGAAATCATAAAATTCCAGCATACAAAGACAGAAACCAAAGAGATAAAGCATTAAGAAAAAATGGTTGAGGTTTGTCAATAATTCATGAAGCTCCAAAGCACAAATTTGTATAACCACGGTGATACCTGTACGAAGTACATCAGTTGACGCTATTTTTATTATTAACGCTAATTCAAAATTTGTTCTTATGTAGAAACAACTGCTGGTGCCAGTAATTATGGCACCACCAAACTGGCACGTTGCTGGCGCCAATAATCCTTGCATGTGGAAACCTAGCTTGAGTTCAGCATTAATGGTGAGTCTAGAGATTTTCGTATTGCATTTTCGCTCCAAGTTTTCATTTGTATAATTGCTGTAATAACTTCATTTGGTAATTCTCTGTGTTACGTAGAGAAAATTTTTGTTTATCATTCCTTTATATAGGTCACTTGAAATGGTTTTT
Organism: Dorcus parallelipipedus; assembly: GCA_958336345.1. NCBI lineage: Eukaryota > Metazoa > Arthropoda > Insecta > Coleoptera > Lucanidae > Dorcus > Dorcus parallelipipedus. The sequence goes on along the minus strand of OY284482.1, from coordinate 8,108,218 downwards.
AATTAACACGTGTTATATAATCTGAGCAATTTTCTTTATATACACATGAAAGGTGTTGATTTATAGGATACTTCGTTTACGGGCAACATGCGCGAACTTTACTCGATTTTCGCCGACCTTCCTGTACACCGAAATATGATAGTTTGGTTGGAGCACGGCTGTCTGCCAGTCTCGCTCTTCATTTCTCGCATTTTCCATCGCCATAAATCAAGGGACAGGAGACAGGCTAGCGGAGAGCACTCCGTTGCCATGGTTCCGTGGCATCCCGACAGCTCTGGGTATCGCGGAGTGCGCAGGGGGCACATCAGAACCGGGGATTTAATCCTGTCGGGGGATGTCTGAGACGGGGAAAGTTAATAAGAGTTTGGTGGGATTAAAAATAATCCCACTGTTTTGCAATATTACGTTTCGGAAAGCGAACCGAATGCTTCGGTTAAAATTCTTATGCATGAATTATGACAAATTTTCAAACGTACAATAATAATTTTGTTTCTTTGTTGTTGCAGGTAGGAGAACCTTTTTTCGGAAGAATGAAACGTGTGCGTGTAGGTGAGACATTAGTAAACCATTTAATATTATTTGCGAAATTAAAATTGCTAAATACAACACATAACCCGCCTTGATACGTGACTTGTAGTTTTGTTATGTCCACTAATGTACTGCATTTATCATGCACATAATTCGGCAAGCAGTTCTTACCTGTTTCATATTAAACTTAGTAGGCGTATTTCATTAGCATGAATAATATTTAAATACTAATGGCGGATTTCACACACGTTACTTAAATTTAATCATCCGTCAAAGGTAAACGTTGCCATGGTTACATGTGTTGAAGGTATAGGAATGATTATTCTTAATCGATGATTAAAGTTAAGTGACGTTTGTGAAATCCAGCGTCGATGTTGCAGCAAACTTGGCATGGCATCTCGTATCTAAAACGTTTGCTACTTGCCGAAGAACGTGTGTTTTCCAAGATACTTAAACGTTTCAAATAATTCTTTTAGTCAGAAGAAAATTTATTTTAAAAAATGGTCTAAGCCGGTATTACATTTCCAAGAAAATTTCTAGAAAAAGCTATATCAAGTTTTAGGATATTGTAAAAGAAAAAAACAAAATGTATCAAAAAAGTACAGCGATGGAAGGTGTTCTAATTTGTTTCAATTTCTAGTAGCAAAGCGCGCATTTCGACACAACGGGCTCGTTTACCGCAATATCAGAATTAGGCCCAGTTTTAGAAACATAGAATAAGGACAGAATAATTATTCGCAATAAGGACAGAATAATTATTCGCAATAAGGACAGAATAATTATTCGCAATAAGGACAGAATAATTATTCGCCAAATATCTTTTAAGATTGTTCCGTATCTACGTCACCGTTATTCCAAGAATACTATTATACTCAGTTTATCTGACTATTGTAAAATATTAAGTAATTCGTCCAATTGTAAACCACACATCCTCATAAATTGTCTGTTTGATTCTGAATTCTCATTACGAAGTTCCCTTCCAACTAATTTCAAATCCCATGCGATTTATTGAAAATAGACCAGAGTGGGCCATGAAATGTACAAAGTAACGTCTTATGCCTGATTGCACCGTGTTCTTAATCATTGATTAAATTTAAGACGTGTTTAGAATGTGATTTTTAACGTAGATCCAGCATAATGTCAAACGCCATCTAATTGACACTTAAACTTCATCTTAAGTGTCAGTTAGAATGCGTCTGACATTATGCTGGATCTACGTTAAATATCACATTCTAAACACGACTTAAATTTAATCAATGGTTAAAAATGCGGTGCAATTGGGCATTAGATAAGATTACTTTTAAACCAAATGTCAAAATAATTTATCCCATGTTAATGTCAAAACATTACAATAAATGCTTGAAATATTGTCCTCCAATTTTAAAACATAATTGCATGCTTCTTTTTAAATTGAAACTTTCTATTTAAAAGCGATTTTTGTTCATTAGAAGGCTCACAATTTTAAAAATTTGGTTTCTGACAAATCTTAATATGAATTGTCATAGGTAAATTTATTTCAGACACGCTCGGAGATTCCAAAGCCAACTCTGGCGTGTTTTCAAAAAATCGCATAATAATATACCCTCTGTATCTTCTTTTAAGCCAATGTTTCATCCACAAACTACGTTTTTAGGGCATTCATTATAAAATAACTATTGCAGGAACCGTTGCAGTTCATAGAAATTGTCTATCTATTTTTAGGAATAGTACAAAACATACAATAATAAGAAATGTGAAAAAGCTTTGACAGTAAATAAAACATATTCAATACAAAAACAAAGTTTCATCAGATATATTGCAGAGTGTAATTTTTCACGTGCAAAAATATTAGCAATGTAATAGCTAATAACTTATATAATAACATATTTTATTAATATTTTCTGGTACTATTTTATCGTAACAGAAATCAATTAAATGTGAAACTAGCTTAATCTATTGACAATTAAAATCTTTCACGTCCTCATACTTCCCGATATAAACGGACGACAACACTAAAAGATTTTTGAGTTTTCTCACGTCAGTTTTTCAATAAAGAGTTAAGTAAATCACTTCAGATTCAGACCTGATAATTGCTTGCTTCTGTGGCTTTTTAAATATATCATTCGCGAGAGAAAAAGGCACTGACGTCGTTGCAGACTCTGGGCAAAAATTTTGGCTCGACTCCAAAGAGCTACTGATTTAATGGAATTCGGGGAAATTTTGATTCGATGCATAAATATGACATTTGAAGTTCCACTACCGTAACTTACGTTGGTTGGTGAAAAATTTAGATTTCCCTATAGCTAGCAGTGATAATAAAATATTTATTATTTATTATTTGAAAGTATTTATTATTTGAAAGTAATTCTAAGTAAATCATTATCAATAACACCAATTTTTAAAACGATTTGTGTAATTATTATTTATCTTCTATTTAGAAAGATTTTTTTTTACTTTCTATATTGTAGATTGAACGCAGACGCCTCATTTTTAAATTTTATACAAGAAGAAATGAAGGACATGTGTTTAGGAATTCTTACATCGGCATTCATATGAATACAGTGTAAATCTGAGAGTATGATGGTCGATATACTAAAATATGAAATAGCTTTTCCGATACAATATATTCAATTCGAATTATACAAACTCTGAAACTATACATGTAATTTTATGTTGTAATTTCCTAATTGCACTTCCCCTTCACATTCGGCTAGCTCACTCGTATTTGAACACAAGTAAGTTATCCATTAATTTCAAGTTTGAAATCGAGAGAAGCCGTTGGTTGCTACGTATATTTGGCAAGAGCCATGCCGTCGTGGTATTTTAAGCCCACCTGCTTGGTTCACTGACAACGCAGACCTACCTTAGCTAAATGTTATTAAGACATATTTATATGGCGGGATTATCTAATATAATATATTGTTCGCACGAAATATTTCGAACGGGAAGTTGCGAAACGTGAAATAGAAAGTCACGGTAAACGCCCATCGAATGCCATGTTTTTTTTTATATTTGAGATTTGATGGTGCAACACAGGATTTTTAATTTATACAAATTATAACTGACGGCATACTAGTATGACTGACATACACAGTGTGAAAATTAATGGTAATATTAAAATAAGCATCTCATCGTCCAAAGACTTTCGTAAAGTTTGATTTATATATTTTGGACAGATTTAATCTCTGTCACTTTGGAATTTTATGCATACGCGTCCTTGTCGTAAAAAGAATGGTGGAAAGGATTGTCCAAATAACTTCTAAGATTTGACCTTCTAAAAAGTAACGATATTATTAAAATATAATTTTGTATTCAATTCTATTAATCTAGAAGTGAATTCTATATAGATTCTTTTTATCTAGTCACTGTAGTTTGTTGACTTTCTAGTTTTTAAAGGTTGTTATTTGCAATACCTATACAATATTCTGAAACTGTCATGAACGACATTTATAATCTATAAGTTAATGTAAAGCCTGGGAAGATCACAAACGAAATGTTTTCCTTTCATCTTTAGTGTTAGAAAAAAAATGCATTTATTGTACTCTAATTTTCCGTCAAAATTCTGACTAAACGCATGTTCTGCGAGTGTTCTGGAATCTCGTCTGAAATATATTTCACCTAGTTCTTTTTTGGGTTGTTATTTATAACCAAGGATGGAAAATGCAACCGTAACCGTTCCACGGTTCCAGCTGTATCTAAGCGCAAGAGAACCGAACTCACGTTACGTTCTCCATCCCTGGTTATAACGAAATCAAATATTTCAAGTCGAACAAAAGTAAAATTTTCATTTGTACGTAAATAGATTTACCAAAAGATATGAGACATTTATGATAAATCTTACTTTCTTAACGGCCGGTAAGTTAATGGTCAACTTTGTTTTCGTGATTCTCGTGAAAAATTCCTTGATGTTCCCTGCCAAATCAATAAAATTTTATGAAACCATGTACAAAGCTATGACATTGTCGTCACAATAAAATTGTAAGTTCACATACACTTCTCTATTTGGTAAAATTATTCCGTGACGTGACACCTTCGCTTTCAGAGAAAATCAGGAAGTGGCAAACCAAGAAAGCAAAGCACATATTGAAAGTTGATAAGTAATTGAAAAGACTTTCCTAACATATGGACTTTTCTTACAGTACAGAAAATTCTTTAAAAAGAGAATGTTAAAATGTTCATCTAGCATATTGTGAAAACAAAATGAAAATTGGAATACTGGTCGCCATTGCAGTGACATATTTAATCTCCTTGAAGAGTTTGTCAGAGCCGTGCGCTGTCAAAAGTAAAGACGTAAAGACGTTTTTGGATTAAATTTTAAGTAGCCAGGATTCGCTCTCAGCCCCTTTTTATATGAATGTTGGCCCCTGACCGTACCGCTATATATAGGTACTTGAATAAGTCTGGATTGAAAAAATTTACACCTCTCTTATTCTTTTACGACTTATGAATTTTAGTATTCAATAAAATACTGAACTTTTTTAGAAAATATTTATTCAGTTAAATTAATATAAAATTAAAATTTATTTGTAAAGGAAAAATAGTATCGAAAAGACAATTCAAAAAGTTATCCTAGGAAAATACATAGTTCAAAAAACGATAACAAATATGCAAAAATCAATTTCTGAGTTTTAGACAAATAAACTAATCTTTCAACTCACCGAACTTGAGTCTTTGTGCTCAAAAGTTTTGGGACACTTCAATTTTAGTTTGGAACGTTTCGTTTACGACTCACTTAAATTTATTAAAACAAAACCAAGAATAATTTCTCTGCGAACTGGAGTACTTAAAACATTGCGGTATCGTGTCTTGTAAGTAGGTGGTAAGATTAAAGTTAAGCTGTGATCGCCACCGCCCACGCAGGTGGAGTTGTAATTCACCTCTACTTGCTGAAGAAGCAGAATTTCCTTAACTTGCCGATTTGAGGCTATTCAGAATAGTGCCAGTCTGGATAAGAATGGAAAACTTTCAAGAATTGTTTGTGCTAAAAACAACACTTATATTGTTTTAAGTCGCGGTTTGAATGTATCTGAGTAACTCAATATTTCTTTTATCTACGGCCACTACTACTGTAAATGACGAATTACGTACAACACGTAAATTAAGTAAGCGGTTGTTTACAAAGGTCGTGCGTAAAGTAAGAAAAACGCACAGCGCACGCACCTACTTTACGCACGCTTGTAGTTAGATCTACGTAGCCGCATCACATTAGATTGACAGTCGTCGAAATTGCAAGTGTTATTGCTGATTATTTTGAACTTGAATAATAAGGTAATTTTTGTGGTCGTAGATGAAGTATAGTACAAAACTCGAGTTGTAAAGCAATTACGCACTTGTGGAATTACTTGCATTCGCCGCTGCGCGGCTCATGCGCAACTTTTCCACCGTGCGTAATATGCTATTTACAACTCTCGTTATGATATGAATTCAAAAATAAAATCAGCATTGCATTGAAGTTTATTATTAGTAGAGTCCGACCGAAGGTAGTTTTTTTCAGCCGATTAATCGGTCGGCTTCGGACCCCTTCGTTCAAAAATTGCACCTTCGGCTAAATAATCGGTTTCTACCAAATTAGATCGAAGGTTTTGCCGAAGCCGAAACTTCATTTAATAAACGAGCGTCGCCAACAAGTGGCAAGGTTTATATTGTGCTACTATAGCTTCAGTTTTGTAACAAAAAAGAATTAAAGAAGACTGTGTATACTTCTATATTTTTAATACAGGAAAACTGCATAAAAAAATTAAATTCAATAATGTTGATATATTAGTATTATTTTGAATGACAACTCTCATACCTAACTTGATTGATGTCATAAAAATGAAGTGGAAAATTAAAATATTACTTCAATTTGATAGGCCAATAACAATCTTCAGTTTATAATGCAAATTAAACATAAGATAAGAAGTGAGGAAGCAAGAAATCATCATTTTCTTAGCGTTGCGCAAATTCATCGTCATAAGCTGACAAGCAACCCGAAGTTCGGCTTCGGTTTCGGCCTAGGCTGAAAAAACTAACTACGTTCGGACTCTAATTATTAGTTCCTACAATGTAAACTGTTAATTGTCATAAATTTATTGAGTTATTTTACATTTTGCAATTAAAGTAAAAAGTGTTTAAAACAAATGTTTCCCTAATGTTTTTTTTATTTATTGCACGTTACCATTACTTTTTTAAACATATTCGTATGTAGTATAAAATTTTATGGACATCAGTTTGGTAATAAATTTTAAAATTCGATAAATTTAATAACATAACGACAAGCAATGAAACATTTGTAACATCTTCTAAAGATGTATGAGAATGATATATGTTGTGAACATGTGGATCGGTAACGTTACACTGCGTACAGAAGCCAACTAAAAACGCCAATTATAAAGCTATTACGCATGATTTACGGTGCTTAAAATAAGACACTTTTTAGATAATTCACACAACATAAATCATTAATTATATTAGGTTGACGCCGATAACGTAGAAAAGGAATGCGTGGAGCAACAGTTATTATGCATGCGCATGTAAAATACTTCCGACGAAATAACGAGTCCGTATATAAAAGAATGGCGTCCGGTAAACAGTTAGTCGTTAAATTTATATAAGTCTATTTGTTTTTAAAATATATGCGCAGCGGGCATCTATGAATTTGCTGGTTCGGGTTCGCGATTTAATCGCCGCGTGCCAACATTCCAAGATAATTGTTAGCAACAATAAATCTTTCTCCATATAGTCGACCATATTACAATGTCTGAATGGCGAGAAATGAGTAAACTCTCCTCTGTTTAAACTTGATACAGTGACCTAGTAAATGCATATGTAAGTTGATTCATTCATTGAACCTCCTCCTCTTGCGCGCATTTAAATCCGGGGCGCAATTTCAACGGGAATACTCTGCTTCCACTGCACTTGCGATCCTTATCTGTTCGAACGTGTTAAGAGAGAAGAGTAACAAGTTTTCATTCAAGCATAAGTTCAGTTAAGTTACCTTATGATTTACATACCTCCCGTACTTACTTGGCTTCCATACGAATTCAATCTAGATACTTAGTCGGCGGTATTTTATAGTGATATACTAATTATATCAACTTACTTTTACATCTAACTGTACACACTAATAGACTACAGTTAGGTATTAGATTTTGCACCATGATTTTTCCTTTTAATTAATAATTTTCTTGATATTTATATCTTAGCAAACGACTTCGCATAAAAGTCCTATATAAAATGGAGCTGCAACTTTATACGCAGGACCGTCTTTAAGCACTCTTTGCACTTGCCCAATGCCTAGTGTTTGAAGTGACAAAACTGAAGCACTTTTACTCAAAATGTACAGTGGTGGTTATTAAAATCATTATCTCTCCATGCTAACCTCACCCTTATTGACCTGCAATCGAAACAACGGCTGTCGCTAAGCGCTACCTGAACTATTGACTTGGCCACCAGTGTATACAATGAGAATTTTTTAGCGTAGAACATATGCATGTTTGCTACAATATTGAAGGTGAGTTTTTTAAAATCGAACGTAGGCTTAATGTGTAAGTATGTGGGCTTCGTTACTATGAATATCATTCGTACTTGTTTGTCTAGCTCTGAAGCTCCTTTTCAGAAATACAAAGTGGTCAAGAATCACTGTTGGCAGTGCTGAATTTTATTTTTAAATGGTACAGCTGGAGTAACTTCCGGTTGTTGACGGCTTGACACTGACAGCCCTCACGTTACAAGCGTCATTTGACATTTCGAATTCAAATTAAAAGGCTAGTTTCTATTTACATAACCTACAATTTTGTCGCTGCTCAGGTTATGTCAACAAAGCATATATCCGGTTGCAGTGTTGCAAATAGCCGAATAAAAAAATGCTCTTAATTGTATTGCCAACTTAAACAGTTATTCTTGACCACTTTGTAGATAAAAATAATCATTAATCAGTTTTCTGGAAGTTTGAGAACATATCGCAAACGGTCATAAAAATTGTTAATTGCCTTAAAGTGGATCCTGCTCGATACGTCGATACCAGCTATAGATTTGTATTCTTTCATTCGTTGAATATATGTCAAATTGCATTGTCAAATGTGTGAAAGAAAAATAATAACTATTAATGTTAACCGTATCCATGGTTACCACGTACTTTTCGGCCTATGTTCGATTTAAAAAAATTCAATAGCACTTATGTATGTCCTTCGTTAAAAAATTCTCACTGTATACATATCAATAATTATGTTTTAAGTACTCTTGGCTTTGCTTTGTGCTGATTTTTATCATAAACAAATTCACCGTTGTTAGCGTTCGTGTGAGTTTCACTATCCTTATCACTTTTGCTACATAATGTCTTCTCCAAAACTTCACATTCCTTAACCTTAGGTTCACAGATAAAGCCAGAAGTATGCTTGAAAGTATGGCAAAAGAATCAGTACCGAAATTCAGTGAAATGGCATACAAAAAAAGTTGTCAGTTTTAATCAGACCACACATACAGGTTGCGAGCGCGTCCTAAAGTCAGTAAACGATTATCCGACCGTACACGTATAATGTTTGCCACAGCGCGGCGTGTTATAGGCGCTTTGCGAAAATTCTCTACATTATCCGAAAAACAAACACATTGGGCGCTTCCGTACGCAAGACGGCCCTGCTTTTAATCAAATAAGTTTATTTTGTAAGTTTTTTTTATCGTATACTGCAACGAAATGTGAAGTCAAAGATCTTTTCAAACGAAGAAAGTTCTAATTTCGGTGAAAGGGAGAGGTTTAAGTTTGCCAGAGATTAGAAATCTCACTTATAATTAACTTAAAAATTCTGGAATGTTACATTCACGCAATTTGTTGCATTCAGAGCAGCTTGAATATATTTGGAATAATCTAATTCGAACGTGAAAAATTCTCTCACTTAATTAATGACTTGATGAGAAACATGTGCATATAATAAAATTCAAAATGTAAAGTACACACTTTTTTTGGCGCGTATGATTTATTATCACAAATAAAACTTGTAGGTAAATACAAACTAAATTTCGTACTTGTGATTTAATATAAATGTAAAAGAAACCCATAATACTCGTAATTGTTTTTACATGTAGACCACTAAGTAATAAATTTAGATATCTAAACTAGAAACTTTTATTCATAACATACGAGGGAGATTCAATAATTATCCACCTGGCCATGAAACAAAAGAGTTAAATCGCTTATTTTTAACAGTTACGAATTGACAAGTTTTTAACACATCTGCGTAAAAATTCAGCACTTTTCGATTTAAAAAAAATGAGAGTTATTACATTTGAAAGCGGAGACTGAGTGACTTAAAGTTGGGACATCGATGTCTAATAAAATTTTTGACAAAGAGAAATATCCATGAGAGAATGACGGCAGTGTATAACCATGATCGCCCATCATATTTTCAAGTCAAATTTTGGTCAAAGCAATTTACGTTGAAGCAGAGAATCCATTCAGGATGACCCAAGAGAGATGGAAGGCCGTTCAGAGGTCTAAAAACAGAAATGGTAAAAGAAGTTGAGAATGTAGTGATAAAAGATCGAATAAAGTAAGATAAGTAAAGAAATTTATCGATACTACTGGCTTTAATGAACTGGACTTTCCTTCATATAGTTCAGATGTGACACTTTCCGACTTACCAGGTTCGACAACTTAAAAAGAACATGCGAGGAAGGCTGTTTTTTTAGAGATATAAAAGTTGTTGTAGACAACTTTTTTGCAGAGCTTCCAAAATAATTTTTTTTGGTTTAGAAAAAGTGAAAAAGTGGCAAAAATGTGTGGACTTAAATGGAGAACATATTGAAATATTTAAAATACTCCTTCTCTTCTACTACTACTACTATTGTAAAGCAATAAGTACATTTTTTATTCAATTAGGAAAAAAAGAGTGTCTGATACTTTTATATAAGCAGATTTATAGTATAATTGGTAGACAGTTTTAATTAACCGGTTATAAAAATTACAATATGGGTTAAATTGGTTTTTAAACTTAGTTTAAAGATTTGATTAATTATATTTAAGCATTTTCAATTTGAGCAAGATATTTACGGTACAGTGCGTGTCACGATTTGAGCGCCAGTTTATCTCAATAACTTAAGCTTTATGATTTAGTGCCGCAAAGTTCTAAGTTCACGAGTTAGTGTGCGAAATAGTTTTCACCAAAGTTCACAATTTAGATTGCGTTAAAGTTCATTGTTGTAAACAACATAAATCGAGTTATGTTAAGCGTCATGTCACAGACCGTGTAATAAATGGATTTATTTGGTATACTAGGGACTTCTAAAATTTCTACATCAATCGTAGGACACTGAGCGATTGGAGCAAGGGCTGACACCAATCAAGTTAAAGATACGTCTCTACTGGAAGTCCATCTCTGCATTATCTAGCGGTCGGTGGTGCTAAAGCCAAAAATATTCATTTGTCAATTGTCAAACCGAAAAATAAGAATAGATATATAATGGAAGACCGAAGATTAGTGATGGCCGCATAAAAAATGTTCTTGTCCGAATTTATTAGGGAAATTTCTTTTGTAATCAGTTTTTGAGTGTCGTGAATGCAAAGCTGTCTTTGTTAGAAGAGGATTCCTAATATCCGGAATGTTCGCGATCTTAGCGCATTGTGTATGCCGCGTGGGGATTAGCCCATTAATCACTCGGGTCATTGTATCAACTATCAAAGCGTGCAAGGTCTCGCAACAATAGTCCGCGCGCTTGACTGAGCACACCCCCACGCCAGCGTTCCTCGTTCGCTGCTGCGTTCTACCCCTATTTCAATCGCACAAAACAATCAGGGCTACCGATCCCATTACGGCGTGTTTTACTTAATAAGAAGAACGCAAATCCCAAGAATTTTTTGCGCTTTGCATCGATTTTGTAAGTGACGGGGAAGGTGGGAGCAGAAAAATAAATCAATGCCACAATGGTTCGCCTTGGTCCGCATTATTCCACATACATGCGTTTTAATTGAAATCTCTCAGTCAGCCCACCCCCGCCTGACGTATTTCATCGGTGTCATCGGCAGCGGCCATTTATCAAGCTGGTAAAAATTGCTCAGTCTACAGTAAAGGTGAATTTCAGCGGAGCAAAAACAACGTTGATTGGATTGGTCACAATACAAAACCCGTGATAAGGCAAACGATTTATCAAACAGTCAAAAGTAGAACGCGTTTTACAATGATGAATCAGCTAGAGAAATTCTCTCTCACATGAAAACGCTAATTACACTACACATACATTCCGTACCGCATAATGCTGCGCGGACTGGCATTCAAATTAGACGGCATTGTCTGACAGCCTAGCATTCGAACTATGCCGAAATTTACCCCTGCACTGTCCTGTGTGAATAGAAGCGCGATTTGAATATCATTTGAATACAACGGTTGTTTCTACCCCGCACTGGTTTTTCCGAAGCGCTGCTTTGCATAAAGCTCTTCAACCATTCAAGTTTTCATGGATATTAAAGAACAGCTCACTGTCTCGACATCTTAATTATGACTATACATTTTTGATAAATTGTGCCAGACGGGCAAGGTGAAACAGTGAATCGTATTTTTACGCCCGTAAAACTATGCTAATCAGTACATCAATATAACAAATCGACTCAAATAAATTTACTTCTATAACTTCATTTTAAAACTACATGAATATTTTAACAGACATGCAGTATTACCATCAACCAACCGCAAAGATAAAATATTTTTACGCTAACAAGACATATATCGTTAGTATTTATCCAACCCTTACATACTTCATGGGGCCCATCAAAATACACCAAGTTTATTATAGAATAACCGATAAATCAAACAGCAAATGCCAGGGAAAACTTACCTGAGGCAGTGCGGTTTATAGAAATCAAATTTGTAACTAGAAAGGCTGAAGAACTAAAAAGAATTTAATAAAATAAAAAAGAACATGGGTGCATGGGTAAGGTTACAATTTGTATAGAACAAGAGGTCCTAATAGGATTAAAGCAGAAGTTAACTGGTATTAACTATAAAGATTTATGGCTTTGAAGGCTGAGCGAGGGTAAAGTTAAATTGGTATTTTGATCTTAGAGTATCATGCCAGACTATTCAGTATTAAAATATCTAACGTGCCTTGGAATTATAAATTTGCACTGCTAGTTTCTTCTCATAATAAGGGCTGAGAAGTATAATAATAGTTCTTTTTTAAAGAACATTATTTATAATTTATCCATCGTTCTACTTTCCATGTTTAGAGTAACATCACACGATGAAAATACTAAAATAACTTCACCAGACAAAAAGGAATTTGAGATTCTTGATGCATGTGTCTGTATCTGAATTTTAAATCATGTGAGCCACTATACTGTGAAAAAAAAAACAAAGTCGTATATAAATGTAAAAATGCAAATTTTGCTGGAATTTTCACGCAAGTAAATATGTCGGTTTCTATGAATATGCAAACAGAATATGACCCCTAACTTTTAGTTTTACCTTTTAAAGATGAATTCAAATTGTAATCTTAAACATAATTTGATTTTGGAAAATGCAATGCATTACTAGATATGTAATAGTATCATTTATAAAATATAAAAATGATTCAAATTGATTAATTAAAAATGGTTTCAAAGCAAAAATGCCTGATTTACTCACTGATGATTTAATAAGCCGTAGTTCTTTTCCATTACGTTTTGCCAAGATCAGTACATAATATGAGTATTTCATTGTGAAAAATTGTAAGCAATAATTTTATTAAAAATGTGTGCGTCCAGTTTCTAAGAGACACATTCTGAAAGAGAATAATTACGTGAATAAGTTGTAGGAGAAGGTGTAAAGGGTGTTTCAGAAATAAGATGGGCTCTCGAGAGCAGAAAATGAGGGTCATTTAGTTTATCTTGTGGTTTCATCTGACTCGTAATATAATAGATTCATTACAGTGCTTGATGATCGGCTGTAGGAATTCTGACACTAATATTAGTCATGTAATGCTTTTAGTGTATTTGGCAGGGATGGCGGGGTGAAATTCTTGCTGTGCGTAACGCACAATGGTAATGTGGGTCGGTCCAACCGACCGCCCCTACCGACCGGCCATGAAAGGGACCATGTTATTAATTGAGTTTTCGAAATTGTGTCAGCCATTTGTGATTTATATCCCATGCTTGATGGCCGGGAAATTTATTGTTTCAAAAAAGATATCATAATTATAACTAATTAAAACATGGAACGCAATCTATTCGATCTCATTAATATTTATTGATTTTGTAATCATGAGTTTTCATCGATGGAAACTAGACATTTTAGGGGCCGAATTTGATCTTCAACTGATTTTGGTTCTCGAAGATTAAAGGAAGTCATATTTTTACGTTATTTGATTTGAAGAAATATTTTAGCGTAAATATAAAGATCATAATAAAAAAAATTGTAAAAAATTAATTTAGAACAATAATCAAGTTAAAGAAATAATCTTCTTCCTACATTATCTCAAGTAATAAAAAAGGTCAATAAAATAAAAAAAAAAAATCGGTCCCAAAGGAATTAAAATGAAAGTGACAGGATATATTAGACCGAGAAAACGAAGCTGTGTGTGTTATAATATTATAAACAAAAATATGTTAATAATTTATTTCATTTTCTGTTTTAAGAAACCCGGCAAAAAATAACAACTTAAACAAAATTATTCTAAATCTTTTTATTTTATTATTGAATTAATTTTTATTATTGAATGCACAACGTACTATGGTAAGGTTAATGTTATTAAAATTTAATTTTACATTTTAATTGTAGTTAGATTCACTTCATTCAATAGTTCTTGGCTTCAGACCTGAAACTGCGTTGATCGTTTTCACTACTAAATTTCATACACTAAATTATTCCTATGAAGATAAAAATCTTCAATCCCAAAAAACACACTTACTTTTGGTTTACAAGACCAATATTTTATAATTTAAATTACTAAAACTAATGATAATTTTAGCGGGTGTATCTTTTTTTTATATATTTAATATTCTATGAATTTTGTCTTCAATCAAATGGGACAAATGGTTCCGCTGTAAGCGAGAACGAAATGTTGCCAGAAGTAGATTAGCACAGTTTTAACCAAGAAGCCAAGAAGAATTTATCAGTGAGAATATATATATTCTTCCAGCTTGATTTCTTGTTTGTCTTCATTTTATTTTGCTCCTGTCATCTCTCCTTCACCTGCATTTTTCCAGACTGTCTCTGAATTTTGTTTCTTTTTTCGTGTTGAGACGTTTTCTTCATTTGTCTAATTGTGTTTTCGTTGTGTCACTGATTTCTTATCTAATTTTATAGAATATGTTTTGGTAAATGTCTAACGTTTTAATCTTAAATGTATAAGACGAACGCAACGCAAGACGGTCTGAAGCACTTGCTTAAGTCACGATTAGGGGCCATATTCATAGTCATAACTTAAGTAAGTGCTTAAGTTTCGTAAGTTCGTCTTATATATACAAGTTTGTTCTTAAGTTGCGATGTATTCATAGGGGTAATTTTGATAAGTCAATGTCAATACATACTTTAATATGAACGTCGATAACATTTCGCATGTTCTGCAATAGAAATTAAATTTGTTCGTCGAGAACATTGTGGAACACCTTCGAGAACAGCGAAGATCGCCTTACGCAAGTTAAGACCTTGAGCAAATACTTAAGTCTTTCTTAAGATCTGACGGTCCTGACGATGAATCTACAGGAAACTGCTTAAAATTTTCTTAAATGTAAAGTAATAACTGACTATGAATACAGGCCTAGGTGGCTCACATAGTTTGTATATAAATATTGGGAAAACTTCACGGCATAAATATTGTAATTCTTTTGGTAATTCAATTTGATAATTCATAAGTCGTAAATTTTAGTAAGAATGAAAGCTGTAGTTCTTGCCAAATGAAAATTGTAAATTAAATTGATTTGTTTTATTATTGGCCCAATAAGGCCGAAATAATTCACGTGATTTATAAGATATTCTAATTCTCTAATACTGCCAATTAAACAAATCAATTTAATTTAGTAAGAATGTTGGGTAGGTCTTTAAAAAGAATACGATTCTGTCAGTTCCTGGTACAAGATTAAACGTGACTTTTTTACATTGTTTACTTTAGGGTTCCTAGGTTTAATTGACATTTTACTTATTTGGGAGGTTTCGAAAACAAACATTTTTGTTAGTAATTTCTGATTTCATATTGGCATTAATATTTCACATTGGCGTTGGTTTTAATAGTATATTACATAACGAGAGTTGTAAATAGCAAATTACGCACGGTGTAAAAGTTGCGTATGAGCCGCGCAGCGGCGAATGCAAGTGATTCCACAAGTGCATAATTGCTTTACAACTCGAGTTTTGTACTATACTTTATCTACGACCACAAAAATTACCTTCAACTAATCAGCAATGACACTTGTAATTTCGACGACTGTCAATCTGTAGATCTAACTATAAGCGTGCGTAAAGTAGGTGCGTTGTGCGTTTTTCTTACTTTTCGCACGACGTTTGTAAATACCCTCATACTTAATTTATGTGTTGTACGTAATTCGTCATTTACAGTAGTGGTCGTAGATGAATTTCAATTTTATAGATCCGCATTTTATGCTTGAAACATTCTTTAATTTAAATACTTTTGAAACACAACATTTATGTGTATAGCTAAGGAAAAAGTAGAAAACGAAGAAAAATTAAATTCTAAAAGCTTTTAAGGGCGCAAAATAAAGATTAGATAACGCCGTCACTGTACTTTCTCACTAAGTTAGAATAAATTATAGTTTTGGTATTTTATAAGAGACCACGAGGTCAAAGGGATAGAGAATCTGACAGGCTGTTTTCCGAACCCTATCAAATAAGTTAAACGTGAATCAAATCTAAGAACTGTAGTTTACTTAAAATTTAAAATATTTTGCATTTTTTATATATATTTTTGTTAAAGATGTCCAAGATTATTTGATTGTGTTTGATATAATATGTCTTAAGTAAGCGCCAAATTTTTGGTGCTTTGATCGTTAAAATTCTTAACGCCGGTCCTGAACCGCGTAAAAAAGTTGGGAGCGTGTTTTTGTTTTAAGCGGGTCCGCGTGCTAAAACTTGAAATTATACCTCGATGGCTAATTTGTCCTGATCATGAGTAGGGACACGTAAAATTACTTAGCCTGTGTGGTCCGAGTCCGTAAACACGTATGACGAGCCGGCAACTGTTAAAATACGGGGATTCATATGATATTAGTATGTAAGTGCTGTAAGAATTATGATCCGGGTGCTGAAATAGGGGTAGGAGGTTGAGGCTTTTAGAGCAGCCGGCGTGACGAAGGGAGAACGTTCTATAGAATCTAACTGTGGTGCGAGTGAGAGGTCTAGGAGGTGTGCGTGCGCCCGGCATATAGTGATGTTTGAAACGCTGACAGCTTGCCAGTACTATTACAAGCGAGTCCACCAATCCGCTGCCAGTTCACAGTGCAAACCGACTGTCGAGGGAGCGATCGCCCCGCACCGCTCTCTCGCGTTTTTGACATATCAGTTGAACCGTCACATCACACGAGGTCCGCGGTATCCAACGCATAGTTTATTATACACAATAAGGCCGATCTACACGTTGCCATGCCTGTCTCTGATATCCATTGACATTCGATAAATTAAAATCGCATGCACGTCCTTATCTCACGTGTAATAAGACGTATTTGTGTCGGGTGTGCGTTAATTACTTATTGAATCAGTGATGTGCTTAATTAATATTCGTGTTGCTCCCGTCATTAGTGGTGACACTGATAACATTCACGGATATCGAAGAGCCCGTAAGGTAACTTCCAGCTTCCAATAAATACCTGAGAGCATCTTCGTGTGTGGTCGTAACCGGAGAACGTCTTGGAAATTTGATTAAACCATTTGAATACTGTTAATTGACACATTAAGCCACACATAATGGAGAAGACTAACACGATTTATATATGGAACTAAATCGACACGCTTTAATCTACGCTATTATCCTACCACCGTGTTTGATAGGGATACTTATGTAATACGTAAACCAGTTCTGGCCTTTTTGAAACGCACATGCCGTTCGTGCCACAGCAATTATTCGAATTACGTTCTTTCTTATTTATTATTAGTTAGTCGTTTTACATGTTGCCATCGTTAATATTCATGATCGTCGATTGTTGGCTGTTATTGAAAATTTATTGTACCAATACCAGCAGGCATACGCACCATTAATAATTATGGGTCACAAACCAACTTGGCAATATTACGGCAAAAATGTTGCACTGTCCGTCGTCGTCTATTAATGCGCGCACTGCAAAAATAGCAACAAAACGAACAAGAGGCTTAATTCCCCGAGGACATTTATAATCAATTTGTTCTGCCTTGTACTAGCATCTATAAAAACATCATCCATGATTCACTTTAACACAATTGAATAAAGATGAGCAACAAAACTTAAGAAAACCTAACTCTTTCGGTGTCTAAATTATAAAACAAAAAAAAAACAAATAATTACCTGTTCCCAAATTGCAAGTTTCGTCCAATCGGAACGAAATTTCTCTTCAGGTACCACCTAATTATTGGGTACCCGCTTCATAATTATACGTCCTAGTTACCATAACACAGTTCCATTTAAAAAGGAAAAAATAATAACTACATCATATTCAGCACTTTCGCAAACACAAGTTTTACATTTAACATTTAGTATCATGACCGGCGAACGAATGTTTAAAACTGATGCACATAATTAAATGTACCGTACCGTGCATATTGCGGAAAGGATCTTGGGTAGGTATGTGTAAATGTCAGTCATACTTAGCTCGGTGCGTACGCGAATAAACCACATTAACGCTGAACTGTGCTTTTAATTGCGCTAATTGAAAAATAACATCACCGGCAATACGTGTATATTTATATATTTAGTAAAAAAAATAAGTTAGGGAGACTCGCTTGAGGAGCTTATGCATAATTAAACGCCCCAAGATTTTAAAAGCTGATACCTGTTTCCGGTCTACATACAGATTTACAATTTAGTCTTTAAATTGCTATTTTGTAGCTTGCGCAAAATTTCTAGGGACTTCAAACCTACGCTTGTTTCCATGTAAACAAATAAAACAAAAATTATTAATTATAAGCTATACTTTTAATTATTTAATTACCCAATAGTAAAAGAGACTACTTGGTTTAATAACAGCATAACATTAACACAATCTTGAATGTTGAACCGTTAATGTCAGGATTTTTAATGAACTGTTTACTATTTAAAAAAGTGATTATTTTGTCTAACCTACACGTGCAACTTTTCTAATGCAATAAATACATACAATCAGATTAGTTTTTTAGATACAAAAAACAAAGTCGTTAAAAACGGTGTTATCATTTCATTCATTCATTCATTCATTGTACGTAAATATTAACAATACACTGAAACATAAACATTTTACTTTAATTATTATTTTTTATATTACTAGTAATAATATCCTAACTCGTAAGAGACAGATTGGGTTAAATGGAATAAAAGGTTTCGTTTTTTCATGGCTATCTTCAAATTAGATTTTTTCAATACAACACGCATGCGTTTAATGCAATTAATGCATCGGATAACATTTTTATTTTGTTTTCAATGATGTCTCTACTTAATATTTTGCTTTCGTTTGCCGTTAATTTGGCTGTTAAATATTTCTATAAAAAATTTATACTGAGTCTAGAAAACGGGCCATATCTTAAAGTTAAAATGCCCAAAACTTAAGTATGTCGTACTTTTAGATTACAGAAAATTGTAGCCATCGTTGAAATGCCATTATGTGATCGATGGAAACTTAAGTGCAATTATCTGCGTAATATTTACTTTTTAAACTTCATCTGCTATCAACACTGTAAAGAACGAATAAGTAAGCGGGTGTTTACAAACTGTCGTACCTAAAGTATAAAAATCGCACAGCGAAGACATTTGCACCTAACTTTACGCACGCCTGTAGTTAGATCTACGTAGCCGCATCACATAAGAGTGACAGTTGTCGAAATTGCAACAAATTTAAGTTAAATATTAAAGTAATTTTGATCTCTTTAATAATGATTAATAGTAGTCGTAGTTAAAGTATAGTACAAAACTCGATCTGTAAAGCAATTACGCACTTGTGAAATTGCTTGCACTCACCACTGCGCGGCTCGTGCGCAACTCTTCCACGCGTCGTAATATGCTACTTACAACTCTCGTTATATATTATTAATGAAGATATTAGATCCATTATAATGCAGCTGTGTACGTCGAGAATTTTTTTAAAGTCTTTATTGAAGTTAGGAATTTTATTTTTATCACACTATAACCTAAACTCAAAATTCGGGTATATTCCATATTTCAGTGATTAATAAACACTGAGTTATGCGCATGTGCTGTCGCTTTTAACCACTTTTTAAACATTTTGCTATTCCACAAGTGCAAATGACATTGAAAAGAAGGATATGCAATTATGTTCAGTGATTATATTTTACAAATGAAGTTAACCAGTGTTTAAAATTGTAAAATAACCACCGTGTGCTTATGAAATACGTCTTCAATCAGTGATTTAAAAGCAGTGGTTAAGAAGTTATTATTAAGCACAGTGTTAATAAAATGACAAATAACCACTGCATTATGGAATACCCCTGATTGTCAATTAAAACTAGACACTATCCACGCAAAAATGGTGTTCGGTTTTCTTTGATCGACAAAGTACATGGATTCTAAATTTATTGCAAATGTCTATAATGTTTACGTGAATTTTAATTTGTTAAATTTTTATGTTTATTTTGTCTTTTCTTAATTTGCGTTAACATTATTTTCAAAAAAAGGATAATAATAATATAGAGATAGACTTTAGAAATTAAACAGAAACAATTATCAGATATTTCAAATGTGTATGGATTAATAATTTTTATAGCTAGTTTAATTTATTATTATCTTTATAAATCCTTCTTAACAGTAATAGTAATGTGAAAATATACATCACTGTATTTACCAAGAAGTTAATATTAGATAATTAGGCAGCAAATTATTATTTCTATACTTATTAAAATCAAGAAGAAATAGTAATATGTGTTGTAAAACACATACAATACGATAGCTAAAAATTGTGCGTATGAGGTAAGAGCAAACACTCTTAGTTTCTTTTAAATATTTTAAATAAATAATACTTGTCTCTAAATGACAACAGAAGTGTTCGTGAGGCTCAAATCGAAGAAGATCAAGCAACACTATGGTACCTTATAATTTTTTATGTTAAAATGAAAAAGATATAAATGTTGCAATAACTTTTTTCTAATAAAAATATTTCAACATTAAAATTAATGTTGACGAAAATGTTAAGTGTGATGATCATTTTTGCAAACAGAAGAAAAATATGAATTAAAAAATGAACGTTGACGATGACCGGGAAGAAACAAAACGTTTGGTGGCAATTCTACCACACCTGTTCAATGTGCCTGTAGAAAGTTGTTTCGGAATTTTAATATTTTCTATAACTTGTGTTCTTGACCGTAGAAATATTTAATTTTTTTTTGGTAGGTGAGATTTCGGTCAAATAAATTTTCTTTTATAGTTAACTTTGTAACATTTATTTATTACTTCGTCAACATTACCACAACGTACGTTTCTGGTCTCGTGTGACCCTTTATCAAGTTAACGTTAATGTTTTTATACACTTACAATACAAACATAATAATTCATTGTTGACTTATTGTTATTTTAAATGTAAATTTCTAATAGGGAAAGTTGTTTTACTTACTTGTTTGTTTTGGTAAATTTCATTGGTAACGGGCACTTGGCCGGGCAACTGTAGGTGTGGGTTCTAATCCCCTCTTAGTGCATATGAATTTTATGTGTCGGATTGTGTTTCGGACTCATACCGGCTTCTTTGAACTGAGTTTTCTGCTTTTCCCCAGTTTGTAAGGCAAATGCTGAAGGATAAAAACACCTTGGGTCGCAGCCGTAGCAGGCAATAAAGAATAACCAATCCAAGGTCTTCTCGACAAGCTCGTAGAGAGCTTAGGGCTAGTATGGTGGAAAAAAATAACAATGTTATTTGGCCAAGAATAGTATATTGTAGACCTCGGCGGTAATATGCTTGTTTTCCAGGTCGAGAGAAGATATGGACAGGCGAGGCGCAGCCGAGCCTGGCCACTTCTTGAGGCCTGGAAAACCACTTTACCGCCATGGTTTACACATTATGTTTTTTCCTACACAACATTATAATTAATTTTGTTAATATCACACAAACGTTCTTTTTTTTGAAGTAAAAATATCAAAATTGATTTACTACTAAAATTATTACTAATAAAAAGCTTTAAAAAACAGTGTTGTATGTGATGGCGTGGCCGAGTCGTCTAGGTTCTGGTTTAGGGCTCTTCGGAGGCATGGCTTGACTTTTTTCTTGATAATATTAATCCTTTTTAAAACCAAATACCAGTGGAATTTAATAAACGTTTCAATTTTTTGATGTCGATGAGAATGCATTCCAGAAATTAATGTTGCGCCACCTAGTGGTAAAGCTTCGTGGATTATTTTCTCGGCTAGGCATTTATGTTTATTTTGCCGGGCTAGCCGTGGAAACGTTTGCTTTCTCCTCTCTGATAAGGCGGTAAAATTGAATTTTCTAATAGTGTAGGAAAAAATGTAATTTTTAACTTATTTATTTTATTTACTGCCAAGGAAATGTCTTGTGATTTTCTTTGCTGATTCCCATGTTCTCGCATTTCGATTTCTTTGACCTTAATTAGAATTTAACATTCAATTTAAGGGAACTGTTTCCTAATTTATAGAAATATTCATGTCATGCACGTCATTCAAGTTTATTTGACCCACTGAAACATTGTTGCGTTATAATCATATTTTGGCGTGTTTTTTATCTTCATTGCTGGTATTTTCTTAGAATTAATACAGAAATAATGAGGTTGGCTAGTAAGAATTTATATGTATACAGTACTTTCTTCATAACCAACCCTGAGTTATAAACTTCTTTTGAACTCTTAATATTTTTTCGTCAAGGTTAATTATGAAAAATATATTGTAATATCTACACGTGTCAAGTAATTATGGAAATTTAAAAGTTTTGAGTTTCCAGTGGTTTTTGAATTGGCACAAATACGTCATCGGATTGTTTTCAGGCTTTCAGGAACCAGTATAATATTTTATTCTTGATCAAGTACACTTTTCAATGTCACTTGAATATCACTAGTGACACTTCTTTAATCTCTTAATGTTTTCTATGACTTATGCCTTTTATATATATGTATAATCAGATATAAATAACTTGTTCACTAATAAGTTATGGAAAATCAGAAACAAAAATGTGTATGAAATTTCCCCTCAACTTGAGTGTAATTTAGTCAGTACCACTTGTATGAATCGAACCATATTATGAAACGAATTTTTAGGCACAATTTCGTACTTTCAACAAAAAATTTGCTAATCACTAACATCTACTGAGCATAAGTATATAAAAATTAAAAAAAGAGTATCACAGACTCTTTTAAACCGACACTAAATGGCGCATAAACACTTAACGTTTCGCAGTCGAACGAAGTCGAAAAGAGTTTGTGATACAATTTTCATCGGACAAGAACCAGCTTTAATTATAAAAAGAGTAATTTTATATATGCATATTCTTGTTATTTTCCCAAAATTACCTATTTAATAAAGTTACTTTATTCCACTAGTGGATAATAGGTCATGCTTCATAAGTGTGGATAAAAGTCCAATTATAATGTGATTGTGGATAAACATTTTTATTGTTCTCCATTTAAGTCCACACACTTGTGCCATTTTTTCCAATTGTTCTAACCCACGTGAAAGTAATTCTTTTAGAAGCTCCGCAGCTTTGAATAAAATGGCCTTCCTCACAGGTTCTTTTTAAGTTGTCGAAACAGTTAATGGTCGGAGGGTGCCAGATCTGGACTCTATTGAGGTTTATCCAGTTCAATAAAGTCACTGTTGTCGATAAATTGCTTAATTTTTCTCGTTTCATTCACCTTACAATTTGTCGTGCATGCGAAAAATGTCTTTACAGGTGTTTTTTTAAGAGCCTCCTTTAGGTTTTGAAGTGTACTTCGGTGAGCTTCTGCACTAATTGTTGAACCTTTTGGCATATATTTATTTAGAAGGATACCCTCAGTATCCCAAAAATTCGTAGCCATCAATTTTCCTACAGAATTTTGTGTCTGTGCCTTTCTCGGTGGTCGAGAACATTTATGCACTTATTGCGTAGATTTTTGTTTTTCTCCGGATCTCAAAAATGTATCTAAATTTCATGGCCAGTGATAATTTGTGAAGTATTTTCCAAACTTACTTCTTCTCGGAAGGGGCTACATTTTATGCTGAAATTTTCTTGCGGCATTTTTGTTCTTACGAACCAAGCACGCGAATATTTTGCTAAGGCTTAACAATAAGTGCACTATTTTTAAAATCGGAGCTCCAGATATTCCAACTTCTCAACTTTTTTTACTAACTATTTCTATATTCTGAACCTGGCCTTCCTTCTCTTGGATCGTCCTGAATGGATTCTCTACCCCAATGAAACCGCTTTGGCCAAAATATGACTTGAAATAAGATCATCCCGTCATTCTCTAAGGGTCATTTTTAGGTGTATTCCCTTCTGTAGTCAAAACTTTTATTACACTTCGATGTTATAACTTGAAATCACTCATTTTTCTCTTTTAAAAGTTTAATAACTCATTTTTTATTAATCAAATTCTGTGAATTTTTACATAAGGTCAAAATCTTGTCAATTCATAATTGTTAAAAATCAAAAACGTAGCTCTTTTGTCACATTACCGCGACACCACGCTACAATTTTCTGACCTTGTGCCGTGAATAGCACATTCGCAACGATGCTGCTGCGTCAATAAGCTATCACGCACCAGATGGCCAGTGTGGACAATTAGTGTGTCATCGCAAACTTGCAAATTTTGGCTGCAAGTCAGCTAGATTGCAATGGGACCCCCGAGCATCCTCTGTATAGCTATTCCGGCACTAATTGAGACCTCATCAGCAGAAGAGTAGCTCGAGAACTCCATTGCAACCCCGACGACCAACAAAACGTATGCGTAAGTCTTGTTGGTCGTCGGGGTTGCAATGGAGTTCTCGAGCTACTCTTCTACCGATAAGGTCTCAATTAGGGCCGAAATAGCTATACTGAGGATGCTCGGGGGCTCCATTGCAATCCAGTCGATTTGCAGTCAAAATTTGGACCTAGCTCTTTTGCTTTATGTCTAGGTAGATCATTTTTAATCTTCCCTCCTAGTTTAATTTTGTATTAGCAATTTTATTTAAACTGTTATGAAATACAGTTGTTGGATTTTATTATCTGATTTTAGTTTTAAACAATAGGTTCGTTAAGAACCACTCAGCTTCAGCTTGAGAAATTACTTTACATTTTCATGCATGGCAAGAATTGATTGTGTAATAAATTAAAAGGAAACAGCGACGTCCATTAATCTTTAAATTGTTTTGAACTTACGCAGTCAGCAGAATATGTGGATTTTTGTATAACAAGTAATGTAATAAATCACAGTAAATCTTCGTATTAATTACTTACAAATATTAATAAAAGCAATCATTGGAGTGTTTCAATTTGAATGATAATGATATTAATTTGAATATTGTTCGCTAAGGTCGGATATAAATCAGGCTGCAATTAGACTGCAATGTCAGTGTACCCTTCTTAGCCACACTTGATATCGGCCATACATATGCATGTCTCATTATACTCAGCGTTACGTCTAATCAGGTTCGATTCCCTCTTGCCTCGTAAATTATACGTTGCTGGCGGGGATTCGAGTACGCGCTGAAATTTTTGATTCGCCGATTTGGGATAATTGAACGAAATTCGCCATTAATTTTAATTGATTATTCGCGCGGGCGAATTAAATTAAACCGAATCCCCAAATGATGGTGGTGCACTATCGCAGGGATGTTTATGTATGCATGCGTGTCCAACTGGATGCGACTGTGCTCTTAAATTCCGTTAGACGGGAATACCAAAATAGTTGGAAATTTACTTCCGCATAGATAATTCGACGCGATAAAATTTTTATGTGTCTGAACTCGGAATGAGTAACGACACTGTCTTAAATGAAAACAGTTACGTTTCGGTTATATTCAAAACATCTTTTCGTTACCCTAATGTTGGTTTCATGTAAGATAACGTTATTACCTACCGTTGTGTTTTTTGTGCATTAATCTTGATTTATTACTATTTCTCGTTGTTTGACGTTCACGTAGAACAGTGACTGCCTTTGTTCCTTTTAGTCAGTAAATTTCTGAAACACATTTCCTGATGATAAGAAATAAATTACATCTTAGTTCGCTACTGAAACAACTTTTTTAGATAGTTCATAGATACTGTCAAAAAGATAAAATTCTCACATGAGGTAGTTAGAATGAACGCGAAAGAACACAAAAGCAACCTTATTAAAATTATTTGATGGAAGAAATATTCAGACTGCATATCAATTACGTCAAACCAATTATTATCAAAAATTAACTGTAACATTTAGAAGTACATGTGCTATACTGTATTTAATTTGTGCGGTTTATAGAGAGTTGGGAACGTTCATTTGTTAATAAAATGAGTGAATTTAAGGTAGAACATGGCATTATCATAATGTTCCTGACAGAAATTATTTATGAAAGAATGGTTGCTGTGTATGGGGAAGTTGCACCATTTAATTTTCAAATTAAATTTTGGTCTAAACTCTTTCGATAGGTTAGACAGTTAGAGAATCATTAATGTCGACCGAACTGGTCAGAAAAAAAATTTCTCAAGAAAGTCGCCAGTAAACAGGAATTCATTCACTGAGTACATAAAGGCTCTCCACTTTCAAAAAAATTCAAAACACAATTTTCGAAGGAGCCTTGCTTATTGAGAATATGCCGATGGGATCTAATATAAATGGAGAGGCCTATGGAAGCACAATTCAAAATTTAAAAACTGCTCTAGAGGAAAAACGACCACATCGCAAAAAGAACTTATTGCTTCGGATTCATAAGGCAAACGAAGTCCAGCAGATTATCAATAAATAATGGGTTCACTGAGTTAAGGCATCAACTTATAGCCGTGATCTAGCTCCGTCAGACTTATTTTTATTCAAAAATTTAAGAAAGCATCTCTGGGAAAAGAGTTTTGCATCTGATGAAAGTGTTTCAAGAAGCTATTGAACAATATTTTGTGAAATTGCCGAATGATTTTTTTTTTCAGTTTGGGGAAAATTTGAAAAAAAATGGAATAAGTGTATGTGGTGATGGTAGTTACGTACAAAAATAAAGGGTTGTTCATGTGGTTTGTTTCATGAGTAAACCAAGATATCTCCTCAGAGAGATATTTCAGTTTTTTCTAGGGAAGAACCATTCCAATGAAACAATTTCTTGGGAATTGACAAAGTCTGTGTGTACTTAACCATGTTCTCGACTGGTAAATTGATTGAGAAAATAATTTCTGCAATGCAGTCATGAAGCGGCCTGTAATAGAAGCTCCTTTAAATTTTGTCGAGCTTTGTAGCTTATTTTCTTCATCAGGACGAATATTGGCGAAGTTAACGAATTGAAGACGTTACCCTTGGCAAACAGCTGATTTTTTGTACAGAATACATAATTAAATTAAAATTATTGTATAAGAATGAAGTTACACAGTGTTTATGTCTAACTTTTTTAAATAAATTGCACATTATTTATTATCCAATTTTCAATCTCGATGTTTCAAGGCAATAGCAACATTATACGTTTCTTAAAACAAAGAAAAGAGTAAGCGTAACTATACAGTAGACTTATCATGAAACAATTAATTATATAGATTTTTATGAACTTCTTCAATAATCATGAACTCAGCACATATGTTAGCGATACAATTGTTTATGCGCGCTTCTTCGAACAATGTTATCTAAGTGTTATATAAATATGTGTATTAAAGGAAATCTCTTATTCTGGTTTGCTTCATTAAATATTTTCGATTTTAAGCTATTGTAAGCGTTTCGCTTTAGAATACAATGTAGTTTATGTATATATAAATTATTTAAAACATTCTTTCTGACTTCTATGACTTGGTTTCATATACAAAAGTAATTACAGATTTTATTGTAGGCCAAAAAATTTTCTCTCTTTTTACAAATTTTTAACTTGTCGTTTAGGAGCCATTATGAAATAGCTTCAGTTTGTAACTGTTACCGTAACATTGGTGCAGTATGTATCTGCGATAGCTATTTTTGTGAAACACATTCGAACAATTATCATATTTGTAAACATAATCCTTGTAAAAATCTGTTAGTCACATGTAACCGATATATTAAAGTCGTAAGAATTACGTGCATGTTGATTATAAACCTGTCGTTGGAAACATGAAATTGTCTCCGGTAATATTTAGACATTTGGTTCGTCGCCGTTGTTGTTTCGTTATGAATGGAACAACAGAAAAGAGAATCGATTTAATTAAGTACTTTTTTTCTTGTTTACTGTTTCTTTTTTTTTAATACAGCAGGTGTTAATCGCATATCTAAAAATGCTAATATTTACAGATGAATCTTTCTGAGCTTTGATGGCGAGTGGTCGTTGTTTATATGAGCGTTTCGAGTGTTAGATACTTGTTGCAGTAAAAGAAAATAATATTTTTAAATACTGATGTACGATATGTTTCACTGAAATGTCTATTTTCCTATCTCTGCTTTTACTGTGAATTGCGTTTTATTTGTATAGTTTTTCACCTAGAAAATTATCAGTTTTACAGCGATTATAATATTAGACAGTTTCGTTTCGGACAAAGTAGAAAGTGACGTTTATTCATTTTCATTAGGTACTAAAATATGAACGTTCAGAAGACTAATTTTTTTTCAATCTTCATAATGACGTGAAAGATCATAATTTTTCGCATTGTAAGCGGTGAATATGTTTTCCACGAGTATAATAATTTCTTCGTGACTAAACAAGTTTTTTAATTTTGTAACGATTATACTTATTTACAAATCATATATTTTAATTAATACGTTTTCATTCTGCAAAAAGTTGACCGGCATAATTATAGCTTCTAATTTATTTTCACGCTCATTTGCTCCGAGCATTACCTTCGGAAGGTTAATCTAAACAAACACTCTGGATAGGCTATCGTGCAGTCCATATGAATGATTTGAACTTTTCTGTATCTCGATAGCAACAAAAAATGTGTTGTGCCGGCTAGTCCTAGTATGGTGAAAATGTACTCCTATGTATGTACATATATTGAAATTAGTCTCTTTAAGTTTTGTGTTTAGACTTACACTACTCATGCTTCGTTCTTATTGATTTAATAAAATGTCAATTTCAGTGTTTGTTCTGTGGTATACATACTTATTAAAGTTTGACAAATTAAAGATTATGTAAATATATTATACCGAGTGACTTTTAATGATTGAAAATTATTTTATTAGATTGGCAACAATTTTCAATGTTTATGTTGGTGTGCTGGATTTTCAAATTCAAAAATTCAAAATCTAGGTTAGTGCACTAGATTATCAAACTCAAATAAATTCGTTTATTGTCGAATCAAGAAAACCAAATAAATCAGATATTTAATTATCTCAATTTATTACCAAAATGGTTTTGAGCACAGAATAAAATACATGTTTAGTAATGGCTTATTTTCGAAGCGGAGTACAAAATGAAAATGGGCACATTCAGCAGACCCGAAAGTTGTGCAACTGTTGACCAAATTTCTGCTGAATGCGACCTCTCATAAGTTCATGAGTTGGAGGGGTCGCCATTTTTTGTAGCGTAACTTCTCCGCTACCTGACTGGAACATGTTACGGTGAGTGAACTTCATTCAGCAGAAATGAGTGCTCAGTCTCAACTGTTGGAGCAGGAACTGTTACTGATATGTTCTTCTGAATCAGCCCAATAGTAATTGAATTTATTCACAGCAGCATGCCTATGACGATTTCATTGAAATATACCCTGAACAACAAATTGAGTTTTGCCTTTTTTCACAACACTATTTTAGAATAGCCGTCCAGTTTTGTCAGTGGTATAACAATAATCTGCTAAATAATAGTGACCAACAAGATACAACTTTCTTTCCTGATAAAGCCTGGTTTAATCTCTCTGGGTTTATCAATTCACAAAATTTCAGGACTAGGTCAGAACATAATCCCTTTAATGTGATTGATGTAAAGGCACTACATCCACTTAAAATTGGTGTTTGGTTGGCAATGTCTTGGAGAAGAATTATTGGACCAATATTCTTCCGGGAAACAATTAACGCCTATAGATATCAGAGACTTATATTGAATCCATTTATAAACCAGTTAGACGACACTGAATTAGCAAATGGCTACTTTCACAGCACGAACCACAATAAATTATTTAGAGGAGTTTTTCCCAGGATGTTTAATCAGTGCTGGTTGGTGGCCTAGTTGCTCTAATATTCAATTAAATCCGGACTTCTTACGTCCTTATTTCAATAACTTGATGTTTAGAATACGTATTAAACAATTTGGAAGAATTGCAGCAGGCAATTGCAAATATCGGACAACCTAAAACGTTAATGTTTTCAATAACATATTTCAAAGGATTCGGTACTGCTTACGCGAAGGGGGCTTGAAGATGTGCTCTAATATTCAATTAAATTTGGACTTCTTATTTCCTCATTTCAATAATGTGGTGTTCAGAATACGTATTAAACAATTTGGATGAATTGTGCAGCAGGCAATTGAAGAGGCAATTGCAAATATCGGACAACCTAAAACGTTAATAATATCTTCAATAACTTATCTCAAAGGATTCGGTGCTGCTTACGCAAAGGGGGTTAACATTTCCAGGTCTTGAATAATAATAATAATAAGCTGTTAAACAGTTTTCATCATCAATGTAAACATCAACTCTAACCTATAGCTACGCATTCCCGCAAAATTAACGAACTTTCAAGTAATGCCAATTCCTCAGTGTTCCCAACATACTCAATTTGCTTCAATCATTAAAAGTCACTCGGTAGATATGCTTATTTCATTTACAACAAGACTAAAATATCCGAAAGAGTTGTACAGTTATACAGATTATTAAGTATCTGTGTTCTTTTTAGATACTTTATATAATAAATAAATAATAATCAAGTTGCAGTTTATGAAACAATTAAAATTGAAAATAATAAATAAATAATGCTTTGTGTTTTGTGAGAACAAACGTGCTCGTAGGGGCTAAATCGAAGAAGAAGATTATAATTTCTTATAATAAAACGAAAAAAAAAAGTTAAAATCGGTATAATTTTTTTTTGATATTTCAACCTAGATATTAAGTGTTTGAACGTCACAAAACACTATAAATGTGGAACATTTTTTTAATAGAATAGAATGAAAAATGCTATCGAATGCTATAATAAATTATTTTTTAGTTTTGTATCTTAAAAATCAAAATGGAAGATAAAAATATTCAATATTTAGAATTATAATTGAAATCAAATTAAGGTGTAGTTTATGAAACAAATCAAATTGAAAATAAATAATCGTAAAGACAACCAAACGCATAAGAACAAAGAATAAGAAATAATCTCTCCCTTATTTATGTTAAATTGCGGCCTCCTGACTACGATAAGTAGACGGACAAGCAGGCAAACAAAGACAAAATAAAAACATAAATTAAACTTCAACACGAATTTGTTTACCTTTTACATTGCAGCTTAAAATTTTATATCTAATTTGGTTCGCATACTTTCCGGAATATCAAATCACTCAATGGCCCTGCGCCTGCATATTATAATTCTTTCTGTTCTTCGATTTTTCTTGCTTTTAAATCTGGCTTCTCTGCATATTACTATATGTATTCCTTTCAGTTGTTCTCAGTGTTTTATTTTCCTTTCAAATCAGGTCTAAGATGGTGTTTAAATGTTAAATTTTCGGTTTGCTAAATACCGATAAAATCTGAGGTGTTCGATTTTTCTTCTTTTTTTGATAATTATAAAGACTTATTTGTAAATCACTACATTTATATTTACATACCGTTCTATGTGGTCAGAAGTATGCAAGCGTGGAGCTTAAATAACTTGTTTTGATCATTTCAACGGTACAGCAAATTTTAATGGAAGATGCCCAGTTTCTTTCTCTTTACGAATTACGAAATAAAAAAGTTGTTTCATACATTTTTGTAAGGCGCTTCAGTTTGATTGTCCTGCTCAGAACGAACAATTTTTGTTTACTACTTAACTGTAATATTTAGAACTTAAAACTGCGTGAATGTTTTGTTTTGTTAATTAATTTTGTTTCCATGTGACTTTAGACAAAAAGTGTATGTTGATTTATAAACTACAAATATGTCGTAGTCACTAAATAATATTGTTTATTGATTTTGCGAGGTCGTATGGTTTTTTTGAATAATCATCAAGGTCAACACCTAGATGTTTATCGTTTGTGGTTAAAAATTATGGCGCTTGTAGTTTTTTTCTTACGGAAACAAATACCAACATTCTCAATATGGTCTACTAAAAATAACAGCCAGAATTAATAGGAGTAGAAATCTTTCATATGGCTGCAATATAAAAGAAAATATTGCAAGATTACGAAAGTTGCAGAAAATGTCTAGTTAATTATCTGACGGAAAATTTCACTTATGTAACTTTAAGTTTTGTGTCGAATTCAGGTAAGAAGACTTTCAATGGAATTGCAATCTTTTAAACTTTCGAACCCTGCTAGGTATATTTTATATTGTATCAGAGATGAAGGTTAATGTAAGTTCATACTTGAATAGTTCCAATTCGTTTAGTGTATTATTTTGGTTGCTCAGTGGTTAGTATCTTAAGCAACAATGATTTGTATATAGGAACTAAATTTATTAGCAAATAATTCCATACATTTAGCATAAATCTAAATTAATCAACTCCCCACGTCCATTTAACGTAAAAGAAATGTGTCGATACACGTGTACCTGTAAATGTGAAAATGAAATATTCGTCTCGAAACGAATAACACAAATCTATGCGTGCCATGGCGCTACGTTTGCGAGTATTACAAGTTCCCTACCGCTGCTAATTCTACCCCTCTCCCGCGCAACCCCCGCACGGTAGAACCGTGTAAAGCTCAGGACCGAACCCACCTGATCTTGCTAACTGCAGCTTAACATGCAAACCACGTCATCATCAGAACATAGACACATGGCTAAATGTAATCTTATTATCTTAATTCCACCATGTACTATAATTGTTTCCATTTGTATTTTTCTCTCCGGAATGCAGAAATTTGAATAGAATTTATATTAAAATGCATCCCCTCACGACCTAGAATGTCGATCTTGTCTTTATGAGAAATTGCACTACGTCACAAATCAATTGGGTCATTTAACTACCTGAATTCAAGCCATTTATACTGTTGCAAGTATTTATAATACTTAAAGAACTCATACAGAGAATTATTAAAATTTTTTCCATATTCCAGGTTGCGTAGAGATAATTTAGTGCGATAACGCCTCTACCGAGTAATAAATATTTTTATACTTCGCTACGCACATTTCTAATTAGCTCTTGGGGTTTGCTATTTTTAATATAATACTTCCTGAAAGAAATCTAGAATTCAGATAACACCGTTTCCTTGCGAAATGTGTGTCATTAGATTACCGTTTTTAAATTTTAAATCTAAGGCGGCCGGTTTTAATATATTTTCTTTCACTTCGACCCAATTAATGACGTCCTTTGTTCGCATTCCAATTATTTACGGAATCGAAGTATCGACGCGACGCGACGGTTCAAATAAATTTTCCAACATTCCTAAAATTGCAAGCTTTATTTACTTAAGGATGATTAATTTGTTAATTAAGTTAAGTATTTAGTGTTCAACAAAAAAGTACCTCTAGTAAGCTTTGGAAAACATTTTCTATTTCTTATATTCGATTAATCTCAAAGTGTTGTTCGTATGAGGACAAGATCTAGCTTTTTATTGTTACACAGAGGAAAATGTGTAGTGAAAAGTAACACAATTATCGCTGAAATGAAGCCAATAACAAATTGTATGAGATATTGACACAGTTGTAGTAAAATGACAAATAAGAATATTAACATGTGAAACAATTATGTCTATATTACATACAATTTGTTATTGGCTTCATTTCAACGACAATTGTGTTAGTTTTTACTGCATATTTTTCTCTGTGTAATTTCAGTTGTAGAAAGACACTAGTTTGAATCTGCTTTTAAAAAATAACCTTTTTATGTGACACAAACCATGTATACCGGAACTAAAGTCGTTGGTGTTTATCAAAACTTCATTCTTGAGTTAAACTTCGTTCTCAGGCCTTTAAAACTATTTTTATTATAAACAGCAAATTAAAACAAAGAGCGGTGATAGAGTTTTTAAAAAAGGTTATTCAACTTCAGAAATTCTTTCGCTAAAACTAATATTTTTGATAAACTATGATCAGGAAGACCGATTAATAGATGAAATCAAGTTGCGCAATGATTCGCGAAGATCGACATGTAACGGTTAGGAATATTTTAATGCTTTGGGATGTGGATGCAATGTTGTGGAGAAGATTATACATGACCTTGGTTATTCCGAGGAATGTGCTAGATGGGTTACACGCAAACTGAAAGAAAAAAGAATGACAATTTGGGGTGATTTCATAAACTCTCTCAAGGGACATGGACCATCTTTTTTCGACAATGTGTTGACTGGAGATGAGGCATGGGTGTTGCATCATCTAGAAATCAAAAATCAATCAAGAGAATGGCGTCACACCTCATCACTCCGTATAGAAGAATTTAAATTTCAAACATTTGCCAAGAAAGTTATGGCAACATTATTCTGGGATTGCCAGTAAGTTATTCTTGTTGAATAGCTTGAACCGGACACCATTATAACAGTCGGTGGTACATACTGACTTTAAAAAATATTAAGGAAGCCATCAGAAAGAAAAGGCTAAACAAAAATTTGCTTAACGTGGCTTTACACCACGACAGTGCAAGAAAATACAATCCACAAAGACGAATTGTTAGTTATTTTTATCCCATTCAGCTTTTCCGTCAGATTTCCACTTGTTTAGCCCAATGAAAAAAGGTTTAAAAGGTATGATATTTTACTCCTTGTAGGACATAAAACTGGTTGTAAAACACTAGGTGAAAAATAGTGTTTTTTAGCTTAAGGTTTGAACAAATGTCTTCTATTAGTTACTTCTTTATTTAAGGGAAATGATATGAATCCGAACACAAACTGACACTTGCAAATTCTACTTTTTACGTAGAACTCTTATACTCCGAGTTGGGAACCTACACCAAAGTAGTCTGCAAGTTTTTTGCCAACGAGTCCAACTAACCTGGCTTTACCACATCGAAACAAATGATTCAAAATAGCTAACTCCACTTTTATAGAATAGCTAATTTCAAGAATCACATTTATAGTCATTTGCATGTGAATAAAATATAGTTTTATAAACAATCCTAGTTATTTGGATTTTATAATCCGATAAGACTGACATATAACACATACGAAAGCAAATATAATTTCAGAAAACTCTATCCTACTTTTCAAAATTAGTGAGTCTCAAAATCATTCAAATGACCTCAGAATGTAAATTTACAAATGCAGGATGTCTATTAAGGTACGGAGAAGACTAAAAGGGTTGCTTAATAAACTTTTAACAGAAACTCAATAACTAAAAAGTTACTGCAAGTTAAAGTTAAATTAATTAACAAGTAATCGTTACTAGCTGTAGTATTAAATTCAAATTTGGGACATCTGAATCCATTAATTAATAAAAAATTATTGACATAAAAGTTACGGCTACTTAATTTTTTTTTAATGCCCAAAAACCTCTATTCATATTGTTGAGAGCCTCTGATTTCAAAATGAAACACAAAACAAGTTAATGTAGAAACTTACTTAAACATCAATTCCTTCAAGTGTCAAAATTAAGATAGTTTACCGTTAAAGTCCGATTTCACAATCTCAAGTATCAATTTATTCCCATATCATCAATTATGAAAACAATTATTCCTATGCGTTGAAATGCAGGATCAACATTTTGAATACCTTTTGTGAATGTTTTTATTTTGATAAATTTAGAGTTTATTTAATGATATAATTGTATTTTGTAAAATAAGTTACATTAATTAAAAAGACTTCTACGTATTGTTTTTCCTATTCATATTTTGTTGGGTAAGTACTTTAAAATTAAAGTGACAGCAAGGTATCAGTATTTGCAAGAAATATGTATCCTTGGAAAGTATTATATTATTTCTAATTCTTCTGCGGTAGTCAATAAGTGACCGTAAATTCATAAGAAACTTAAAATGCTGTAACTTTCTTGTTATTAAGTTTCGGACAAAAGGGAATTAATCGAATTTGATCTCCCCTAGATCTCCTCTAGACTTTATGAGACACGCTGTATACCATATACTTTTTATTGATTTTTTTATTATTAAATGAATACCAATCGCCATAGTAAAAGTGAACGTCTTTTCCTTTCTCTCCACACCTTAGAAGCTTTGTTTTTCTGCTTTGCTTTGACACCTATGTATACATACATATAATTATTTTTTTGTACATTTAGCGTAACATATTTCAAATGTTTCATATAAAACATAGTTTCACGATAAATAAATGTTTTAATTTGATACAAGGAAAGTACAACACGTAAATCTATTATGTATTACGCGTACATTTAAAATTATCATATGTTGAGAGGTATTATAAAACTTGTTGTTACTTATTATGCATAGAATGAGTAAACGTGCTAAGTGAAAAAGAAATAATTTATGTCTTTTGTAATAGCTGACGATATGTTGATGTAAATGCATATTCCATTTGACTGCTCGTCATGGATATTTTAAATGCTTACTCTAAGATAAAACACAGCTTGTCCCGGCACACTTGGTATGCCAGTAAGTGGAAATACATATCTATAAGTCCGATTTATTGACTTATGTTGTTCAAAATTTAAAATGTTAGCTTGCAGTGTTATCTTCAAAATTTATTAAACTCTAGCTCAAGAAATTTAATATTATTTTTATAATAAATATCACCCGATGTAATATAGGACGTTGATAATAAATTACAGCATTTATTCTTAAAATGATACTCCTAATTTTTTGCGTATATTGCTGGAAATATAAGCATTACTTCAATATTTAATTATGCACATTTTCAAATATCTCTGAATAAAGCTTTTGAGTAAAACTTTTCTCAGTACTATTAAGGATTGTAATATTTGTGATTTTAAATTTTTTTATAATTTCAAACTTCATTTTATTCTATTGGTAAAGACAGAAGGTGTAATAACTATATGTATATTACTTTGTCGATTATAAACTGTAATAATAATCGCAGATGTTTCTGTCTTTCCGATAATCAATCTCTCTGGTTCCGGTTCATTGTAATACGAAAGTTCACGAAGAACATGTGATCACAAGATGAAATCACACATTGTAATGAATGTAATAATCTTCAATTATCGATTCTGATTCAGCCATTCAGTTGTAAAACTAGATACGTGAATACTCGTAATGTTTCAATGAGAGTAGTTGATTCAATATCACATACTGCTTGGCG
This sequence comes from Dorcus parallelipipedus, assembly GCA_958336345.1. Classification (NCBI taxonomy): domain Eukaryota; kingdom Metazoa; phylum Arthropoda; class Insecta; order Coleoptera; family Lucanidae; genus Dorcus; species Dorcus parallelipipedus. The sequence continues at coordinate 8,071,276 of OY284482.1, read as the reverse complement.
CTTGCACGTAATATTGGAAATACGGGAAACTTCTCAAATTATTTTATTTTTGTTATCATCAGCAGCATTTAAATTTAAAGTTTTACTTTTTTTGTGGTGTAAACTTACCGTAACTCATTCTAAGTAACTTTCAGAACTATAGAAATCTTGAATTTAATCGAGGTTTTTATGGTTGAGGGTTCAAATTTCCAGGGTCTGGTTCATTAAAGAATTTTCTTTATTCCATTTGTAGCTTGTATGATCTTTTCTTAGGGTAAAATATTTAAATAAAGAAAAAGTTATTCGTTTCGTAGTTCAAGTTATTTGTCATGTTGTGTTGTCTGTATTCTCTTTATAAAGTACGAGCAGGATTAAATGTTCTCGAACTAAGGCGATCGAGAAATATAATTTCATTTATAAAGGCCATTTTAGACTACCCTACACCTTGTATAAGATTTGCAAAGTCTAGACAGAAGTTAAATGAATTCATGTTCTTAAACTGTGTGCCTATATTTTTCATTAAAAGCTTAGTTTTCTCATTTCTGAGCGTTCTCTGTTTGCTGTCTACGAGTGTACTTATTCGCTAAGTACTAAATTTCTAGAAAAACGCTTTCTTTTCAGAGTAAACTGTTCTTATTTTTTAATTTACTTTCTGGAATTTAAAATTATATCTGGAATTAAATGTCCTAAAAGCTGCTTTCTCTTTTAACATAATGTATTTCAATATTAATGCATCTTCCGAAGAAATTGTTTAATATTTAGCATATTTAGATTTTATAACGTACTGAATAGAAATTTGCAAAATAACAGTACCGATATCTGTTACACATGTAAATTATTGTTCAAGAACTTTTCACTTACGCCAGGGATTTCCCACTTGCATTATCAGTTACGCAATGGCCCATATATTCTTAGGCAAATAAATTCACATGTCAACAGGTTGCAAACACACATAACTGCATATAAATGCCTCTGGTATAGTGTCCAACTAACTGCAGTAATGCATCTGTGTCTGCAAAGCAGATTTGGCACAGTGCAGCAAAAGGGAAAACTAAGCTTTTAATGAAAAATATGGGCGCACAGTTTTAGTACGTAAATTCATTCAAGTTCTGTCTATACTTTACATAAACAAAATTATTGTCTTAAAATAAGAAACGATTGAATCTTATCAGAATCTGTTCATTCAAAACAAGCTTGACATTTAACCTCACTCATTTAAATTCATTCTGTAATAATATTAAACGTATGAATCAGATTTGTGGTATTTAAGTTCACATGAAATAGTAGCCTGCCCACATGTTGGTTTTTTACCTTGAACTGATATGATTTGATAACTTTATGCAGAGATAATTTGCAATTATATCGTCATGAATGGCTGCTTGTTTTATATAAATAAATCATGTTAACTATTGAATAAGAGTTGCGAATTCTCTTAGTTAATTATACTATAAGCGTATATGATTTGTTTTTTCACTCATCGATTGAGTAGCTGTTCAATTTATAAACAAGTTCAATAAAACTGTTTAATAATTATAAACATGTGGAAGTATGTACCTAGATTATCTTGATTGTTATTGTGTTGTTGCTTAAATGTATTAGCGAATTAGCGCAAATACGAGTTCCTAATATTTATTTTTAGTTTTAGTATTTATTACATTACAAAATTAAAATATATTATTTGCTTTAGGGAAATTAAAATGCAGGGTGATTCATAACATGTGCGAAAAACTTTAAGGGCTTATTCTCCGAGTAATTTGCGTCAAAAAAATTCATATGAACATATGTACAGGGTGTAATATTTAACCGGGTCTATTCAATAACTCTGTTCCTATTGAATATTTGGAAAAATGTTTTATACAAAACTTCAAAATCATCTTTTCAAGGTTCGCATAATTTAAAATCATTTTGAAATATACAGGGTGTCTCAATTTGGCTGTACGATGTGTAACTTCGTTACTTTAAATGGAACACCCTATGTTTGATAACCAATTTGAGCTTGTTAGGTTATTTTAGGGTAAGTTTGGTAAAGGTTCCCTGCACCTAAGTCCTATGGTTTTTAAGATATTAGGCTCTGTTTATGGTTTTCCGAAAATACGGATATAACTTTTATAATTAACGAAGAAAGTTAGAATGCAGATATTGTGGTACTGTTACAAGCTAAGTCGAAGGTATCTACCGCAGTAGATTTTTCTTTAAACAGGGATCCAGTAAAAATATTTCCATTTCGACAACAGATGAAGGGCAATAATTTTTGTTTTTTAAATGGAACGGTGTTATTTTTATATCGTCGTTAGATACTCCATAAAATTATCTTTCAATTAGTTATACACTTCCAATTACCAATTACTGACGGTTGAGGAGATATTTAATATTATTTCATAATTTCTGCATTTTAACATATTAATTAAAATCAGGAGTGAGTATTTACTCAAACATGTACTTGTTTTGAGTAAAATGTCAATTCCATTGTTAAGGCTTGTGGTAGGTTAAACCGTAGGGAGGGAAATAATTTTAATTGGTATTTTTACTGATAGTCAAGTTTTCTGAAGTGATATTGCTTAATCACACGATTAACTTGATCGTGTGATTAACTACGTTTCATTCAATTGGCCCTAAGACTTCTTGTACTAAAGTTTAACTTTTGTTTTATGTCGAATAAGAAAGTGCGCTCTACTTATTACGACGAAGTATTTATTAATCATATTTGAACATTACAAAACCTTTGAAAACTGAAGGAACAACAAAATAATTCTAAGATGTCTTGTAATTGTAATTGACACGTTAAAATGCAGGAATTATGAAATAATATTAAATATCTGCTCAACCGTCAGTAATTGGTATAGGGAATTGTATAGCCAATTGAAAGATAACTTTATTAGGCATCTAACGACGATATAAAAATAATACCGTTCCATTTAAAAAACAAAAGTTGTTGCTCCTCAATTGCTGTCAAAATAGAAATAGCTTTACTGGATCCCTGTTTAATGAAAAGTAAATTTTGTAACTGCTGTAGATACCTTCAATTTAGCTTGTAACAATACCACAATATTTGCTTTCTAACTTTATTCGTTAAACCGGAAAAAACAGATAAATTCGGAAAACCATAAATAAAGACTAATATCTTAAAAGCCATAAGACTTAGGTGCAGGGAACCCTTATTAAACTTACTCTAAAATAACCTGATCAACTCAAATTCGTTATAAAATATAGGGAGTTCCCTTTAAAATAACGAAGTTACACATCGTACAGTCAAATTGAGACACTCTGTAAATTTCAAAATGATTTTAAACTATGCGAACCTTGAAAAGATGATAGTTTTGTGTAAAACATTTTTCCATATATTCAATAGGAACAGCGTTATTGACTAGACCCAGTTAAATATTATACCCTGTACATATGTTCATATGAACTTTTTTGATGCAAATTATTCGGAGAATAAGCCCTTAAAGTTTTTCGCATATGTTATGAATCACCTTGTATACAGGGTGATCAAAGTTACTACCGTACTATTGCTAACTTCGTTATTATTGGAGCTACGAAGTGGTTCAAATTAGTAAAAATGTACTGCTTTCACTTAGGATTGCAATGGTGATATGAAGAAAACAATTGCACATCGCATTCTCAAAATAATTGCATGTGTAAAGTTTTTTTTAATGGGAATGTTTTTGAACACTTACTTTAAGTTATTTATAATTTTGTTTAAATTAGTTTAAGATACAATAGTTTCAAGAGTAGCAAATTCTAATTAATTTATTTTATTTTTGTACATAATAGTAGTTACATTTATTTTAAATGCCAGTTCCTCAAAATGTTGCGCTCATGTTTTTCACGTTTGTTTATTTTTGAAGCATATAATTCCAACTGCTAAGACAGTTTTGTTAATGCATTGAACTAAATAAAGTTAATTGTAAATGTTGAATACAACTTTCGCAATAAAAGAGTAATTTGTATTTATAATTTGATGTTCTTTCATTTGTCAACAAAAAATACAGGGTGTTCCATTAAAAAAACTTTACACGTGGCGGTGCACAATTGATTTCTTCATATCACCATTGTAATCCAGAGTGTATTTTCGTTAATTCTATTTTTTTTCAATTAACTTTTTTTTACATATTTTGCACTTTACACAATTTGAAGCTCTGTAAAAAATTGTCTACAACATCTTTTAGAATCTGATCTGAAGAAAATCGCCTTCGTCCCAGGTTCTTTTTAAGTTGTCGAAATAAGTAACAGTCGGAGGGTTCCAGATGTGGACTATATGGACAATGGTCCAGTTCAATAAAAACAGTGGCGTCGGTAAATTCCTTAATACTCCTTGCTTTATGCACCTTTGCATTTGTCGTGCAAAAAATAAATTTCTTTACAGAGCTTTTGGCATATATTTAATTAGACGGATAACTTTCTATCCCAAGAAATGGTAACCATCAAGTTTCCTGCCGAACCTTTTTCGGGGGTCAAGAACCTTCATGCTTCCATTACATAGATGTGCATATTCTTAAAATTGGAGCTTCAGATATTCTAACTTCTGCAGCAATTGATGATTTCAGACGTTGACCCTTCATCACTAAATGCTAAAAAATTTTATCATTTTTGTATTTGGACATCTAATGGCCTTCAACCTCTTGGATCGTCCTGAGTGGATTCTCTATGATAACGGCTTTGACTAAACTGTAACTTAAGATGTGATAGGCAATCATGGTTATACACTGTCATCATTCCCTCATGGATACTTTTAAGAGTATTCTCTTCTGTATTTCGAACTTCTAATGGCCTTGAACCTTTTGGATCGTCCTGAGTGGATTCTTTATCGTAACTGTTTTGACCCAAATTTAACTTAAGATATGATGGGCAATCATGGTTATACCCTGCCGTCATTCTCTCGTGGTTATTTTTAGGAGTATTCCTTTTTTCAACAAAAAAATTATTTAGTAACAGCTATTTTAATTTTTGTTTCAAAAGAATTTAATTTTAAAATAGATGAGTCAAAAACTTGTCAGTTCATAACCAATAAAAGCCAATAACCTGGCTCTTTAGTTTCATGACTAGGTTGATAATTATTAATCTCTCATATGGTGACCTTAAATGGCTTATTTTGTCTTTATAATTTTTTTCTTTTTATCAGGCACAAATTGGAATATTATTAGGAGAACAATTTCGTTATAATTTATCAACGGACAGTTTAAGATTGAGTTTGGTATTGATAGCGATACATTAAGATTTATTCGATTTTTAAGCTTTAAGAAGCTATAATGAAATTATTATACCGTATGATTTTAAAAATTTTAGATCAAGGGAGGCCGTGAAGAGGAAAACATACAGCTTAAATTAACTCATACGTTCGTTTTGGTTAACACCACTGGGAAAATATGGTTCAATTATGAATGCATTTTGAAGTTTTGTAAATATCATTTTGAATAAACTGTTGTGTTTGCTAATTTACGCCATACGTTTTGCTTTCACGGCCTCCCTTGATCTAAAATTTTAAAAATCATACGGTATAAATTTTCAACCGACATAAATCGAGTTGAATTATGTTATTATTTGGTGAAAATCGCTGCAATTTTAACATTCATTTCAACATTCTATAATAAAGAGGAAGGCAATAATCAAGTGTTCTTACAGCGATAATTAGTATATTCTAAGAATAGGTATAAGCATAGATCAATTCAAAAATATTATTTAAATATTTCTGACAGATATTTGTAAATGGGAGTGTACACAAACAAAAAGTAAGATTGAATCTTCTTTTTACTTCCTTATTTCAATGTGCATTTCAAACTGAAATCTTTGACTTCTTGAATTTGTGTTAAAAATAATTTCTGGTATTGAGAACTAAAGTTATCGTATTGAAAAAGTTTCCAGTTATTTTTTTATGAACAACCCAAGTGGATTTATTAATTGTTTTCATTTACATTAATTGAGTCTTGGGACAGTCAACAATTTAATTCTGTCAGCGTTCAGATAATTAATGTGAGTTGCTTGCTTGCCAGATGAGAAACAAAAGCTTATAAAGTGACCAACATAGACCGCAATAAATTATTAAATAATTATGCAAATAATATGAGGTATTGGAACATCTGCTGCGAAATGTAAATATCATCCGCAAAGCGTTACGCCTGGAAGTCGCAATAAACAATTTCAATTATAATATAATGGCCCCACTTGTAATATACGTCATAAGTACTGCCGGTAAATTTTTCTTATATTAAAAGCACCACGTTGGATATGTAAATACATAACATTATGCTATTAGCGTAAACGGTAGATTCGATTTTAGGGTTTTTTTTATTACGAAAACCCGGTAAACACTGTGCACGTTGCATGTAAGAGTAAATGGATTACAACTATACTTACCGATCATTATATCGTTTAAACAACGGTATACCGTTAAACCTACCAGTAAATTAAATATACCGTGTAATTTTCTTTCGTTACGCTTAAACAACGATTTCACTGTGAATTTCGTACAGCCTTTAAACATACGGAGCGGCACGATTTTTTAAAATTAGTACAAGATTGATGGTTGCTGTAAACATTTTTAGTTATTGTTTGCTTGAATTGCGCTTCGCGGATATTCGAATGCAATGTTATTGTAAACAATTCGTGTATCAAAACTTTCGTCCGGGAACACACACAGCGTGCGCTTATCTATTCAATGGAGCTAATTAAATTTCGTCATGAAATCATAAAGTTATTTCCTACTTCTAGAATATTTCTCATTAAAGCAGAAAAATTACCTTCTCCGCCCAACTCGATTTTCTCAGATTACAGCCTCATGAATGTGAAATTACTATGCAAATTAATTTCATTTAGATATGCTGAAAGTATGTAGGTATGTATTTTATAAGTTAGTAATAAAAATTTATGCTTTGTTTAAGAAATAATATATTAATACATTAGTAATAGTAATAATAACCTAAACATAAACTAATAGTATTCAGTTCTAAAATTTACAACAGCAACACAAATTAAAAACTATCGTTGAAAACAATGAAATTCTTACAATCTTAATTTTTATTTTTCAGATTACCAAAGTTTGAAGTTTTTTCCTAACTTGCTATTAAATTCTAATTTATAATACTGCAACAAAATGTTAAATGTGAAGTTAGGAAATTTATATTTGATGAAATGTGAAAACAAAACCGAATACCATCAAGCATACTATACCATATTTTATATAATTTTTACTAAATGATGAGATGGCGCATGTTTCTTTTAGCTTTTATATAACACGTGATCAATATCTTTTCTAATCAAGTGACCTATGGAAATAAAGTCATGTGTCTTTAATTAGTTCATTATTTCAAATGCCACTTGTATTACATATTTATATTGCATTCAAGACGATAGGAATGCAATAAAAATAATTCAAGTGGCATTTGAAATAGTGAACCAAACAAAGATATAATTGTTTTCCATAGGTCACTTGATTAGAAAAGATATTGATCACGTGTTAGTTGTAAATATTTATGTACAGTTTATTTTTTCCTCTCTCTATTTGCCGATCGATCGATCGATAAGTTAAAGAATTTTTATGTAGCTATCCCCTTCTGACTTTCGTGAAACAACAGTTTTTATCAAGTCACGTCATTTCGTTGTATGTTTTCTTAACTTAGATTTATACGATCGGCATATAGTAAAAAAATAATCTGTAGTTGAAAGTTTAAATTACTATTCTAGTTTTTTCTGATCTATTGTTGTAATCACGTAGATTGTCAATTATGTGAGGGTGGGATAATATATTCAAAGTGTATGTAGCAGATACTGTTGGAATGTCAACAGGTTTACCGTTATCACCTGCCTAGAGTAACATATTCATAGAAGAGTCTGAATCGAAAACAGTCGAACAAAAACTAACCTTTAGGCTGAGGTACTTCGGTATGCCATATGACATACTCAGATCAACAATATGACATACTCAGATCAACAGGCGAACTTAAAAAGATTCCTTAACATCTAAAGATAAAAAATAATTGATCAGGTTCAGTCAAAACTATCGTATATCAAGAACCAATATATGTAGACCAATTCTTACACTTCTATTCAAACCACAACATACAAATCAAGTTAGATACACACACATACATCTATATGTACTAGGGGAGAGATAAGGAGTTTGACAAAATCGCCAATACCCTAAGAAAAAATGATTGTCTTGGCAACCTCCTGACGAAAACAACTTAGACAAAGCAACAATTGGACAGAAGCAAATTTAATTGAACATTTTTCCCAGCAATATCAAGCCAGTAAGAAAGCCACATATATAACAATTGTCCCACATATCAAAAGCGATTCCGAGAAAATCAGAAGATTAAGTCAGAACTTACTTACACACCTTAAGATCAATACTGTTCAAAACAAGAGAATTAGGTCCAAAGGTCTATAAATTACTGTAATAATAATGAATGATTTGACAAATAGTTGTCTTTCTTAAGGACATCCCTCTGAAGATGGCAGCACTTGCACATACGATAATAATGATAGTAACTCCTCGTCGAGAGAAACGAAGCTGAGTAGTAACCACAACTTTATCTATCGTAGATAATTGAAAACGGTTATGCAAAAAATGTTTTGCATTTCAATAAATCATTAATTTTCATTCGGAAACTCACTAAAATAAATATATTACTTACTAAAGTGTGGAGATGCAGTATGTATATAGACACACCGGCAAATTTAAAGGAACAGAGAGAAAGTCTAATTATTTTCTGTATAGTGTCTATATTGTTCGTATTTCTCAGCTAGTCTCCTAATACGAAGTTAGGTGGAGTAATTGTAATTTGTTTTACAAAAGTTGTACCATGTGAAACTTGTTGAAGAAGAAGAAAAAAACTCGGAGATGTCAGACTTGAACAAAATATGGTTTTAAACAGAATAACATTATTGTACACTTTGAACTTGGCTAATCATTTATTGTGTTTTTCTTTTGCTTCAATAGCGTGTATTCCCCCACGAGCCCTTACGACTGCAGTCATTCGTCTTCCCATACTTCTGATAAGGTCATCGATCAGTTCTTGAGGTAATCTGTCTCATTCCTCAATCAATGCAACTCTTACTTCTTCTCTGTTTTGAACAGCAGGAATTCTTGACTTAAGTTTTCTGCCTAGCATGTCCCATACATATTCGATCGGGTTCAGGTCAGGGGAACACGCTGGCCAAATCATTGTTGTTATACCAACTTGGTTTAAAAAGTCAGTTACGCAGTGGGCGACGTGTGGGCGCGCATTATCGTGCATTAGGGTGAAATTTTCTCCGATATGTGGGGCAAAAGGTACCACATAGGCTTGGAGAATATCTCTGATGTACCTATCTGCAGTTAACGCTCCGCCATCAATCACTACTAACTCTGTGCGTGCCCCCAAACAAATGCCACCCCACACCATAATTGAACCTCCACCAAAAGATACTGTTGTAGTAAAATTAAAGGGTGCATTTTGTTTTCCTTGGCGTCGATACAATTTTTCCCTACCATCAATTGAATTTATACAAAAACGGCTCTCGTCCGTGAATAAAATTTGACTCCACTGGTCATCATTCCAATTTTGATGTTCTCGACCTAATTCTAGTCGAGCTACACGATGACGTCTCTGAAGTCTTGGAGCTTTTATTGGCACGTATGACTTGAGACCAACTTCTTTAAGTCTTCTTCTTACCGTGCGCTCACTTATGGTGGTTCCACGAACATCTTCCAGTAGGTTTCTTGTTTGAACTGCTGTTTGACGTCTGTATCGCAGTGTTTGCAACGTTATAAAACGATCATCTGCAGCCGTGGTTGAGCGTTTTCTGCCTTGCCCTCTTCTTCTCACATACTCCCCGGTTTGCCTCCAACGACTTACGTTACGATGGATGGTTGATTCTGATTTACCAAACCTTCGGGCAACTTCACGGTATGTTCGACCATGTTCAATCATTGCTACGGCAATAGCAATATCAGTCGGCACTAAGTCACCCATTATTACTAACTTGGTTTAACAATAAAACAAACTGACGATAACAAATCAAAAGAAAACATATTCCAACAAATTTGAACAATTTAAACTGAATACTTAACAACAACTTAATTGTTATCTATAGATAAAACGTGTTTCAAATGTAAGACGCAACACAAATGTTTGAAGTATTGACATTTAAAACTTCAATTGTTTAGTGTAGTATCCAAAGCTATGTAGATATAGGCTATAAAATAATAAAATTAAGAAATAAACTAAAATTTCAATCTGTTCCTTTAAATTTGCCGGTGTGTGTAAAAAAAAAACAAAGGTAAATCAAGTATACAGAGTGTTTACGGTCTGTATCCTTTTAGGAAGTGATAGTACACAGAGGAAGTCGATAAACGTTAAATCGCCTTAGTAAAAGTCGTCTCATAAGCAAGATAATAAATCTTTTATTTTTTACATTAAATGGTTAATTTCTTTTAAATTGTAGTCATCTACTACTTAATCAGCATTGTCCACTACAAAAGATATTCGAAGTTATCACCATGTTGTATAGAATATCGATGGGCCATCTCGATTTTTAAAGAACAAGGTAAAAAATAAAAATAATATAATTTTTAGTCAAACAAAGGCGATAGTAAAACTGAATTACTGATAACAACTTTACGTGACAAATAACAAACGTAATAACAATTGAATAATAATTTTTGCAACCGCCCAAGATTACATTTTATGTTTCTTGTTTTACTGATTAAGTAGTAGATTACTAGTGTTCAAGACAAATTAATCGTTTAATGTAAAAAATAAAAGAATTATTATCGCTTATGAGACGACTTTTACTAAGGCGTTTTAAGGTTTATCGACTTCTTCTGAAGTGTACTATCGCCCCCTAAAAGGATACAGAAAAGACCGTAAACACTCTGTATATTGGGCTTTAAGGAAATAAAATGAAAAAGGTGTTCTATTCTTTAGAGTAAATTGCTTGAAGAGATGATGTACGATATCACTGGAAAAGTCACTGTATAATAAGTCCACGTTCAAATATGCCATTTTTTTTTCCTGGGAACTACTTTATACCGGTATATAGATTTACGACTGCATTAAATATTTGCTTTAAATCTCATCAATTCATCATAAATAAAAGTAATAACGAAAATAAATTAAATACCTTATTTTCAGAAAGATATTTCTGTGATTAATAATGCAAGTCATCTGAAAGAATTGCTGAAGTAAATTTTATTATTTATTTGTTTCATAATTTTTAAGTTATTTTCGAGCGATCATCTGATGTTATTGAAGTAAACGTTGTAGTTTTATTTTCTGGCTTTATAGACTTAGTGAATTTTTATATTGTGTTTTTTTTTTTGTAGTTATACATTCAATATTATGCAAATGTTTCAGTGAAAATAGAAGACCTTAAGGTCCGTTTTCACGCTCATGCAAATTCGCACAAGGAAGTCGTTGCATGTAAACGTAATTGTTTTGCTTACATAAGCCAGAAAGTTTGGCAAACTACATATATTTGCGCAAGCAAATTTGTTTGCGCAAATGCTTGCACAAATCCATTTGCGCAAATTGCTTGAGCGTGAAAACGGACTATTAAGCAAGAATTTATTTCGAACACCCACGATTCATGGAAAGTTTAAAATTGAAAAACTACTTATTTATATTATGAATTAATCCAGTTATTAAAATAGATTACAATCAGAGAAATTGCTACTGACTACTGAGTCAATGATTTATGGATAGTGTTTTCTTTTCTTTAGTGCGGTAATGAATATATAAAATTTGCTTGTTAATATACGGAAGAAATACTTTTAACAAATATGTAACTGACTAAAAAGTTAAACTTTACTGTATTATTTACAATTAAAGTTAAAAAAAATTAAAAGTATCACAATCGCTCAGCTTATTACTATCATTTGATAGTGACAAGAATATTATTTACATTTGGTAAAGATCATCTTACTCACAGAACTTGGATTGTCAGTTCTCAACTGACGAAGATAATGAAATATAAAAAGGTAAAATTTATCTGCGATTTTAAATAGGCCGCAGAAGTTAAGTCATAATTTTAACAAGTTAGAACAAACTACCTGCTGTGGGTCATTCCATTATATCAATTTATAAACTATGCAAATACAATTTCGCTTCATTGTTGCACCTGAAACTCTGAAGAGCTTTCAACAATGAGTTGCCTACATTCATCAGCTGGTCCCATGCATTAGGTAAACTCATGATTAACAGATGCACTTTCACGTTACAACTATATTACAATCTACCTCGTGCATTTTGATATCACAGAAGATTAGATCCGTCTGCCATATGCTACTTTTTCTCAGGTTAATTAAGCCTTTAGAAAATGTTGATGGAAGAAATTATGGCTTAACTTTTTTAGATAATTTTATATATTAGTACCCCTTTTCAGGTATTTTCTCGAATACTATTTTTTCCAACATCATGTTTATCATATGCGACTTTAACGGATCTTGTAAATTTTTAAAATGAATAAAAAGTTTTTGCTAACAAAAAAAAGTTGTTGCTCGACAACTTTTTATTTAATTTTTTCATTTCTGACGAAACTGTCAATCGATAATGAAACTTTGAGCGATTGTGCGATTTTTAAAATGTTAAAAGATTAAAAAGAATTTGTTATACAAAAAGCTGTATGTATGTAAATTTTGTATTGTAATTTTTTTTCGATGAGTATTAAGGAATCTTATTAAGGAACTGGATCTTATTGGTATTTGCACTTTGCGGAACCTTTTGTCCCGATTTCCGAACAATTTTACTATTTATTTATTATTGAGATATATTATTACAATACGTCCCCGCATTGAGTTTGCAAGAGGAAAATAAAGATACGTATACCGAAGGAATTTTTAAAAAAATTTAATTAGAGAAATCTATAACAGTTACGATGCTACGGAGCTACGATGTAGACTTGAATTGTGAACTGAGTGTACTGAGAAAGATGGTGAGTTAATTTTTTTTTTTCGATTTTAAGAACACACTGTATTAATGTTGAAGTTTTAATTAGAGATATGTTCATTATAAATCAAACAAATTTTTTCCCTCTGGCACTTTTTGTAAAATTAAAAATAAAATATTTTCCCCTCTTGTAAACTTAATCCGGTGACATATTGTATACAATATGCTTAAAAAAGTGCCTTAAGAAAGTACAAATAACGAAAACGTATCGATTACAAGTCATTACAAAAAACAACTATAACTATAACTCCTGAACAACATAGAATTTCTTAAATTTCAAAATAGTTAATGATTACTACTACTTAGGAATAATTCATCACTTTTAACCGAATTCGTATCCTTTATAATAAGCGAGATTCCCATGCAGGAAAAGTTATCTGGGACATATTCTATAACATTAAATTAACATGTAGGTAATAATTTTAATGAATGTTATTGTTTTTTTTTTTTTAATTTGTAAACTGTAAGCAATTTATTTTTTATTCTAATTCTTTAAATTGGGAAACTTTTGTTTTTTGGCTATAACTCCTGAACCATATGGAATTTCTTAAATTTCAAAATAGTTTATAACCACTTAGGAATAATTCATCCCATTCAACCGAATTCGTATCCCTTACAATAAGCGAGATCCCCATGCAGAAAAAATTATCTGGGACATATTCTATAACATTAAATTAACATGTAGGTAATAATTTTCATGAATGTTATTGTTTTTTTTTTAATTTGTAAATTGTAAGCAAATTACTTTTTTATTTTAATTCGCTTCGTTATTTTGTCTAAAAAAAGTCAACAATGAATATCAGACGTTTTAAATAAGTTATTAAGTATGACTATTGTAAAACATAATTTTTAGCTTTATTCACTAGTACGTAATTACGTAGGCGCATAGTTCAAGCGCATTAAATTTGTGTTCTGAATTGCATAGCACCTACCGCAGCTCTAGATTTGAAAATATCGTCTAGTCTAGGTAAATTTCGAAACATTGTTGGAGACAAAAAAAGAGAAAGTTTTCTCGGTGAAAGAACGATGTAACAAAGTAAAGTGAAATCTATTCAAGAAATATTGCGTAACTAAATGATGCAGTTGGCCCGAAAAAAATTGAAACCCAAATCTGTGGTGGTTTCGTTTTGAATAAAATTAGCACGCCCGATACGGATTAAAGGATAGATCAGAATTAAAAATAAACGCGCCCGCAATAAATAAACAATTTAACGACATGTTAACAAGTATACGTCGAGTTAAGTGCGGAGTGATGTGTCAGTGACAAATGATGGAAGCTAAAGAAGCGGCGGTCTGACCGACATAAACAGAGAGCGGATGCCAGAGGAGGACCCTTCGTGGTCGTCAGCCATTATCACTGCGGGTCGGACTAAGCGACACCCTTCCTTCATCTACTGTTTGTAGTCTAAATTTCGTTTTAATGACTTAATTTTCCCGGCTAATGACATTTTAAAAAGCGTTTAATTAATACAACATAAATTTTGTATACAACTTCGTCAGCGGCGGCAATCGCTTAGGAGTACTTTGAATTTTAAATTGCTTGTATTTATTAATTTAAAATGTAAATATTTGTACTCATATACTTCAAATTTATTTACTGTATGCGTCTAGTTAGACAAAAACATCTGTTCAATTATTTACACTGTTTTATATTAGTGACATCCGACCTGTTTTATATTCTTTTATTGTAGACGATGAGTCGAGTTAAATTTAAACAAGTATAAAAGAGAAAGATCGTTTATATTACACTCTGAAGGTGATTACAGATTCAAACAGAAACATATTGTGTTTAAAAAAAAAGACAATTAACCCCAGAAAATCAGATCTTTATTAACACAAGCTTACGTATGTATGTTGTACATAAACGTTTATGTATACGAAGCTGACTCAATCAATCATCGCAAGTTGTGATTTCTTTTCACTGAAATAGGATTAGGCCATGAAATATACATATATTTTGTTCTCAAAGAATCATTGAATAATTGAATTGCACAGACTGTCACATAATAACTTCTAATGATTTCTCAACATATCAATAACAATGATTTATCATATGAATAGGTAACCTGAGTAATTTGCAACATCAGTTTTACATCAGAAAAAAAAACAATATTCATGGTTTGTTGTTAATATCAGATAAAACTTATAAATAACAATTCACGAAAAAGTTTCAGTGCTAAGAAGAGCTTCAAGATTCATTTTCTTTGAGTCTTGTATCTTTATTTTTTATTTATACCGGGTGTCCCAATAAGGGTGACGACCGGCGACATACAAGAAGACCGTAATACCTAGGTAATTTCAAGCTGTTCTAAAGTTTAGGACTCTGGCTATTTTGTGATAAATTAGTTAGAGCGCTGTTTGCAATGGTAATATTTCTTCCCAGTTTGCTTTAAAAAATGGTAACGTATATTTCTTTTACAGTGCTAACAAAGCTTCAGAAAATGAGAACATTTTAGTGGAAATCCGAAATTGATACCTATCTCTTTTCGTTCTCGAGTTCTCTAGGTATTACGGTTTCCTATATATGTACCCCTTATTGGGGCACCCGATATGTATATGACCTATATACAGTGGCTTTCAAAACGTGTGCTACAAATGGGAATTTTTTTATTATCGGTTTTTATAAAAATTTATTAACGTAGAACGCTTCTGCATCCCTTAAAGTCAAATTGGAAAATGTCAGATGAAATTTAACTTGAACGGTATACAGCGTGGACACCGAGAAATGAAGACGGCTTAAGAGTAAAGTACCCTTATTTTACAAGATACAGCAAAATATCATAAGAATAAGTTATTTAGAATTAAAAGTTATAGCTAAATATGAAATTTCAGTCTTGTATCTCAAAAATAAAAAAATCACAATTTATTGTGAACCACTCTTTATACACCCTACATTAGGAAATACTGGTTGGATTAAAGTGTCCGCCAAAGTAATATGAATAGGATAACACAGAAATTTGTTCTTATTTCTCAATTATTTCATTTGGTTCTGAGTAATTATTTCAGTGCGTTCCGAAACTTTGTGCTTTCTTGTAGCACACTTTTTGAAAGACACTGTAGTGCAACTATTATTGTTCATAATGTAGAATTATACAAGTAACATACCACATATTTTATTTTGATTTGGAAATGTTTGCCTTATCTCTTAGGCCCAGTTTCATAAAACGTAGTTAACCCCTCGATCAAGTTTTACGAAATTTACCCTTAGGCGAACAAAAGCTTATGCGATATAATGGCGCCACTGACACCAACTAAAGCTTTCAATTAACTAATCGGTCAAGTACCAACATAAACAAAGCAGTTGCTAAAAAATGTGAAACCTGTTCGGTTGTAGGAAAAATATTGTTAGTATACTACACGTATGTAAAAGTTTTTTTTTGTTTCGGCTGACACCTCGTACGAAAATTTTCGCACTCGATTAAAAAGACCTACTTTACACACTAGTTCCATAAATAACTATTATGATGACAAACTAAGGCAGTTGATAACTTCATTAATCAGGTCACCTACTAGCTGTTGAGTGTATTTTTGACCGTGTTCCGCCGGCAGCAATACAAACTGGCGCTGATTATAGTCCACCAAATAAATATAAACCGGCGCCGGCGCAATTCGTTAGTATAAACCAGTTTTATTGGATGCTTGTCATTCTCCCTTCTTTAAAAATTTTTGAAAGCATTTCTTTAGTGTTTTCTCCATATTAAATTGGTTA
Organism: Dorcus parallelipipedus; assembly: GCA_958336345.1. NCBI lineage: Eukaryota > Metazoa > Arthropoda > Insecta > Coleoptera > Lucanidae > Dorcus > Dorcus parallelipipedus. Next base: position 8,054,662 of record OY284482.1, on the reverse strand, counting down.
TGATATCCTCACTGGATATATGTATATTACGTAATGTCATTGAAGCAATGTTCTTATTGTTTTGACTGACTTTAGGTAACCGTAGTTTTGAAATTGTCAATCCTAGCGAAATAGTAAAATATTAATTATTAATTTATTATTTCATTATTCACTTGATTAGGTAATTAATTAATAGTGTTTGATCATCTTTAAATATAATTCTGCAACAATTCAAAACCTGCTTTCATTCTACTCAAACTTTTATCAATTTTTCTCACCATATATCAATATTCAACAGTTTTTGACATATTGACGCTTGAAAGTGATAATTTTTAAAATTTGATAAACCAAATTAGACAAAATTAACAATATTAACTTCCAGCGAAACTTCTGCTTTCTCATCTTAGTTTTTCAGAACTATGTCGTTAGATATTAGTTATCACTAAAATAAACTTTAAATAAAATATTAATAATTTAATACATATTCCACTTTCAAGCTTCAATATCTCAAAAACATTTGAATGTTGATAAATGGTGAGTTACATGAAAAATTTGTATCGTTTTATGCAGAATCTAAAAATACTATTGACGGGTTCCGTTTGGAAAAATAAAATTAACAGTCGCCCAGATTTTTGCAGGCAGCCTGTAGTACAAAAATATTTCCTGAAAAAAGCAAAAATAAAATTGACAGGTCCTAGCGTTTTTTAAAAGTGTATCATAAGAATCTGCTTTAATTATAGTTTTTTAAAAGAATTATTTGTCTTGAAAGTATCAGATATTACCGTTATTTTACCACGGCTTTGTATGTGCTTAACAGAACAGTATTATCAATTAGAGCTAGCAATTGCGAAGCTAAACATAAATAACGGTTTTTTTCCATTTATCGATTATCACTTCAAATAAACAATTCCCTTATTATTTATTAATTTGGCAGTTCTGGTGAATATTTTTCAATGTATGAGCCCTAACAACACATAATACTTCTGCGTAAACTGCATTTTAAAAAAATTACTGGACGAAAAGTTTTATTTCATCTATGCATACAAAAAGTTTGTTACCTTATATCCTGCATATGTATTCAATTTTTCAATTCTGGTTCTAGTAAAAACGTATACGTACTTCTTAATATTGTCTAAAGTTAATACAATCTATTTTCATAACCGACCACCCAAAAATTCCAGATATCAAAATACACTAGTACGTTAATTGCATAAATTATGAACCTCGCGGAAATGCACATCGTATCAATTGATCTGTTGTGCACATTATTGCCAGGATATTTATTTATATCGGTCATTAAATATTCCAGCAGCACTGTTTGGTCGCAAATTCCTGAATTTGCAAACTAAAGCCCCGGTATGCTTAGTATATTATAAAACAGGCTGCCAACTGAACGTATGTGTTGTGTAATACGTATTTTGAATTATGATTATATGTATGTAAGGTTTGTGAATACGTGACAATAATTGTTAGTGCTTTTTTGACTTTTATATAAGTAATTTTTGTTTGCTAAAACTTACCTCCTTTTTAAGAGGTATTTTGAATAATTATTATTTTACAAGTTTCACAAGAAGGCTTATTGTAACACGTGTTAAGTATTTAAGTATTTATTTATTTCAAATTTAACCCTATTTACACTTTTTTAAATACTTAACACTGTCAACTCACTTCACTCCACACTTACTTTACAACTTCACTCCGTTCGATATTTTACGTACGATTTTATAAGTTTTCTTTTCTTTCTCTCCAATGTTTATTGTTATTTATGTTATATAGACGTTTAACAGTAAGTATCTTGTTTGTCTAACATTACCATACCAACAAAACATTATAACATTTTCACCACATACACATAACCTCACACTCAAACTCACACACAAAATTACATTTCTCCTTATTACTTCTATGTACCTATTGTTACAGGCCTGATGAAGGCTTGATAAGCCGAAACCGGTAGCTGTTAAGAATAAACATTACACAAAATTAGGAAGTATCATTACTCATCGCAATTTAAAAATGTATTTTATTATTTACGGGAGTAACATTAAAAAATGAAACTAGCGTAACCTCATTGATTTGAGGACTTTAATAATAATAGGATTACATAATTAATAGGGCAATTTGGTAAGCGATAAATCTGCATTCCTATGGGGTCCATTTTGTTGTTCCGCAAAATGACTTTACTTTTGGCGAATTTTCCACTAAACTTGGATTTGCTTTGCAGCAAAAAATGTAGCAAATATAAAAGCACCTTGTAACAAACAGCGATGTCATGGTAGCGAAAACTGAAATTGATAAATTGAATGGCCCGGGGTTGTATGTAGTTGCGGATGGCGATGAGTATCAGCACCGCCAGCGGCGAAGTCACAAAGCTCGCTCCTCATAATTCAACCATATTAACAAAGAATGCAGACTCTTTTTTTAGCAATTTCGTTTTATTTTACATGAGAGTACACGCTAAACCACACATGCTGTTTTTTTCTTGCCTTGAGAACACAATATGAATTATTTTAATTAACAGAAAATTTAGTTGTAAATGCAAATTTTCATCGAATTTCCCGCATCAAAGGAGGACCTTTTTTTTAAGCCACGCTTGATTTGTTCATTTTTTGCTGCTGGCTTATTCCGTGACAGAGCTTAGCGGTAAACATGAAATCATTTTGCATTTTTCCGGAAACTATAAATATGCCAGGGGATATTTATTTCGCGGGAAGGGATTTCATGTCAATTTTTGTAAACGATATTTGGTGTAAATCATTCGCGAAATAGGTTAGGTTATGGAAATCATAAATTTACAACATTATAGTTTGACAACGATAAAGGTTATTAATGGTTAAAACGGTGGTCAAAAAATATATGACACAATCAATAATACAGAAAATTTAACTTTCAGAAATCTTTCATTAATGAATTCTTTCTAATCGATAACGATAACACAGTACCGCTAATTAATTATTTTCATTAATATTGTACATACATATATGGCTTTTTGAACATCGTATAACAAATTTTGGTTTAGAAAATCATAAATTAAATGATAAATATTTTTCTCGCATAAATAAACAAAAATTTTAAATTTGAAATATGTCACAATTAAAAGTAGGTCAACATCCTTTAAATAAATCTTTAAATCGCTCACTTTTCAAAGACTTTAAGTATATTATATTTACAACATTTTAATAAGATTTAATAACCTGTCAAAACCTATTGCAATGACGTTGAGAAGTGGTGTTAAAATTGTGTGGAGAAGAAAAATTAAAATTTGAAATGAAACGAAGTAAATTCAAGTAATATTGACTAAATCCTTGATTTTTGTGGATTTTTTTAAATAAATATATTACGTGCTATTAATATTGTAATTTTAAACGTATTACTATTTTTAATCACGCTAATATTAAATATTAAACTTTCTTCCATTTGTAATTCTGTACACCATTATATAGGTTAGAATTTGAAAACATCGCCACTCATGAATTAATTATTGAAAATTAATAACTATAAAGGACCAGTGTAAATCAGAATTTTATTTGCTTGCTTTCAATTTCTTCGTAATTCTCTAACTTCTATGTGCATGAAAAGGGTTCCGATTACGTTAATCTGTATAGTATGCATAATGTGTGTACTTTAAATGAAATTAAACACAGTTTGTCTTATCATGACGCTTTCTTTCAAAGGAGACAAACACTCGCATCGATGTCCTTTTCTTTCTTGCAATATTATTCTTTCACGGTTAGGTCACAACTGGTTCGCTGAGATCGGTTTCAATATATTGAATGTCAGAATCCTGATTTGTGATGTGATGTTTTTACGTTCTTCTATCATTCGCATCTTGATTCCAAGACAATGGTCCTTTCTTTAATACAAAAGATGCTGAGATTACCGATGTAAAATTTATGGTAATAATAGTGGGCATTCGATGAATTAATAAATTAGAAATAATCGAGTCTCTACCTTTCTTATAGTCTCTTTTCGAAATATTGAACTCACATTCAGTTCTTCAGCACTTTAAAATTTAGCGTCTATTATGCGATTACTTTGCATGTTTAATTGTTGTTAGTTTACTAATTATATAGGCAACGGTATTCCATTAGTCACTGTGTGACAGAAAATTTTTTAGTCGAATCGGGATGTAAAACTTTAATTGCTTCAGTTAATTAATAGTTTAGCTGGAAAATTAATATTGACATTGGTCTACAGTTTTGGAGTTCTAGGCCAAATATTCCTGTTTCGTGATTAGCAATCACTAAATTTCTGGTTGGTCTACTTAAGTGGTCGAAAGTATATTTCATATCACAGATACAGTGATATTTTTTTACGTGGAACGTATAATATTCTTTTACAACAGCAAAATTGAGATTTTGATACATATAGATCGGAGATACCTACATGAAGTTTGTCTGTTTGTAACTATGAAACTATAATACAATGTTCCATACAAAAAAATTCTTACTGTATATATCATGTGCGCACGCGTTTTTTAAACATAGACAGTATCCGAAATTATTAGTTGTTTACTAAAAAATTGCAGTCTGATGTAGCAGTCTGATGTAAGTCTGAGTTTTTAGTATACTAGAGAAATTCTTTGAACGAAATTTTCTGTCCGCAACTTTACTTCGCATCTTACACAAGATTTAATTGAGGACGCTGTTAGTATTACAGCGTTACCATGGTACAATTACACACAGAACAGAACAGAAACACTGTTCCTAAATGACTTTCAGAAGCAGTAGAAGGCATGTAATTAATTAATTTATTTCTAGTAGCTACACAATTTTAGTTAATTTCAATATGTAAAGAAACTTGAAAAATAATAAAAATAATAATAATGTTTACAAGGCCACCATTTTCAAATAAAATTAATGACCCAACAAACAATAACAATAAATAAATAAAAATAATCAAAAATATAAAGGAGAACCAAAGGAGTTCAACACAAATTTATTAATGACAATACGCAAATTTGCAGGCGAAATCTGGCAGCATTCAAAAATAATTCTTTTCTAAGATAACGGTCTCGAACCTACAGTTAATCTAATTTGATTGAGGCCTAGTTTATTCACTTTCAATTAACTTTATCTTCCGATTTATTGCCGTAGTAAGAATTGTACAAATAATTGTTACTATGGGAATAAACTGAAGGTTAAAGTTAATTGAATGTTAATAAATCGGGCCTGCATCAAATTAGATTAACTGTAGTTTCGAGACCGTTACCGAAAATAATTATTTTTGAATGCTGTGAGATTTTGCCTGCAAATTTAATAAATTTATCTTTTGGTTCTTTTAAAGTGGAAAGTACAAAGTGCAATGTTTTATAAGTTGTTGCTGGAATAGGCCCCTGCCTTAAGGTGCCTACACACCGAAACAATAACAAAAGCATGCTAATAGCAAAACACCGAAAAAAATAACAAAAGCATGCTAATAGCAAAAATGCTAGTAACAAATATGTGAATAACATTCATTTGATTTGCGCTGGAAACGTAACATTGCTATTAACATTACTTCTAACATTGTTCCTAACAAAAAGCTATAATGAATTTTAAGTATGTGTAACAATGTTATTAACATTGTTGATATCAATGTTATTGACACTGTTATCAACAATGTTACTGAAAGTTATGTACAGGTTGGTAAATTTGTTTGTCCTTGTGAATTGAAACCTGATAGTTCTACAAATATTCATGCTCACGGTACAGTTGCAATAAAAATTTTTGCTTGAAAAACACAAACAAAATATCCACGATGAATTTTTCTCTATGTCATGAATTACGAGTATGATTCCCATACTATACACTGTACTGTACACTGCTCTATGTCATGAATTATAACAATGTTAATAGCAGACGTTTCTAACACTTTTCGGCCCAGTTTTTAATTTTTTTTAACAGCATTGCTATTAACAATGTTACCTTCGGTGTAAAGCCAGCTTTAGACTTATGAAATTACAAAAGAAAACAGTGTTGCATGCTTGTAAATTTAAGAATTAAATTGATTATATAGCACAATAATTGTACCTTTCATAAGATATTAGGGTAGTATTGTTCATAATATTAGTAACATTTTTGCTCAGGAAAATCACTTAAATATATCTAATTTTCCAGTGCCAGGTGTTAACTTTTAACTGTTTTTAGTATTAAGATATATCATTAAAAATTGTTGAGACCACAGTAGAATGGATATTATTAAACACAGGAATATGTCGTAGATAAAATATTAATAGCAATTAAAATATTAGCAAAAAAGTAACTTAAGTATTTAAAATTAAATATTCATTCGATCGGAAAGTTATATGAAAGTTTTTTATTTTATTTGTAAGAAATTCCTTATTCTATGGAAAAAAATCGTATTATTTAACAATTTTAGCAACACGCAAAATTTAATCATATTAATTTTGAATATAATTTTCTAGAATCTTATAAGCAAGATGACTTTATGTATTTATCTATTATATTTTAATTACACCTTTGACAAGTAAATTTATTTAACGAGTAAAATCTTGCAAGTAATTATGTTACAAAGTACGTTATAAATGTAGCAAGAATTCAAAGCACATACATATTATAAATAACCTAAATATTACTACATTTACGTCTCAGAGATTTAATTGCTTCGCGTTAACCGGCTATGTAAAGACTGTGAATTGCGGAAATGTAAATGAATATTATTCTTATTAAATTTTAACTTTGTTTTTGTAATTAACCTAATGCTGTATACTATATATTGTACTTCTTGTGAAATATTTAACTGATACTTTTCCAATAGATGATTACTTTCGATTAGCAAACTTTAAAGTTACAAATAAATAAATTACCTATTTATTTTCAACTAATAAACAATATAAAATGAAAGCGTTCTTTCTCATTTTATACTATATAATTTTTAATTTGAAATATTTAACAGGTGTTCAATTGAAAAGTTGGTTTTAGTTTTCTGTTGAAAGAAGATGAAAAATGGGATGACTTCCTAAACCTGACGTTTGATATAAGACAGTTGTTTAACGTATTTGGTTTGTTATGTTATCATCAGTGAGCTAATGGTAATTTTTAATTTTTTTATAAATTGTGTTACATAATATGGAAATTTTTTCAAATGCACCTCGTATATAGGAATTCTTCTTTTTTTCTTTGAACTGGTCGGAAATTTGCATGATGTTTTTTTTTTATAGATACAAGAAGAGTCTCATTTCTGCATAATAAATGCCGACATACATTTTGCAGATTTTAGTGTCATAAATTCATATTTCATATACGCTCAGGATTGAAGTTTAGTGAAATGTGATGGTATGCAAAGGTGCAGGGTGTCATGAGTGAAATATGTGCATGGTTATCGAGTCAGGCCGCTGACACCCTCCCGCTCACCCGCTTGCTGATTCCGCACTCTCCACTCATGTGTGTGCTCCGCGTGATAATCATCCCCATAGCTGCGCCGCCCGGCTTCGTACGAACGGAATCATCCCGCGGGCGTGTATTGTTTTATGAAATAAAAGATTTTTTGTTTGTTCCGACCGCGCTCGCACATAAATTAAATTTAGACAGAATAAAACGTTTTATATTTTCATGGAGTACGAATGATGGATTCGCAAAAAAAATCGCGCATGCATTTCCATAAATTTTTAAAACATTCGAAAGTAAACAATGACGAAATATAAAAATTAATATTTACGGTCGCTGCGTATGATTTATAGCTGGGATAAATATTTTCCGGTAGTGATAACGAATTGGTGTATCATTATGGAACGAAACATTAAGCCGTAAGGAAGTATCAACTAAGAAAGTATCTCTAGATAAAAGACATATGTTGATACGTTCAGTGGACTTGGATAAACTTGACAAATTATATGTTATTTTTAAATCTTCCCTGTGATAATTTGAATTTATTTAATATTGTACCAGATAAATATTGATAATTTTATTATTAAAACTGTACTCAAATGTTATACTGTTTATAGTGCACATTTAGACAACATTATGGAAATAATATTTTATTTTGTATGTTAGTGGCGTAGTTAGAAACTTCTTCCGGGGGGCGGGGGGGACAAAAAAGTTCTAACGAGTACGGACTCTACTTAACATTTTATTTATGAAATGTAAAACAGCGAACAAAAAATAACGCCATACGAAAAACTTCTTTTGTAGCCCCCTCGAAATTTTTCAATTTCTCGCCCCCCTTATCTACACCACTGTTGGATGTGGTAACTAAATTATCAGAGCGAAATTTTATATGCATTCATTTATGACTTTTTGTTTTATTACCATATGTACTATAATTTGGTAACGAAATATATTATTTTATCAAAAACTTTTCAAAACTTTATCAAAATAATTCGTAACGGTCTGTTAAGATGGAAATGAATGTAAAACTATGTAAAAGATTGCCATATTTAAACGAAAAGCTTCCATGCGTGGCTGAGATTAAAACTTTAACGTAGTTCTTGGAGAAAGATACTTCTTGAAAAAAACGTAATTTTGGTAAAGTGTTTATGGAAAATAATATAGCGGGTGTAATCGACTGAGTTTTACTTATTAATATGTATTGCAAAAATCCTGTAAAGAACGGTACACATAATCAAACTAATAAAGAAAGAAATAACAGGAGAAATATAATATAAATTATAATTTGATATAAATTGGTAAATTTGTTATTCATCGCATAAGAGAATTAATTCTGTAAATATGATTTAGTTCAAAAAAACTGACCTACAAAAAGAACTTTTGTTTGAAAACCTCTGCTCGTTAGATATACGTACGACATCGGATTTTATAAATACATCGTAAAACAATAAAATTCAATCGCGTTGATTATTGAATTAATTAATTACAAGCCCGTGTTTATGTATTGTTAATACAGTTTATAAGTACTGCTCATAAAAGTATAGCAATTTACATCAATGCAACAAAGTATTCGATCATCTGATTCATTAGGTAATCGGCAATAATTACGTCATGATATTCCATTATTTGAAAACGAATAAAACATCATGTGATTAAATGTGTTAAGTGATTGAAAAAATAAATGAATATTATTAGTTAGTTTGCATTACAACACTGAGTGACCTGCATACTCAGAAAAGAAAATGCATTAAATAAAATCGATACGTTTATTTATTTTTTACATGTTAATCTCTCGGAAGTTTATTTATGTAGTCTGGACGTAATAAAGTAATAAAATAAATTAAGGGATGATGAGTATCGTTATGCCTGTTTTCCAGTAATACTTTTAGAATGTGATCTCTATTGAATTTCTAGATTATAAATTGACAATGCGCAGTCGAAATAAAATTTATTAAAAGTTTGTATAAGGGGACAGACAATTTATTGTAAATTGTTAGCATTTCATATTTGTTAACGTGAAACAAGATGAATTAAATAACAAGATACCGATACTGATTTTAGAAGATACAGAATGTAAGCCTACACAACTTTTGTTAATAAAGTTTTTTAGTAAAATGTTTATGAAATGCCATTTTGGCACTTCCTCGGAATTCTGTGACCCTATAGGTATTACTTAAGGCATGATTCGTTATTGAGTACCTAAGCATTTAAAACTATTTAAGACTGTATTTTTAGAGACTGATGAGTGGAAGAAACTAACTGCCAAATCTAAACTACCTACATAATGCTACCGGAGCTTAACAGAAACTTAGCTACGCGATTCAGTTTGAAAATTTAGAGATATTGTCATTTTAGTAATAATTAATTCTCGCAGGTCATAATTCTATCACTGAAAAGAATTCGTTATGGGTGACTGCTTCACATACAGTGTCCTAGTTTCGGATGTTTAAGCACATTAGTAGAGAGTCTCGCTGGCGCCGTAAGACGCAATTAATCTTTAAATAAAATATTCTTCTTGACAGGAAAAATTAATGACGTATTGACTGACTAATATACGGGGTGATTCTACAATCAGAAATCATAACTGTAGCATGATGTCCAAAATGAATTTCGAAAAAAAAAATATTGGCACTGATATTTATTTTTAATATTCTACATTTTAATGCTATTAAAATATTTTTTACATTTTTTTTAAATGGTATTTTTTTTTATTTCAGCCCCCTAATTTTGGTACTTGTTATTGATATTTGAATTACGGTAAAATTTTCATTTTAGAGATAAAATTAAACTATTTTCTGAAAATGTATAGTCCGCCTAGAAAGTATCCGAAAAAAAGAAAGTAACACTGCAACTTCCACAGTTTTTGAATTTATGAGCGAAACAAATACAACAGAGGAAAACAATTCTAGTTATTTGTTTGTGTAATATCAGTTTAATCCTGAAACTTATATTAATCATTCAGGGAATCTGAAATCAAATCAACTGCATCCTGAGTAGATTTGAAGGAAAAATCAATACATTTTTAAAAATATAAAATATATTTCCTCAACAATTTTATGGTGTTTTGCTATAAGGATAAGAATTGGATCTTATTACCCGCATGTTGGGATAATGAGAACCATGAAAGAAGGCAAACCGACTGCTGCCTAAATATACTTGTTTTAACAAATAACTGCTATTGTTAATAAAATAAATAATACACTTTTCTTTCATAACACAACATAAAATGTAATACTGAGAAAAATACGAAAACAATAATAAAAGTACTTTAATATATTTGTTGAAGTATTAGGTACAAAAATCAAATATCCAACAAGTTAAATTAAATATCCAACTAGTTTACGATGTTGTTCTATTACGAGTCCTCGGCGTCTTCAACATCGAAACATAATATCAGGAATAATAAAAGTCACCTGTGGGTAATAATAACTTGGCTCCCGTTACCCCAGATAGCATTAATATTTTAGGTATGAAAATTAGAAGAAGAGAAAACAGATAGTCGAGAAACCAAGTATAATTACAAACATAATAGTATATTATTATACAAGTTTCACAAGAAGGCTTATTGTAACACGAGTGGGGTTGGGGTACGACTAGCGAAGCGTAGCGAGCTAGGAGTGCCCCAACGGAACGAGTGTTACAATACCTCCTGTGAAACGTGTATAATATACTATTTTTTCTACTTTGCGTCACTTATTGAACAAAAATATGAAAAATATTGGATCTTCTTAGTATATGGGGAATTTTAGTTGTAATGCGTGGCAACACTGAAAACCTTTCGTTTTAATCAAAAGTCACATTAACAAGTTATTAATTTTTCTTATCCAGCTTCATTGTGAGTATATTGTTAAGTAACAAATAAATACTGAGCTATTTTGTAAAATCTATTAAATATTTTCAATTAAAAATGACTAAAATTTCCCCAAAAACAGTGTCACAATGAGCTTCATTGTGAAACTGTTTTTGGTGTCACAATGAATCCATTGTGAACGCAAAGTAGAAAAAGTATATTAACAACCTAGTAATATAAAATCAAAAAATTGTACCTATCTACTTACTTTCTCGATAAAAAATTATAAAAAATAACAACACAAGGCTTAATTTGAAACAGGTTCTCATTGCCATCCTACTACGCATTGATTTTTGCGATAAATGAATATTCTGTGTCCTGGGCGGGAAGGGGTATTGCTTCACCAAATTTTATTTAATTTTTTTCGTTTGTTAGTTATACCTAAACCAGGCTATCTGTTATTGCCTGCAGGCTCTCTTTACCTCACGCTCCCCTAAATAATAAAGTTACTAAATTTTTAAGTGTTATAGATCACTTTAACTAAGTAATTAATTAATTAAGTAATAAAACGCTATCTTCCAATTAATGTATCTATGAAGCTAACAAAAACAAGATATTTTTGACTTGCGCTTTTATTAATCTCACGACAGTTGTATAAGATTTATGAATAACATATTCATCAATGAGGTGAATAGAATTTTAATTTTTCTCTCACTTTTTTAGTTTTCTAATCATTTCTACCAGTATAAATTCTATTGTAAGCTCTAAGTATTTTAATATACTCGCAAAAAAGAAGGTATTGGCCAATAAATCTTATTTCTCGTTCAATGTTTAAATTTATTTCTGTCGAATGAAGTGTGTTTAAATAAATGAGATTTCTTAAATTTAAAACACCATTTTTTTTGCCACAAGAAACATATCTACCCAACGCATTTTTATTTCTGTGTACATTTTTTTATACTTTAAATTAACTTAAATTTAACTTCACCTGAAAGTTTAGATTGATATTTATTTATCCAAAATTACTTTAAAAAAATATGTGCTTTTCGGACCGAATGAAACAAGACATATGAAAGTAAGTATCTTGCCATTTTAAAATAAATTAAATTCAGGAAGCTTCTGTTTTATTGGACGTTATCGATACAAAATACACAGTTTATTGAACTAAAAATTTATAAAATAAAATTAATATTATCTTTGATCCTAACTTTTCTATATCAAAAATATTTCTAAGCGTAGCCATAGAAATAAAGTTTGTTTCTATTAATTCCGTTTAAAGCGTTTAGCATTAAAGTTTTTCAGAAACAACTTACCGACAGATAATTAATTATAAATAGTTGTGTACTACTTTTGCTCCTCAGAAAACTCACCTTGGAATATTATTTATATGCTTAATTAGTATACAAATAACGTGACCTCTTTATAGCTTTGCGTTTTAACACCACATACATAGTTAATTCATACAAGTTTATAATTGAAGAGATTTAAGTATGCACGCGTATCCAACAAGAGGCGCAGAGGTACTGGAAAATGATAAGGTTCCTAACCGAAATCCCGAGCGCAACTTTAAACCGTTTAAAATTACCATGAACTATTCAACGGGACTATCAAGTTGTAGAAGTGTTGGATTTTTATGGCAGCCATTTTGATGGATAGCAGCCATCATTGTTTAGAATTTTCCCCCGCAGGGGTGACTCCACCCTTCACTCAATCACTTGGGTAGGCAACCCACCCTCCGGCCCCTCCCAGAACTCCGATCTAAAGAGCCTTTTACTGCCATCTATAGGTTATTTGTGAGATTTCTTGACCCCTGCATGTTGAGTTCTGCTTTCTATATACTTAATAGTTTATCACTTTACACCTAGAGGGTATACTTCGCGAGCGGACCGTTTTAAAACTTGTTTGTTTCACATACGCGTTCTCCAGCTTAAGAAACTTACGTGACAAAAAATATTAAACAAATCTATCATTTCTTTCTAATTTAATTACATATTACTACTAATTTCAATTTGTAAAAACTATTCAGCCAACATATTCGATTCGATTTAAATCAGATTGTGTTTGTAACAAGACACATTAATATGTTAATCGGTAATTAATGCTAGCAATTAATAATTAAAATTGACAAGCAATTGCCGTTTACTGTCTAGCAATTTTAATCAATGGTTAATCGATGATAATAATAACTCTAATGGGTCCATAATAACTGTAACATGTCCACATAAATTATATCAGCGGACTAAACTAAGCGCGGAATAGGAATGTTAATAGAATTATAGTTTACCTAATATCTTCAGATTGTAGTCAGTTTTGCAATCAATTTAAATAAATTACCTAAATCTAATTTCGTTAAACTTTATTATTAAGAAAACTTTGAGTTCGTTGTATTAAGTTATCTCAAATATTTTTAGAAGCTTATATTGTATAAATATGTTAGTGTAAAATAACAGATAGAATCAGACGATCAGAATACAATAAATCCTGTATAAAAATTAAAGTTCTAAGAATTTATTAAATAACTTTGTGAATAGAAATTATTCTTTGTCGACGAAAATTGAAATTTTATACAATTAGCAACCATTAAATTGAAAATAACGGCCAATATCAGTGAAAAATTTCCAAATACAGTAAAATATACTTCTGTTACAGCTACAGTAATGTAAAATTCTGTTACGGTTCACCTTGCTGCCAGAATTTAAACGCAATATAAAAATCAAAAGTTGAATCCGTTTTTTGTCTAATGAAAATTACTGTAATAAATTTGGTAACATTTAATACTCTGTAATTCACGTTCCGCTGTACGGGTTGACAGTTTTTCAAGATTACATTATTTAATATTGAAATTGAAATATTAAACATCGATTATACGACATAATAAAAAAATGCCTGGGAATATTATAGATGTTCCAAGATCACAGCTGTAAACTCTGAACCTGTATCCATGACCTAATTTGAATAATTTTTTAATTAATATTAATATGTGATATTAACTTTTCTGTAAATTTGTCCCCAATTATTAAAATTCCAAAGATATTTTTCACAAACATTCTAGTATCGTACACTTAAGTTTAGTTATTTTGTTTTTACCTAAAAAATATACAGGGTGTAATCGATTAAGTCACTTATTAATATTCATCACAACAGCGCATCTTCTCTTGTTTGAAAATCTCTCTTCGCTCTTGAAATATACGTGTATCTGCGGTATTCACAAACAATACAAATAATAAAGCTCCGGCAAAATTCACGATCACTCGGTCAATATCGCCTATAAGCAATTCGGTAATGGAAGAAAATTCTAAATATCTACTCGGGTTGACAACTAAATTAATTAATTAAGGCAATTTTTATGTATTTTAATACAGTTTCTAACTGCTGCTCATAAAAGTGTAGCAATTTGTATCAATAAGACAAAAACAAAGTATTTTAATCTTCGACCATCTACATATTTATTTTGATAATCGATAATAATTACATCATAATATTCCATACCTTATAAACAAATAACACAATGTGATTTCATTTGTTAATTTAATTATAATATAATTATTAGTTTGCATTACAACACTGAGTGTCTTGCATACTCAGAAAAGAAAATGCATTAAATACAATCAATACATTTAATTATTTCGTTGAATGAGATACATGTTAATATGTACGATCTTTCGAAATTTTGTTCATGTAATGTGACTGGAATAAAGTAATAAAATCATAAATTAAGGGATGATGAATATCGACATGCTTTTTTTCCAATAATACTTTTAGATTGTGACGTCTATTGAATTCATTATTATCTAACTTTTTACTTATTGTTCGGTACGATTATGATAGTGATAATTATTAATATTAATAATATTATTATGTGAGAATTATTTGTGAAAAATCTGAATTTCTATTACTGATAAAGTGTTAGAATGTAAATATTTCACCGTAATTTCTTTATCCCTAACGTATCACTAACAGCTATCCCCGTATTTTTTAATACGAAAGAAAGTCATAATTGACCTGCCTCAATGTTTATTGCATTATGTCTACAGCTTTACTGTTTTAGGTATCATTTATTGCAGATATACTACGCTCAGCTGGGCCATTTAAATCACATCCAGTGCTTCTGAAACGTTTTTTGTTACAAGTGAACGTAGATATTTCCGGAGTTATTCTTGATCTTTGCCTATGTATGTCATAACTTCGCTTATTCTCGTGTATTGATAGTGGTTATAGTAAATGAAACTTATTCGATTACACTCTGTATAATCTGGCAAATGTAAAACTGAAAATTTTGAAACGAATATCCAAAAATATTTTTTAAGCATGCGCAAACTTTTCTTTTCAATAGTTCATTAAAAAATATAAAATCAACTGTGAAAATATATCTTAATTTTAAAATCATTTACCATAAATAATATATAACTGCCAACTGTCGCTTCTTTTCTTGTGTATTGATAATGGTTACGGTTAATGGTTTCGATTAAACACTGTATGTAGTCCTCGATATTATTTTAATTGTCAAGGATTACAGAATACTCTTCTCTGTTTTTTGTGGATGTGTTTTCACTCGCATGGTTTTATAACTTCATACTTCATGGTTTTATAACTTATATATCTTGGAACTGTTAAATAGTATACCGGGTGTTTCCAACCAAACGTACTAGTTCCTTTTTTCAGAAATATACCACGTGTCCACCGAGTGTGGTTTTCTTTTGTGGCGTTTAAACCATTTAATATAGAAGAAAATTTCAAACGCTATCATCCTCTAATAAAAAAAAAACTCTATACGTTAAATTTATTTAAAATTACACAGGGTGTACGTTTTGCAAGTCTCAGCAAGTATCTTTAATATTTCAAATGGAATACCCTATATATTATTAGGTTTTTGAAATACCTATCAATTTGGAAAATATTTTGTTAACATATTTCTATATCTAACCTAAGATCCATTAATTGGGAAAATATTTTATTAACACATTTCTATATCTAAACCTACTATTTACCGAGATAAATGCCATCAATGAAGAAACATCTTAAATGCAGGCCCTTATTAAATTGCTTCTAACATGCTTAATTGAAGAGTCTCCATTGTCAGTTATTAACGTGTAATTACACATGCCTTAAGCTAAGTAACACTATATTAAACAAATCTGAAAACTACGCAGTTTGTTGGTGGCTGGCAGTTCTTGCTGCTGAATTTAGAAGTGAAATATTTCAAGATTTTCTTATGGAACACCCCATAAGTAAAATCATCAGCCGATCTAGAATTAAATTTACTATCTTTTTTCCAAACAAAGTCGTATACCTAAAACCTATGGTTTGTGAGATAATTCTGGTTTTCTTTTTGCTTCATGATTTTTGTCATTTTTAGGGTGCTATGAATGTCAACAAAATTGCCTTGTAGCTTTGAAAATTTATATACAACGATTTCCTGATAGAAGACAGCCAAATGCAAAGACTTTTCGTAAATTAAAGGAAAGATTTGAAAGAACAGGCAGTGTTGCAAATGTTATTTCTAATAATATTAACTTACATGGCACCCTAAAAATGACAAGAATCATGAAGCAAAATGAAAACTAGAATTATCTCACAAACAGGTACAGGACTCTGTTTAGCACAAGGATAGCAAATTTAATTCTACATCGGTTGATGATTATAGATATGGGGTGTTCCATAAGAAAAACTTGAAATATTTCACTTCTAAATTCAGCAGAAAGAACTGCCAGTCACCAACAAACTGCGTAGTCCTCAAGTTTGTTTAATATAGTGTTTCTTAGCTGAAAGCATGTGTAATTACACGTTGATAACTGATAATGAAGACTCTTCAATTAAGGAAGTTAAAAGCAATTTAGTAAGGGTCTGCATTTAAGATGTTTCTTCGTTGACGACATTTATCTCGGTAAATAGTAGATTTAGGTAAAGAAATATGTTAATAAAATATTTTCCAAATTAATAGATCTATCAAAATTCGTAATAATAATAATAATAATAATAATAACCTTGAAATTTAAAATCGGAATATAGTGAGAATTTGGTATCATTGAATAAGTTTTTAAGAAAGAAGCGAATTTTACTTGGAAAGATTTTTATTTTAATATTACAGTTTTTGAAAAAATCTAAAATGTGTTAAAATCATAACAAACTGTGTGTGATCGTATTCCTATTTTATTTCATTCGCTTTGACGTTTCAACACCACCTTGAAAATAATTAGACATTGGTAATCAAGAGACAATTTAATTTCAATGACTTTTTTTCTCAATGAGGCAATTTCAAATTATTAAATTCAGCGAATTACACAACAAAACTTTACAAAACGTAATTATCTGTACATCGTACTGTGTTACGACCCTACGAAACGAACGCTCATAGTAAATCAAACTTAAACCATCTAATAATTACTGTTGAAATTTCAAAAGGGAAATTTTCATTGTTATATCCTGGTTTTCTACAATTAATTGGTCATACAGAAGTAGAATTTAAAGCTTGTTTCCTTTTGCTACTTAATGGCGTATACAGGGTGATTCACGGTTCTATAACTTTAAAATAGGTAACTTTCTTATTTTGGAGGATAGAGCAAAAAGTCTTTGAGACAATTTGTAACGAATGTTAAGGGCTACAAATACTTAGCACTCCTTTGACCTCGATCTTCAATTGGTTAACGCGGCCATGCCTTCATCAGTTTTTTTTTTAAAAAGCATGGTGTTCTTTTTATAACGAATTTTAATAGATATAAAAAATCTGTGTTTATCTGTGTAAATGGTTACACCTATAGAAAACAAAAATTTCGAGAAAAATATATTAATCAATTAATGTCGTTAAGGACAAACATATATGTATTAAAACATTATTAATTAATAGATTTATATGACTCATTTGCTATTGTTTGTACGATTGCACATTTTACTATTTTGTCCATATTTTATTTTGTTTTGAAAAGTTCCTGCGACATTCGTCTCTCTATAAAGTAAAACCACACGAGGTTTAGCAAATGTTTTATTTTATAATGTTAGGTAGCTGTTTTCTATCGCTGCCTTCCTCCAAATTTTCCGGAAACAATCGATAGACCTAGAGAATTGTTATCTTAATTTTCTTTTTACACTGCAATAGATAATTTCGACAAAAAGTATGTTGTTTTTGAAACACCAAAAACCAATAGAAATATCCACATGGATTAACACAATATATATTATTATGAAATATTTATTAATAGAATGAGTGAAATAAATGTGGAGCATCTCAGCGTCATAAAGTTCCTGACAAGAAAAGACAATGGCCCAAAAATTATATCTATGAAAGAATGGTTGCTGTGTGTGGGGAAGATGCACCATCTTATTTTCAACTTAAATTTTGATCTATACTTTTCGATGGACTAAGGAATGAATAAACGATAACCCAAAGTCTGGACGACCCGTGGAAGCTCGAACTAAAAGGATGCAATATCGGCGCATAAAGGTCTCTGTTATTGCCAATGAAGTCTGTATATGCTAAATAAGTGCCCCGAAAATTTACATTGACGATTTGAAAATGAAGAATGTGATATTCTTACACCTGAGCAAAAATTTGTCGGAAAAGAAATTCCGGAAGAAAGTTTGTCCGCGTTGAAAAAGGACAGAACATTTTTGTCTCGAATTATCACTAGGGATGCGATGTATCACTAAGTCTCTTCCATTACACAGGAACCCATGGAATGGGTTTATAAAGGCTCTCCACCACCAAATAAAGCCAAAACACAGTGGCAACTGTTTTCTGGATGCTGAAAGAGTTTTGCTTATTGAGCATATGTTATGGGGGTGTAACATAAATGAAGAAGCCTTTGGAAAAACAATTAAAAATTTAAAAACTGCTCTGGAGGAAAGACACCCACATTCTCATTCGCAAAAATAAACTTGTTACTGTGGGTTCATAAGGCAAACAAAGTCCAGCAAATAATCAATGATTCTGGGTTCACGGAATTAAGGCATCCACCTTATAACAAGTGTACAAAAAGTTTTCCCATCTAGTGTGTTGGTCTCATTTTTTCGCATGTTCACGTATGTTCCTTACTTGATCAGTAAATGCCAAATTGACATTTAATCTTGACATAACGTCAACAGAAAGTCATAATCAATAATTACGATTTATTACGTATTTGAAACCAAACAAAATAAAACATTGAAAATAACGTTGAACGTGAATTCACAACATATGTTGAAAATGGCCTCCGTCTTCTTCGAGGCATTTTCTAACTCTTCTGCGACATCCATTAATAACATTTTGCAAAATATAGGGAGAATTGTTTATTTCATCACACTTTTCGATGATTCTTTGGGTAAATTCCTGTAAATCATTAATGGGCGTTTTTAAAATGGCATTTCTCAAGTAGGGCCAAACAAAGAAATCCAAAGGAGTTAGATCGCAAGATGGCGGAGGCCATATTTTTGCTAGTTATTCGATCTCCAAAAAACTCTTGAAGGAAATTTAAAGTATCTCCAGCAGCATGGGCCGTTGCACCATCCTGCTGGAAATATCCAAATTGCAACTCGTCATCCATGCAGTTGATTAATAAACGAATGCAAAATTTCTTCCTGATGTCTAAGTGCTGTTAGTGTGCCATTAAAAAATATTGGACCTATCAATCTTCTCCGACTTCTATCTATCTATCTATCCATCCAAACACCAATTTTTTGTGGATGGAGTGGGGCTTCAATGAAAATATGAGGGTTTACTGTACTCCAGATCCTCATAGTTTGGGAATTAATGTATCCTGTTAAATGGAATCAGGCCTCATCGGAAAATAAAGTTTTGTCCAACAAATCGTCATTGTCAATATTGTTTAAAAACCAATGACAGTATCTTCGCCTTGGTTCAAAATCTACTGGAAGCGATTCATGCACGGCAGTCAAACGATAAGGGAACATTTGCAAGTCCTTTCTTAGAATAGTTCTGCAGGTCCCGACAGAAAGATCAACTTGTTGTACCTCATCAGTTCTTACTTTAGGCCTACTTTATACCTGCTTTCTAGCCACACTGCCAGTTTCTCTGAAGAGTCCTACAGAGTACTGAAGTTGATTAACAAATTTGTGGTACAGAAATACAGTTTCTGGAAATTTTTCCTGAAATTCTGCAATACAATCAAGAATAGAATAGGTTCATTCGCCATTGATTTTTCAGGCGTTTCGAAGGTAGGATTCAACCATAAAAGATTTTTTTTCCAATGTGAAAACCATTGTAAAATCAAATCAATAACACAATTTTTTTTAAAGTTATGTTTGTTTACTTATCTGTTTAGGGTACGGATTAAGTAAGGAACATACGTTAACATGCGAAAAGATGAGAGCAACATACTAGATGTTTGGCTTCTGATGAAACTCTTAAAGAATCTGTCGAACAATATTTTGCAGAGTTTTCGAAATAATATTTTTCTAAGGACATGGGGCAATGGGAGAAAGATGGAAAAGTGGAATTAATGTTTTTTTTTTCACGGTAGGTAAATAACATGAAAATACGTCCTCGTATTTCTCTTATTATTTGAAGTATCAAATTCTTATACTGCGCCATTTTATAAAATAATTTTTTCTAAATATAATGCTTGCCTTTAAAACTGCATTTTAAAAGTATTCCCCATCTTAATATCTTTTTTGGCTTTTACTATTAATAAGTTAGTTGTGATTAATTAAATCAATATGTCTGTTTTATTGAATTGATTTAATTAGTAACGTGTGAATTTTATGTTAGGAATTGCTTAAAATCGAAAACGCGAAACAATATTGTTATTGATTTGTTCTTTATTGGTCTCAACCCTGAGGCATTAGTACTACATTCAATTACACGAATGCAAAATTTAGCTCGTGAAAATTTACGTTGGCGCGGTCTGAATCCGGGTATCTGGTAATGGAGCGGCGGCGTGCACCAACATAGAATTTATCTATTTCCGGCCGGTACTTCGACGCAGATTGTTTTAGCCCGATTAAAATTCCTACCGCACGCTATCGGACCACCCCTCGCAAAGCTTTGTCCTGTGCCCGCGCGCCCCCGCTCTTCCCGGTAAGCTCGCCCGTTTGCATTTTCATGAAGTTACACTGGTACTATCGATTTCAACCCAGCATTGATGAATTGTTTTCATCATGTGCGATTACGCCGGCCGATTTCAATTGCCTTTTCAATGGTCCCTCGATATGCAACGCAGTAAATCACGAGGACACTATCAAACGCTCTGATAGGTGCAATGGCTTGTCCGTTTTAGTGTCACATTATTGCATAATTGCAATAGACAAGTCCTTGCTGTAGCAGCTATTGATGATCGACACATCAAACTATTGATTTGTAGGTGATCAAACTTAATTTTTGTAATTTCTAAATTTCTCCTCGAGAATTTGAAGAAATAATTTATATTTAGCCTATAAAAAATTAAGTGGAAATCAATAACTGTTTCATATAAGTGGAACACGTTCTTATTTCCGTCTTCGTCGATATTAGCGGTAACCTGAAGCGACTACTCGATTAGAAGTAACTGTCGTACCGGCTGAATAATGCAAACTAGCAAAAAGTTCAATGGTTTACCGTCAGGAACGCTCGCGTCGGATGAACTAATCCGAGAACCGCTATTTTTAAATAAATACGACCGGAGATTTAAATGTATATCTCCTTTCAGGAAATTTATTTCTTAAAAGAATTCTCATAATCTGGAAGTCATATATAATATGATTAACATAAATACATGAATTATTTCTGTATATTTTGAGATATACATGATCTATCCCAAAAGTTTGTGAACACAAAACACCACATTCAGTTTGAAACATAAAGCAAGTTTCCTGATAAGTATTTTCAAATCTCTTACGTATATAGTTTTCATATTTCAAGGTGTTAAATCTGATCGCTTTTGAAGGTAAATATTAATATGAAAGGAGATTTAAATTATTAGCAATTATCGTTTTGCCCGTGCATGTCGAGTTAGTGTAAACTCATAAATTCTAGCAAATAATTAAAGTTTAAATGTAGAAACCCATGAATATTAAGGGCGTGCATAGTATTTAATAAAACAAAATTTACTACGGATTATTAACAATAGTAATTTTTATAAAATTTCAAAATAGGCTTGCTTTTTATCAAAGGTGTGTTGTCATTGCGTGAGTAATTGTTGAGATGCAGCATATTAAATTATTAAGGATCCCCGAAAGGTCATAGGCGAATTTTATTCAGAACAAGATCAAGGATGTTTTAACTGCAAATCATTTTCTACGAACTTGCAACGTTCTGATCGGATTATTAAACATATAGAGTGTGCCAAAAATGTTGTATAACAACTAGGACAGCATCCGAGCTGTAAAAAAGAAAACAGAAAGACAGTTTAATGAAGAATGTGGGTGGAAATTTGTCAACATCATTGAAAGAACTGGCTCGCAAGGTCGCAAGTATAATAGTAGTGAAAAATATGTTCGGATAATATTAAAGGAAAGAAATGTCAAATTAACGAAATATATTTCTGCACCTAAGTATGTACTAAGTATATCGAAAGGCAGCTAGTAACGCTGGGAAGATGCTCCGCAAATTTTGTGAAAATAGGTTTCAACCATCAGAAAGCAATGATATTTTGCTGGATAATGAGAGCTACTTTACATTTGATGGTAGCAAAACTGCTAACAACAAGTATTACTACTGTATAGAAGGCGAAAATATTGGTTCAGATGTAATGTTTGAAATTTCAGAAGGAAATCCCTGTGTGGTTGGTAATTTCTCTAAAAGGTCGAACATCAGCTTGCATTTGTAAATTCTATTACGCCAGAGTATACAGTACACTGCTGCGACTACAACAGTTCTTAATGAAATTGGTATATAAGCAAAGGTACAAACGTGTCAAATGTGCCACAATTACGGCAAGTGGAATGGTTTTGGAAGAACTTCAAACGAAATGTTTAAGTTAATGATTGGGAAGCTCAAACAAGTACTGCATTGATTGGCAGAATTAATTTTGCCCGCAGAAATTTGTGTCCGCTCCTTTTTCAGAGGTGGAAAACCATCATGCATCCATTGCATAGATTCTTGTTTTGTTTCTGGGTCACAAAAATGTACCCAAGTTTCATCGAGAGTGATAATTTATGAAAATAGGTTTGGACTGGCGCCTAAAGAGGCTAGGTTTTTCGCTGAAATTTTCCTGTGGCACAATTTTCGTTCTGACGTTATCTGCCTTGGAACTGAAATTGCTATGAGCAAAATTTGACGTGGAAATATGATGGTTATTCTCTTATGGATATTTTTACTAGTAGTCCCTTCTATAGTCAAAAATTCTATACAACATCACATAACTCATTTTTGCTATTTTTATGATCAAATGAAATAAGTTGGTACACAGATGTGTCAAGAACTTGTCAATTCATAACTGTTAAAACTCAACAACATAGCTGTTTTGTTTCCTGACTAGATAGATAATGATTGAATATTCCTTCGTGTATTTGGATTTAATAACTACTGATATTATTTGAAAAAGTTTATGACAATAAGCAAAACTTGATTTATTTCAGTAATGCCTTGCTCTCATAGATAAATACTATTTTACTTACTGATTTAGTTAGTTATCCTCATTTTTTAATTATTGTCTCTCTTTACGAAATTACTGTATTGGGCCCTCTTTGCTCTGTGATTAGAGTGGCAGAGAAGGACACGACCGCTGACGTCTATAATGTAGGGTCCTCTTAACAACCGTATCATAAAAGAAAGTTCATCGAAAATGAAATCAAATAGACAAGATAAATTATGGCTGGCCACTTTATTACTTACTACAGCATCGATAATTTTTATTCAAAGGCTATAAAAACAAATTAGGAATTGAAGAATTATACTCCATCGTATCAGAGAAATTAGTAGTAAAAGTTCTTGAAATTTGTGTCTGTATATAGTATAGACTGCACAACGATGACATTTTTTTAACATGTCATTCTAATGACATTCACCTTTATAAGATAAATCCTAAAATATACGCGGCAAATTATTGTATACGCAAAGCACGAGTGATCAAAGTAATTTTATCTCTAGTTGGCCATGTCGCGAAAACGTAGCACCAATTCTAGGCACAAGTTTTATTTTTAAAGCCCACTAGAGGTAAAAATACTTTGATCACTCAATACCATGCTTAACAAATTTAATTTCATACAAGATTAATTTATTGCAGAGAATCTTATTCTATCTTATGATCATTTCATTAAGATTTCTTTTCAAACCTTTTACTAATTAAAATCAGTATCCCGCTAATTAAGAAAGTACCCTAAAAACGAAAACGCAACGAAAGAATGATTAAAGCGAAAACTAATTAAATTACTTTTTTTAATATACGTGTAAGAACAAATTACACCCCAAAGTAATTTATGGTATCCTTTATATAGGGAATGTTATCCTATTATGGCGCAGTATAGAACAATACAGGGCTTGTGAATATTAATTGGCGTTAAGCGCAGACAGGTTGGTGCCACCCTAACCGCGAAAACCGGGACATTTACACCTCATGCATTAATGTCTAAGCTGCGCGCCCCATTCCACTACCCCTCTGATGAACCATTGCTCCCAAAAACACACCCTGGAGCGACAACTTCTTTGATTAAATTAAAAGTTGGACCCCAGAGCGATTCAGCTTCCATTTACATGTAAATCTCATTTAACCAATTACAACTTGTATATAAAATCGTCTCTGTATTTAGATTTCTGTTTAGCGAAAGCTTTCTCGAAGTCATATATTAAGTTATTTACAAACATAAATTTAAATTGTGTACATACGTTTTTAAAAACTGATTCGCAATGGTGTCTTATTTTTTCTGAAATAAGAGAATAATTTATAATACTAATAAAAAAAGTAGTTAAACTAGAGCAGTAGCGCCCTTTTTCAATTTTTTGTTTATTAAGAGCTACATAACATGATATTAATTTCATTCATTATAATTTCGTTCTACAGAAAATAGAAGTCAAGACAAAACTCTTAACATTAGAAACCAACTACAAAAATTAATAGTAGGTATGTAGTTAAATAGGAATGTCGATATGGTGGAAAAAGAAACCAAATAAGGAGGAAGCGCAAGAGAAACTTGAGGGGAATGAAGATTTAAAAATAAAGCTCGAAGGATGTACAAAAGCAATCAAGTAAATAAATCCGAAAAAGAAAGGAAGAGAAGGTATAGTGACACTATTAGAGAAAGGTGAGCAGACATTTGGAAGATGTTGATGGCAAATCTGCAAAAGAAATCGAACCAGGAGGAGAACGTAATGATCCTGATAATAAGTTATAAAGAATATTTTCTACCCTGATAATTTATGCGCACTAAGAGCAAGTATTAAAAAGTAGCAACAACAACGCTTGCATACGGTGCATAAACACGGACATTGCCGGAAAGATAAAGAAGAAAATAATCGCCATAGAAATGAGATTTTTGAGGAGAATAGAAAACAAACCAAAAATCAATAAAATAGTTAGAGGAGAAAAAAGAACAGGAATAACATATGGTATGAGCACGTGAAAAGAGTGACGAAGATAGAATAGTTACTTACCTGAAACCTGAACCGGAATAAAGAAAACAAGAGGATAGCTGGAAAAAGTGGAAGTCGCAGTAGTGAAAAGAGGAATGGAATGTGAAGAAACAAAAGAAGTCACTCAGGACAGAAGGAGATGAAAAGAAAGAAGGAAAGGATCGACCAAAAACAGCTCAATTCTTCCAAATGTCCTACAGTGTTATCTAG
Source organism: Dorcus parallelipipedus (assembly GCA_958336345.1). Lineage (NCBI taxonomy): Eukaryota > Metazoa > Arthropoda > Insecta > Coleoptera > Lucanidae > Dorcus > Dorcus parallelipipedus. Next base: position 8,028,879 of record OY284482.1, on the reverse strand, counting down.
TGATAGGTCCGAGGATTAAGTAAGTAACTAAGCAAGTCAATAAAAAATATTCTAAAAAATGTGACTGTGCTACAATTACCAAAATTTATTCTGTAATTGTACAGGATGTAATCAGTTAAGTTTTATATACTATAGCCACTATTAATACACAAGAAAAGAAGCAAAGTTCTGAATAAGGCCTGGATATCTAGGCATTTAAAAAGACTGAATTAGGCTGGCAAATAGGCAGTTAATATCTATGAAATAGGCGCCCTTTTAGGCAGTCTAAAAAAATTTAGACATTTCATAATTTCTCCTCTTTCGTCGTTTTAGAATAGAAAAATAGTATTAATGCTTATTTCAGTTATTTGGTCATTTATTAAGAAATCGGAGGGAGGTCCTTAGGGGCTGTACAAGTGTATCAAACACATAATTCGCCGTAAAGAATATATTGTAAAAACACGCTTTAAATAGGGGCCCAAAATCGACGTTTAAGTCAAAAAATCCAGACAGTACCTAAGGTGGTTTCCTTCCTGATAGAGTAATTCGAGTACTCAGTAATAGAGGACCTCTTTTAGGGCTTTTCTATTTTTCTATTGAGCTCTAGGCAAACGGTCTACTTTTCATACATTATCAAATCACCCACATCAGGAATATTTAAATTGAAATATCCACTCGCAAAAAGAGGTCGACGATAAAATTAAAGAAGAAACAAAAATGACAATTTTTAAATTTAAACAAAGATATAAAAATAAAATAATAAGGTGGACCTTCTGTTCACAAAAAGCATTTCGCGAACATTTTATAAAAATTACGTGAATGTGAATGTTAAAATTGGAAACGCAACCGTTCGCGAAAATGATTCGATGAACATCAATTAATTTTTTGAATCCTCTCTTCCTGCGAAACCTTATTGCTTACATTTTCAAGGCCCGAGCCCCTTTCGTAATTTGCGGCTGCGAGGTGGCGACATCTGTGCGAGTCTCCCTTTTGGTCCCACTCATTTAAGTCACTGGGACTTAAGTTGACTGAGGAGTGTTTTTGGACCGACTTCGCCACCTTGCGTCAGTGAGGTTCTCATTCGCTCAGTGTCTTTATCGCATGGCTTATTTATGTTAACGTATCGTAAAAGCTACTTATCGTAAGAAGAGTCAATATTTTGGCTAAAGCTTGTCGCTTGGGCCCCTTATCGCCTAAGATTGTTTGTATTAACAATTAAAGTGTGAAATTCTTTCGTGAATGACCTTGTTGGCAAGCAAATACGTATTTCTATGCACAGAAAAAACAATTCATAGAAATTAATTACACAATAATTACCCATTTTAGGCATAAAATAGGCAACAAAAAACTTTGTAGCCGCTTAAGCTATAAAACTAAGCAAATACTTAAAATAGTGTAAAAATAGACACTTAGGCACGAAACAATATACGTCTCATTCTAATTAAAATTATAATCTAAATGTTTAAAATTTAATGCCTATGTTTTTTGTTAAATAAAATTTTAGGCAATTGCCTAAAAATCCGGGCTTTGTTATGACATACGTTTGGTACAAAGGTCAATAATAAGTCCGGAAAAATATACGTTTGAGAAGCGTTGGTTTTAATTTAAATGCTCTTCGCCTGAACGAAGTTCACTATTATGCGCAATAAATGATAGGGTAGTAAACCCGCAGACGCGATACAATAAACGTTGAGGCTGAAAGTATTCGGAGATTAGAAGCTATTTTTTTGTAATATTCAAGTACATAATAGAAACGCAGATTGTTCACAAAGTAATTAATTTGTCTTCTTAATTAAAATTAAAATTGTAATCATGAGTCATATATCTAACAATAAGAAAAAAAATTGATAACAATTCTGCAATTATTATTGAAAAAAAAGCACGCACATACTCGTAACCTCTTAATTTATAATTTTGTTAATAATAACAGTCATTTATTTTTTTCAATCATTTAACAAATTAAATCATACAGTATGTTATTTATTTACAAAGTATGGAATATCATGACGTAATTATTGTCGATTATCTAATGAAACAGATGTTCGAAGATTTCGTTACCGAATTATATTGCGGGCGACATTGATCCAGTGACTGTAGCATTTGCACAATTTATCGTTTTATGATGTATTTATAACAATCCCAGAACGAATGAATAGAGGTTTTCAAACAAAAGGGGATGAGCTTTGCGGTAGGTCAGTTTTTATATTTTTAAACAAGACCATTGATATTTGCAGAATTAATTTCTTATGTGATGAAGAACTTGAAAGTAAAACTTATTCGGTTACATCAGGTAAGCTGAAAATAACACTGTTCTTGGAATAACGTGACGTAGATATGACGTAGATATAGAGGAAGATTAAAGGAAATTCGGCAAATAACTATTCGCTGAATATCTGCCGAATAATACGTTTGTAAAACTGAACCTTTGTATCAATTCGTAGAGAAAACTGCGTTCACAGTTCTCACTTTGACGCTGTATAGATATTATTATTTCCAATGGACCTAATCATCCCAGCGTCCCCTTACTTGACAACGAATTAGTTTTATTTAATACAGCGTTTTTCACACAGCTTTTGTACATGAAAATATTTTCAAAATATTATACCTATTCAATTTTTTGAACTAGTTGTCATAAATAATGTAAATCTAATTACGATTATTCCAAAGATCATCAAACTACACTTAGAAATACCTTGGAAATAATAACCTATAAGGATTTTTGTTAAAGCAAAATGAAGCAGTAGAATTAAAATGTTCTGAAATGATTATTTCTTAACCGTGATAATTTAAATGGAAATATAAAACTGTTTGTATATACCTAGCTTAGTTGCTAGTGATATTCGTGTTCAATTAGTACTGGCAATACCTCAGATGGAACCGCACGTAAAGATATTAGGGAAAACAGGGAAAATTCTGGCCGTAAATATCATTATGTGACGCAAACAGTAATTGACAAAATATATACGTATTTCATGAAATTATGCGGATACGTCATTCAAACATGATTAATGTGTGAAATATATTTTTAAAAATAGGCATTTGTCTTCCACGTTCACACAAAACATATGTGTGCGTGGCTGAAATTTCTCGAATGCCCACCCGCCGCAATATTTCAGCGTTCACTGTGTGTGATTAAAAGCTGACGTAACGACCACTCTCCTCTTTCAGCGGAATTAGATCGTGCGGTAGATTTAAAGATGTAGGATTGATCATGCAAAATGCATCTTAGCAGAATCTAATACGAACTTTAAACTAATTGCATCCACCCACAAGTACGGGGTTCGAGACTGCGACACACGATTTGTCAAGCTGAAAGGTTCCGCACACATGCAATTCGTTAACCGCAGCCAGCCAACGTGACGCCGCCATGAAGCTAGCTTTTTGCGAAACCGACATTTTTTACCTCAGACATGTTTTGATGTACTCGTTGCTTTTGTTTTTTAATGTCACAGATTTATGAGTTAGCTCTGAGACAGAAATGCTTACCAAGTGAATGTGCAAATGAGTTTTGACGCGCAATTTTATTTTTGCTCATTTGCATGTTATACGCTCGATTCCACTGTGACTTATGTAAACACGAAAATCGTCAGATGTGCATTTTATTTCCACTCATATACATGGATGTCTATCTTCGTGTAATATATTTAACATGTAGGCCTTAATATCCTGTTGATCTCGATAATATAGGCATTTCGTGCTGACGTTTATCAATATCAAAATTTACTTATATTTTCAATGCTTCCTTACATCCTGCTTTACATGTAACGGGTGATTCTTTAAATTTGCTGTCGGAGTTAGCGGTGACAAGGTGTTTATTGTACGTCTATGGTTTATATAAACACAACACAATTGTTGAAACTTCTGTCATCAAATTGTTTTTTTTCTCGGAATAAAATGATTTTCTCGCAAGAACAGAAAATTTTCATGGTAGAATAATAGTTTCATAACGGCCACCGAGTTGATCGTGAATGGCAGTATTAAATTAATTTTGAAGAATTCCGCCAACAATTTCCCGATGCACTGTTGACATACAATACTTTCCATCACAGTTTAATCCACTACATTCAACTCTTTCGTGAGACTAGATTTTCGTAGTAAAAACGATAGTGGTCCTCCTAAAAAGAGGACAGAGAAGGTAATTGAAAACGTGAGGCAAATTATGAAAGACTTACCACAAACTTTTTTGCGTCGACTATCACAACAAGTTCAATCACTACTTACCACAATATAAAAAAAGGACATTCACCACTTGTCTTCCTTATCGTCTGCAAACATTACAGCAAATCCTTGAAGCTGATTATCACGTACTTGTGGAATATCGTCGTCGGTCTCTAAACACTTTGATGCCCGGTTGCACCAACTTTTTAAGCAGAGCTTAAATTTAAGTGGTGTTTAGACTATGACATTATTTATAGATTTAACAAAATGTTATTCACATTCTGATTGATACATAAGTTGAGTTTAAATGTCAGTCAGACTGTATTTGACATTATACTGACCATACGTAAATGTCACATTCTAAACATAACTTTAAGCTCTACTTAAAAAATTGGTGCAAACGGGCATGAATGAAAACTTGCTTGGTTTAAGCTTCTTTGTGGATGAGGCCTGGTTTCATTTAGACCACTGTCTGCCAAACTTTTTGATGCTACTACGGCACACTGGGAAATGAGAATTTATTTTGGGGTGCTTTAAATAAAATTAAAGTTAGGAGCGTGGGCGGCTATTTCAAGACGCAAGATTATTGGGCCAATTTCTTTTTACAATATACATAAGTAGTACAAAAATTTTCTTTTTAAATACGAAAGTTGACTAGAGCAAGATATCGAGAGGAGATCTTACAGCTTCTTGACGATGAAATTGTGGACGGATATTTTCAATAAAACATGCCATTGCATCACTATATATGAGACCTTAAGTACTGGATCCGGCAATAGGAATGAACGGTTTTTAGTAGGCCACTGTGAGGAAATAAAGATTATATTTGAACTAATTGTTACTAAAACTAAAAATACAACTCTAGAAATTAGTTGGCAAATTCACATCCCTAAGATGACCACCGCCTTCTTCTATGCATTGCTGCAATCTGTTCCTGAAATTGAGCATAACGATTCTGAGTAAATCTTCATTTATCGAATCTATCTCTTCACAAATCCTTTCTTTGAGTTCGAGAAGTGTTTGGAGATGGGTAGAGTATGCTTTATACTTTAGAAATCTCCATAGAAGAAAATCCGTGCAATGTCGCCAACGATAGACTGGGTCGGGATTAACGATTTTACAGCAAGGACCCGTTGATCGTCCGGCCAACTTGCCATTTTAACATAAAACCTTCAACAATAAAATATAATTTTATCACCATTTCACGTTTATCAAATAAATAGTATTTCCATAGCAACCTTTTTAAAACTGTTTAATCCTATTGCCAGATCCAGTATAATACAATAGTTTTTGACGAACGGGTTATTAGCCAAAATAAGCCATATCTTATCCTTCCAGATCCTGCATGTGATTTCTCTTTGTGGCGCTATTTTAAAAACTCCACTTGCTAACAACGGGTAAATAACCTAATCGAATTGCGTTTACAAGAATTACAAAAATTAATAAATGTTAGGATGGAATTGTGCAAAGAGTGCAAAAATGTCCTGAAGTCGGTGGAGAACATTTTCGTTATTTGTTGTATTTGTTTTTTCGCTTGTTGCAACAGATCATATTCTTGTGTTGTCCTGTCATACTGTCGAACTCGAAAGCAAGGTTAGGTATGGCGTAGTGGTAAGTTCAGATATCAGTTAACAACAGCCATTTTGATGGTGGTTCACAATTAAATTTTCTTGGTCAACTTCAATGCCAGATTAAAAAAAAAACTATACCTACTTAAGAAGGAGAGGATAGGCATTTTCTCAGTATTAAGATCTTAAAAACACTATCAATTGATGGAGTGAAGGAATTTAAAACTCCGGGGAAGTAATTTTCAAATTTTCTACATAAACTTACAAGGAACGTGAACCTACAAGTGCAAATATTCTTAATATCCTGATTTTTAATTGTGTGACAGTTTAAAAAAACAGAATAATAGAGGGAAGTTCATATTCGTATCTTTACAAGTAAAATTAAAGATCTTCTTGTAGGTGAGTTGGGGGGAATGAGAGCCACTTAACCCTTAAGCGCCTAGCGTAACTTTAAAGTAACGATTGCAGAGTTCTACATAAAAATATTTTTGGCGTTTATGTAAATAAAATGTAACTAAATAGCAGCACCTATGTGTTCCCAAAGCATCTCTCTAACAAATGAACACGTGTGCTAAATGTTGTTTACTAGTTTGGTGTGTTATTATACGAAGAGTTTTTGAAGGTGCATTATTTACACGGTATTAGGGATGGATATCAACTTTGCGTAAGTACAGTTTTTAAGTTGGTTTTGATATTATAGTGCAACCGGTCAAATATCATTCGTAAAGTACTCAACTATGACAACCTCACTTTAGAAATACAATTGTATTTATGCTACCTATCTAAATTTCATGCAATCACCTGCGTTACATAAAAGTAACGCTAGGCGTTTGTACTGCCAAAATAAACATTATAGGCAAAAAATGGGATTTTTTTATAGGCGGGGGTTTACACTGCAAGAAGCATTGGAGATGGCATATGATGAGGAAAATGTGGAAGAAATATATATTGAGCCGCCTGAGGCAAATATTCTCACCGATGAAGACTCTGGAGATGAGGACGATGGTGGGGTGGTCGATAATCTAAGTGGGGCGCAGCTTCGTGCTCCAGCTGAAATCCGCTTGACAAATGATGAAAGAATAGGTAATGTTGATGATTTATTGGGTGAAGCAGCTGCAGATGAAGGGAGTTAGCCATCACCAGGACCTTCATCTTCACAAGATAGACCACAAGTATCTTTACCACTAAAATCTCGTAAGTGGGAGTGGATCAATGGGGATATCCAAAATGTTAGTCGTCCATTTGTTCCGCCAAATTATACATCATTCAAAGGACTCTCATGTGTTGAACTGTTCGAGTTGTTTTTTGGCAATGATGTGATCAAATTTTTAATCGAAGAATCACAGCGTTATGCTCTTTTCAAAAATTGTGGTGATCCAAAAATTTCTGTGGAAGAAATGAAATGCTACTTAGCTATTTTAATTTTGACGGGATACAATCAGTTACCAGGAAAACGTTTTTATTGGGATTCGCTGGGAGACATGAGAAATGATCTTGTACACAATTCCATGAGAAGGGACCGTTTTCTTCAAATTTCCTGTTTCTTGCATTGCGCTGACAATAATAGGCCAGTCATGAATGATAAGGTTTGGAAGCTGATGCCCCTCATGGACAAAGTAAAGGAAAAGTTCCTATCATATTAGCAACCTGAAGAAAATATGAATTACGACGAAAGTATGATCAGATATTACGGAAGACACAACTGCAAGCAGTTTATTCGTGGTAAGCCAATTCGTTTTGGCTATAAAATGTGGTGCTTGAACACCCCATCCGGATATCTGGTCAACTTTGAAATGTATCAAGGTAATAATCCAAGACGACGAGCCGACTACGAACAAGTTTTTGGAAAAGCAACAGCTCCGTTCGTTCAGATGCTGGACGACTTGCCAGAGGAAAAACGAAATTTATCTTATAAGTTGTTTTTTGACAACTTATTTACAGGTGTTGCTTTACTGAACCATTTAAAAGAAAGAGGCTACGATGGAACTGGTACTATGAGGGATAACCGTATTCCGAAAACCTGTCCGTTGGCAACAAAAAATTTTTTTGTCAAAAATCCAAGAGGGACATATGAATCCGTTATTGAACGCAACGATGGCATTATAATGGTTAAGTGGGTGGACAATGGAGTAGTAAGTGTAGGATCCACTTGCTTTGGAGTTTTCCCACTTAGTAATGTGAAACGGTACTCTCAGGCTTCTAAATCAATTATATCTGTACCAAGGCCTAATTTAATTGGGCAATATAATTCGTATATGGGAGGGACGGACCTCATGGACGAAAATGTCAACAGGTACAGAATTGGTGTAAGGGGGAAAAAATGGTGGTGGTCCATATTTTCATGGTTATTGGACGTTTCCGTTCACAATGCATGGCAACTGCATAAAAAATCTGGTGGTACTTTGACCCAACTGCAATTTCGTCGGGAAACCACCGTATACCTCCAGAGTTATGGCACGCGACCTCAAGGAGCTGGTAGACCGTCAACTTCCAAATCCAGCATTAGTTTCAATCGCGTACCTGATGATGTGCGTTACGATAGAATGGATCATTTAGTTGCATTCATTCCTAACAATAAGCGGAGAAGATGCGCTGGTGAAGGATGTTCTTCAAGTACGAGGACCATGTGTAAAAAATGCAATATTGGCCTTTGCACGTACTGTTTTTGTCATTTTCATACTAATAATTAATAAAGTTATGTATTCATATTATTTATAAATGGATTTTTAAAACTTCTTTTTTTGATTTCTTAAGCGCCTAGCGTTGCTTTAAAGTAACATTATTTTTCTCTATTGTTAAACAAAGACAGACATCAACATCATCAAAAACATGTTTTAAAACATTGTTTTAGCGAACGTTTTGCTTAATCAATATCAAAATATTAAAAAAAAAATTCAGGCGTTTAAGGGTTAAGGTAAAATCAATATATTTTGAAAAATGTAAAGTGTATTCGCTCAACAATTTTCTGCTGTTTCGTATAAGGAATGACCATTAAGACGTCGTAACTGTATCATTCCTGTCATTAACAGAAATTATAATATATTCATTTAAAATAAAAATGGAATTGGCTCTTATTACCCACATGTTGGGATAACGAGAACCAGGCAAAGAAGGCAAACCGACTGCTCCTTAAATAAACTTGTTTTAACAAATAACTGCTACAGTTATTATAAATAATTAAATAGTTAAAATAAATGATACACTTTTCTTTCATAACACAATATAAAATGTAATATTAAGAAAAATACCAAAACAATAATAAAAGCACTTTAACATATTTGTTGAAGTTTTAGGTGCAAAAATCAGTTATCCATTTAGTTTACAGTGTTGTTCTTTTATGAGCCCTCGGCATCTCCAACAACAAAACATACCTTTATAATATCACTGATAATAAGAGTCACCTGTGGGTAATACTAACTTGGCTCTTATTACTCCAGATAACATTAATATTATAAATAAAATAAAATATAACGTACTGCTCCACCAAATTTCGAGTGTTTTCGTTTGTTAGTTATATCTAAACCAGGCTGGCTCTTATTGCCTCTCATTACCCCACGCTCCTCTACCTATCTGTTTTTGGCAGTTTCAAAAAAGTGTTGCATCTAAAATAGTGGAAGGAATAATTTTCAATTAGAAATAGTAAATTTTTGAATCTGTTCGATTAAGGCCCGGTTTTTAGATCGCAGTTTAACTTTAATCTTCGGTTTATTCCTATAGCAGCAATGGAAATAAACTGAAGATTAAAGTTAAACTGTGATCGAAAAACCGGATCTCAGTGAAATATAATTATACATCTTACATTATATGATTCACAGTTTGAGAAAGAGGGAGAAATGACCTTTTGCCACTTTCTCGAACTGTAACTCTTTAAACATTACTGTAATTTATCTTGAAAGCAATTTACACTAGTCATGTTAATATTTAACGCGGTCGTTAGGTTGACGATATTGCTATGATGTCTTATCAATACTTTTTGGTTTGAGTGGATATGGATATTTCTAGAAATTTGACAAAAAATAATAATTGTGAATAAATAAATGTCGATTAACAATAATATCCTATGCAATACATTCCTGAATTGATTGGGATTGTCATACAACGAATTTTTGTGGGTTGATTAATACATTAACAATATCCTAGGTGTTATTAAATTTAATTATATTAAGAATGATATTGTTGGGGAACCAGTAAAGGGACTATCCAATCGTGTAATTATATACAGAGTGTTCCATTGAAAATAACTGAGTAATTTAGGCTTAACTAACACGTACCACTTTTGTTGCGATTTTTGTGTGGTTATTATGTCGTTCCTTTTAGTCGACATCAATTTCAAATGGAGTGGTTGATATTGGATCGACAATTATCGCAGCAAAGTACATGCGAGTTAAACCTTTGTAATTCTCGGTAAGGGATCTATTTTTGTTAATGGCTAACCAACATTAAAATTTGATGAATGTTTTGAAAATGCAGATGTTTAAAAGAAATTCCTCCAAATGTCAACCTTCTGTCATTTAAAATAAGATCTTCAAACAAACGTTTGAATTTAGATCGGTTCCCGCACAAAATAGGAAATAACTAAAAAAATACTGAAAATAACTTAATATGTCATATCATTAGTTAGTTATTATATTAAATAAAAGCAATCATCCGCAAACATTATCACTATGCCCTCACTTATACTTCTTTCGTGATCAGTAATAGATAAGTAAGAAAATGAGTTGGTCTTAGTATGGATCCCTGCAGCACATCATAAGGGGTAATTTTTTCCGAGGATAATAATTAATTGATTCTTACAAACATAAATAAATGAATTGTCATTTTGATAAGACAGGTGTCTAGGATGTAAGTATGGAACAACGCCCTTGAACACAGTGAGCACTAGACTCTAATTGATACTCAGTGCAAATGACATAAAATTTTTATTGTATTCTTTGTTTTTATGAATAATGTAGTTAAGAAAAGTTAAACAGAAATTTTGCAAAACAGCATCTGTGGCCAAACTAAAAGAAGCAGTTTATCTTGTCAAAATGAATTTTAGATCACATTGTGTTACCTTGAGTAAAGAGATTAGGATTTCAGTTTGTTTAATTCGACTCTATTGTAAATATAGCTACTTGTAACTGTATTCTTTGATGTTTTTAATTGTAGTTCTGTGTCAAAATACTTTGAATGATCTTAATTTACTAATATTTTATTGTTTTTAAAGGATAAAACAAATAAAAATTGAAATTTTGAAGTTTTTTATTTTTGAAAGCTCGGTTTGTTCAGATCAGTTTTCGGATATCAAACAACACGGTTTGTTTAGACGAGTTGTCGGATATCAAAGAATACATTCTGGAAAGATTTCTAAAGAGAAAAGTAATTTGCGAACACGCCATGGGCATCCATATAAGTTACGTAAACATCCGTTGCAATACGTGCCTCTAATGCTTCAGCTGCATCCTGAATTTCTGCTAAAATTGTTTAAAACACATTTGCTTAAGAAAATAGATTATAAAAGGGCTTATACAAAAGATTTATGTTTCTCTTAATTAAAAAAAAGTTTTTTAATCATCAGGTTTGTCTACCATAGGTAACCGAATTCGCTGCAGAATGTAAAATCAAGCTATAACTGTCACCGTGATGCTTAAATAAAACGTACAAACATGTGAGTAAACTAAGTGATATATGTTGTCGATGAAAACGCTAACATTTCTTTGTTTCTACCGAAACAAGCAACACACGTAAGGAAAGAAAGAAGACCCATGAACCACAATGACCATTAAACCGGGATTGCTAGTTGTGTACGTGACATGTCAACAACACGTGTTTGAAGTACAAGGTAATCATGACAGAGCAAACAAGGTGTAGATGTTTCGGGAACTCGGCTTGTTTAATGCGGTCGTGTCAGAGGGCAGCGTTCAAGTTGCTCTATAAACCCGCTACAATCTAAACGAGATCTGGATATTCTCACTTCTCAGAAAACGCGCGATAATGGACAAGAAACTTAACTTGAAATCCTTAACAAACTTCCATGATCGGGGTTTAATATTAACTTGCTCTGCCGCATTTCCCAGCGTCAAATTGAATGGGCCAAATTTAATTAGCCCTCTCTAATTACAAAATAAAATTTATTTAACACATTTAATTTTTTAGATCCTACAATTTATAGACAATACTTTACCTAATTTTCATGCAAATAGTAGGTACCTGTAAATATTAACTTTAATTAATTAATAATTTTTTTACTAATGTGAGAAACAGGTTTAATAAAAAAGACTTGAAAGATTTCTATGTCACTCTCCGAGCTTAAAAACAAAAAAAAAAGTTTTATGAAACCGTTCGAAATATTTTTAGATGTAACAATTCGGAATAATACGTATAATCTCCCACTTTCCTTAATAGCTTATAATTTCAGATAAAAGAGATTGCAACTAATGAATAATTTTCCAAATGAACGAATAATATGTATGTACGTCAAATACTAGAAAACATTCTTCATGACTTTAACTTTAAGTTAATTAATCTCCATTAACTAAAGTAATTAAATTATATCTAATTAAGGAGTGCTACAATTATTTTTTCTCACAGGATTAATTTATTAGTGCTTGGCCATTATTTCGTTTTTGTTTGCATGCCGCTGTTAAATATTTTTAAAGTTATTTAGAATTGGCCCGGTAAATACATATCTGGAATTTTGTAATGAGAAATGATTCTTTATTCAGTATTAAGTGTGTTTACTGTTTTATTTAAGCTGAAATACATCAAGCTATAGCAATTATTTTCTATTTTTTTAGTTTTAATTAATTAATTAATTAATTTGTAGGCACGGTACAAGAAATGTGGATTTCACAATGAATTTGCTGGTGACCCTCTAATTGAAATATATGTATAATAATTGCATACATATTATACAAATACTTGATAGTGCTCCAATTTAGGAACAAATTCCGCTCGACGGTAATTTCTAACAAAATTTAAGAGCTCAATGTTAATCATACATACACTATCTTTTATACAAAGCCTGCTCTAACTGAAATTTATTTGATGGCTTGATATGATATAAAAAGCCTGAAGTTTATCATTCTAACATTCCGTAATATTCAACATATTTTGTCAAAGATATATTACTCGTTTTTATTCTAAATTTAGTTTCCACATCTAATACGCCTAAATAAACGTATAACGTGTGTCTTCTAAAATAACAGTAAACATGATTTGACTTTATTGCTGTTTGTAATTAAGATGTGTGTATGATTTTAATGTCAAGCGTATAATAGAAATTTTGTTTATATTTATATGACTTTAGTAGAACTGCCAATCAGAAAAATTCGCACATTCAATATCAAAATTAGTTAGTAATAATAATGTTAGTAATAATAATTTCTTCCATAACAATTGAATGCACTAAAGTAAAGGTATGTATGTATAACCTTTTGCGATCCATTGTTTTTATGGTAAATAATGAATGAATTTTTGACTAGGAAATCAAAATATAATAAAATTTTTTGGAAGTCATACAGTATAAGTCCGAATGTTGCGCGCTGAAATAAATAATATTATCATTAACAAATCATTGGCTTAAATATCAAAATTATATTATTCCACTGTTTCTCGTAACAGAATGTTTCTAAATTGGTACACAATATGGAAGAATATTCTAGCTAAATTAAAATTAATATGAATTTATTCAAGCGGCCAACAGTTACATATATAAATTAGATCTAATTGCCTGAGCTGCTCGTTAACATACTTCCTTGTTTTGAGAATCTCGGTTTAACTAGATGCAAGTGTAGCATTCCGCGGACACGTGTGCATATGATGCGTGGAAACCAAATGACGAAGTGTCTCATTTTACATGTGTCACTCATTCTTTGTCAGAGTAGTACAAAATTCAGGCATTTGCTCATAGACCCTCAAAAGATCAGTAGATTTTATGTCGCGAAACGAAACATTCCTTTTTCTTTCCATCATGACCACATTCTAACGGTTGGTGTTTTTATCTTTTGCAGAGTAATTGCAACGAATAAAGAAGTTACTGCTAAAACGGCCGCCGACGTCACAAGTGGATAAAAAAGAATTTCCTCGGATTTACTGTCGTGTATAATAGTGTTCATGTATAAAATGGTATAAGTTGCAATGATCCTAAGAAGCGTCACTAGTGGTTGTAAGTGATTTTGGTGATCGAGTAATTTTTAAGTGTGTATGTGAAATTTCTGTGATCTCACTCAATGGAAATGAGTTCATATTTTGCTAATTCGTACATGCCGGACATGCGGAACGGTGGAGTCGTATCTGCGGAACATCCACATCAGCATCAGCACTACGGTGCCGCTGTCCAGGTACCTCAAGGAGGTGGGGTACAATCGGACCCAAATTCATGTGGCGGGGATCCTTCAGTAGTTGGACTAAGACAAGGTATACCGCCTCATCATTATGGTGGCCCACCAGCGGCGGGTCAGCCTCCTCAAGGCATGCCATATCCTAGGTTTCCCCCTTACGATCGAATGGATATTAGGAACGCCGGATACTATGGTGCACAACAACAACAGATGGAGACTCAAGGTTATAGACCAGATAGTCCTAGTAATATGCATATGGGGGGTAACGGCCCACCTAATGGACATCAAACACCTGTTGTTTACGCGAGCTGTAAGTTACAAGCCGCGGCTGTAACGCAGGGTGGTGTTTTGGGTCCTACCGGGAGTCCACCTTTAGATAGTTCCCAGGGCATGAATAATCATCACATGGGACATCATATGCAGGAACATCCGCAACACGTAGCGCAATCTCATGTTCCACAACAACAGCAACAACAGCACTTGATGTACGGGGGACAGCAAGGTGCTAACATGCATCAACAAGCTCCGCCACACCAACAACCGAACATACAACAACCGCCACAAACTAATCAACAGCCTCCGAATAATACTGCCTCCGCATTACCGAGTCCGTTGTATCCATGGATGAGAAGTCAGTTTGGTAAGTGTAACACTCATTTACAGTACTTCTAAGAAATTTGCAAAAGCTAACTGACTACCTGAGTGTTGTAAATTTGCGTAACAGATAGATCTGAAAAGATTTATGACTCTCTTTGCTTCAATTTTGCATAATACATAACAGCTCAATTTTAACTGCAGGTGGTCAGAACCGAATTGGCACTTGGTTCTTTTCATAAATCAAGAATAAATAAAGTCGTCGGTTCACCCCAACTTTATAGTAGCTTTTACCTGCACAGCTATTCGCAAATGGGTGGTAATATAACAAGTCAGTTTCGCTCTTCATGTTTTTACTTACGTTAAGTACGATTTTATAAAAATGCTGATAGTATCCTGCGCAATTACAAAAAGAAAAACGATAAACAATTTTCAGTGTGCTTTTATTTACATATGATTACATCTTATTAGACAGATGAGAATTTGCAGTGAAAAGAAAAAAAAACGTGAAGATGGAATTGGCAAAGGCTTTCGTTTAATTGATGGTATGTGCAAATTTTATTAAATTATTAGCTCAAAAAAAAAACTGTAGTTCGTTTGAATGTGTAAAGAGAGCAGACAGGTATTCAGAGATATTTAGGATATGCTCGGAGTAATATTTATATAGGTAAATAAGTCTTTGATTGCTTCGTTCGCTTCCTCGAGATTAAATAAAAATATTTAAGTTATTTAATCGAAAAACTATCAATGTACAACCAAATGTGTATTAATAAAGCGCTGCATAAAGTTGATTCTAGAATAGAAAATTAGAATTTTGCTTCATAAATATTCAGCGCACAAGAAAATATATTTATAAACGAACAGTAAGTTCGATATGTAGAAAGTTATAAATACATAATCGTCTATACAAGGTGTATCGATATACAGTCGCACCTCCATAACTCGAACCTCCACAACTCGAAACTCTCGGTAACTCGAAATTTACTGATGTCCCTGCACATTGTGTATAATTGAAATTTCTTTCTTTAACTCGAAATTTCTATAACTCGAAGTAATTTTCCGGTCCCTTGAGATTCGAGTTATGGAAATTCCACTGTATTATATATTCTACGGAGCTCTAAACCTTGTAAGACGTTAATTAATTTTGACAAATGTAAGGTATTACAAAAACAACGACTTTTTTCAACAAATGTTATTAAGCGTTTAAGTTGAACTGGAATTGTACAATTGGGCCTAAGGCATTTTGCAGAAAAGACGCCTGTATGTACAGGGTAATCCATGGTTCTGTATTTTTAAAATACCTTTTTTGTTTTGGAAGATAATAATAAATAATTTTAAACGTTTTAAACTATAAATTTCACTATCAACCAATGATAATCACTGCACTTATTTCTTACTATATTATGCTTTTTAAGAATGGTCCACAAATATTATTATTTAAAGAAAATCCAGAAAATGTTAACTCTTAACAATAGGCAGCATAATTTGCTCCATTTTTATTCGCGAACAATTAGATTATACGATCTTCTTATCTGTGGATTTTTATTAAATATTAATACCATTGATCCACAAATATATTTGCATATTCAATTTTGAACCAATATTTTAAGATTCTTCAAAAATATCTGAAAAATATTGTATGCTGTTGAAATTAACTTAACAATTAACACAATGCAGAATAATTTACTCTGCCTTTATTTACGAATAATTAGAGTATAAGATTATCGTTTGTTTTGCGAAAGTTCATGGTGGTAGAAATTGTTTGAGCCTTTCATTTTTTCAATTAAAGCTGTACGTCTGTTTTATTTATTTATTTATGGGATAATAAAGTTGTTAAAATTCGTTCGGGCTTGGTATGGCTAATAATGTGATAAAGATAAAATTTACATCTGTTGCCAACTATAAGCATAGTAATAATAATATAACCGCGACGGTATATAGGCTACTTGTTGAGCGCAATTTATGAACCAAGGATGTGTTCGGGCCGCGTTCGTGCAAATCCGACGAGCGTCGAGGCTATTAAATAAGCATTCCGGTGATAAATTGTGACGCGATGAGATTTGATAGTGCTGTAAATTATTTAACCCTTTTCATAGGGTAATTATTATTAGGTTATGTGGCTATAATGCTTTATATTGTTTATTTTATGGCATTTTAATTTGTTTGATTCATGATTCACCATTACCATTCAATCAAATCTACATATATTACCGTGTTTTAAAAACGAGAAATGCATTCATCAGAATTTATTGCACTAATCATTCCTTGAACTTGCCTTATGTAATCACTAATCACTTTTAAACTCGAATCCAAAAAAATCCTAGTAATAACAAAATGTTATTTATCTTACGCATTCATGTTTACAAGACAAATTTTCATTAACAACTTACAACATATCTTTCTTCATTTATCTTTAAAAAAATTGTCAAATTACAACGTGTCCCAGCCAAGACTTTCACCCCTAATATCTTCGTTATTTATTGATAAATTTTGCTAAAATTTGGCAGGCAGCTTTACCAAAAACTAAAAGTTTATTATTTTTTAGTAGCTTTTTTCTTTACTGGTGAGAAGATAGCAACAATCTCCAGCAACAAAATTTCAAAATTTAAATTGGCTACCAAAGCCGTCCTAATTGTCACAGATCTATAATTTTAACAGCATTTTGAAGATCATTAACTATTGTTTGTCCCTGGTGTATCACAATTATTGAGAAAAAAACGAGATCTAAATTATTGGCAGTAATTAATGCCCAGTATCTAATTATCTAAATAACTTTTTAAAGAAACTATTTACAATGAAAACTTTCAGGTAATCGGATAGCAAATGATCAAAAAATGTATGGAAAGATGCCACCGGTAAGTTTTGGCCGATCGATTTTATTGATTACTGATCGATTGAAAATAGTTAATGTCACGCACTTAAAAGACGCCAAATGCAATAGCACATAACCTTTTGTACAAATGTTGCACAAATGAAATTCTGGCAAAATACGAAAGAGAACATTCAAATCTATCGATTTATGGAATTTCTGAGTTTTGCCCGATCGATTTTATTGACTAATTATCGATTGAAAACGGGCGCTCCGACATTTCAGGTATTCAAGACAGCGTTAACTATAAATGCACATAACTTTTATGCAAATGTTGCACAAACGAATTTCTTGCAAAATATGAAAAAGAACATCCAAGTCTATCGACTTATGGTACTTCTGAGTTTTAGCCGATCGATTTTATTGATTAATTATCGATTGAAAGCGGGCGCACCCACAACTTCAGATATTCAAGACAGCGTT
The DNA here is from genome assembly GCA_958336345.1 of Dorcus parallelipipedus. Taxonomy (NCBI): domain Eukaryota; kingdom Metazoa; phylum Arthropoda; class Insecta; order Coleoptera; family Lucanidae; genus Dorcus; species Dorcus parallelipipedus. The sequence goes on along the minus strand of OY284482.1, from coordinate 8,010,967 downwards.
AACTATAAATGCACATAACTATTTATGCAAATGTTGCACAAACGAATTTCTTGCAATATATGATATCGATTTATGATGTTTCTAAGTGAATAGTTAAAGCTAATAGTTTTTTTCTTGCATTAAATACGTATACCCCGAGAATACATAATATAATTAATAATCAGCCAATAAAATGGGCCAAAACTCAGAGATAGCATAAATCGATACATTTGAATGATCTCTTTCATATTTTTTTTCTGTTGTCGAATTTATTTAAACAAAGCTGTCTTTGAGATAACTTGAAATAAGCAACTTTTGTTTAACATTTTATGTTCCACTTAAGGAAGGCTATAAATATGACATTCTGTAGGCTTATGAAAAATCGTGTACAGGCCAGTACTAATTCCAATTTGTAAAATGTTGTAAGAAATAATGTAACATTACTCTAACTTACTGAAATTTTTGTTGGTGGAAATAAACTTCTGTACAAAATCAAAGAATCACTAACATTTTATGAAATCATTGTACATTATTTGTTAGCATCCCCTGAAGAAATTAATAATGGCAATGCAGTAGTTTCCATACGAGCAAATGTCGGCAATAAGAGAGTCAAGTGAGAGTCAAAGACAAAATTTTGATTTGCTTTGATGTAGTAAATTGTGATTATTTGCGGAAAAAAGTACAAAAAGTGGTTTTAAATCTCAATCCTTTCTAAAATATGCGTAAACGTTATCTTACAATCCAGAAAGTAGGACACATGATCATTCTTCTTCGCGAAGGATATTCGCAGAGGTGAGTTGCTCGAATTCCAAACACAAACAAATCTGTGGGCAAAAACTGCTGCAAAGCATAGAACCACTAATAGTTTTACCAGAAGAAGAGGACCTTAATTAAAAGCTGCCAGGGAAAATCGTTCCCTTGAGCTGTAGGTTTTAAGGAAGCGTTTTGTGACGTTTCGAGAGTTAAATACTGATCTGCGTTTGGCTACTGGAAAGGAAATATCGAGGTTGAAAGAAGTTAATATGACTGCCAGACGACCTGCAACTAGTCCAATTCTTACGGCGCTCATAAAAGAAATCATTTGACTTTCTGTTTAAACCACTAGGCATGGGACGAAAGGCAGTGGAGCTGGGTTCTATTCTCTGATGAATCCCGATTTTACTTTTCCTATAATGATCGTCGTGTTCTCGTTTTACGAAAACTAGGTGACAGGTACGCGCAATGCATCGTTGTAGGAATTGAGAACTTTGACGGAAGACTACTGATGGAATGGAGTGGGACAATTTTGAATGGTCGTATAGAGTTAGTTATTGTACGCAAGTGGCAGTAAGATATAGGGACGATATTATTGTACCCCATGCATAGCCATATGCTGACAATTTTTCCAGATTGTATTTTTCGAAACAACTGCCTTAAGATAAGCAAATATTGAGTTTCTAGAATGGCCAGCGAAATTGGGTTAGACGAGTTAGAAATGTTTTCTATACAAGATACCATGAGAAAACATCCGAAATCTCGCTAGGAGTCTGCCAAGAAAGGTGGAAACGCGTTTAGCTCACACTGAGAAAAATGGAATTTTGCTATTTCTATAAAATATCATTCCTATTGATAAAATAAAAGTATAATGTAAAAGTATAATGCTGTCATGTTATAAGATCCATCTTACTCTAAATTAATCATGATTCTACAATGAAACTTTTTAAATTTAAGAATGTAAAATTATCATTCTACATAATACGTATTGTTAAAATAATAAACCATGTAATGAAATATTATGCTGCATAAATTAGTAATAAAATGTCATGTCTAACTTTTTGTTAATTATTCCGGTAATTTTATCATGACGGGAAATGATACTCTAAACAACAAACCGCATAGTGTTAATTTTACAGTAATACGCTGAGTCTCAGTGCATGTTAATGTTTTCTTTTGTTGATTTCTTAAATTCTGTTTTTGATTATTTTATGTATTTAAGAAAGATTATGTCGAATGTGTTAATTTTCTTCTTTGACGTACTAGGTAAATAATGTAAAAATGTTAATTTTATTAAGTTATACGAAACTTTCACAAAATAATTTTGATTTTTGTAGGTGGTACTTTAATTTTGTCCAAAAGTCTATAAAAACGATTTAAAATATTAAAATAAAACTTCTAAAAGATCCATGTTACAGATTACGGGAGAAATGTTTAAAAAATTCAAATTAATAAACTAGAATGAGTTAAAAATTTACTCTAAAATCTTATTATGGTATATAGAGCAGTAAAATCGTGCAATAAATCTTTAGTTATTATGCACACTTCACAGCGCGACACTGACCCACTACAGTTTCTTATCAGCTGGTCTTGAAGAACAAAATCGATATTTTTTAGGCAAATTATTATTCGCTATTAGACCAGACGAAAATGGTAATATCAGAATTTGCACCCATTATGTGTGCATCAAGATGCGTATAAAATTAAGGAATGTAGTAGAATTGTCTTAACGCGTTAATTATTTTGTGTTTGATAATTAGTGGGCCTAAGTCAACGATTTTTTAAACATACTACCTAATTTAATTATTTGGAAACAAGAATTAAGATAAACTACTAAATATACTAGATACGATGGTGTTTAAATTGCTGGGGATATTGGGAAATGTCACAGGATACTTCAATTTCTTCGAATGTCTTTTGTTATTCATGTACAATTTTACAAAATTGCAGCTGATCGTAATAACTTCCTCGCCGATGTAAATCCGTAATCTGAGACATAAAACAATAAAACTTTAATTTTAAAAATATGTGGTTTTCCAGTTTCCAAAAATATTTTTCATATTTTTTTCATTTTTCATTTTTCACTAACGAGTGTCCAAAATGTCTATCAGTTCAAAACAATTGTTGATACATGCTGAATTAGAGATGTAACAAGTATGAACAGTTTTAAGCTTTATTAGTAAATGCACAGACAACTTAAGGATTTATGCAAAGTGCTTACAGGAAATTGAGGAAATGAGTAATGACTAATGAGACATAAGCTCCACAAAAGAAACATTAGAGAATCATTTGTATAAAGTTCTTTCGGTAAAAAAATGCATATTACAACGTTGACAGTACAAAGGTATAGATTATAACAATATAAATTAATAAATTATTTAAATGAGTTTGTCTTATTAACTTAACTAATCTCTTATTACATTATTTGTTAACAAACTGTCTTATTCACAGTCATTAATTCCGCTGCAAATATAGGAGTATTTGAAATTTCATAGTGGAACTTCTTATTCAGTTTTTATTGTATATCCTACTTTTCATATTGACGAATATCGAAACACCCTGTATAACTTTGCCCCAATTCGACTGACTTGTATTTCTTAATATAACTAAGACGTCGATGGTTAAACACAAACAATATTCACCCTGTATGCTCGCTCTTTTATATATTTTCTAATATTTATAATTTTGTTGTTTTTGTTGGTCACATTTCTAGTCAAATTAGTAATGCATTTGGCTTAACTGAAAGTGATTTTAATAGTGCATTTCACGTTTGCAAAATTTTTAACCTAAACGGCTCTATCTCTCGATCAATTCATTCAGTGTACCTTATATAGGGTCATTCACGGTGAGTTGCCTATTTTTTGATTTCTACGTTTAATGATTAGATCGTTTATTTCAGCATGCTTTGCTTCACAGATTTGCACAACAAAAGAATTTTTAGGGTGCAGAGATTGTATAAACTAAAATTTGTAATTGTGCATTTTATATTTCTTATTTCATCTTCCGGTAGTTTTAATGTACAATTCTGATTCTTCTGAATGTTTTTAAATTCCTAATAATTTTATTACAATGACTGCAAATTTAAAGTGAATAAAAAATGTCTTCATTCCAATACTTATATTATAATGAAATACTGAAATTTGACAAAATGTGATGTTTTCAATAACCGTCCAAGCCTATTTGGTAATGCTAAAAAACTTTAAAATGTGAAAATAAAACGAATTTTTTATATAACTCAAAAAATGTTAAAAGAAGGAACTGAACTCTATTAAATGGAAAATAATTTTTGTATCTTAGGTGCTAGCCAGAGAAGAAAACCAAATTCAGTGGACACTGGTATACGGGTTATAATTTTAATTATTTATAAAGCAGAATTTTTTTTTTTTCATTGAAATAATTATTTCTTTCTTGTGCAACGATACAGTGAAATGAAAAATTCACTGCCTTTTAATTTTTCAAATTCCTAATTTTTCGTTAAACAATAGCAAACGCAAAAATTTTCAAAAAAAAATTAATATCGTCAAAACTGAGCGTTCTAATTCCAAAGTATATAGATATAAACAAATTAAAAAATACGATAATATACGGGGCATTCCATTTAAAATAAGAAGGTGAGCATGAACTTCGGCAGTGGCAGACCTAGAAATTTGCCTTGGAGGGGGCACAAAAAATAATAATAATTGTAAGAATTTACAAGGTTATATAAAATAATAAATATACATAATATGAATTTATACCGAACTAACGTTACAAAACGAAAAACCCTAGTCCTCCTACCAGAGGTACAGGTGTACTTTTTGATTTTAAAATTGAAAAAAAAACTTAGTAAGTAAAATACATAGAGCTTGATTGTCATTCTATACTCAAGTTGGACCTCTTAGCATGGTTTTATGCACATTTCAAACTTAGGAACCCAACCTATTTTTAGGTACCCCAATTTAAAGTGTTTACCCTGTAGACCAGATATGGTGGTACATTTGTACTTTTACACAAAATAAATTGAATTTGTTTGAAAGAAGCTACATTTTTTGCTTTTTATTGTAATTTATACAATTTTCAAACATTTTAGGGATATAATGAATTATAAAAAAGTTTTTTTTTTACTTCTGAAACATAAAACGAATTTAGAAAATAGTTCGCCATAAAGTTTTTAGTCGTACATCAAACATTCATATTTCACCCGTTTTATGTGATCGGCGCAGACTGCTGACTTATGGAGTACAAAGGCGTTGCGATATTCTGGAGATATTTGGGCAATTCGATCGGCAGCATCGGGCATTTCGGGCGACTGGATTGTTTCAGTCGACTGGATTGTTTCAGTATTGCTCGATTACAAGCGATATTTTGATCGTCTGACAATTTTTTGTAAGCACTTGATGGGACCCCGTTTATTCTGGTAATTTTCGTGCAATTTTCGGGCAATCAAATTCCGACAACCAAGTCGCCCGAATTTCGCCACGTTTATGTGCTTCATTACATTTGTGGCATTACATTACGAGATTTCCGTTTCTTTTTGGTATCGCCAGAGCCCGGCACAATCAAAACACGTTTAAACATATACATCTATTAAACAACAGTAAGAAAGCATCAAATTTTGCCTGCGCTACCGTGTGTTCGAACGAAATGTATGGGGTACAAATGTACCTCCGGTCGTAGAAATGGGAATAATTTTTTTGTAGGAGGACTAGGGTTAAGAATTAAGTCGACGTGTTCTTTTCCACAATCTTTTAATAGGCTACTCACTATGAATGACCCAGTATTTAATAACAAAAGTTCCTTACATTTTATTACTTAATTATTATTTTCTTAGTTTTTTCTTTCCAAAGCCATTAGAGTTTAAATGTTACGTATATACATTTGTTATTGATCATAATCAATACATTAATACATAATTATTTTGTTATAAAAATTTTAAATGATATATTGTTCTATTCTTTATGCCAGGTAATAGTAAAAAGTAAATAATTACAAATATTCAAAATTTAAATGCGTTCACTTCGTTACTCTGTAAAAGAACAAACAAAATTTGAATTATTGTTATGGTCATTTTTATAAACCGTGTTATATGCGGTTCCGCGCTTTCTATTCTAAATCAAATTTTACAATTTACATTTAACAGAGATATCAGGCTGCTACAATGAGAAGCGACAGAGAAATATGAGTTTTTATTGTGCGCTGACGTACAATTGCATAATCTCCAGTATAATAGATCCGCTCTTCCATTTTACATTTTGGGATTCATTTATTCCTGTTCGCTCGGTGGTCCCCTAGGAAACGATCCCGGTCGAAATTAGACTGTGACCGTATGCCCAACTGTTTCGCTTGTGATTAGAACGCTCTAATCCAGACTTTGATTTTTGACGGTCAGTCATGGGAAGGTTGACATGGGTCTGACGTAACTTTCTATAACTTAGACTGTACGTGGTTCATAGATTAGTTAATCGGAGCAGTAACAGTCTGCTGATTAGGAGGGTTACAGACGGGATCATCAATCATGTCAGCTGACAGCATCTCTAATTAGAAGATGCATAAGCGTTTATGAGATGATGGCGATTTCAAACTCGTGTGTTTTAACTAACAAAAGGTTTCGGTTACTTACGTTTTATCTCTTTAACGGTTACCTGTATAATTTATATGAATTTTAGACAATAAGTTAAGTATGTACGTGGAATAAATAAAAAGAACCGAAATTTTTTCTTCCAAATTAACATCTAATGTAATTTTTCAGGTAAATAACTGAGAGAATTGTAGGAATTTTTTTCTGTGAATATCTTTTCCGTGCCTTAATTCTCTCCAACAAAACTCGATATGATAATACCTCATTAAAGTTAGAAATGCCAAACATTTTACTTCTGTGCTTTTAATATTTTGTTTTATAAAAATAATCTCAGACACACGCCTGAGTGTTTTTGCACTACTCAAAAAAAGTCATTCTTGTTTGTTGATACGTTTAGCACGACTTTTAATATTAATTTGATTCAATATTTCCAAATTTGAAAATATTTAATCGAGTGTACTTTGGAAACTATACGTTTTTGGAAAAAAAAAACGTATTATTATACAGTGTCTCATAACTAAAGAGCGGATTTCTATGTACGAGTATTTACATGTTTTATTCGCTGATTCCAATACAGCTGGTGAATTAGGAGTTGTATGATTCTCTTCAGAAGTGTACTCTTCTACATACTAAGTTATACTTCGTATATAACTTAATGTTTCTGCTTTTTACGATTAAAAAATTATTATCCATATAATTGCATATAACTTCGTAGATAGTTAATATTTTTTTCTATAGAAATTTTTGTATGAATTAAAAAATACGAGTAATTTAAATTTTGCCTTTACAGTTCTAGTTAGTGGAACATTTTTCTTAGAACTGAGAGACGTGCCACCTGAAACTGTCAACAACAAATATAATTATAGCAGAATCGTGAAAATATTTCTCTAAAATAATGTTCAAAAGATATGAACAAATTTTTAAAAAGTGTTTGTGCGATTAGCAATTTCTCCTAAAGCAAAAACACCTGCTTCTATTTTCACATCAAAGAACTCCATTACATGCTCGAATCAGTATACCTATACCAATAACTAGAAAGTTACAACAAGTTAAAGTTTTTAACGTTCAAAAACTGCTGTTCATATTGAGAGCCGCTGACTAATTGAATTAAAACTAGAAAACAAGTTGATGTATAAATGTAGTTACTCAATTAATACAAGTTATTTTAGAAAATGTTATCATTAAGTAAATTCTAAATGTATGAAAACTAAAACATTCACAAGAGGTATTCAACCCTGCATTTCAACGCATAGGAACAATTATTTTCATAATTGTTACTATGAGAATAAACTGGAAACAGGTACTAAATTCACTAACAAAGACATACAGAAATACACAAGGGAAGAAATAAGCAGAAAGGAACGATCAATTAGTAGAAGTACGGAAATATGGAAATATGTACTTGATATAAAAGTCAAAAGAAGTGCAGAAATCGGAAGTGACCACTACCTAGTCAAAATGATATAAAATATAGAACCGGAAGAAAAAAAGACAAAATAAAAGAAGAAAAAAGAAAAATAAATAAAGAGAAGATTAAAGGTATAAGAAAGTAAGGAAGAAGTAACAAGACAAAAATATCAAAAAGAACTAGAAAAACTTCGGAAGATAACAACACAAGAAAATTTGGAACAAAGAAGGGAAGATTATAAGACAAGCCTGATATATGCAGAAAAAAGGAGCTGTGGAACAACAAAAATAGTAAACGGAGTGACAAAAAGAACAGCATGGTGGACACCAGAGATTGAGAAGGCAGTCAAAGAAAAGAAAATAGCATGGAAGGAGTATATGAACAATAGATCACACGAAAACTATGACAAGTATGAGATAGATAGAACAAAAGTAAAAAATGTAATAAAAAAGAATAAACAAAATATCTGGGTAGATTTTGGGAATAAACTCACTAAGGTCCGGCTTTTCGATCGCAGTTTAACTTTAATCTTCGGTTTATCCCTATAGCAGCAATGGAAATAAACTGAAGTTTAAAGTTAAACTGTGATCGAAAAACCGGGCCTAAGACGTATGACGAAAACCAGAAACTGTTCTACGACACAATGTAACAGGAGGAAACCTAAAACGAATATGCTGCAAAATCTAAAAGACAAAAACGGGACTATTCTAAAGCAGGAAACAACTATCATGGAAAGACCTTTTAGAAGAAAATGAAAACGAAGAGAAAGAAGAGAGGGAAAGCGAACATACGACGAACCTGGCACAAGAAGGAAACCAAACACAAGAAGGGGAAATATCATGGGGGGAACTCAATGAAGCAATAGGAAAAATGAGAGTTGGAAAAGCTCCAGAACATGACGAAATAACAGTAGAAATGCTTAAATATACAAACACGGAGAAAAAAAAAAGAACTTCTAACCCTACTTAATCAAGCAATGAAAGAAAGGAAGACCCCACAAGACTGGCAATTAGGTGTATTATCACGCCCAAATACAAAAAAGGAGACAGTAAAGAATGTTCAAACTACAGAGGCATTACGCCGGGGAGCACGGAAGGAAAACTGTACGGGAGGATTCTAGAAAACAGAATAAGGGAAAAATTAAAACACACTATAAAGTAACCGTTAATTTATAAAGAATTGAAACTGCTGTAATATTCTTGAAGGTTTAGTTTGATCTCCTGTAACTACCCCTTCAATCTTCTCCATACGTTATGGGACACCTATAGTTGTCGGTACAGTTTTTAACAGAGAATCGCGTGGTGTGAATATTTTTATCGGTAGTTATAATACATCCTATATTCAGCAAAATCCTTAGAAATGCTCAACGAAATTATTTCGGACTTTATGCATTAAATTTTCTATTAAATTACAAGAAAAATATAATATATCCAAATGATTTTTTGTTAAAGGTAGGCCATGGAAATGAAAACGTATGTCGTAACCTACAACACCAAGCAGTTCTTGAGGTTAGTGACGTGTCAATGTATAAAATGAACTTCGGTTTTGCTTCACTACTCAAGAATTAGACAGTATCTGAATGTAAATAATAATTTAATATTTAATAGAAGGAAGTTGCAGTATATGTAGATGTATTGTGTTTTTAAAATCTGCTTTAAGAAATACAATGTCAGGAAATTTTGTGCTACATTTTTCCACAGGGGCACGACTACCTATTGAATATCCATTTATCGTTTGCTTGTAGCGAAAGCTTTTTGATTGGGAATGGTTACGAAAATTGTACAGAAAGTTAAGTCAATCTGACAAGTTGCCAAATTATTAAATAAATGGCTATAATCTCAGACAAATGATTTTTCTTTCCATAGCCAAATTTATTTGGACATGTTGTTTAATTGACTGTACTAAAGGAAGTATTTTAAAAACCTTTCTTAATATTATTAATTAGGTGAAATATAATAGATTTTTAAAGTACTTTACGCACAGTCTTCTTTATAATTTGTAAGTATCTCGAATGTATCTATGAGAACTTATAAAGAAAACTGTAGGAGTGACTGTTGCTTCCTTGGGAAGTACGAAGCTCCTAAGGAAACGTTTTGGTGAAATGCATTTGTGTGCTACGATATGAGTATTGTGAGAAATATTTGTAAGTATCTCGAAACCCTTAAGGGTCAAACAGAATGCAACGCCGCCAACTGCCACTTCAAAAGACATGCACAGATAATGTGGCGTAGAACGTCGTTAATGTAATCGAAAAATAAAAATAACTTGTGCCACAAATGGACAAATTTCAACTATTCATAGTATTATGGATGTATCTGTTACACCTGATGTATTTTATGTTGTATTATTCACATATAGAAGAAATTACCAGATGAAAATGCGATGGTGGGACATATTTGGTTATGCGTTATGACATTATGCATAACAACGCCGCTTGACGTCGTTCTTTCTGTGCAAGGATATTTGAACCTTTGTATTTAATATTCATTTGACAGGTAACGGCGCGCAACGGCGTTGTATTCTGTTTGAACCTTTATATGAGAACTTATAATTGAGGAGGTTCTGTCAAAAAACTACTGTCAAAAAAATCGAAAAATTAGTTAAATTCAGTTTCCGGTTCTTATTATTATACTCGTCCATGCACCAGTGAGGTTATATTATTTAAAGTTCTAGCCAATAGCAGCGGATGTGATGAATGATATAATTTTCAATATTTCCCACTACTTTTACTTGTTATTTTTGAATATTTTATGTTATTACGGTTTTTCAATATTTTGTAGTATAGAAATACTAAGTTCTTACAGATGTTTCTTGTAATTTTAGTTAATCAATAATCACATGTCAAATATTATATGTGGGCTTTTCGTCGAAATTCAGCAAAAATCTACTTTGTCCAAATATTTTAAATTTTTTTCAGCTATTCAGATAAGTACTATGCATTGTTGCTCTTACCAGCCTAATGTGAACATAATAAAATGTATGAATTCATGGTACTGAATACAAACAACGCTAGATCGTTTTTACATGTTTAGTTTTGGACAAAGTTGGTTTTTACGGAACATCCTCTATTAGTTTATAATATTAATTTTGATATACGGGGTGTTTGAAAATTCGTGGAAATTATAACAAATGTCATTACATTTTAAAAATATTTATTTTTCTTTGTTCGAAATTAACGTTAGTAACGGACGTGTGAAGGATATTGTCGTAGATGATGATTATTATAGCAACGTTTTATCAAAATTGATATTTCGCCACCAATTTTCATATGCTTTTCGGAATGTCAGATTTATTGCCTTTAATATGGTCTAAACTCTCTACTTAATGTTTCCCAACAATTTCTAACTGAAAAGAATACTTTCTCTATAATAATTTCATACAATTATCATAATTTGAAAACCTGTTTTATTTGTTACCATTTATTTTCTTTTTGGGGACAAATTAAATGAAAATTTAGTAAATTGATTATTCATTGATAGATTATTGATTATTATAAATTGATATATTATTGATATGTATGTATATACAGGGTGTTCACGGGAAGCCGCTACAATAGCTAACTTTTTTATTTGAATTTTTACGAGGTAGCTTAAATTAGAAAAGTTTCAGGACGTCACCTGCTGGATTTTATGGCAACATCAGAAAAACAAATTACTGTCAGGTTTTCGAGATTTTCAATTGTTGTCAAATTTATTATGTCTGTAAAATATTACCTTCCAAGGCCTACTATTTTATGAATTATTTAGTAAATAAACATTGGCATTCGCGGGAAGTGCACAGCAGCAACAGCTTTTTTTGTTGGCGAACACAATATGGTGTGCGTTGAAACAAGAGAACATCGAAATTATTTTCAAATTGTCAGTTTTGTTAACTATTCTGATTAATCAGTTCTTGAAATTTAGTTCATATTAAAAATGTCAAATAGTAGACCTTGGAAGGTAGGTAATATTTTAGAGACATAATTAATTTGACGCCTTGAACTAGATGCGATGTTAAAAATTATAACGTTCCATTTAAAAAAGTTGAAAACAATTGAAAATCTCGAAAACCTGACAGTCTTTTGTTTTTCTGATGTTGCCATAAAATCCACCAGGAGAGGTCCTGAAACTTTTCTAATTTAAGCTACCTCGTAAAAGTTCAAATAAAAAAGTTAGCTATTGTAGCGGCTTCCCGTGAACACCCTGTATATATTTTTTGATTTGTGTGTGTATTCCTAAAATTATTACATTATTATTTTATTTTAATTTCCGGGATAATTAAGCTAAGCAAAAAAAAATATTGCGGGATTCACGTAGACGTTTGATAAATCGCCTCATCTCAAATAGCCTTCCCACACGAACGAAAGAGTATTCAGAAAGAATAAAAAGTCACGTTAATTAAAGAAGCATCGAACTAATCAGAGCTCATGTCTGTGTAGAAATAAATCAAACTCAGAACAGTCGGGTTAAAATAATTACACGTCTTGTTCAGGGTAGTGTAACGTTCATCACGCGCTCTGCATCCGAATCTAATATCGTTAATTAGATAACAGAAAAAGCTCGGCGGGATTGGGGAGAATTCGTAAGAAAATTTCTTCGGTTTGATATTAATGCCCCAGACCTTACATCATATTTTAATCTTAACAAAACGTATTCAGAATGTGAACGTGTTTTCGTAAAGATGGTTCCAAAGATGAAAGTTAAAAATTGCCCGGTCCTGTCGGTGTGCAACAGAGCGTGTTCTCCCCACATGTTAGTTTTTTGCCGTGCGCGGCTGTGTTGCTGCTAGAGAGCCGCTATAGATCTTCGTCACCCTCGACGTCTGCACGTTGGTTGCACCCTCCAATTCCTAAACATAAAAGCCGAATTTTAAAAGACACCATTGGTTTCCTTGGACTCATTAATAACTTAGTATTCTTTATATTTTTACATTAAAAAGTAAAATGCAATTGTACGGCTAACATTTTCGCAAAAAAAAACTTATAATCAAACACTAATAATTACTTAATTAATTTTTTTTTAAGTGGCACATCAATTTGTCCGTCATTATTTATCATGACACTTTGTCACAGCATTTTGTTTTCGTTTTTTCATAAATAATGCGTACAGGAAATTTACCATTAAACTAATTGGTTGAAGTCTGTCGCGCTTCATCGCCATCTTGGCGGAATTATTTTAATTGAACAGCTATGACTATAATAATACTTGATAGCTGTAGATAAGCATCAATTGAAATTTTTAGATGTACGTAAATGCGTTTAATAATAGGCATGGGTGTATATAAATTACATATAATCAGTAAATAAATCAACTGCTTAAATAATGCAAGAAATTTGACAACTTCAAGGCTTCGTCTGTAATTTACACCGTGCTGTTATTTATTTTAATGTGTAAAACGCTGTTCTCTATTTTAGGAAAATGTTAATCGTCACTTACTGTCGATCAGAGGATATGTATTAAAAGCTTTCGTATACGAAGATTATTATGTGTTTTCTCTGACCTGTTAACGGCACAAATAGTGTTTCCGTTTGTCTTTCAAGAACGTCTTTCGAAACAAATTGTTCCTAACAACTTTACACCTCCACGTTAGCAGTTTTATTAACAGAGGTTGAATTTACTAAGTTAATAAAAACATTACAAAATCAAATAACAGGTAATTAAAAGCAAATCAGTATGTGTTTTTTAATAACATTTTTAAATTGATTTTATGAAATTTTTGTTATACTAAGAGTAATAATAATTTATTTGTATATAAAAACACCATATTTACTTACATCATCAAATTGTGTAAAGGTATCAGTAATCTAAAGATATCTAAGAACTTTAAATATTTGTCATTTTAGTTTTTTATATAAATTTTCATTATTTGACCTCTTTATTTCTTTCTAATAATATTTGATATCTATTTTAATCAATAACAAATTATGAAGAAAGAGAAACTTCTTTTTAAGTTTTCATTGTATAATTTTTAAATAAATAAATCTACACTGATGAACAAAAATATGGAAACACCTAAATATTTGAAAATGCCGCTAAAGATGAAATTTGGTTTCTTCATATTCATCCTTATTCTGTATGAAATGAATTTGTCGATGTTATAATACGACTTCCGGTTAAACCGCATAAACTTTAAAAATTTTCAGGGAACGCCCTATTGATTTTTCAAAATTGAGTTAGAGTTTTCAATTTTAGAAATCAGTAACGTATGATTTTGTACATTTATTGTTATATTCTATCAATATGTTTTAAATAACAGGAATTAAAAGCCCTCTTACCAGTAATAAGTTATTTAATTAAATGTAAACACAACAAATAATTATTGTAACTAATAATAAGAAAATAAGGTTAAAAAATGACTTTTTTAGGTGGTTGCATACTTTTCTTATCCACCAATGTATGTTCACTAATCTTCTGTAATGAAAAAGTCCATTTTTTAAAAGGCTTTCCACAGAATGATATGATTTAAATAAAATGATTTTAGGGTTTACTTATATCATATTTTAAATTTTATTATTTAATTTAGAAAAATATGAGATTAAAAACAGGATTTTGAAATTGTAATAAAATTTAATACCTAGTTTAACTAAATTAGTAAAAACAATCGTAACTAAAATTAAATTTTATTTAACATACGATAATATTGGTAACTGAATTTTGCAATCTCAAGTACTAATTTGTAAGAAAACGTCCTTTCGCTTTATTGTCAAAGTTAAAAATATTTTTTGTGTTTTATTGCCCGTTCCGTGACCTAAGTTTTCAAAGCTTTTCGAGAAGTCAAAAGTCAGTCGCCAGTCGGCTGCAGCTACAACCGACCCAGTAGATGATTTTCACACCTTACAAACACACACCCTGTTCGAATAAGCCAAATTGAATTCAAAGACTATCTGAGACATGAGAAATCTATCTCTCGCATAAAATCGATATGAAATCTAAAGGATTTGAACTCAAATCTCTAGTTGCTGCACTTTATGTATATTTATGTATAACACCCACTATAAGCGAAAACAAAAAGGCCGTTTTGAAATTATATTTTGACTTTCGGTTATCAAAGACATCATACTTGCAGATACTTTCAATTCGATTAATATAAAAATTCATTTTGCGTTTTGGAAAATTTATTGTTTCAAATTACCTGTATTTCATGTCACAAAATTCGGAAATATGTACATGGTTTAATTTAGCAATCATAAGTATAGTTTCTGGTTATCTACATTTTCTTGAGTATATGTTTTTTGCAGTCGAATTAAGTACAGTTAAAAAAGAATGGAATCTTAAAAACGTTCATTGATTTCCTCTTTATCAGATTTATAAATTTTAATTTTTACATTTATTTTCAATTACTATTTATATGAAATGTATCTACCGTATCTAAATTAAAATACTCAGTAAAATTGTGATTTCTGCAAACTTTTTATTATTTTATATTTTCATAAAGAAAAAACACATAAATTTGAAGACTCATGAATATTTATTTACATAATTTTTAATAGTTTAGCACTTGAGGCAGAGTGTTGTACATTCAATATTTTATTGTTTTACTATTATTCTGTTACTAAAGCTTTCCCTACTACTTGTTATTCTTTTGTTACTAATTTAAGTCGAGTCTCTAGACTGTGGAATTATAACGGGATCCTTTTCTTAGGCTGAATCATTTTCCATTGATACGATTATAGGGAGTAAGAATACAGAGATGACTATTTTTTTAAAGACGTATGCAAGATGGGTGTTGGTAATTTCGCCACCAAACTTCATCAATGCAATAAATCTACAGGTAAATTCGCCACCAACATTTAAAGGCATGGTAATTTTACCGGTAATTTCGTCACTGCATTTCTAAGAATTGATTTCTACTGCTGAGGTCGCAGTGCAGGATGGTCGGCTGGAGAGTTGATATACAGGCTGAATCCAAAAAAACGTCTACGCGAATTGCGTTGGTGTTTATTGTCATATTTGAGCGGTAAAATAATCAAATGTCAGAAAAAGGTCTATAATACCCATACCATATCTTGGGTCTTTAATACATTCAAGACAGCTGCATGTCAACTTTTGTTTTTTAAATGCAATGGTATAATAACTGTAATCAATTTCGAAAGAACTTTTTTCCTGCGTTCAACTGTACATTTGCACATTCGATTGCAACACTTCCACAAACTTTCAGCAGTCGACTTCCAACCATACAGGAATGCTCACTACTAATACTGATTTGAATTGGTACTGACTGAAATAATAATCAATGAAAGTAAAGAACTCGTTTGTTTACCCTGTTCTCATTAGTACGCTCATTAAAATACATGGAAAATATTGGTGGCGAAATTACCCGTAGGATTAAGATCAGAGAAACAGGTCAAAGGATTAAAGTACTTACTGGTGGCGACATTACCTGTCCCCTGAAAGGTGTTGGTATGGAATTATATTTAATTGGCATTTACAAGGCTATTGCCATGAGTCATCTTTATTTAGATTTCATTTTTGCTAGGAACTTTAAGTAGTGACCCGCCAGCATGCGTATTCAGTTTAGATTGTAATAGCAGGTCGTTGTATGTAATTTTGTGAAACATTTGTTGCGTACGTTCAAAATTATATGTATGTAATTCAAAATTTTTTTACAGTGCACTTCGTTTTGTGACTTATTTTCACCATAGAATCGTATTCTTAAAATTCCATTAAAGAAATTATTACCTGAAGCATGTCAAGATTTAGAAAGCAATACCAAGAATATAATTATATACATTGGTTTAAAGGGAGGCTACACTGGCCTTGTGACGCCAATCAAAGTGGGCTCTAGGCGGTCTCGGCCTGCATCTCAGATAATGAGTTTATAAATGATGCATAAATCATCCCAGACTTTTGAAACAAAGAGGAATCTTGCGAAATTTCCAAAAAGATTTTACCTAGTAATTAGAATTCGTTCTGCATTGAAAGCGCCCCGATATATTTTGAAATAATTTCGTGTGTTAACTTTAATCTGTGTTTCCAGAGAGGAAGAGAGGTCGGCAGACGTACACGAGATACCAAACGCTGGAGCTCGAGAAGGAATTTCACTTCAACCGGTACCTGACGCGGCGGCGGCGAATCGAAATAGCCCACGCATTGTGCCTCACGGAAAGGCAGATTAAGATCTGGTTCCAAAATCGCCGCATGAAGTGGAAGAAAGAGAACAAAACCAAAGGCGAAGGCGGCTCCGAAGGTGGCGGCGACGATATTAGTCCGCAAGGTTCTCCTCAGTGAACCTAACAGCACCACAATAACCATGTACCTAATAACACATTGTAGTCATTTCAAATGCATTTACTTTTTACTGACCAATAACGGCCATTAAAAGTTGATGCCTTTTCGGCAGGAACTCTTCCAAATTCCCCACACAACCACAATGACCTCTTACGATAAAAGTCCTCTTATTGTGTATATTAAAGTCAATATTTAGTTCCGATTATTGCGATATATTAAAACGAATTATTATAGTTTATTTATTTATATTGTAGATAATATATATTTAGATTTGCGCGAATATATAATTGGACACTTAAATGAGAGACGGTTAAGGTTTAGAGGCCAGTGCGACGTGCAATTTAAATAGTGCAGAGCTGACTGCTAAAAGTCACCCAGTGAAATTCCGTGCCGATTCAAAATTTTACATGAATTCTTTTAGGCAGCTTCATAATGTAAAGTGAGTCTCCGTTTGAATCTCGTGCAAGAAGATCGCAAGATACGAAGCCAAGGTCAGTGACAGACAATTAGTTTTTTAAACCTTGGATTTTCTTTTTGCTAACTGGAGGAATAACAACTGTCGCTTCCTTTTACGAGCGCTTCCTCCATTTAGATCTAAGTGTGAAGTGGAATAGCAACTCGCGGGTTGTTGCAAATCGCTCGCTAAAAAGTTTCATCCCACTCCACTTTAAAACTGAACTTTAATACTTACTTATGTAGATATTTCGAATGTATGTATATTTGGTTAAAACATATTACATAAGCGATGAGATTTGTAAATAATTTCGAAAATGGAAAGGATATGAAATATACGATACTATAAAAATTATGCACTTTTATGCCAAAGGTAGAGTAATGTTATCCATGTAGGATATTGTTTAATTACTCGTGTACATTTAGCAAAACTTTATACAGAGTGTTTTTGAAAAGTATTTTGATACGGTAACATTGAACTGAAAAAAATATACTTAGACAAATCGTACTATTTTGAAACAAACAGCTTTACATTTTTAAATTTAAGTCGTAAGGAAGTATCCAGTTGTTTCGCTTGAACTGAACAATATAAAATGTCAAATACTTTTATATCTACATTCCTAAAAATACAAAGATCAACTTGAAAAAAAAAATACACCGTACTATTCTTCAGAGAAATGAATTTTTTCCTGGTTTCCTCCAAAACCGTTATTTTATTTTTTCAAATGTTTTGGAAACCTTTATTATTTTTTATATTAACTCTTGCACTTTCACTAAATTGTTTGTCATTACATTACGTATCACTGATGAATTTAGATATTTTGAAAATTTTCGTGAAAGCTACATAAGAAGCTCTTTTACGAGTTAATGTAATCAGAAATAGTTTTTCAAAGAATGTGTACTTTATTTATTTATTCCTACTGAAAGTTCAATTTACATATTAGATACTAATAGCATAAATTCAAAAATTTACATTTATGAAAAATGTTAAAAAAAAAACATGAAAATTATGTTTCACATGAATGCTGATGAATAACTTCATTCATAAAATTGACATTAGTGCATTACCGCTTTCGAAAAATTGGTAAAACCGAAAGAGAAGCAGATGAGATTGTTGTCCAACGAAAGTATCAAGAAAGAATAGAGGTATTTAACTATCCTTTGTGTTTAATAATAATTCATTTTAATGTTAAATTAACTTAATGCTTTTCAGAGACATCTGTGCGTATTATTACGATTGAAGAATTCGTTCTCATTTTATTTTATTTTTTCGAGTTTTAAAGATTACGTTGAGGATTCATTTTTAGAAATAGCCTGTAACATATTTAAAACAAAAGGAAAAACTTGTGCAAGATATAGTACGAAAACATATTTTGTATACCAAAATATAACTAATTGGAAACGCCATCCGAGCTTAATCTCCGATTGCTAGTGATAATATTAACCGAAATACGTAACATTGCTACAAATGAAGTATACGTAACTGGAAATACGAAAAATTATCGAACAAATGATTGTAACTGAAAATATATAGTAAGGTTTATCAAATTAAATAGGCTCCGTACGATATCGTTTGTATGATTTTAATTTATTTTTCTCTCATCGTTGTGAAGTTGACAGATCTTCCCTATTTAAGTTGGTTAACCAGTTTATATACGATTTAAATTAGGGTATTTGCAGTGGCATGCTGTATATTTGTACCTATATGGATAAAAAATAGCGTATAGTTATTTGTGCTGTGGTGTAATATTTTAGTAATAGAAAGTACTCAGTTTGACCGTGTTTATTTTCGGCCAAAAAATACGTTTTATAAATGGGATATTTAAAAAAATTATTGTAATATAAAATATGAATTTTAACTTAATTATTAAATTATATTTTCAGTCTGAATACAAATTTTTTTTTAGTATATACTTTAATACAATATTTTAAATTTTCTGTCTTGTGGATTTGATCTTATATAGGTATACAATACATATAATTAATATATGTATAAATAAATATAATTGTAAATTAGACCTGTTTCTCACTTATACCTTTTATTACTTTTTAATGCCGTCAATCCTTTTAAGTTCACTTCGATTCTGTTAATCATGAAATCTTCTAGAATTATAATTTGAGTAATCGTTCTTAATGTCTTAATAGCGTCGTATGTTGCATAAATTTACATTTACAGTTCTTGTACCGGTTTGCATATAATTCACTTTGCGTTCGTATAAACTTACAGAAAAGCATACGAGATGTGTCCTAATACTGCGATAATTTCCTTTTAATGCTATACTGAGCCTAATACGGTATTAAAATTGATAAGCATAGCCCAATTTCCAAAATATGGCAAGATGGCCTCTTTTGTGGGGATTATTATTGGTTAACATAGTGTGAATGGCTCCGCCTTGGTTCTACTTTTGACGGGATGATGTATTGATTCTCCCAACTCGTAGGGGTTCAACCTGCCACCCCACAAGATTACCATGCTCTTGCTTTTACTAATCTATTTATAAAAAAATATATATCATTCCAGCATTAAATTTAAAAATATTTTGTGTTGAAGTAAATAAAACAAAAATAATCTGCTAAATTCATTTATTAAACCGATTAAAATTGCATTTGTCAATTAATAAAACTACGACATCCTACATAAATGCATTTCATAATTAAGAAGTCTTAAATTTGGTATACTACTTCAATTACAGATGATTCGAAACTCCTGCAGCAACCTAATGAATCTTAATTAATAAGTCTGCGATGTTGCACACGTTAACGCATTAAGCAAATAACAGTCTGCCACTTAACAAGAAAATGATTTTCTAGTACATTGTTTCTTTTGTTAAATGCTATATCATAAGTAGACTTCTAAGTTCTTCACGACAAACTGAAATTATTAAATTAAAAAGTTAACAATTTAAAGTTTCAATTTGCTTGCAAATACCCTAAAGGCTACCTTACATGATGCAATTTGTCTTGCAGCAAGTCGCAATTTTTAAAATGCACATGCTCATTGACAAATGTACGAGCCCTGCGTCAAAAGTATTCGCCTAGCTGGTATACATAGCCGCTTTTGAAAATAAAAACTTTATTAGAATTTAAATATCAGAACTTTTTTTTAAAAATGTTTAACTTTTATTTATTATAATTATTCTAGAAAAGTAATCTACCTCTGAGTAATTTATTAACTATCTCTTTCGTTGCCAAAGGGAGGTAGGCGAATACTTTTGACGCAGGGCTCGTTTGTAAACAATAATGTCAATAATTGTTAATTAACCTCAATAAGACCACTCAAATATAAGATACCGTAAAGATTTATGGAGAGTTCAAGTCGCGATATCCTGCAATCGCTTTTTGACGTAACATTGCAATAAAATTTTTACATTCAGAAATTGGCACCTTTCATTGCAAATACTCAAAAAATTATTTAAATACAAAGCCGCCAGCAAGTGTAATTTTTGTGTGCAATTTTCATTGCATTGCATACGTGTAAAGCGGCCTTAACAGATTTAAATAACATGACCATACTCTTTTCAGACAATTATCAAAATTGAAATTGAAATTTAAAATATAGTCACGATGTTAACATCGTGGAATTTTTTATTGGTCTGTTTTTAAAAGTAACCGTTCGAAATTAAATTCACTCATGATTGAATAAAAAAAAACCATTTTTGGAAAATCCATTTATATTTTTAATTATTTAACATTTGTTTTTCAATTTATCTGAAAAGGTTTAAATTATATACTGAGAAAGTTTTTTTTTATTTGTAAAACTTTACACTTGCAGTGGAAAATAATATATTTTTTACGCATTCTGAAACTGTTATTTAATTTCTCCTTTTGTTACACAAAATTATTAAGAAATTTTAAATTAGACTTGAAAACTATTTAAATATAATATAACAATAATTTTCGTCTTAATATTTAGGTCCGGTTTTATAAAAGCAAGATAAATTTACTGTGCAGTTTCATACTTTAAAAACCACTGTTTTTATAATTCTTGCTAAGATATTAAACTACAGTAAATTCATCTTGTTTTTATGAAACAGGAACATTATTCATAAACTCAACAAATTTAGTATTCGTGCAGTTTTATGTGCACATTTAGTTTTGTTCTCTAATCGGTAAGGCAAAGAAAGTTAATATTATTGAATTATTAAAGTTATCCTTTACTTTTACTTATTATAATCATCGTTTATTTTCCTTTTGTCTATATATTTTTTTTCATCATAAATTAAATTGATTTAAAAATATAATTTACAGTGTACAGGGTAACAACTAATTAAAGAGCTAATATGGGGATCTATATCGTAAACTCTAATGGCGATTTGCACCAAATATTTAAGCTAAGCTTAAATGATGTAACATTTCATGTTACACAACATTGAGTAAGTCATATTCTAAGTGACCCTCAAATTTAAGCTGAGTTTATTTGTTCGGTGCAAACCAGGGTGACAGATACAAAGAAGGTTAAATTACAAAAAAGTTGCTTTATTTTATATTAATTCGATGGCCTATCTAATACCAATCCTAACCTATCTTTTATGGATATTAGACTTCATCCAATTTAATATAAAAATACCAAATTCTGTGAATTTATCTTAATAAATAAACAAGATATTGAAGATATTTCTAAACTGAGAATTTACAGATTTTACATTATTGATTTACACTTAATTGGTTAAATAAATATAAATATTTCGTGTACTACCGTTTAGAGGATCAAATATTACGTCTTTCTATAAGAAAATGCACATGGTATTTGATTAAAAAATATATATATATTTCTGTATGCTGTCAGCATTTTCCGGAACACGCTGTATATGTGAAAATACGTTATCTTTTATATTATACCGTGAATTTATTTTAACATAAATCATTGCTGTTACGTACGAATTTGAGAATCCATAGCAACATTTACAATTTGTAAATTAAACTGTCTTTTTTAAAACTGAACATTCTGTTCTGTTATTAGTGGTTTCGAAATACTTACTACAAAATAATAGCTACTCTTTCAATTACATTACATAAGTTTATTCTTGTTGAAAATAAGTAAACTTAAAACATAAGGAAAACAGAAATTCTTTAATTCAAAACAAACACCACAACAAGTTTTCAAAAAGTCTTCATTTATATCAAATGCGATATCCTAAACGATTATAAAAGTTATTAATTGCATTAGTTACTAAGGTCTAAGGGTCATTCTTCCTGATATATTTTCACTAACTTTCTTCGCCTGACAGATGTTCCAAATTAAAATGGACAAATTTTATTTGATATGACATTAGAAACCCTAACGACGACGATCATGCAACGACATTTTTAAAAATTGGAATTAGTTTCCATAGTAATATGAACAGCAATGTTTTATATTAAAATAAAATCACGGTATATATTATATTACTCAAATAGATAGAGAATCTATGTGAAAATTCTATCTATTCTTTTGTCAATGAGCTGTTGAAGAAGGGTTTAGTGACTCACCCTGTATAATCACTAGTTCTTAAATATCTTATTAATTGACTCATTTATCGACAGTGGAATAAGTCGGATTTCTAAAACATAATTATTTACTCCTTACCGTTAAAATTATCTAACGGTTAGCTTCAAGAAGAATCTAACTCATAAATGGTTTAATGGAAACAAGTGCTACCTTTGCCGGATAGTCATGCTTTTAAAATGTGATGAAATTACATATGCCTGAAAGTAGGTTGTTAAATAAATGAAGGCCGACATCGTAATAAAAATTCATTTCAAAATGAACAGATGAAATGTTTTTTGTAATTCAACCGTCTCTGTATCTCTTATAGTTTATAGGATCCCCCTAATGATCCTTTAATTGGATGTAATCCTGTATACATACTTAATTAAATTTTTCTTTCTCTGCTTCTGCATTGTTTTCATAGTTTTGTTTCTGTCTTTCGCTGCAAATATGTCGTTTCAAATTAAACACGATTTTTTTAATTTATTTTTATTCTTAATATTTTACCCACGTTGCTTTCAGAATAAATTTTATATGACTGCTCAGTAACAGGTCTTTTAAAAGTCGACACTTACTTCAACTTAATTATTATCAATTGGCTGAGAACTCTCTTAGCTATTGTCCAAATTATTATTATGGTGTGTTTTTATTGTTTGAAACAACTTGGTGAACACATGTTATTATTGTCACTTATCTCAATGGTAAAAATATTTTAAAAGAAACATTTCGTAAATTTACTATTTCTACTTGATTTTAAAACTGCTATATAAAATCGAAATTATTTTTACAACATATTTAAATTAATATCTGAATCTTTGCACCTACGACATCTTAATGTCAAAAAATAATCTTTGCGATCTGAATAAAAAATTATAATGATATCATTTTTACTGTGTATAAAACGATGAAGATCATATTACTTCCAGTTGCTAATGTTTAAATTTAGAAGCCAGATTTATAATATCAAAAAAATTCTCTTTTTTCTTTAAGTTCTTCGGTAACAAACAAGAATGGATTAATTGTATTACTTATGAGATGAGACGCAATAAATGAATATATTTATATATGTTTATATATAAATTTCCTAAATTATATAATCAACATCACTGATACAATTATTTAAATTGGAGTGAAAATATGGTCTTTATAATTTTCACTTAATGTAAAAATTGACATAATATTTCTGGATACAAAGATTAAAAAATAGTACAATTGTATTTTTGCTAATAAGAATAATTGCTACTTATCCGTGTTCTTTATGAATTCTGAATTTTGAATCATATTTTTCCAGAATATGTTTTCTTAAAGTGGTAAGAAATTTATACATATAAGTAATGAAGTCTACAGAAAAAAATACAAAACAAATAATTCTTGTGTTGTCGGTACAAAAAAGTTATGTTGGTACTTTGTACCTCAATATACAAATGGTAGTTGTTTAATTTGATCAATAAACATAATTAAATATAATAGTGTGCTAGACAGCTTTAACGCCGCGTACATTCATAAAATCAAAATTAAGACATTCAGAATTCGAAGAGAATACACGACTGCATTACCCACAAAATCAGACACACTCTCGATCATACATCTCTCACTAACTCGTTGGCAAGTGCACTCGAAGGGTGACGCTATCGCTCTCCCTCAAAGCGTATGTTGTATCACCACTTGAATCAGGAGTTATGGGCAATAACAAGTGGTCTCTTAAAGTAATCTCCCACTAAATCATTCCGGGCACACGCTACAACCGTTCATCTTGCTCGCTTGCGTGTTCGGAATGAGTCAGAGAGAGAGAAGGGATGGTAGTCGTGGGACGCAATGGGCGCGGAGACAAACGCAAGACCATCCATAAAATCGCAGATGATGATTTAAGATAGCTCTTGTCTTTTTCGCTACTTAGCAGTATGTTTACAAGGTGCTTATGGCCAGATGCTTTATGAGTTTAAAGGGAACGCGGACGAGAATGGGAATGGGACGTGCGAGAAGCGCTAAACGTCCGAGGGATTTGGAATTGTATTTAAATGACCCTAAACACATACTTAATATTTATGAACCACCTTGCTCCGTTATGTCTTTATTTCCTTTGTTACTCATTCCTACAAACAAAACTTGGGGTTTATTTTTTATTTAAGTTTATCAGTGTATTAAACAATTACATATTACATCCAAGTTTAATAAATTAATTTAATAATACATCGATCAGTGATTATTGCCAGAGCCGTTATCTTTTCTATACAGTGGGAATCTTGTAACGTTACACATAGACGAAAATTACGTAATCAGATAATATATTTCTGAGTTATATACATTGCACATAGGGGTTTTAACATTACGTTGCTATGGTTACTACTCAATTTTCAATGCTGAATCATTTAAAAACTGCACATAAAAAATATTAAGGAACGTTTATTTCATTGCATTCATTCATGCATTTCATTCATTCATTCTCTCAACGAAGCTCCATTTGAGCATAATGTGTACATTCCTACTTTTTCGGCGGTTGTATACATTATTTTACAATAAATCAAAAGAACAATTCAATTCGATCTGACAATTCAAAATCAGTAGTATCATTACTAACGACGCATGGTAACCATGACGAATGAAATAAATTTGGAAATAATAATGTAATAAAGCTTCCATTGGTAATTACTATGTGCAGTCTTATAAGGTTCTCAGTGTATGTGATATATAACTGTACATTTTTGCGGTCCAATGAAAAAATATTTTTATCCCGCATTATTAATGGCGAGATTAAATTTACTTCATGATAAATTAAAGGCATATTTTAAAGGACACCGTAAGTAGACTGTCACATGATTTTTAATTTACGTGGGAAATGTAATTTATATTTCTAAAAATTTATGAATTTTACACAATCAAACAAATTACTTTTGGAATTCAACTTAATATTTAAGCTTTTCTTTTCCTTCAGACAAATAAATTTGATCATTTTTATAATAATGATAAACATTCATATTTGCGCGTCACGTTGACTTCGTCTACTGCCGACGTTTCGTTCTCCATTGCAGAAGAACTTCCTCAGTCTCAACGACTAACGAGAAGCAGCAGCAACACCAGTAGCAGCAGCAGCAGCCCTGAGGAAGTTCTTCTGTCATGGAGAACGAAACGTCGGCAGTAGAAGAAGTCAACGTGACGTGGTTCCAACCGGAAGCCAATTCAAACATGGACGACGGCCGCGGTAGCCTTCAAGTTAAAATAAACATTCATTACCTTGACCACTCTACAAAGTATTTAAAACTTTTACAGCCTGGATTATGTTTTTATTGATTATTTGATTCGCTCTTATAATTATTATTTTCATTCTGCAAAAAAAATTATATCGATAACAAAGGACAGTTTGAGAACAGTTTAAATTATTTCGTTAAGAATGTATAAATATTTATATACAGGGTGCTTAAAAATGGCGAAGCAGCGGCATTCTGCACTATTCAGAGACACCCTCCGAGATTTGGAAAAATGTTAAAAAATTCTACCTTATCATTTTTTTCCCACCTAACTTCCCCCTAGCTCACATGGCTCAGGGTTGTTGGCACTAAACAATACATATTCAATAAAAAAAAAAACGTAAAAGTACTATTTATTTCCACTTTTATTTATTTATTTCCATTTATTGTCTTCCACTACAAGAATTGTTCAAAATTGGTAAATAATAAAAATTTCAAATTCCAATCTTATAAATAACCTTCATGTCTTTAAATGTTAATAAACACTTTTAAATCGTGACCCCTGAAGATGACTCCGTGCACCGCCCTTGTTAGTGTTTTGGAATCACGAGAATTTTTTAAATATTTTTCCCAAGCTCAGAGGTTGTCCCTCAATAGTGCAGAATAACGCTGTTTCGATATTTCTTAAGCACCCAGTAGAATAACAGAAAGATATGTTTTGATTTTATTTATTATTGTATTCTACTACTTATATAAAAAAAATTACAATGCCTTTCATAAAGTCCGTATCATGTAGTAATTTACAATATTTGTAAAAGACAAAACTAATAATACATTTAATATAATCTATAATGAACATTGTATTTAATGCAATAAATTGATATTGATTACATTTTTCTTAATAAACTCTATTCTGTATTTGCTCTTTAAGGATTTTTTAGGATAATGTTTTAGTTTTGAACCCCCATAAGAAAAAATTACAAAAAAGGAGGATGGTCGGTCGTAGTTTTTATAAAATATTGTTTTTAAATACTGTACGTTTTTCTTACATTTAATTTTTGTGATGGCATCAATTATATAAGAAAAAGTTTTATAGTTTTCGAATTACTGCAATTTCTGGTTTTTGAGAATAGCATTGTATCTTAAAAAGCTCTTTTAAATTATATAGAAGATAATAAAAGAAGTTATACTGAAGTTTTGTTTAACAAAGCATAAATAATTTATTGCTTTTGTTTGACTGCATTAGTGAAATTATTTTATTAGAGTTTTTACGAAATAAAATTTGTAAAACATAATGTGATTTGTATCATTACCCAGGAATTTTTATTTCATACAAGACACAGAAAATATAATTTCTCTAGCCACTAGTGTATTGTCAGCATCTTGTTTCTAACACAGTTAAAATACATGAAATTTAATATAAATTTGGAAAACGACGTGCCAAGGTCACAAAAACTTCGTTGGAGATTTTGTCTTATATTTGCTTCATTAGTACAAGGCTAAACTTGATGACATGTTTCGGTTCAAAAATCAACGTGGCCATTTTAACTTCAAGTTAACTTCAAGTTAAAATGGCCACGTGCCTGTAAATTCAGATTTGATAATGGTTGATTTTTGAACCGAAACATGTCATCAAGTTTAGCCTTGAAATAATGGAGCAAATATAAGTTTTTTGTGACCTTGGCACGTCGTTTTCCAAATTTATTTTAAATCAGTCACAAACATCATGGACAATCCATTATTATTTTGAAATTTAATGTTTAATTAAATAATTATCAGTGGAAAAATAAAATAGAAATTGTAATGTAAGTTGATGCAAAACTGTTGCTTCGACGAAACAATCTTTATAATTCTTTATATCAGCGAAGATACGTCTTAGGCCCAGTTTTACAATCGTGGAATAAGGACAAAATAACTGTTCGCCGAATATCCTTTAATGTTCCTCCATATCCGACGATTGTGAAATCGGGCCTTAAACTG
This sequence comes from Dorcus parallelipipedus, assembly GCA_958336345.1. Taxonomy (NCBI): domain Eukaryota; kingdom Metazoa; phylum Arthropoda; class Insecta; order Coleoptera; family Lucanidae; genus Dorcus; species Dorcus parallelipipedus. Next base: position 7,982,979 of record OY284482.1, on the reverse strand, counting down.
ATAAAAATTTTGATAATTTCTCAAAGCAAGAGTATGAAAATCTTTAAAAAAATAAAATTTCAGTTTACAATTTTATTTGAAATCCTAAAACAGTTACAATATTTAGGCTTGAAAACTGTCCTACACCGTAGAACCAAGGCAGTGATAATTTTAAAGGTGTACAGATATAGATTATTCTAAAATGAAAAAAATCAATAATATTTTCTAAAATATATAAAACTAATTAATTGATAGTCGTCTAAACAGGAAAACTATTGTTACAATATTTTGCAAACTGAAGTAATAAATAAACAATAAATTGTGCACGGAGTCGATAAAGAGTTTAGTGAAAAGTGATCTCGAGATCTTCATACTAAACACTTATTTGGCCATATATTTCAGGGCTGGTAGTCGGGACCGCAAACAGCTTTATGGAAAATGCTAGGGTGGCGCACATAAATCAATAATAACTCAGGAATCCGACTCTCTTTCTTTCCATTGTTTGCGCCCGTATATCTGTTTCTATTCGTATAGCTGGCTCTTGCCTAAAACGTCTGCTTTGGCATGAGCTCAATCGTTTACTTGTGTATATTGTATATTACGTTAATATATTTTCATTTGTATAAGCTCGGCGGACGCATTTTTCATATTTCTTTTGTGTGAAATGTGTATCGTAATTTACAAGCAATTTTCATTTTAACCGTTTATGCGATTCACACAATACACAGGAATGTTTTTATTTAATTTAAGTAATTGAATTTTGTTTATACTGTTACCTGCTTTTCAAAATACCATTCAATTGTTTTCGTAATACTTCAGAAAACATTAAAATGAAAATAAATGTGACGAAAAGCAAAATTATACTAATTAACAGAGATGAAATGAAAAACTTAAAATGGAAAATCACAGGCCAAGATCAAGCTTTTAGGCAGCATCCTCGTAATGACGGAAAATTAGATTTGAAAGCAGCAACAAAGCAAGAAGAAACATGCTATGCCCCAATTAATCAATGTTTCGCAACAGAAAATAATTATGAGAACCCGGCTTGATTTGTTAGCAAGACAAATATTTGACCATATTGAAAATGTGACAGACCAAGAAAAACATGGATGAACAGGATTGTAGAATCGGTGGAGCCAGACATAAAATGCTTGAAGAGAGAGACAAATGGCAATGGACACGAAAAGTTGGAATAAATGAATGAAAAGCAAGAACAAAGTATCCGACTTTCATTAGAATATTAAAGGAAAAGGAAAGAAACAGGAATTTGTTTATGCGAGTATCTGGTTTTTAAGAATTTTAAATTACTTTTGTAACAAACTATTGTAATTTAAAATTCAATGTCTATTTTTCTCATTTTCACAAGAATTCTGAGCAATCTTTCACAAATCCTTTAGCAATCAAAATCGTCTGTTAGTACACAGTAAGTTATAGGCGTAGGAAAGAAATTTCTCATAAACCGAATAATATATCCAATGTATAACCTCAAAATGCATTGCAAAAGCGGTTAAATGATAATAATATAGGACAATGAGGACAACTCGATTTATATGAAAGGATAAAGCCATTTCATCATCTAATCTCTTTCTTGAACTCCGTCTTTCTCACGTTTTCGTTTAATTTCTGAGAAAACCCATTTATTATGACACTGAAAATAGTGTATTACAAATTTTACAGCAAGTCTAGGTTACTAAATATATTATTAAAAAAATGCTGCATGTCTGGTATTATTTCACTTCACTTTAAGGTAATTCGTTCCATCAATATGCCCAGTTTATTAATCCGTTCTTTGTAGACCTTCTTCTTGGGGAATCAAAAGAAAATTGAAAAATCTAACGGAATAAGATCCGGTGATCTGGCTGGCCAGGTACCTCTGCTTACAACTCGACCAGAAAAGGACTCTTTAAAGAAATACAAAATTTTCTTGAGTAGTATGACCTGTAGCTCCATGTTGTTGGAAGAAGCTACCGTCAAATTCAAAGAGATGCACTGATCTTAAAATGGCACCAGCAATTGCGTATGGCCGTGAAAAAATAATAAGGGGGAAGCACTATATATTTTTTTTTTCACATTGTAATTTCTCCTAGTTTCAGTGGATACAACGAAGCTTTAATGAAATTGTGTGGATTGATCATCTTCGATAATATTGTTTATTGACTTAATCGCTCAAAAGAACCAGGCTTCGTACGTAAAGAAATTTAGATCGAGAACGTTGTCGTTGCTTAAGTTTGATTGGAAGAAGTTGCAATATTGCATCCGACTGATGTGATTTCTCGGTAAAATTTCTTCCACTATGGATACTTTGTATAGAAGCATTTGCAAAGGCCTTTTCAGAATCATTCTAACAGTGCTGGAAGATAAGGCAGTTCGATCTGATAAACGACGTAATGACGAATGCGGATTCTCTTCAACAAGGGCTTCCACTACATTTGCATTAGTTTGCTGCCTTTCAGTAAATTTCCCTTTCAACACGCTTCCTATTGTTTGAAATCTTTCCACGACTTGTGAAGGTGGTGTTGCAAGGCAGTTTCTTCAACAATTTTATTGGGAAACTTCAATCGAAACTGTGCTTTGCATTCACGAATAAAGTATTTCCATTCCCCGTTTACATTAAGCGATGCCTTCGAAAATAGCCCTTGATAATAAATAGTTGATTGATGGCCGACTGACAGAAATAGGTAATTCAAAAAAAGTAGAGCACAAAAAAGTGATTACATGTAACAAAATTCTGGATGTAACATGTAACATTAACTGGATGAAAATCATTGAAACACATGGTATCTACTGTACGCTTTTTACGTGAGATAAAAGGTAACCTATAAAGTGAGATTCAGAAAACATATGACGCCAATGTAACCTTACAAAATTGAGAGACTTCTTCAGGTTGGGCAGGTTAGCATAATAGATGGTTAGACTTTACACAAGTCAGAAAAACGAAACTTCCAGAGGCTACATTGGATCAAGAGAACAGTCATAAAAGTATACGTTTTCATATAACTGATACAATTGAAGATTACCTGCTTTTGATCAAATGCAGAAAAGTTTCAGGATCTGTTTAGACAGTTTTCTAAATTCTTCAGATATGTGGAAAGGAAATGTAACTTTAAGATACTACTCTAACAACAGAATATGCATTTTCTAACTTTTGTTGGATTATAATTTTTCCAGATTTTAGTTCTGCTAGACATAATTTTCGCATATTCGAAGATATCTATACTAATTGAAAATTTGAGAAAACCACGTACTATAATCGATTTTGTAGTCGACCTTGCAATTCTGAAGTAACAAAGTAAGCAAGCAAATTGCCGCATGTCTTTTAGAGAGGAAAACATACCAGAAAAAAATAACAGGTGAAAACTCTACAAACCCGGTTAACCTTCCGAATGTTATTTTGGGCTTTCTCGGAAGATTCTAAGTAAAAGAGCATGAAACAGAATGCAGTTAATGTAGCAATAATTAATACAAATAAATATGTAACTTGTTGTAAGACAAATTCATATCAGATGTTATTAATTTTCAGCAGCTTTAATAAAAACGTATATCATTCTAAAAGCACTAGAAATATTGGAAGGTACATTCATATCAGATGTTATTAATTTTCAACAGCTTTAATAAAAACTTATATCATTCTAAAAGCACTAGAAATATCAGAAGGTACTAATTTATTTTAACAATTCAAACAAAAAAAAACCTATGATATAAATAAAAAATAAAATGTGCATTTCCGTCATAATTGTTGAAAAAAAAAAGGCTGCACTTTATGTTTATAAAATCTGTAAGGTCACATTTAAATCGATCTAAGATAATGTGTTTATGTCACGTGCTCTGAAACAACAATAGAATATTTTATGTTGAATAAATAAAATATGTAATTGTTGGTTGCGATTATTATTTCACAAATAAAATATATTGTACCCTAATGTAATATTAAATACTACAGTAATTAGATGTGAATCTAGATAAGTTATCGACGTACATATCCGTACATAGAAAACGGTGGTGACTTTTATATCGGCTGCGTTTTATCATGCCCATTATTAATAATGTTGTGTTTACAGGTCTCCGATAGGCTGGCTGAACCGATACGATCGGATTATTACGTTGCATTACAAATTTTAATACGGATTCTGCTTGCAGCCACTTTCGAATTTGGCGCTCGTGGGGGCCATTCTGATTTGGGCCGGTCCTGACGCGCTCCACCTCTTGTACTTTGTAAGTGTCAAGGAGCTGTCAAAGTTGCACGGCCCCCAGATTTGTCAGGGACCCCTAGCGCCGCCCCTGTTTCTGACCTGTAACGCCGATTGGCCGGCACTGCCAGTTTCCTGAGTATGATTAGTGACTAAACACACACGAGTGTAATCAAACTCCTTCACTGGATACTAGCGACACTTTTGTGAACGCGGTAAGCATGAGAACTATTCAATTGCAGCCGTTACTTTCAAGGTATGCGGATCTACATGTATTGTAAAATGCGGAAAATTTTATTTAATTGTTTATCTTATATGCCCTGCATGTTGGTGACATGAATAATTAACTGCGTGCATGCTAATACAAAAGCTGATTAATTTTGTTCTGAAATAAAACACGTTTATACAATGTATACATAAATTGTGTTATTTTGTTATAATTAATTATGTGAATTGTGCCAGATGATGCAAATTATAAACAACTAATTGTACAACAATACAAAATTTAAAAATAAATAAATAAGAACGGATAATCTTTGGTTTTTTTCCGTCGGAAAAATGTTACGACGGAAAAAATTGCGAAATTTAGTAAAAATTTCATTTATGCTACAATAGCCTGTAATGAAATATTTATTTGAAACCACAGATCCATCATTGTGGTTTGGACGTTAATATGTAATTATTTAGAAGGAGTATTGAGTTAACAAGAGAACAGTAATTACGGAAAAGAAATAAAAAATTGTAAAGAATAAATATGTCTAGCAGATACCTCTTACGGAAAATTGAGTAAATCACGATTCCTCTTTTTAATTTGTATCTCTTTTGTGTGAATTACATTAAAATGAAACAATATGATTTTGCAACAGAAGAATGCTATTGGTTTTTGTTATCGAAATTTTTGTTTTTGTTAAATCAATGTTAAATATAAGATTTTGCATTACATATTATCCACGATTCAATATTTTGTAGGTCTGTTATGAATAAATGCTTTTAAGAATCTAAAACTCGTAAATTTTATGTAGTTTTACTACATGTAGGAGTTATACCTCTGATTATTCATTTTTAATTCATTTCGAATATTAATTTATGTAAATTTTATATTTCACTGTTAAAATTATTTTACAAATTATAATAATATATAATTTTTAGCGGAAAATTACTTTAAATTTAGTCTCGTTTGGGTAGTCTATTATTGTTTCTTTTCAGAATACCAAATGATAATAATCTAAAAAAGGAAAAACATATATTATTCAGGGTTATAAAACAATATAGAAAAAAAGTGCAAAATAGAAATATTCCACAATGATCAAATGAATTTAATGTAAGGTAATGTATTGTCTCGCCTGTTTAATTGACTGATTAAATAATATTTATTTCAACCTAATAAGTTGGGCCATTTAGTTTTTTCTTTTATTTATCTGTTTATTTACAAACAAATAATTTTGTTGCATACAAAATTTCACTTAAAAATTTTCTTATTTTAATAAAAAAGGATTTTATATTTCACCTTCAGTAAGTAGTTAGTTCTAATTTTCATAATTCGATCATGAAGCTTAAAACTGTAGCATGGTCCGAATGAAGTAATAAAATATTACGAAATATTGGCTAATAAAAAGAAGTCTTTTTATTTAAACATAGCCGTTTATCTCCGATAACATAAGATTAGAAATATATTTACCTAACAAATACGGAGTTACTTCCCTACGATTATAAATCATAACTTACCTGTACCTTTTATACTTCCTAGTAATTTTACATAAAGCAAGTTCATTTTATATTTTTATAATAATAACAATTAAAAAAGGGAAAAAGCCATATTATTCAGTGTTATAAAACAATATAGAAGGAAAATAAAAATATTCGGGAATGATAAAATGAATTAATTTAATTTATTGTGTCGTTTGTTTAATTGAATCTTCTCATTTATTTTCGGTATAATTGTTAACTTTCGTTTAAGTAAATGGGAAACTACTAAAACGAATAAATACGTTTTTCAACTTTGTAATTCTAATTCCAATTATATGCTAATTGTGATGACTTTAAGTTACCTTTAAAATATTGTTATTTTTGTAAGTAATCTTGTCTTTCTTTTACTACATATTTTATTTTTGTTATGCGAATATTTTTATTACAGAATTAGAATACTTAGAACAGAGGTAGATCTATAATAAATCTTTTCATACTTATCTATAACTTTTGCTAATTAAATAAAAATTACATTTTATTCAACTTTTATAACAATTAAATTGATTTTCTATTTTACGAGCAAGTAGAACGTTAATACATATTGTCGCGATAGTAAATAGACCTGTTCGTGACAATAAATTTTTATTGATTATATTAATGAAATTAAAATAAATTAGATTAAAAATGGCGACAGAAATAAATGAGTGTATGTATAAATAGTCATTATCAGTCGTTTTTTGTATTCATAGTGTATAAAAATTAAGAAGGAATTATTTCCAAATTTTGTTTCCTATCTCAGAAGAAAATTTAATTTATTTATGACTTTAGAACTTTTTGGTTTAGTAACATTCGATGCTATTAAATTTTGAAGTAATTGACTTCAGAGGTAAGTTTCGAGAAATCACTATTAAATTTCCAAAATGAGAAATGTGTGCTATAACTTCGAACATTCTTGCATGATTTAAAAGTAGTACACGCAGTAACATTTTCATTTTTAAAAAGAAATAGACGTGATGAGGAATAAATATAAACGACTTAGCGATCTATTAGGTATATTTCATCAATTTGTAACACTGACACGCTTATAAAAATATCTTTTGTAAACTTTGTTCGAGAATAGAGAAAACAAACGTCATAGAATGTCATCACAAGATTTATTGTGCGTGTAAAATGTTCCGAACAAAGAAAAATAATTAAAACAGACACAACATACAATCACACGCTGTATGAGAAATATCCAAAATCATGCGTGTGTATATAATGTCAGACAAATGAAATAAAAACAAAATGTTGTTCACGCCCGCCATAAGTTTAAATTTTGACAGCTGACGTAACACTATCACACATGATGAGAGCGGCGCAAGTTCATAAAAATATATCATAATTTTATTATGGTTTGATAAATTACAAGGAGAACTTAAAAAAATCTTCCGTCTGTTCGGGCTGCTATAAATAAATTTTCCTTTGCTCGAATTTCTCGATTTCTTATCTGCACGTCACGGAGATCACACATTTCGCAAAATATTTTATCATTACGGAGTTTATGTTATTCGGGGACACATTATATTATCGAAATTCTATGGCTTCCTGAACGGTTATATTACGAAACTTTATACGTATCAAGTAAATCTCGGGCCTATTTATCAGTTTTTGTCTCCCACAGAACGATTTCTGATCTCCTTTTTATATTCTGGCCCTTTCCTCCGATCTCTCAATCACGCCCAAAAGCTTTGTTTCTTTACAATACCCGGCTGTTACATTATTCATTATCGTCAGTATCCCAGTTTCAGATAGTTTGCGACGCTGAATATATTTTACTTTACTCTTTATTTTTTCTATTTGAATTATTGCATTTATATTTTTTAAATTATTTTTATTTAATGTGCAAAAAAACTAATTAATTTTTTATTAAGGTTTAAAAAAATATAAATTTTGTATTTTTCTGGATTTATTTGGGTTCGTTCCTAATTATTTAGCAATTAGTAACTTAGTAAGTTATAATAATCAGTAATTATTAAACATTTGTGATTAAAACAAAATAAGAATCACTTTATCTAAAGAAATAAAGGAAAAAGGAAATAAGGATAAATAATTGGGTATGTATGTAATATACACCTCACCCTAAGCGACAAAACAAAAAAAATTAAAATTCCTGTTTACATAAAGTATAAAACTAATATGTAATAAGCGAATATACAATAAATCGAATGTATCAAAAATGAAACTCAAAAAAATACTCTTAGTATCTTTTGACAAAATTGTATTTAGTGAACAAACACTTCAAGAAGTCCAAACTTTATTTAATAGTACTAACTTTAATTTTTTAATTAAAATTGGCTTTTGTTAAAGAAATACTCTTCCATGTATTTCAAGGAATATTCCCAAAAATTGAAAAAACCATTTACTTTTTTCTACGATTTCCTTTAATTTTTTATTTATTCATAAAAAAACCTCATTACTTGTTGTGTATGGCTTGCACAGCAGGCATACTTTAATTATTAGATTTTCAACGTTGGGACTCATCGTATTTCCCAATTTTTTTCACAGTTTATATTTAGAATGTTTAAATCCTTTAATCCTAGGTTCACGTATGTTCCCTCACATCACAACACAAATTGATTTAAACCGTGTGCAGAAATCTGGACAGTGAGTTGGACAAATTTATCGATTTAAGATCAGTTGGGCCTTTCAAATCCAAATTAGCACTTTGACACGCAAGTGATGTTTGGACGGACTCTTTATTTAGGCAGGGCACACGACTCTATCGACACTCTAATGTCTTTTTTGCGTACGTGCATATAGATGCCGATATGTATCTGACACATACAAATGTAACGTAATTTTTCACGCCGAATTTAGAAGTATATAAATAGAAATTCCTTATTTTTTGTGTGCACTGCGGTAACATCTGTAGCACAGCATATTTTCCGGAAGCGTGATTTTATTTACAACGAACACGGTTAGTCAGTCGTAAAGGATAAATGCTATAGTTTTATTTTTGGTGCCTAATTTATTTTATTCTAATTAAATTTTATGCGGTACACTTGTTTAATTTCTTTTTCCGATTTCGTAAAATGAATTTTGTTTTTTCTTTAAATCGTTTTGATATTCGTTAACCTTTCCTCTGACGTTCTTCTCAAGGGGGAGGAAGAGTTTGTCGTTGTTTGACAATCAATTTCACTAACCTTGCTTTACTCCAATAGCAGTACGAAAGGTTAGGATTTACTTTGAACGTTAAAACAACTGATTAGTTTCAAATTTTTTTAAACCAAATTTTATTTTCAAAAACGCGCAAATTTCTTGTTACAAAATCTTGCATTCTTGCAAACTAAATTATTTATCGTTATTGCTGATTATATGTTACGTGAAAAATCACAAAGTTAAGGCCATTTTACATGATGAAATTTGTATTGCAGCAAGAGACTATTTCGATTTCATTTCATTTCATTTCATTTATTCACGTCATAGGAACAGTCCTTTATACTGCAAACTGACTACGTCAAAAAAGAAGCTAAATCTATTACTAAAAATAAAAAATAAAATAAAATAAAAATAACGTATATAGAGCAGACATTGCTCTCAAGTTTGATTTTGAATTGTGCGCATGCTCATCGGCAAATGTGTGTGAGCAATAATAATAATTTATTAACTTTAATAAGACCACTCAAATATAAGATAAGTAAATATTTACGTTAAGAAATTAGTTGCAACTACACATAACTTGTTTAAATGTAAAGCTGCGAGGAAGTATAATTTTTGTATACAATTTTTACTGCACTGAATTGCATACGTGTAAAAGCCGCTTTCTAAGCATAAATAACATAAAAGCGCGATATAAGTATAAAAGCCCGTTCACAATAACTTAACGTAACAAAATTAATCACTTAATAAAAGTTAGAAGCACTGTTAGAAATGTAAGCGTACTAATTGGCTAATTCTATTAACTTGCGTTTCTTAAGTTGACAACTTCCATTTTTAGGTTAACTCCGTTAAGTACAATCAATCAATAGAGTTCTAAAACAGTGTAGTGAGTGTAGTCTTTGAATCCTCGAGTTGAGCAAAACAATTTTGACCTGTATTAACCTGGACAACCACTAACACTTCGCAAATATTCGCGCATGCAAAGAATAAGAAATCCCTTCATTGTGAACACATAAATTAACACTCTAATTTCCTTAATTTTCTTACGTTAAGTCATTGTGAACGGGCTTTATGCATCAATATCCTATTGAAATATTTTTTGCACGGAATCCTCTGGTTACATAAGGATATCCTTTCCATACACTTTTTATTAAGCGCTTAAGTACGAAAAAGTGTGTTGTCCTGTTAAATTTAGGTTCGTGGACGCAACTTTTATCATTGCTATCGCAGAAAATAATTTCAAGGTGGTTCACACCAAAAAATTTTCCTCGTTGTATCTTTCCTCCTGGGGTTTGACTAACACATTGCAAAAATGATAATTTGCTTTAGGTAGTTTTCAAAATTTTATTAATCATGAGGAAACTTATTGTTAGAATTAGGTATGACTTTCTTACTACTTTTACAATTACATAATTGTTTCTAGAATTAGGTAAAAACATAAATTTTAATTATTCAAATTGCTACTTTAATTTAAGTTTTAGCTGTGTTAATTACGAAGTGTGATAAAACAAGCTGGCGTAGTAAGTAATAACTACACTTTAATTGATAACATATCCCTACTATCGTTCATCTAAATATATTCAGTACAAATCATAATCATTTCCATAAGTTTACTACGGTTTTTGTATTTAAAATAGTATAGAAAACTTAAACTTAAAGCGGTATTAAGGCATTACTTTGATATCGGTGCAATTATCCTTGCTGTAAAAATATAAATGCATAAGGGCGAAATTTCAGCGATGAATATTCATGGTATATAATTAACGTCTGTGCATGTATACCTTACTTTCCAAACGCGCATCCTCTAATACATATGTTTTCCCTATAATTGATCAATTTGTTACTTTTTACTAGACCTACGTAAATTAAGTATTTATTACCAATTGCATGCACGCATGCATCGTTCTGCTTTGAGATGTCAGGCGTAAATTATTATTCTTCGGTGCATTTCGCTTAATTCATGTAATAGTCTGTTGGTTTTTCAGTATTTCTTGGTTTTTCAGTCTCCGGCCTTAAAGCACCGTAATAATAAGAAGGTGAAGTAGCAAAAAATTTGATTTATTCTTCACGAGAGAAAATCGATTTCACACTGAAATTATCTTACATTAGGGGCAGCCAACTCTTAAGAAAACTGACCAACTTCCTTTAACAGGAAAACATATTATAAAACTTTTTTATATTTGCTTGATGCATAACTAAATTTTGTCAGTTAAGTAAAATCTATTTTTAAACTTTTTCCGTTCAGTTAAACCGATTCATATACTTTATTAAAATACAAATATTTTCAAATGCTGTTAGTCTAATTGAAAGAAACGATAAAGGAAAAAAAAACAAGTGTTTTACATCTTATTCTTTATTATAAAATGTCAGAATTCCACGTCACTTATATATCTTCTAAAGTACATACCGGTAAATGAGTCAAACTAATATCATAGAGATTCAATGAAAATAAACAGGTTAGGTTAGAAGCTATTTGGTATAGAGTATAGAAAACACCACGCCTCCTTAAGAGGCGATTGCTGCTTTTGCTGCTTTTTGTCTGTTACATTGCCTACGCTGAGAAAAATGAAAATACTCAACAAATTTTGACGTGTCAACTTTTTCTGCGTTGATTCAAACAAAATATTTTTCCTCCAACATATATAAATTCGTCCAGCTAAATATTGTAGAACTTGTTAAAATAACTTTTATAAAACGTTAAACTAATTCTGTTGAGTAGATAGCGTATGTTATTTTAAAATGAAAATAAATAACATGTTGAGTTAAAAGCTAACATGTTAAAACAACAATTTTGAAATGTTAAAACAACTACAAATTTCAGTTAACATGTAAAACATTTTTTATGTGCTTGACCGAACCAAACTTTTGATTCCCTCAAACCAAAATATTTAACATTTTTTACTTATTGGCCTAACGATCACACCTGACTGCTAATACACTGAGAAAAATGAAAATGCTAAATTTACAATGTTTGGACTCTTGGCGCTTTGAAGTTGAAACAACATAAAATACGTTAAAATACAGCAAAGAAACGTAAAAATAACATTACATGTTCTTCTGTTCAATAATACATTTTTTGTTAATACTTTGGTTTCGTTCAACATGTGATGTTGGTGACGCACAAAAATCATAATGTTGGAAGAACCATAGGATTAAATGTTAATTTTTTAAGTAATATTAACCATTTCTGTTTTCAATCCAAAGAAAAAGTAAATGAAATTACAATTTCTGGTGATTGAATTAACGTTGAAATTTGTGTTGAGTGATTTATATTAATTTAACATTTCTAGGAGTTGAATTAATGCTCCCAATCTCGAATAATTTGTGCACTATTACATTTGACTGAACGATGTAAATATTTTGCCTTAAAATGAAAGTGTTTAAAATGCTAAAGTTGAAATTTCAAAATGATCGTAAAGTGCTGTTGCCTTTATGTGTCTGTTTTGATTTTTTATTTAACGGAATAAATGTTAAGTCTACTAAAAGCGAGGGTTAATTCCCATATTAATAAGACGTCATACATTTAGTCATGTAAAATTGAATGATATACGAATTTACGTGTTAGGTTTGCAGAAATAAACAGTAAACAGTCATTGAAATTCTTGCTATCGAGTTACAGATGGCGTCTGCTAAAACTTTACATATCTTTACTGTCTGTCCCAGCATAAGTAACCTTGTTCGACATCGTTTCTAAAATGAATAAAAGTCATTAATATTTCATAATTCGTTATAAAACTCGAGGTTTGTTCAGCTCTTCTTGCACACCTCACCAAAGGTTGAAGTTTTACCACCTTACTTTGGCAGTGCCGCAGTATCGCAAAATGCTGCGACAATGTTTACAACAACACATTCTTTGAATAAATGATGCTGTTGAATCAAAAAGCAAAGCGTATTGAAACAAAAGTCATAAAGGTTAATCTTACGTAAAAAAATTGTTACTTCAACTCAATTAAAGTGTTGATCATATATTTTCTTTTCTTTGACTCAAATTTAGATTTCATTGTTATAACTTTGAATTTGATCTAAAAATGTTTGTAACTTATTTTAAAATATTTTTTCACATTACTGTAACTTTGCACTGAGTTAAATAAAATTTCATTAACTTTTAATTGAACGCATATTTTATGTTGTCCTAACATATTTTTTCAACATTTTCCAATGATTTGATACAAAGCCTTCATGGAATTGTTTATATACAACCTGAAATTGAAGTTGATTTAACGTGTTTTGAGTTGAAGTAACTCATTATTTTTCTCAGTGTAGGTAAACGAATGCGTTTTTGGTTGACAGAACATTTTATTTTTCCCTGTGTATATAAAACAGTTCTCTGTAAATGTTTGACATTGATAACATTTTGCATGAAACCATATATTTAAAAATTAGATATTGTTAAATTAAGTGAACTAAAGAGTTTTTAATTTTGTTACAGAAAAAGCACAAATGAACATTACAATTTGAATATGAAATAATATCACCTACATCTAATTTATCAATATTGCAGTAAATTAATTCTATTGTCGACATTTCAGCCCACATTGTAGAATCTCTGCTATTCTTCCTGTTGCTGTCATTGGCATGCTCTGTTTAGTGTAGACTGTTCTGATTTGGTGCAATTAGATTTGGGAAGTTTGTCAGTCAGTAATAAGTATGTTGGAAGATTTATGGCGTTGATGGAGTCAGGAAATTAAAAAAAAAAATGCGGAGCCAAAACAATGTACCTACTCGACGTACTTGTTATGCTCATGGCAATATTATATAATTTTAAAAAATATGTATAGTAAAGTTATTATGAATACATAGAAATAGTAGTTTTACTAAAATACAAAGCTGAAATAATTATATCCAATTCCAATGTCGAAATATCGTGTAAGAAATAACAAGCTAACAAGTAATTTCCATTGCGACAGCACCGAAATATCTTGAAATTGCTGTCATTATTCGACTTAAATATTAGAATACTTCGGCTAAAAATATGCTCTAGCATGCGCCTCCTCGAACGGACGCGGCCCAATTTTAGGTTTTCGGAGAGAAAGTTAATTCGAAAATTGCGTAACTGTCCGCAGCTTGACGAGGGTTTAGCAAAGTTGTATGGGAAGTTTTAAAAATTGGTCATGCCGATTCCGGACCTTTTCGAATTTCCTGTCGAGTCCGTTGTTAAAGTACTCGCCGCGAATCGATACTTACTCCATAATTTCTTTGCCGGAACTGAACTTTAAACAAGTAAATAAATATCTGCAGGGGCAAAGCGATGAATTATCAGGGTTGTAAATATCGGTTTAAATCTTTTTCAGACTTCCCGAAATAAACGGCTAAATTCAACGCTGCGGTAAGAAGTCATGGACGTAGTTGCAAAATAGGTCAGAGAATGACGGCAATGTTCCTCGTAAGGATAGAATAAGTTATGCGTGACGAAACTAGGGTTAGGACTCCTGAATGGACAACGTTGCATTCGGAGTCATGCCAAGCTGGCATGTCTCTAAGATGCCGCCAGTTAGGTTGGAGCAACGTTTACACTCGAACAATTTTAAAGTAATTTTTTCTCTGTCCGCACGAATATCTGAAAGTATGTTACAACAAATATCCAGCCAGAAGGATCAAGATTGATTGTTATTTTTAAAACATGATTCATGTAAAGATAAGATATACTGCGATCGTAAGTTATAAGATGTAATAAATTTTACGCTTGTCGGATAAAATTTTAAATGTTAAGTAAATTCAATATTATGTAATCGTCGAACAGTTTGCATAAACATCTGCACCGATTTAAAGAATACTTTTTCTTGGAACTATAAATTTGGGGTATAGTTGACAGGTAATATAATAAACAACAATAACAACATCAAGCTCATTTTATTTAGTTTTATTTCTGTTTTTAATAGTATTTTTAGAGTAAAGGACAACAATTGTAAATGCAAAATTGATGTTCCCTATTCAGTTGCACGAATTTTGCTCAGTATAAACAAAAGGTAGAAAATCAGGAAAAACGTTTTCATCAAATAATTTTGTTTAAAATACTTTAAGGCTTCATTTTATAATCGTCTAATCGTATAAACTGAGTATAACACTATTCGTAAAATAAATTGGCATAGATAAAATAAAATAAAGTGACAGTAGAAAGATAAACAGAAAAAATGTAACAAATCGATGACGAATAAAAACATCACTGAAGACGTTTATCATATTGTGGCTTTGTTAAAATTGTGTCCAACAGAATATTTTTCTCAAATTTCAAAAATAAATACAAAACTACTAACGCTATCGATTAGCTGCTCGACGGCTCTCAGAGCATTCTCTCTTCTTTTAACCTCTTGTAATAATAGAGATGGAGATATTCTGAGAGTGCAATGAAAAAAGAGAATCAATGTTATCTCGCGAGCCATAATCGTGCATAAATTTAATTTGAAGACAGAGAAAATGGAAAAATGTACCGAATTTTGGGGGTTTCGATCTTCGAGAAGATTCGATGATGTCGCATTTGAAGCCCAAATAAATCTTAGAAAAAAGTGTGACCAATTCATGGCAGTTTCGTACGATTTAGATGGTGTCATTGGGTATTCGAAAATGAACAGTAAATATTGCACAAATGTGCTCATTTTAAAAGTCCATTCATTAGCTTACCATTCCTTATCTTCAATGTTGGTCAATATAATTGATCTATTGAATAAGAAATATCCTGGACGCGTCAATTTCAATAAAGGAAAACATCAGTTGGTTGCTTAGATCACCATTGGCGTTTCTTTCTTTTTTCTATGGGTATACGGAAAAAGAGTCTAGTTTTAGTATTTGTTACTTGAATACGAAAAAGAGTATTTATGTAAATGATCCCAACCGACTCAGGAATTGTAAGACAAAATTCTCGCTGTTATTCGTGAAGTCGACATCAAAATAGTTATGGTGAAAATTTAAATGATGTCATTCGCTATACGTTTTTGATGGCATGTCTTTGATTCGTATTGACCAGAGATATGGAAGGTTCAAAGGCAGGCCTAATTTAAGACACTCCAATATAGACAACACATTTCTTTGTAAAAGTATCACTGACTAATTTTCGATTTTATAAACTAGGAAATGAAGTTTCTTGGTTCAAATTCCCTGTTCCATTTAAGTTATAACCGTTGATGTTGTACAAATGTTTACGTTACAATTGTTTTTTGTTTTCAAAATATGTATCTAAATATACAGAATCAATAACATAATCAAACAATATTTCAATTAATCCGTCGCGTCGCGTCGCCGTCGGTGAAAAGCGAGCATGTTATTAAAACAAAAAAAATTAATTGATTTATCAATTAAGAGCGCCAATCTATGTATGGAAATCATAGAAAATTTGTCAATGGAAATGGTAAAAACTGAAGGAAGAAGAAAGAAAATATATCATCTAGGAAATTCAAGTGAATTTTTTGGAGAAATGCTAGTTGAGATTTAGAAATGCAGAAATTTAGTGATGGTTCGATATCGGGCTAATATTAAACATTACATATTAGAGTCTTTCGGGACCCGTACAGTTAAGGGCGTGGGACAATGTGAAATTCTTTGATTAATATCACACAGTTTACATTTAATAAGTAATTACTGTTCATTATAAATTATTGCCGGCCTTATCAACGTTAACAAGCTGTCGGAACACCGTTAATTGGCGTTAACATTAACGCTTTATTTTCTTTAAAAAAAGTCCTTGTCATTTAGTAAAAAAGCGTAGCAATTTATAGTGCAAGTTTTGGAACACATTTACTAACACAATTCCTTTGATCGTTAAATCAAATATTTCGTTAGTGTGAATAGGGTTTTAACTAAAAGAGCAGCTGTGGTGAAGCTATCGGCCTCAAATAATGGATTCTATATTATCCTTTGTCAGAGATTAATTAAAAATATCATGCTTCTAACTTATAATATGTTTAATAACGACTGTATTATTATTTACAATTCTGTAAGCATAATATTTCGTAAATGCAGACGTGTTGTATTACCTAAACGGTATAACCTTTTTTCAAGTGCAATATTGGCAAATTAATTAGCTACTCTATTTTAATATAATTGGTTTATTTATCCTATGCAGATGTAGGTACATAGTAAATTATTTTGTTCTAGAATATTATTGTTAAGTAATGGAGTCCGGTAGCTGTGAAAAAAGTGCGGGCCCTATGTACGTGGACCGTTTTTCCCATCAGTCTTTCTGTTAGGCTCATGATTAATGAATTTATTTCGGATTTCATTAATTTCCATTTGTCTGCTTTCGTCGGTGATTCACAGATAGTCTCCCAGAGGTGGCTGTTAATTAGTTTTCGATCACGTTCGCTGCTCCTCATTGTTTGTTGCTATTAGCACCCTAGGCTACCACATTCTAGTAATTGTTGTACCATTATTTTCTCTTGTTATTAAATCGGACCTTCCTTAATTTGATGTTGATGCATCAGTTTGTAATTATTTTTAATTTCTTTTTGTAGGAACGATTTTCACTACTTTCCTAAAACAAATAGTGGCAGTTTCGAGTTTATTTTAACTAAGAATATTTTAATTCATGAAGTGTGCGAGTTAGTAAAGCTTATTCAAAACATTTTTAAAAGATTCTGTAATTTTGCCTTTCTTTAAAACTAAATATTCAGTATTTGTAAGGGTTTAATAGTAATGATTATACAAGTTTTGTCTTTAGAATTAAAAATATGTAGATATTTTATAATAAATGACGTTATTAATAGTGAAGGAAAAGAGAAAACTTTTTTTTAAGATGAGAAATTTAAAAATAATGGTGCTATCTAAAGGTGTGTTTACACTATATAACAAAACATGTAAATATAACAGTCTTATATTATAACTTGTTATATGCATGTTACATAACATTTGTATAACATTTGTTGTAATATATTAACTGAAACGCATCTATAACAAATTATAGAACCTATTCATTATTACGTCTGACGATGAATTTCTCCTTGCAGCTACAGTTACCGCAGTGTTGCTCAAAAGTCAGAAAAAAGGGCTAAAAGACGATTCTGGGGTCGACCATCTCTAGTCACCAAAAATAAATACAGTGGAAGTGATCTTTCGAATGATCTTAAACGTGATGAACATGACCTTTTGACTCGAGAACTAAGAACTGTTGACAGTTTTAAAAACTTTGTTCGGATGACAAGCCAGGACTTCGAGTACTTGATTAATTTGGTTACATACATTTTTTAACAAGTTGTAAAACGTTGTCATGTAACACAAAGTTTTATAATTTGTTACATAGTGTAGACGCACCTTAACAGTTTCATGTAGCCACCTTGTTTTAGTTTAGAAGAAATCAGTGTGTAGAAACAAATCTGGTGCACTCTTTTAGTAGACGGACTTTCAAGTAGGAACAGGCGCAAAAAAATGGTTAAATGAATTAGTTTTTAATTGACTGGTCATTATTTATTCAAAGAGTTCATTTTCCTTTTTAATCTCCATGGTGAACATAAACTGTAATTGTAAAATAATTCAATTGTTTATTTTCATGTTAGATTTAAATAATCGATTGATTTAATGTAATTTGTAGAGGTCATTTTTAGTTTAAGAAGTTCATGATAACTGCAACCAACTGGTGCTCAAGGGGGTAATATTTCTTGTAAAGATAGGTATTGTATTTGTTACAATAGGTAATACTTTACGTGGCTTCTTTGCCAATATAAGCAATAATATGTTTAAAATAATCTGTGTACTTCTTAGAGAAAAATAACTCTACCTAACAATTGATTAGCTGAAAATAATAGGGAAGATAGATTACTTAAAACGATCGATTAATCGAATTAATATACTAAACGAGTATTACAGAATTAATAACAGATTTCTGAGTCACCTATCTCAGTTATATGTTATTTGTTAAAGAAAGAGTTTGAAGCAAAATGTTTCACTGTTTCAATTATTGGAATTTTCTACAATTTGAAACTGTGCATTTCCTTTGAGATTTCTGATTTTTTCAAACGATTTCTTTTGATCGAATTAAATTGGCTTAATGTATAAATAAGCAGTAATCCGTAAACAAGTTTTTTTATACTACCTGGAAATTACACAAAATTTATTTTTTAGAGTAATTCAGTAATAGAATATTATTAATTGTTATACTTTAATTTCATATAAGACGTCCCTTTTCTTATAATTCTCAATTTTCTACACTTGACTGCTTGACCTGTTAGTGTATTTTCATAGACCTCGCAGATGATTTACATTTCATTCAGTATTTTTTATTGTCAGAAGTAAAATCTTTGTCGTAATAATACATTTTTAAATTGACATGAAGAAAAAATTAATATATAAATTAAATTTTGTGTGAAAGTTTTATCTGAACACATAATTGAAATTTGATTATGATTTAACAGTTGTTAAGTGTTATAAATGATGAATACTTGGGTTAGTGCGGGATCTTCTCGTTGAGTATTATTAACGATCCTTCCAATTAGTGAAATGATTGCAGATTAGTGTTATTAGATTTTATATTTCGTATTTATGTTGCAGACAAAACTTCCATTTTTTACTCCAATCACTAACGTTTCTAGTGTATATACATGCGGTGGTACGTTAACGAAAGTGTTAAAAAAATCAGAATAAAAGCGCGCGTCTTAAATTCTAATTCTAATTTCATGAATATATTAGCATAGTAAATAAAACTTGCAGAGCATTTGATTTCGGTTGAACGCGTTCCCCGAGCTAATATGCAAACAGAATGTATCCCAAACCGCAGTTGGTATTAAAAAAGTCCCTTTTGTATAGAAACACTATGAGTGAGCCACCCCTTCGGATATCATATTGACATGACAGCGCCTTAATGATACTTCTCCCTTCGCGGTTTGTTAGACGGTGATGGTACATGCGATTGGTCCGACGTCGCCAGCGACTTCCACGACGGAGCTGGCACAGTCAAAGCTCGATCCGATGCTGTTTTGTCCCACATGACACAGGCTCCGCCAACTGTGCCAGGGACACTGACAAATGACGAACTGTCACCGAGAAGGAAGACTGATATGGCCGCGCCGTTGCTATTCCTCTATGCTGGGCAAATTCCACGCGACACACCAGCCATTTTCAAAATATTTTTCTCTTCTCTCTCATATTTCCGCTGGCTGTAATGATTTTTTTCTTTGTGGAAACGAGAATAAATATGAGGTATTTTTCGCTCTAATAATTATAATAGTCAGCCTGTAATATATTTCAATTTTACTTGTGTGATTAAATGCCCTCACATATTTTAATGGTGAAATTCTGCTGAACATATATTTGCATTAAAATAAACAAAAGCGGTTTTCCCCTTGAGCGAAAAATGCAACAGCTATTTTTTTTAACAATTCGTTGAATCTGAAAAATTAAACACAAGGAGATTTTTAACTTACAGTAAACATATTGATGTACTTTGAGTTTATCGAATGCACTGTGATAAATAATGGTCAATGATTTTTCCCATGTAAAACCTTTTACAATTATATAATTACAAACCTGAAAATTGTCTACTGAAACATTTTCTTCGGATACCATCACTCCACTTATCGATGTTTCTTTGCGTACTTTCAAGATATGTGTATTTAGCGAAATGCCGTTAAATGAGCGATTTTAAGGGGGATAGAAGAAGTAATTACAAACTTGTTACCTACACAACTTTTCATCTGTCAAGAACCTATCAAAGGATGATTGAATATTTAATTATACCAATGAGAAAAAATTAATAAAAGGGAGTAAGATATTGGAATCACTTGAAGACAGAGCTGGTTCTATTTCAGTGGTTTTTACATTTTTAATAATTTGATGAACTAAATATTGCTTATAGTTATCAGAATTATAGTGTTAATATTATTTATTAAATCGATATACCGACGCCGCAATAAGATGTCTAACCTAAAGAATTGTATTTGTTTCAAATAAGGGCCCGGCTATGTAAATATTTTGTAATTATTCTTCAGTAAGTAATAACCATAATATCTTCTCTTTTATTATAGGTACCGACTTAGTTCTTCACCTATAAATTAACGTCTGAAAACATTAAATTATACACATATCAAATTATGTATAATCTCTACATTTGAATAAATAAATATAATAATTTTTATGTTGTTTTTTTTTCAACCCCTTTGCTTCATTATAGAAACACTCAAGAACTTATACAACGTAAGTTATACAATATTTCTGGTCCCTGGTACAAGTAGCAAATATATTTTTTCATAAAATCATATTGGATGTTGGCCCATTATACTCGAGTTTTGTAGTTACCTAAGAATTCATTTAGTGTTATCATAATTTAATTCGTTAAATTTTGTTCTGTGGAGAGTCTAATACAGTTTATAGTAGTTAGCTTAGCAATCTCAGTGGAACATTACTTCAAGTGCAATTTCGTGAATTGCGATTATAGATATTTTACGAGGCAATTAAGTTAGAAAGCCATCAGCAGACGTATGCCTCGTTGACATGTAGAAGGTATCAGATAATCTTATTAGAATCAATAGGAAGGATATATTGAAGACGTTAAAACAGTGTAAGAAAATAATATGAACTTTATGCGAATAAATCATGAAGAGTCGGAGAATTCGAAAATATAATTGACTTAAGGCAGGGATGAGTGCTCAGCAATGGATAGATGAAGCCATTAAAACAAATAAAGAAAAAATGAAACGTTACAAAGTAGGATATTGGAAAATTTAATATATGGAATTAATTGAATAACTTAATGTTCACTGATGATATTGCAATTGTAGCGGATATAATAAAATTTATGACTTAACGTGAACTGTTTAAATGAAGGAAGCCAAATAATTAATATGAAAATAAGCATAGAACAATCAATCAACAATCAATGGAGAGCAAAGAACAAGTTAAGAATTTCTAATATTTAGGATCACTAATAGAGTCTAATGGAAGACTGAATGCAGAAATTATCGAATGAACAAATAAAACGGGAAGATTATTCAACTTTTGAAAGAATGTATTTCTAAATCATAAGTATACCAAAGGACGTACAACTAAATGTGGTGAATAAACTAGCTGTACCAATGTTTGAATTGGCTTCCGGTTGGAACCGTCACGTTGACTTCTTCTACGGCCGACGTGACGTTTCGTTCTCCATTGCTGAAGAACTTCCTCAGGGCTGCTGCTGGCGGTGGTGGTATTGCTGCTGCTTCTCGTTAGCCGTTGAGACTGAGTAGGTATGTCTGTTGTGGTATTTATAGTGGTCGGTGTAACGGTACCAATATTTAGATGGGGTGCTGAGAATCACAGTGCAAGTCAAAATTTTTAGATTTGAAATTATTTTCATTGTTTTTCTTTGAATGATATTCGCTTATATTTTTATCTTGATCTAATAAAACAATTACACTAAAAAATTACCTCATAGTTTGAATTTTTTTTGGAGATGAATTCAAAACGTCACTTGATGGTCAGCACTCCATATACTCAATACGCAGATGCGAGTCATGGACACCAACTGAAAAAAGGAAAGGCAGAATAAACGTCACAAAAATGAATTTCCTTAGAAAAATTGAAAATAAAACATGCAGAAATACAGATTAGAAATGTCATATAGAAAACAATTAGAAATAAGTGAAATAAGAAGAAAGAGTCTAAGAAAGGTAGATGGGATGGCTGAAACACATACATAGAATGCAAGATGATAGCCTAACGAAAAAGCCAAACGCCAGGAAAAAACACTTGGGGTGATGATGCAAGAACAGCAATTGCCAAAAGAAACATAAGATGTTCGGAGATACGCCACCTTGCACAGGTTAGGCAAAATTGGAAAAGGCTTTATAAAATGGAAAAGATCGATGGGAAACTCCACTCACTAATCACCGCCTCACCGCAGAATGTAAAGGTTTACATAAGTAATTTGTCTTCAAGTGACAGATTCCTGCCATTGTCTTTATTTCTTTCTGATACAGTCTCTAAATTTGGAGATTGTACGTATCACATTTCAGATAACACAGTACCAAAATCATTTGGCATCTCAAAAAGTAGAGGTCTTAATCTTGTCTTTGAAAACGTGTGATCAAAATTTGCGAGGAGACAGAGTATCAATTCAACAGTAACATAACATCTTGAAATTTCATTTAAATGATCTTGCTTACGTTAGACATCTTACAATTAATTAAGTATAAAGTAAAATAAACGGAAAAAAGCACATGAACGGTATGGAAGAAAGATTAACAAAAATAATACTGAAATACAAATTACAGATTGTAGTTTTATAAGTTGTTCTGTTAATTTCGAACAAGGTGGCAATGTGCGTTTGTACTGTCAGAATTAAAGTTATGTCACCTGACATCCCAATAACATGTAAATGTTTGGTCTTATCCATTCTGATCACTATAACAAGCAGGCGGTCAAACAAACATCGACGAGAATTCGATACATGCCCATCTAGTCATAGCGGTCAGAAGTGATTAGGCCGCAATTTAACTTTCTATTGGGGAGACATTAATTTTAATTTTGACTATACATTAATTAACTTCTTGGTGCAGCCTTTTACGTTGCCTCCTCGTTTGTAATTAAACGAACCTAATATTAAAATTCCGATCCCTAATCATAACCTTTCCAGAAAAAGTAGAGTGCTTAATAATATGAAGAAGGGAAGCCAAATTTTTAAACTCTAGTTTCGGAGGTTAGGAATATAGAATATAATTGTAATACGCTATACTGCATCTACTGATTTGGACTCAGAATAATATATTTCTTGGATATAATACTAAACAAATTAATTGATGCATTTAACTTATTTTATTACCTATATCTCAGTATGATCTTCGTAGAACTGAAGGACAACAACATATAATGATGATTTAACTTTTTGATACCTAAGCTACATACCTCACTATGGAAAGGATGGCATAAAAATGCACTTCTTACATTTCGAAATTAAAGAAAATAAGCCGTCATTTATTTTTCCTTGAGTTGAAAAAGCTTTTCATCGTCCGAAATTCTTTGTTCACGAAGTATTTTCTTCAAATGAGAAAATAGTAAATAATAGTAGGAAGCCAAATCTGGACTGCAGAGAGAATGGTATAATTCTAAATATTTCAGGGAATCTCGAACAATAGCGGCTTGTGCACAGGAGCGTCATCATGCAAAAATCAAAAGCTTTTGCCCTGTATTTTCAGGCCAATTTTGTTTGATAAACTACAATTTTCGTGAAAGGTTATTGTTAATAAGTTCCTATTACCGTAGTTTTGTGAGGAAGATAATCTAATAGCAAAATTCTTTTTAATCCCAAAAGAATCGTAGCCATCATTTTAAATTTCTTTGGTGTTGGTAAGCTTCCATTGCATTGTTACTCCAGGAACAAAGTAATGAATCAAAGTAATGGATGCATTGTTACTCTCAGGAACAAAGTAATGGATCACAATTTTCTCAATAAAGTTCTTTTTTTGTCCTTCGCAGGCAGCCAAAAGTTGCTACAAACTTACGATTCTCCGTTTTTTATCGAGGAAAGTAAGAATTCGGAGCACCCTCTTGCACTAACTTTTGATATTCCTACGATGTTCATAAATTACGTGGAAAATTCTTTCCCCAATGAATCCTAATTCGTCAATCTTTAAGAATCAATTTTTCGATGTTTATGTGACAGCTGTTGTGACAGAGTTCGGGCGTCCACTGCAAGGGTCGTTTTCTAAAGATTCCCTACCATTTGAATTGTTTAGACCAACATTTTACAGTTTTATAATATGGAGAAGACGTTATGTGTTTGCTTTGGAATATTCCCTTCTGTCTGTGATAGTAATTTACCACACACCAGTAATTTTAAAAATTGTGACTTCAACAGTATGCGAACGAGACTTGGCACAAATCATTTGAGACTTGAAACTATAAACAATAAAAAATGTTTTAGAGATCGTGACCTCCTTCATAGTCAGGTACCTTAGATATCAAAAAGCCCTCTTATGTACAACTAATGTAGATAGACTGGAATTTGTTAGCGGAGACTTTGTATTGTGTGTTTAATATCATCGGGATAGGGATTCCAGAAGCTATATGGAATAGCCAACTTTCGACCTCAGTTCTTTTGAAGTTATTGATTTGTCACAACAAAAATACCCTCCGCATTTTAAGTGTAAACAAGAATATTTTATTATTATAGTTATTAATTTGGTCGTTGCTATATGTAAGTGTAAGTGAAATAGACAAATGGCTATTTGTTTTTCTTCTCATAACATTTCCGAAGAGGCATAAATTATAATAATTTATTTTCCTTCGCCGCATTCTAATAGAGAACGATAGCAAGTTACTTTTTTGCAAAGGCAAGTAGGTTTTACTTATCCATGTCTCAATTTATATCGAACGAGCGAGGAGCAAGACTCATCTAAAATTAATGAATTCGCATTTCTAAGAAGCGTACATACAACCCCGTGAAATATAAACCTTACATCCCATCCATAACACACGCATTCTATCATCCGAAATCGTATTTGTAACCTTCTGGCGCACACTCTGGTTTCTCATTCCTTTCACAATGGCACCCCACGCTGACCGACGCTTGATACATTACGACATACATCCTACTTGAAAATTACAGCGCAACACACACTTTCCCAAATAAAAGATCCTTGATGCCGAAATTAATCACGTTCCCACTTGAAATATTTTAAAGCGGCCGACGCGACTTTACATATGAACGACTGTTGTTTTCTTAAAATCAACATCGGAAAGGATTTGCTGATTTTAATATTATCAAGCAACAATGTTAAAACATGACAAACATCGAAGCCCATAGTTCTTTTCGGAACGTTGTTTAAATAAAACAGTATTATGGAATTTTTATTTATGTAAGTTCTTTCGTAGAAATAGACTTAGAAATAGACTAGTAAGCAATTTTATAAACTTGGCAATTCAATATTATTTATTGATTCAATTGAATTGTATACAATATTGAACATCAGTAAAAATTGAGCAAAAAAAAGATGATATGGTTTCATTTTCTTTTATTTAAAATGATTAGGTTTTGTTTCTTTTAATAATTTTTACTAATATAGCGTAGAAATACTTCTTTATAATTTCTTCAAATTAGTCACTGCGAAATTATTTCTAAAGATCTAAAACATTCTTGATTGTTTTATTACCATTAAAAGTAAAAATTCTTAAATGGTCTCTAACATTATTTTTTACAATAGTTATTTTATGTTTCTTAATATGTCTTTGAAGCTGCTATAACTTACAACTTTCATTTAACATAGAATTGATAAATAAAGTTCATTCAGCGAATTCTGATTAATAATGAACTAATCACATGTATGTTCACAATATGATAACCTTCCTTAAGCCGGACTCAGACGACTGGTGTACTTGGCCAATATTTGTTAATGCCGTATACTTGCCATGTCGTGTGAGTGGTTTACTTGTACAATTATTTGTCACTGGTGAGTACTGGTCAATTTACCATCGTCTGTCGGTAGAAATGGCACAAGTTAAAGGAATCACAATTATTGGTCAACTTGACAAGTTCATACTTGTGGTTGCGCTCACACGAGTTGTTAATATAATTGTGTATTGCTTTGCAACTACTATTCATTCTGTATTGATAAGCGGATAGAAAAGGTAAAGTGTTTATTAATAATTATAAAAAAATTAAATGGAGTGGTCTAATGAAGAGGTACTTGAATTTCTTGATTTTTTTTACTTTTAAATATTATCCACAAATTAGTATTAAAAAGCTGCACAAGGGACAACATTTTCAGAATGACCGCTATCCATGATGGCCAGCACTCTTCTATCTATTCCGCCAACATTGTATAAATTCGCTGGCGTATTTAAAAAAAAATTGTACACGTCGTGTGAACGCCTTTGCGTAAAATGGCCTTTGTGAGCTGGTACATTTGCCAAGTATACCAATTTTGGTATATTGGCCAAGTACACCAGTCGTCTGAGTCCGGCTTTAGATAAATTATTATGTTATGTATCAAATTCAGTTATATCACACGGTAATGGTCGTATCACATAATAAAATTTGTGTTTTATTAAGTGTTTTTAGATTTGAAATACATTTTTGTCCGTTAAAAATTTTCACAATTTTTTTGATTATAATTGATCGAACAGGTCGCAAAATCAATTCAAAATTGATTTCACAATCTGTCCGATCAATTTTAATTAAAAATTTTGCAATTTTCCGATATTAAATAATTTTTGCACGAGTAGAAGGAATAAAATGGAAAAAGAAAATAAAAATTAGCATCAGAATTAAATGCATACCTGACATTTATTTTCTTTTGCACAATATGATGTGCCTTGTTTTTAGTTTTTAATATGAACATCCCTTTAGAGGACATTAAATGCAGGAATATCTAAAATTTAAGATTGTCAAAATATTTCTTATCGATAAAGACAATTATTCACAAAAACTTGTTATTTATATTTATCCTTCTTTTGAACATATGGTATTCTAAGTCAATGTATTGAAAATATGCCTGGAGAAGTTAGTTGACAGATAATAATAACACACGAAGTGTGGACACAATTTTACACCGAATATTTGAAAACATATCAAATTCACTCCGGCATATGGTCTGTGTCATATCTTCCAGAAGCTATAAGCTGCAGTATATTCCTTTATTTATTCTGTTTATTTTATCATTAATTTTGCATTAATAACACTAAGCTTTGAATTAAGTGAACAATCTTTGCTCGAAATGTGTTAAATAAATAAACGATACATAAAAACAGAATATAATATACATATTCTGTCACGAAATATAATATTTTATATTTCTTGCATTAATTGCTAATAAATTACAAATCTAAATCTGTATTTGATATTTTTATTATCTACAGCGTTAACAGTGACTTGTGCTTTTTGTTTATTTTAGTAAATAAAAGGTCATTCCTCTACATAGAACTTCTGGTGTTCAGGTCGACATTTGATTATACGGTCTGATCACTAAATGAGGATCACCTTGATCAATTATTTTATTTTATAATTTGTTTAAAGTTTGTTTCCTTTTAATTTGAATCCCATTAATTTATTAATAGATTAACTACATTTCATCAGTTCAAAATTACTTGATTTTCATAAATATCTGTGTTTTCATGGCTAGGCAATTCTCTAGTCTTCAGGCTGACTGATAATGTTTGGGATAAACGCGTTGTATATTTATGGACGTATGAAACAAACGAATTTATCAAGTTCTACCAAGAAAAAAAATGAAAAAATTATTGAAGACTTGTAGTAAAATAAGAAATTACTACTAATATATAATTGTATTAATGGATTGCCACTAAGAATTGCTGCTGCAATTAAAACGAAGGGAGGTGTTACTGGATATTAATTAAAATACAATATCAAAATGTTATTTCGTAATTGTAATAGTAATTAAAATCGCTTAAGTGGCTATTTATTTTGAATTAATTTATAAATAAACTTGGTGGTCCTAATTCAATGGCTATGGACCATATTTTATTTTAACATAAGTTTAACATAATTATAGGATCGCACTAAAGTACGAGTGCATTAATTTCAAACCTTTTTTTTAGGAAAGCTTTCCAATAGAAAAGTCTTACCGTTTTATGCATTTGATACAAAAAACGAATTAGTTTCCCAAGTATTGAGTTGATTTTACAAGTTGTCGAAGTTTTCGAAGTTGTGGTTTTGTTTGTGAATCGATACTAAGTTAATCAAATGTCTGAAAAGTATTTCGACATTTGTATCCCTCTCGAAACATTTAGGTTAATAATTTACATAATACGATAAGAAAGTATTTGTTGTTAGTAAATACAGGATGTTCATGGTGAACAATCACAATAACTTAATACTTGAACTTTTACGAGGTAGATTACTGTAATAAGCTTCTTTTAACGTAGTTTGTGGAAAAGATAATCAGCAAAAATCGTGTGCTTCACTAGCAACTAATGTCGCTGCGAAATTTCAACTCCGTTGTTTATCGAAGGAAGTGAGCATTCGGGGCACCCATCTTGCTCTCATCTTTGATATATCTAAATGTTCATGAAGAAAATTCTTTTCTCATTAATTTTAAAATCTCAGTTATCCGAAAATCCAAATTCATAGATCTTGAAGAATTAATGTACTGCAAGGCTAGTCTTCTAAAGATTTTTAAATTGTTTAGACCAAAATTTTACATTTTTGAAAGATAGAAAAACTTCATATTGTAAACAGCAGACATTCTATCATATATGTATATTGTTTTTTGTGACCTTTGGCATTTCGTTCAACTTCAAAATTATATATGTATTTTCTTTGGAGTATTCCTTTCTTCTGTGAGAAATTTTTGTAATGCTTGATATTCGATTTTGTCCATTTACCACCAAAAATTGTAACTTCAACAGTAATAAAGTAATACGAACGAAACTTGGCATAAAATCTTTTGACACTTCAAACTATACGCAGATGATTCCTCAATTGCTGCTTCACACTCATCTATAGAAACGCTGACATCAAATCATGATGCAATTCAAGAGCTGGTGTCACACAAATAAATTAATCTTGAATATCAGTAAAACACAGTGTCGTCACTTCATAAACAATATTCCATTGCCTCTGCTGGAACTGGATCGTATTTCAAATGTAAAGTTTTTTGGACTTGTAATGGAGAGTGGCTCATCGTATGAAGATCATTTAGTCTTTATTTGCAAAAAAACTGCCGTCTTCCTATTTTGCTATTAATAAAAACATGTGTAGTGTCTGTGGACGTCCTGCTCCAGATCTACTGCTTCATGGTGTACTCCCATCTAAGCTAGAACATAGTTTTATGGGGGCAGTCAACAAGTGTTGGCAGTCGCGTGTTTGTCTATCAAAAACGCATTTTGCGCCTTATGTTCGAATTGCAACCTAGAAAATCATGTAGAAGGATATTTACTGATAAATCTGTTCTAACTTTTACCTGTATTTATATTTTCAAGACTTATCCGTACATTAAGAAATTTATTAGCAATGTTGAATGCAACTTCAATAATCATAACTATCCTACTAGAAAAGGTGACTACCTTAGAATTTCCACCATAGAACTAGTCGATATGAAAAGTCTCCCTATCGCTGGTACAATAAAATGCCAGATCACATAAAGGAACAAAATAATTATAACAAATTTAAATTAAAATTATAGCACTTCTTAATTGGCAAGTCTTATTATAATCTTGATGAAATCTAGAATCTAGATGATACTATTACTGCTAGCTTGTAGATATCTTGTCGTAGCATGTTTGTATCTTTTGGTCAATAAATATTATTATTATTATAAACAAAAAAAAAATGTTTTAGATTTCATGGTCTTCTTTAAAGTCTTAAGGCGCGTACTGACCAAAGCTCTGATCAAGTTTAGTACTGCTCGGAGTTAGCTCGACAAAAGATCTGAACTTGGTGAGGACGCTTCTCGCTTCTCGTGTTTGGCCGGTTCTGAGTTTTCAGCGAACCGAAGCCGATCCGTGAAGTAGCGGTAAGATCAAAGGGTTCGGAGTTCGGACAAATTGCAAGCCAGCTCGGAACTCATTTCCAGTGTGAACGTGTAACACCCATTCTGACAACAACTGAATAATAACGAACCTGTTTGGAATTTTCGTTCTGAAATAATTCCGACTCCAACAAATTTTGGTGTGTACAGGTCTAAAAGTTTTTAACCTGCTTTGAACTCGTTCCATACTTGGATATCAAATAGCCCTCATACCGAGGAAGGAGAAAATAATATGTATAATCCTATTACACGGTGTGACTTTTCGGGTACACTGTTATCATGACGGGAAAATACTCGGTTCCTATATAACTATATGTAGTTATTTCTAAATAAAGATATTAATAACGAAGATTGCATTAGAGTGGAGTCGGCTCGCGCGTCACGTATTCCCACAACTAGCTATTGCAGACTTTCTCTTTACCACGTGCACGTATGCTTCAGTGTGTTCCTTATTTTGTTTTGACAATTGCGCGGGCTGCTTGCTATATTACATACAGATTCGGACATTTGGATACTGGACATAGCAAGTTTACTTCGATTCGGTTGCTAACGGCCCGGCACAGCGGGGCGGGTGGTGAGCAGCATCGAACACGATTCAGCTATGAACACAAGCGGGCGTGATTAGTCAAATTTCTCTCTTATTTTTCTAGTGCGTTCCGTATTACACGCATTATAACCAGATGTCTAATTAAACATTTACCGAATCTGTATAGTTGTTTATACCTATATGGTATACAAAACTTATTAAATGTTTTCTAACTATTCATTCTTAACATAAAGAGGTTAACAGTATGTTATATATATTTTTTTAATAGAATTGTCCTATTAGAATTTGCAGCAATGTTAAGAAAGTGAAAAATATGAAGTAAAATAATTCATGTTCAAAGGGTAAAGTTAAGAAAGATTATATTGTGAGCTGTTGATTAAAATGTAATCTAAATGATGAAGGTCTACAAGAAGTTTCCAACCCAACTGTCGAAATTGACCAACATTCGTGATTGTTAAATGTTTCACAAGAATATTAAAAAACAGTTAAATCTAATATACTAATTAAAACAAAATCAATTTCTAGACAGAGTAATATATTGTGGAATCGCTTGTTATCAGAAAACCAGTCTGTTAATATACATACATAGATTAAGCATCAGTGGTAAACAATATAACGTATGATGTAAACTAGAATGACCTAAATCAAATTTTAAGTTGAATCTTGGAAGAATAAGTATTTCTTTTCGAGTTATATGTTTCTAATAATATTATAAATTTTCGAAAACACGTTCAAGTTTCTTCTTTCATGTGTACCCAATATACCGGAATGTTTATCCTAGTGATTCGCACATCTAGCGAACACGATGCGCATTAAAGCGCGAAAACAAATCGCCCATCACTTATCACTGTGCGAGTGCAGGGACGGATTTGCCTGCTACCTATTGTGCACTGCACCACCCATCAATCACATTTCGTTCGCGACGTAAGTTATGGGGACCGTTTCTTTGCGTATTAAACTGTTGTTTCGGTTTTTGTGTGAGCTTGCTCTCGCCCTGCAAAAGCGTCGGCGGCGACGGACGTCGTACGTCAAAATACATTCATTCCGTTATTTTGCCACCGAAGGATTTGCACAATGCTAGTTAGATAAAACCGTACCCGGCCCCCCAATGCGCTATTTTCTGTGCGAATTTGAATAATAGATGAGTGGTGTGGCCTAGATCTTTGGGCATTTTTGCATAATTTGTTGGTTTTCTAATTTCACTTGGCTTCGGTTAGTTCAGTTTCGTAGGCGACTTACATTTTGTGTGTGTGTGTGGGGTCCGCTTTCGAAATTTTCTTTCAAGTTTATATCAAGTTTGATTGTATATGTGAGTACCTAATATATCACTTTATTATTTAATTTAATAACACATGATATTATATCTGCAAATTTCGATGAATGATTATTGTCATGAGTATCATTTATTGGAGTAAATAACATACTTAGTTATTAATATTTCACGTAACTAGTCATCTTTGGGTATAGTTTAAGACAAGACCTATTGTAAAATATAAAGCTAGTAAAACAGGAAACAAAATTATAACAGAGTTTACAAAGTACAAGAGAAAATTTTCAAACAGTAATAAATTTCATTCAAAATAAGTGTATATATGATTCTTGATATATTATTTTTAAATCTAGCTTTAATATCTCATTGTAATATATAAACTTACTGCAATTCTTAATTTCATATCAGCTCTTGAGCGGCAGGGGAATATAATACATGTCTTAGCTAATACTTACTTGCCATCAAGTCGACATTTTCAATTTAAAAGTTATTTACCTTAATTTGTACCGAGACATCAAAAATTATTTTGATCAAAAGGCGGTCATGAAATGGAAAGCGACTGTCTTAGCTGAGATCATCTTTTTCAAATGATAACAAGCAAATGTCACCGAATGTCACCGAATGTGTTCATTATTATTTTATCTCTAGAATTAATATTGACTAATTTGAAAAGTAAAATGGAAGAATTATAACACTTTTTCAACAAGAAAAGACAAATTAAAGTAACTATTGGAACTGTCCTCTGCCTTGTTCAATGCATAAATTTACGCGCCTCCTCATGCTAGCAAAGGCATTTTGCAGCATTTCTGGTGTTATGGTAGCACATTCTACAACAATCCTTTGTTCTGGTTCTTGCAAATTCTCTACAGCAATTTTGAAAATTCTATTTTTTAAGTAAGGAAACATAAAATAGTCCATGAAGGTCATACAAGGTGATCTCGGAGGAAACTCAACTTGTGTATGCAAACTTATCAATCGGTCTTCAAGAAACTCGCGTAGAAAAGCCATAGCTTCCCGTGTCGCATGTGCTGTTGTATCGTCCTGTTGAAAATACCCACGCTGAATTTCATCGTGGTGTAATTCTTGAACAAATTCCGTTAAAATATTGTTTCTGTATCTCTCGGCATTGACAGTAAAATTGAAAAAAATGGGCCCAATTATTCTTCTGCGAGAGACTGCCATCCAGACACCAGTTTTCTGAGCATGTAGTGGAGATTCAACAAAAATATGCGGATTGTCAGTGCTCCACATTTGCGTATTTTGTGAGTTAATGTATCCAGAAAGGTGAAACCACGCCTCATCAGAAAAAAATGTTAAGTTTAACAGAACATCATTCATTAAATTATTGACAAATCAGTGGCAAATACGCTAGACGTCTGGGGTGATCTGCCGGCAAGAGGGCTTGATATGATTGCATCTTATATAGATTCCATATGAAAGTCCAATTTCTTGACAGACGTTTTATAGGTTTTCTAGGATCTTCTTCCACACGTTGACGAACGTCATTAACAACTTCTTCTGTCCGAACGCTTGGCCAGCACCTTTTTTATGAGTCACAGATCCAGTTTCTCGAAACACATTAACAAGCACACCAGTTCGGAAATAGGATTCTATCATGTAAATCTTTTGTTCTGTGGTGAAAACCATAACGCAGAAACTTAAAAACCAATAAACTCCAGAAACTATTAACAGCAAGTAAAACCAAGAAACTAAAGAAATAACTGCAAGTAAACTCTTTCAGAAATGCTTGACAAATTTTGACAATCAAAAAATGATTGATACAGTGCACGAACCTAGCTCCGACAATAATTTTAAAATCCATGACTACCCTTGACCAAAATAATTTTTGATGTCATAGTAGGTATAATTTATTGACTCAAATAAAAAGGTACTACTTAATGAAATCTTTTAAAATTAATGATATTCATTTTGTTCTCGCGTAAACTATTTATTACTTTTCATTTTTAGATTAGATTAGATTATATCAATAATCCCTGTTTGTTCTAAGCTAAGTTATTTTAACACTTTCGCCTAAGATCTAAAATTTTATGAATCGTATATCATTAAATTTATAAAATTGTAAGTTTTAACAACTTTAATATTTTCCAAGCTTAGACGCTGGGGACTCTATTCACTAGTATTTTAGTAATTCCTTCCTGTGTGATGTGTCAAATTTAGATAATAGATGTCATGTAATAATATACCTCATCGATTCCTTCTTCTTATATTTCAGTGACTTTACGTTGAACATGTTCTTGCTAAAAATCATTATTAGCCAGAAGTTATACATAACTGCTTTTTAAATTTTTCAACGAATTTCTCTAGATAAGTCCGGACAATTTATTTTAACCACTTATATTTCGGGAATCTAGAACATTTTTAAATGAGTGCGATAAATGTCGACGTTCTGTAGCTTGTTTAGGTACCCTATTAAAGGGAGATATAAAATAGGATTCTCTTTTTTCCGTTTTCTGAAAGTAATTGCTTTCATAGCTTCTTGGATATACACTATGTTGATTAGTTTTTCAGACATAGGGAAATGGCATGTAAAATTGAATATTAGCAAATATTGGCTCTCCTGTAAATTTTAGAGCAAAACGGTAAAGGAAGAAATTGTTCAGAATTCTAAAATGATAATATTGCATGCACATTTGAGAAACAAATTTATATGCAGGATGCAGTAAATTCGCGGGTAACTATTATGTTCTTCCTTATTAGGGGAAATATGAAACTGTTCAATTTGGGGCAAAATTACATAATTCAGCGTCATAGTGACTTGTGAATTCGTTGCAGCCTGTAAATCTTTGTAACAAATTAATATTTTCCACTTCGTTTATGAAGGAGGCATTTAAACTCATTTTGTTTGTAATGCATCATCTGAGTAAATGGGTTAAATAATACCGTTCCGGCGAAGTATATAGATGTGTAATTTAGTAATAATTAACTTTGCTTGCGTGGTAATTAACTCCTTAAATAATTAATATTCCACACCAGTACGCCGTAGATAAGAAATTTTAATAACTCGGCCAAGTTTCACTTTGAATATTCAACACTCTATCAAAGTAATGATCGGTTTCTAT
This sequence comes from Dorcus parallelipipedus, assembly GCA_958336345.1. Taxonomy (NCBI): domain Eukaryota; kingdom Metazoa; phylum Arthropoda; class Insecta; order Coleoptera; family Lucanidae; genus Dorcus; species Dorcus parallelipipedus. The sequence goes on along the minus strand of OY284482.1, from coordinate 7,947,706 downwards.
AAAAGTTGAAAATAGAACTTTTACACATGAAAATTCGCACTTTACTCGTTCTGGGCCTCGATTCTCCACTTCTTCCAATGACGAATAATTCGAATATCAAATTTCGAACGGAACTATCGTATTGTAGGCAATTCCAAAAATTTGTATGCAGAAGTAATTCGCCTGTTCCACGGTACATTTTCGTACGAAACAATAATTTTCGTATTCGAAATCAAGTCCAGATATCCCCCCGTTTGTGGTATAAAATTCAACTATCGCGCGACGGTAAAACTAATCGGCACGATTTTAGTTCTAAGCATTTTATTTAATTGTCCTTACGAAACTCTTCACGTTTATAACCTGCTAGAACGGAGTCGTGTGGGATGTTTAAAACGACTGTAATCATCTTTGTAAGTACTTCGTAAATTAAATCATTACATAAGTACAACCTGGTCGACTAAATGTTAATTCCGAACTGAAGTTCGGTCCGAATCCCAAAATCCCCAGTAAATTTGCGGTCAATTATCTTTTGGCCAAGTATAAATGAGTTTATGGCAGCAAAGTCGAGCAGTGACCGAAAGGCAAAATTACCGTCATATATCAGCCACGTCCTTCGATTTAAATTCGTAAGCCTTTGTCGTTGTCAAAGCCTGTAGAAGGAATCGTAAAATTTAAATATAAGGTGAACGTGTTGCATTGAACGGCCTAGTTTACCGGTCTTTTTCAATGGGGTAAATGGCGCTATAAAACCATTTATTTTTAGCTCACAGGCGAGGCAGGGTTACGTCTGTTGTTGTTTGGTGGGCAAAGGCTGAGAATTTGCGTACCGTAAATAGATTTTAGACAAAATAAACAATTGTTTCAGAAGATCCTTGAGTTTTATGCGATTCTCTTGTCTTGTTTGTTGATAGCAGGTGAAGTACGATTACAGAAAGTTTTTCAATGCAAGTAAACTTTAAGTTCTCTAATGGTTTCGAGCCAGTATGATATAGTATCCTACACTTCTAAGGCGGGAGCATAAGTACACGTATCAAAATATTTAAAAACGGGTTAGTTTTATTAAATTAAAATTGTGTTATACAGCGCAAAAGGAAATTGTTAAACTGAAAGGTGAATCTGTCAGTGCAAATTTATATCAGGATTTTCTAGTAAGGCAAAACTCATTTGTTTCTTAAACACTTATTTTCTAAGTTCAGAATTTGAAAAACATTTAGAAACCTTAGATTCTTCAAAATCAAGATAATGAAGCGTTACTTTTATTATTTAATAGAAATAACAAAATTCTTCTTCTAACAGTTGTTTTTATTATTGCATGCTTTTCGAATATTCAATTTCTGAAGACAAATAGATTTTATTGAGAGTAAATTTTGGATGGTATATGTGGTTTGACACATTTATAGACCTCGTTATAAACAATTTAGTTTCCTGTTAGTATTCTTCAATTTTTAATAAGCTAATATCAGTGTTATATAATTTTCCAGATTTTAATTAGTAACTCAATAAGGAAACACATTTATACACTGAACAGTGTGAAAAAAGTAAGGAACAAATTCGATAAAAAATTAAACTATTGAGTTTTGACAAATATCAATAAACAGGTCAACTTTTGTTTTAAATTATACGCTTTTTGATATTGAATTTAAATATACAGAGCGATGCATGTAAATATTATGATGTTATCGACATATTTTTCTAAGTAGAACCACATATTTTTTGTTATTATTTTAGTATGTCACGTATCTGTAAAAATTGCTGTGTAAAAATTCTTACCTCTTAAATAAGAAAATTTGTATTGAAATCCAAAAAATTAACTTTTAATTTTTAACAGAAATCTTGAATGATATCGGTTAAATGTAGAAAAACATGTAATATCTAATTCAAATTATATAGCTAAATCAAAATTATAATAACTGCTCAAAATGCAAAAAATAAAATAATAAATGCTCAAAAAAAAATTTTTTATTTCAATATAGGTACATTTTCTCAAAAATTTTCTTATGCAAGAGGTTAAAATTTTTACATAGCAATTTTTACAGATACGTGGCCTACTAAAATAACAACAAAAAAATACGTACTTCTCATTTTAAGAAAATGTAAAATCGTAACTTTTACATGCATCGCCCTGTATAATTAAGTTTAATTTTAAAAAGTGTATAATTTAATACAAAATTTGACCTGTTTTTGAATTTTTCTTAAAGCTCAATAGTTCATGTTTTATCAAATTAGTTCCTTACATTTTTTCCACACTGTATATTAATGTTCTGTATTTCGGACTGCTATACAATCTCTAAAGTATCTGTAATTTTATAGAATAACTTTATCCTCTATTAAAAATAGAACATTACAAATCATTTACAATAGAGCAAATCTTTTTCTGTTTTCAATCAATCAAATTTAAAAAGAGTTGAATTATACTAAGTAAAAAGCTAAAAAAAAAAACTGCACAAAATAACGTCGTTAATGTAAATTCAAAGAACACGGGAAAAATATGAAGATTAAATATAAATAAGCGGAAATACAACACAACAAAAATAATTTAGCACGGAAGCAATTCAAAATGACCGCGTTTTAGAAAATCTTGCTTCAAATAATTTTATTTCACATACTATATATATGGAGGCAGTAAAGCGAAATAATAATAACCTGTGAGCAAATAAAAATCAGATTAGGGTAGGCGGTGCAAAGAAAATGTATGTCTGTGCTTAAATAAAACGTCAATAAATTTGACAGCCCATGAATGTACTACATTATTTAATTCAGTTAATCACAGACATACATTTTCTTTGCACCGCCTACCCTAATCTGATTTTTATTTGCTCACTTTTTACATATTAAAAAGATCAATTTCAATAATTTAATATTTAATTAACATAACATTAAAACATTATTTTTGAAATAAATAAAGCTTAATGCAGTTTTAAATAAAGTCTCTATTTCATATGTAAACTATGTTATAGGACAGACTGTACAGTGATCGGTAAAAAGTCGGCATCAAATGGGAAAAATTTAAATTTTTGATTGCTTCTTAGGAGTAATATTTTGATAATTATTATTTATTTAAATAGCTTCTAATCTACTTTTGTTAATGAATTATTTCAAAAAATCCTGTAAAAGTTCTTTTACAATAAAATTGTCTAAATGAGGAGATTTTTCATATTCTGTCCATTTAATTAACTTAAACATGAAAACTAAACAAAGAAAAATCTCATTTGGGCCGCTCTAAAAGAACTTTTACGGATTTTTGTGAAAGGAGTTCGTTAACAAAGGCAGTTTAGAGTTCTTGGAGTCTTTAGAAAATATTGCTCTTGAAAAGTACCTTGTGTCTAAAACTAAAAATTATGCAAAAATATTATTAAATAATAAAATTTCTATAGGAATAATTAACCTTTTCTATTATTTTTACAATTGTGAATCTTTGAAGTTTCCACCCAAAAAAAATTTGAAATTAAGCTTTGATGTACATGAAATTTCAAAATTGAAAAATTCAATTTTAACATAATATCCAGTTAAAGCGGAAATAGTCTCAATGTTAGAAATTTAAATGGAACGCCCTGTATATGTTTAAATTTTTGGATTCTAGAGTCGATTCCAGTTCGAAAATATGATATACCAAACAGATAAAAATGCGGAGTTAGATTTAACACCGTTTTTACTCTTTTGGGTTATTCGCTCAGGTCCATTTACACAAGTAGTTAAACACGATGATGTTAACATTTTAAGGAATAAAAGTAACTCTAAGATGGAAACAAATTTCTTTTGCAAGATATATAAAAGCATGTTAATTGTAATTCATGTGTTTGTTACAATCACTTTTTTGCAGAGTTGAATTAACATTAAAACTGTGTTGACCCTAACTTTTTAAAACAGTGATGTTGTTGAAATAATATTTACCTCCTCAAATCGGTTCGGAAACATTTAAACACACAGATATGTTAAATTCAATTTTAACAACGTGAAATTGTAATATTTCTCCGTTTCGTATATTTAAAATTTTTAACTATTGTACAGATTGTTAAATATATGTTCATCGAAAAGAGTTACTTTGAGGAAATAAAGGAATAGTTTTTATTACATTAGGTGAAAATTTAACTTTTCTGTAGAAACAATTAACTACTTACTCCTTAAACTCCGCACAATTTTTATCTGTGTAAGTTCAATTGTCTTTAAGTAATGGTGTAGTGTTTAAACAAATCTTTAATGTTACTAGCCGGCAACGTATTTTCTAACATTTATTATTTATTTAAATACTCAAAATTACTTACCCCAGCTTCAAGGCACATTCTGCCCGATGTATCACTTTTTGAATGAGCATTCTTGTTAAAATTACTTGATTGATTCTTCCAATTTCTGTTATTATTCATCTTTATAATTCTTCCAAAATTGTTGTATGCTCGTGCATACAATTTTCTTTTAAATATTGTTATAAAAATTATTTAATGGTGTGGCAGAAAAATAATTCCGTTGGTATCTGTCTACCGATTAGGATAAATTAAATTCGATCTAAAAATTAATAACAATATTGCAGCGGCAAATATTCCCTAGTTGAATGGACTGTCTCAATTTGATGGAATGGAATTTTATTTATTATTTAAGTGCTTGGACATAATAGCACATACATATACCTAGACCTGGGTGGTCCACAAGTTTGCCAATTTGCTTTCGGACCCGAATGACGTGCGGCGGTCGATTTTGCAATTGTAGATAAAAAACCAAAAACATACTTTCTTCGCGGATAGGAAGTAAGACCGTAGGCCTCGTGTCAATATGATGTTTGGGACGCCAAAAATCCCTCTTCCGAATTTGACTAAATTTTAGTAGGGCCTGGCAATATGACCATAGAAGTAAGAAAAAAACAAAACCCGGTATCTCGCCCATTAAATGAGAAATAAGAAGAAAGGCAGAAACGTGATTGATTCTAAAATAGTTCTACAAAAATAATCACAATTAAAATGGAAGCAATTATGAAATGATCCACCTTGCTGTATTTCTGAAGGAATGCTCTCTAATCTGGCAAAATGCAAAAAAATGTTTATATTTCTTTCATATTACAAGTACCTATGACCGCCAATATAACGGCTGATTATTCCACACATACATTTATACTCCAAGCGTTTTGGAAATAGTCCTCATTATCCACTAAGGAATCTTTGATGCTTAATAATGATACTTAAAATATTACTAGAAAAGCGGCTTTCATCTGGCCATATATTTTAGTTAATAAACCGTCTTCCTGGCCAATGTTTAGCTAACTAATAAAATCGGTCCTCCAGGCAGTATTAGTTAATTGCTCCAAAAGGATTGAACTTAGGTACGAAATATATTACATAATTTTGATTCAAAATTAATTCTAGAATTCAAATATACAAAAATGTGCAGGACGTTCCATTTAAAATTTTCACTTGAGATCACTTTCGTTCAAACCGGAAAAGACATAAATTGTTTAATAATGTAAAATAAACTACTGATAAGTCTATATTACTCATACCAAATGCCATTTTCATCCGGTATCACTCATCACCAGTTAAACTTTGAAATACAAGAGAATATGAAAATAAAAGAATTGGAGAGTAAAAGAATAAGATGTATTGGGAAGAGTAAGAATATTTGGATTTATTTTGAATATTGGGATTTATCTTATGTATAATTTGATAAATAAAGCCCCCTATTATTATTGTTATTATTATTATTATTTCTATCATCATAAATTAATTTTTAAATTATTTTATACTCATTTAGTCTCTACATAAAACCACAACAATTTTACTTAATTTTCTTCTTCCAGATTGAAAATTTTCATTAATTTTTTCAGGATTGTATACAAATTTTGGAATTAAACCCAAAATAAAATATTTCCAATTAGCAGCAAAAGAAAAAACTTCTGGGAAATTTATATGCACCAATTTGCAGGTACAGATGCTTTAACCTGACATTATATTTAAATATAAAGAGACAAAACGAAACCCAGCAAAGTATAAGTTTAGTAAGAACCGTTTTTTTATTACGGTAATGTAAGGATGTATTTTTGGTGGGAGCTATATAATAACGTAATAGCATGATGTGTTGAATGTTCTCCCATAATAGATGGTGTTACCAAAGTAATAAAAGCACTTGCCTTGCCTGGTAAGAGATCGCCGATATTGTAAAACTGTTCAACAAATAACACCGTAGAGTGATGAAAATGATAAACTCAATTACGTAGCTCGGCATTGAAGAAGAAATTATAGCTCGTATCCTTCTTCTTTGTTCTTGTAAAATGGCAGCTCTTGATGGCTTCATAAAAATTATAAATATATAATGACTGCCGTGTAAGATTGTAGGGAGCGGTTTTACTTTTAATAAAACGCACTTGGAAAGTTGTTGATGCGGATAAAAATGTAACGCAGCGTACAAAAAAAATGCCTTCATACAAGTTTAGTCAGTAAGCGGTACGGCAACACGTACACATAGGTACTCTGTCGACTCTGCAATTTAATAAAGTTAATAAAGTAATTTTCTTACCGCTTTCAAACCGGTATCCCGTAACTTGTTTTAACCATGATCGAAGTAAACGCATGGTGTATACATCGTAAATTATGCGTGTTTTCGATTCCAGTCTCGTGTGACCCAAACGCTGATTATAGAGTAATCTAACCCTCGCCATCTTAGAGTAGGAATTAATGTGAAATGGCGGCGATATACTTTCCTACAAATTGAGCACACATTACACACTCTAAACTATAATTTATTTTAAAACGAAATTCCTAGTTTACATTGTTCTCTGGCACGAAAGGTTAAATGTTTCCGTTTTTACACGTTCAGATCACATCTACTACGTAGACCTCTGTTAGAAATATGGCTAATTTTACCTTTTAAAATTAATCCTCTTCTCTTAATCCATACTGTTTTTATAAATAAAATTTGATTGTACTATTCTTTGAACATCTTAACTTACAAGGAAACGTTTTCAACCCAGATTCGTTGATTAGAATGAAATTTGTTAGGTATAGTACTATGTGTTTTTTTAAAAATGCCATAAGGAGTGGCTGTGGAAAAGAAAATTCATGTCTTAGCTCCATTCATGTACTTTAAATTGTCAGTTTTGGCATGTGTTAGATGCCAAGCTACGACATGAGTTTTAATTTTCATGGCCAACATGTATGGCATTTTAAAAAAAATACACCGTATAAGATCTCATGGGGATACATAAAAAGTGTTTCCAAGAAACGCGTTTAAAAGGATGAAACATACCGTAAAAACCGCAGTAAAAAAAGTGTTGGAAGAAGTGATGGAATATTCACGCTATAAAAATATTGCTTGTTTGTATACAATGGATTGCACTTGGTCAAATCAAGATGACTTATTACTAGCAGGGAACCGATGACCTTAGTCTTAACCCTGCCCTTCGCCTTCAAATAATAACCGGTGCATGGTGTGTAAGTAAATGCTGATGATTCTACGGAATCGCAAATGTGTTATTATACATTCCACATTCCACCTACCTAATTTCAGTTGGAGTCTATGAGAGGTTTTACAAACGATGTTTTGCTATAAGAAGCTTCGATAAACAGCAATCAAAGTAGTGATCAAGTGAACGCTTGTATAAATTACGTCGCTTACTTTTATCGTATTGGTTGGCACCGTGTATAACATTTTAGCAGTTTGCTTGCTATAAGACAGAATAAATTCATTTAATTATTTTGCTGCATTTGTAAGCACATTGCATATATTCTAGTTTTGTCTCTGGATCCCAAAAATGTACCTACTTTTCATCGTCAGTGATAATTTGTAGGGATAGGTTTGGATTCGCCTCTAAAGTGGTTAAATTTTGAGCTGAAACTTTATTGCGACACAATTTTTGTTCTGGCGTCATCACCCTAGGAAACGAGCGTGCAGACACTTTGCTAAGGCCCTAAATCTACGTGAAATTTTCTCAAAACTGAAGCTTCAGATATTCCAACTTCTCTAGCGATTGATGACACTTTCAGACGCCGCCGATTCCTTCATCACGAAATTCTCAACCATTTTACCATTTCTGTATTTCGATCTTCTAAGGGCCTTCCACCTCACGGTTCGTCCTCAATGGATTCTCTACCCTAACGAAACTGCTTTGAACAAAATTTGACTTTGAAAAATGATGTACAATCATTGTTATACAACGTGTCCCGAAAATAAGTGCTCAGACGAAAATGATAGAAAGTAGACGAGATTTCGTCGATAAAAAACCTATATTAGTTTTTTTTGTGGGTATTTGAATTTTATTCCCAAAAAAAAATATTTTTCATTCAAAATTGGCACATAGTTCATAAACTATTCGATCAATTTCAGTCAGCAGAATAGTTTTGGAAAGCTAATTAATACCTTTTTGATTTCAGGAACAAATTATTTTGACTAAAAAAAAGTTTGTCAAAGAATTATCCCTGAAGTATCCCTGTTACTTTATGAACAGCGACGCACGAAAAGTATAGGCCAATTTCACACACATCAGTTTCGTTCGTACGGAAAGTAATCATACGGATGTGTATTTCACACTCCTTTCCAAAGCACGTTCTTTTGAATGATTTTATCAATTAAGTAATTGATCGTGAACGAATTATTACTTTGTGGCTTTTGTGCCATGGTTAAACGGGAAAAACAAAATCGCTGATATTCACCCATTTAATCAGATAAAGGAACACAGATGTCTTCCACGCATTATTCGGAGAACTTCGTGTAGATGAAAATAAATTTCAAAAGTATTTTCTTATGACTACAAACAGTTTTGATTAACTGAGTGCTCGATTGAAAGCATTAAACGGCAAAATACTAAAATCTATCTACCTGTATGAATTACTGCCGTAAGCCGTACGGACAAAGTCACTGTGTGTGAATCACAGCATTACATTGTACCGAGTGACTTTTAATGATTGAAAATTATTTTATTAGATTGGCAACACTTTTCAATGTTCATGTTGGTGTGCTGGATTTTCGAATTCAAAATTTAGGTTAGTGCACTAGATTGCCAAACTCAAATAAATTCGCTTATTGTCGAATCAAGAAAACCAAATAAATCAGATATTTAATTATCTCAATTTATTACCAAAATGGTTTTGAGCGCAGAATAAAATACATTTTTAGTAATGGCTTATTTTCGAAGCGGAGTACAAAATGAAAATGGGCATATTCAGCAGACCCGAAAGTTGTGCAACTGTTGACCAAATTTCTGCTGAATGCGACCTCTCATAAGTTGATGAGTTGGAGGGGTCGCCATTTTTTGTAGCGTAACTTCTCCGCTACCTGACTGGAACATGTTATGATGAGCGAACTTCATTCAGCAGAAACGAGTGCTCAGTCTCAACTGTTGGAGCAGGAACTGTTACTGATATGTTCTTCTGAATCAGCCCAATAGCAATTGAATTTATTCACAGCAGCATGCCTATGACGATTTCATTGAAATATACCCTGAACAACAAATTGAGTTTTGCCTTTTTTCACAACACTGTTTTAGAATAGGTGTCCTTCATTTATAACGAACACGAATCGATTCAAATTCACTTAAAAATCGTTGATTGCATTCCATTTACAGTTATTCAGTTGGTGACCAGTAATGAGGAAGTGATTGAATTTCTCCTCCCGCACACCGTACTGATCAAGCTGGTTTTCTAAATCATTTATCAGTTTCATCTGATTTCATACGTATTTTGAGGTTATGTTAATTTTAGTTCCAAAACATCATTCCTTTTATGAGTCTCTCTATTCACTTTAAAGTCAGTTCAGTTCAAAATCAGTTAATAAATGAACGTTTCTTGCAAACCGGTAATGTAGAAAAAGGAAAATTCACTGGTCGTCCTACTATTGCTGGGTTCGGTAATTCCTCCGTGCTTACTCTATTCACTCCTCGAGCACTTTTGTCTCACTTTAACGTATATCAAAACAGCTGTATTCTCACTCTACTTTTCACTCCGAGCTTGCACCGCGTGAATTTCCGAACTCAACATATAATAACACTCGATATTGTAGAAAATGTTAATGATACTGTACAACAGAATCTTCATGTTTCCTATACGAATCCACTCGGAAGATCTTGAAAAAACACTTTCATTTCCGATCATACAAATTTTCAATGGTTCGACAACTTCACCCACTCGATTTTCTTCAACAAATTCAGTTTTGTCAGTGGTATAACAATAATCTGCTAAATAATAGTGACCAACAAGATACATCTTTCTTTTCTGATAAAGCCTGGTTTCATCTCTCTGGGTTTATCAATTCACAAAATTTCAGGACTTGGTCAGAACATAATCCCTTTAATGTGATTGACGTAAAGGCACTACATCCACTTAAAATTGATGTTTGGTTGGCAATGTCTTGGAGAAGAATTATTGGACCAATATTCTTCCGGGAAACAATTAACGCCTATGGATATCAGAGACTTATATTGAATCCATTTATAAACCAGTTAGACGACACTGAATTAGCAAATGGCTACTTTCACAGCACACAATAAAGAACCACAATAAATTATTTAGAGGAGTTTTTCCCAGGATGTTAAATCAGTGCTGGTTGGTGGCCTAGTTGCTCTAATATTCAATTAAATCCGGACTTCTTACTTCCTTATTTCAATAACTTGATGTTCAGAATACGTATTAAACAATTTGGAAGAATTGCAACAGGAAATTGCAAATATCGGACAACCTAAAACGTTAATAATGTCTTCAATAACATATTTCAAAGGATTCGGTACTGCTTACGCAAAGGGTGCTTGAAGATGTGCTCTAATATTCAATTAAATTTGGACTTCTTATTTCCTCCTTTCAATAATGTGTGTTCAGAATACAATTGGATGAACAATTTGGATGAATTGTGCAGCAGGCAATTGAAGAGGCAATTGCGTATATCGGACAACCTAAAACGTTAATAATGTCTTCAATAACTTATCTCAAAGAATTCGGTGCTGCTTACGCAAAGGGGGTTAACATTTCCAGGTCTTGAATAATAATAATAATCTGTTAAACAGTTTTCATCATCAATGTAAACATCAACTCTAACCTATAGCTACACATTCCCGCAAAATTAACGAACTTTCAAGTAATGCCAATTCCTCAGTGTTCCCAACATACTAAATTTGCTTCAATCATTAAAAGTCACTCGGTACTTACAATCAACGCAACAACGCATTCCGTACGGAGACCGCAACTTCGTAGACATGTCCGACTGTTATACGAATGTCGTCGTGTGTGAAAGCTCCCATAACACTTTAAGTACTTCTGTCTTATCCGGCAGGAACCGTACGAGTTCCGTACGGACGAATCCGTTGTGTGTGAAATTAGCCATACGGTGCAAGTGACTTGGCGTAAAGTGCGAGGTAAAAATCTTTTATTTCATGAGAGAATTGTAAACTTTACTACTTACAGAAAATGCAACGAAAGTTACTAAGGATTTATTTAAAAAATATTTTCAATTAATTAAGAGTTCAAAATGTTGGGCAGTGTACTTTCTGCACCATCACTGCTCATAAAGTAACAAGAATAGAACATTTTTTTATTCGATAGGTTTTCGATGTAGCTTTATAGTAGAACTAAAAAAGTGGTACCCTTATGAGTTTCTCCATTGTTGACACCTTGACCCTACTCTTAAGGTTTGTTCCAACATCACGTTCAACGTCAAAATCGATCATTATTTCGGTGGGTAACTGATTATGACGGTTTCGAAACGGTCAGAAAGTGATGCTTTGAGTGAGCTTTAATGTACTTGAAAATGCTAGATTCAGAAACTGCTTTAAAATAGAATCAGCATATCGAAAAAAAGACGATAATCCAAAATTTGAAAATCATAGAAAATTGACGAATTGTTACACACTAAAATGAAAGTCAAAGACAAAGAATAACCCATTTCAAACAAAACATGAGCTTCAGAAATAAAAAAGATGATGTGAATTTGTTTTGTGAACGCTCGCTAAGATCAGTATTGATGTATAATACCCCTTATAAGATGGATATTATATTTGGATACATAGTTCAACTTTACTTTGGAATTAATTGACAAACAAGTCTTGTTCCAATAGGACTTCAACCACATATTAAAAAGAGATATATCATCCATTCACTCGGTTTTCACGTCAGAGCAGGCCGAAGCGATCATTTCCTACTGGAAATGAAGTTTAAATATATAAAATTCAATAAAATGGAGGTTGAAAGGAATGTTATAGACACAAAAATTAAATGCTTATAATATCAGAAGAAAAGAAGTACAAGAAAAATTTCAAAGAAAATGTGAGTATAATTTGAATGTTCTCGCCACTATATTACATATGTGCTCCGCTCCATCTACTGTACCAACACCCCCACGAAGAATAAAGAAACAAAGAAGACACCTTAAACGGATAATAAAAGAGAAGAAAGAAATATCACGGAAAGAATTTGGTGGAAAGATAAAAACGCTTACAACTAGAACTATTCTTTGGAACATTCAGAAATATGAAAGAAAAAAAATTAATGCCTTAAGAAACTTTATAAGTAAAGAAGGAAGAAAAATCATGAAAAGATGGAGAGAAAACTTTAAAGAATTACTAGAAGGAAGAATCGTAAGTGATAATGTATAGAAAATGAATATAAATGACGAGGAATATAAGGAATAAAAATGTCATAAGAGGAAGAAATAAATTAAAGGAAATGAAGGAAGCAATAGGCAAAATTAGGGAAGATTTGAAAAATTTTGAATATTTGAAACAACACGATGAGTTAAGGCGGGCGGCCACTGAACGCGAAACTAAACTAAGCTGAGCGAAACTAAGTTTTTTGAAAATTAGCTCCAACGTAATCTTACGCGGACGAGGCAACCGAGCGAAGGTAAACATTGTTTTATATCTTTGCTATCCTAACTTCGCTTCGTTTAACTTTAGTTGCCACGTCCGCGTAAGATTACGCTGGAGCTAATTTTCAAAAAACTTTTGCTCAGCTTAGCTTAGTTTCGCGTTCAGTAGCCGCCCGCCTTCAGGCAGGTTAAATACTGTTTCCATTGGTGCTCGATGAAGCCATAAAGGTAGCGAAAAGGAGATGAAGTCATAAGAAGTGGGGTGTTGGATGATTAAGAAAGTTGAGACAGCAGGATTATGTAATGCCGGTTATAATAGGCTAATAGCCAGGATGAATGGAAAGTTACAGGACAGTTTTAAAAAGCACAAACATGGAAATTAGCACCGAAATGACAAGGAACGTGGCATAGGGAAAGAAATACACATAATGCAAATAAGGGAAGAAAATATGTCAGAAATTCAAATATCTTGGGACAATAAAATATTTGAAGAGGGTAGGGTGGAGAAAAAAATTAGAGATAGAATAACAGCTGAAGGTGAACTATTCTATAGCATTAAAAATATTTTCCTGGGAAAGTAATCCCTAAGGAAGCAAGCATTTAAGAAAATATTAATACTAATACTTACATAAGAAGTAAAAACATGGACATTGGTGGAAAGGCAAAGAAGATTTAGAAAGTAAAACGAAAATGGATACAATTATAAATATGATATAAATGAAATAAAATTTAGAAGTAAAACCCACAGAGGAAAAAGCAGAAGAATAAATAAGATGGTACGGATATGTGAAAAAATGAGAAAAATAGAATGGTTACACAGGTAATTGAGCGCAAAACCAAAAAAAGAAAGCAACAGAGATACCGAGAAGATTCTCACTGGAAGAAGTGAGAAATGCAGTAGTGACGAGAAGAGCGAAATGGAAAGAAAGTGGAAATGGAAAGTACGCCTGCATACTTATCATGTATATTAAACAAATACACCGGGCTTATTTACTTAATATATTTGACTAGTAAACTTACCTCTAGTTAACCTGAAAAGTTACAAGAGATCGTTTTTATTGTATTTCCAAACGTTGTTTTAATTCATAATCATGACTGAGATATGTAGCAAAAACCATGCTTCCTAATATTGATTATTTTTCTAAAGGCGCATTTAGACCTAGCGACCGACTGCTCATTCTATCCCTTCTTTGTCAAATTTTATACGTAAAATTTATACATAAAATTTGACTAACATTAAGATGGAGTAGAATGAGCTTTCGCTCGTTTGGTCTAAATGCGCCCTAAAAAGATAGCTATAATAAAACATCGCAAGGGTACAAATTTCCCGGGATTCCCGGGATCATGGTTTTTACATGGTTTTTTACGAATTCAGTATTTGAACAAGCGATTAATAACAATGGTTATAACCAGCTGTAGATACCAACAAATTTTTGCGGCAACGATGTGGTAACTACTTCTGCCAATGCCATTTGTTACCGTTACCGGTGCGGTAATAACCGGTAACTCGCAAAAAATCTTTTATACTTCATTGTGATAGCAACAAAAATGTCACCCTAGTTCGCCTACTCTGACGAAGAAACGGAGTGAACGGATAATACACATTCATTTGAAAGACAAAGTAGACTATAGTTTGACGTAACCATTGTCACTAAAGCAAAGTTAAATTTGTATTAATTTGAAGTATTTATGAGCCATTTTATATGTTTTTAGCATATCCAAATCGGACTACAAATAACAGAGTTTAAGATGAAAATGTTGTACATAATTTTAATATACGTAAGAACAAAACGTATCATAGTCATATTAAAATATAAATAATTTTTTTATATGCACTTAAAATATTGAGATCATCTTAAGATGATACGAAATTTGTATTCAAATTACGCATTTATACGCGATTAATTATAGCAAAATTTGCGGCATAACTAGAAAAGGTGAAGAGCAAGCGGTTTCCATGCAATGGCATGTAATTTTTCAACTGCGATCTACATTAAGTAGATGTTTATGTATATACGGAATTAGCATAATCTGGCCGCATTAATATGGAGAGAGTCGCGCGAGGCACGCAGACTAAACGAGACTTTAACAACCACCCTGCAGTGCCGGACATGCAATATTTAAACGTAATCAGAAAATGGGCGTTTTTTTTTCTGTGGCGGCAGGAAGATGCACCCGCCAGATTCATCAAAAAATATAAGTGACCGCCAGATTTAAGACAGAGGCGTTTGCAATGTAATTATTTAGAGCGTATTAGTAAATGAAGCCGTGCTCATATTTTTTAACTGCCTATCGCCATTAAGTCTTGTTTTTATTTTGCACGAGACCAAGATTTGGATCGTTTATAAGACACTTACGCCACCATTTTCTTCGGAAACCTGTAATATAAGAACGCGCTCAATAAATGCAGAAAATTACGTACGTTTGGTTCTGAATTTCTTGTAACAAAATTACTTTTTATATATTCAGTTGATCATTACACAGATGCTCTCATGCCGATTAATAAATAATCTTTCAGAAAATTACAACTTTAGGACTATAATTTGACAGTTTATTTTTAGTATATGGTTTGGGATAAAAGTTACTTGAAATCTATAGAGACACAACTAATACAAACAAATTAATGCTTAAGCCTAGTCCACAATTGCCCGGGAACGAGAACGGGAACCGGAACGGGAACGTTAAAAAAGTTAAATCATTTCATAATCGTACAAGTGTCCACAATGCATCGGTAAATACGGTAACGCTAATAAAGCTCCGCATTGGGAACGTATCAACTTTTACGTTTTACCTTTTGTACGATTATGAAATGATTTAACTTTTTTAACGTTCCCGTTCCCGTTCTCGTTTTCGTTCCCGGGCAATTGTGGATTAGGCTTTAATATGGCCTGAATGCAAGATTGTTAATGGTAGGTCGCGTCATGCAGCAAGGCTAAACCAATGTCAAACGAAAATATGCCAGGAGTCTGGATATACAGGGTTAGTTAAAAGTATGGAAACGGCCATTTATTGCCGTTAATATTCATTTTAAGAAATATGTACTTTATGAAAGTTTTTTAGGAAATTTTTATCTACAATTGAGAATACTTGAATTTTTTTCTTCTTCAATTGTTTTTGAGTTACGCCTATCTGCGTAATTTTTTTAAATGGAAACATTCTAATTTTAATCTACCGTTCGGTAGAGTATTTTTTTCTCTTTACAATAGTATTCTTATTTTTTTTTAGAATTGAGTGGTTTCTGTAAAAAAAAACAATATTTCAAGTATTCATTTCCCGTCGTGCGGGCTTATTAGCGCCAGGTCAGGTACATCTAAGTAAGCGATAAACAAACTCGAGCGAGTAACTTTATCAGTGGTTATTGTTTACGTCGAATTCAATTGCGTGTAATTTACTGCTGTTAATATTAGCAATGGCGAATTTAAATGAACATGAAAGAATTGAAATACTTATGATGCTGGGTTATGGAGATAGACGTAGAAGTTTACAAGACGTTTGTTATTTATTTAATGATGCGCATCCTGATAGAAATCCAATTTCTAAATCCGTTGTTAGTAAAACTTTGAAACGTTTCGAACAAACCGGCAACGTTAAAAATTTGCCAAAGAGTGGTAGACCGAGAACATCGACCAGTGATGATAAAAAGCTGGATATTTTATTGGCTGTATCTGAAGATCCCCATTTATCAATCAACCAATTAGCGGTAAATCTCAATATTTCACAGTCATCAGTCGTTAAAATGTTAAAAAGTGAAAAGTATAAACCTTATAAGGTACAACTTGTACAGGAATTGACGGAAGATGATTTTGATAGGAGACTTCAATTTTGTGAAGAAATGTTAAATATTTGCAATAATAACGAAAATTTTGTTAATAACATTCTTTTCTCTGACGAAGCTACTTTTTGCCTTACCGGTGAAGTAAACAGACATAACTGCAGATATTGGTCACCTGTCAATCCATTTTGGTTTTTGGAGCACCATAGGCAGTATCCCCAAAAAGTTAATGTTTGGGTTGGCATTCTAGGTGGTCATATTATAGGTCCCTTTTTCATCGATGGCAATTTAAATTCGGCTCTGTATTTGCAGTTATTGCAAAATCAAATTATACCTGCTTGTGCTACGCTCTATCCTCATGAAAACAACGAAAACCTTCCCAATAACAATATCTGGTTTCAGCAAGATGGCGCCCCACCACATTATGGTTTAAATATTCGTCAGTACCTTGATAACGTTTTTCCAAATAGATGGATTGGGAGACGAGGTGAAATTGAGTGGCCAGCCCGTTCCCCTGATTTAAGCCCTTTAGATTTTTTCCTCTGGGGATATGTAAATAACAAAGTTTATAAAGATAAGCCCGATGACATCGAAGATTTAAAAATTCGAATTACCAGGACGATACAAAAAATTCCCCGTGAATTTTTAGAGAATTCTCTTCGGGGTTTTGTAAATCGATTGAGTCATTGTCAAATTACAAATGGAGGACAATTTGAACACTTAATTTAATTTACTTAGTTATTAGTTTTTTTTTTGTTTTTTGTTTGTTTTTTTTTTGTTTTTGTTGTTGTTTTGTTTGTGACCCATAACTTCACTTTTGTCTTAGATCTACCTAACTAAGGGTCAGTTTCATAATAGAATTTAAAGGAACCTTTAAAATAAAGTCACAATCTGATGTGTAAACAAATGTGTTTTCATATTTGTTTTGACATCTAAAAGTGACCTTAGTTTATAGCCTCCTTTAAATTCCATTATGAAATTGGCCCTAAAATAAATATTTGAACCAGTGTTTTCAATTTCACAAAAAAGTGAAAAATGTTTTTTTTTCAGAAATCCCTCAATTCTAAAAAAAAAATAAGAATACTATTGTAAAGAGAAAAAAATACTCTACCGAACGGTATATTAAAATTAGAATGTTTCCATTTAAAAAAATTACGCAGATAGGGCTAACTCAAAAACAATTGAAGAAGAAAAAAATTCAAGTATTCTCAATTGTAGATAAAAATTTCCTAAAAAACTTTCATAAAGCACATATTTCTTAAAATGGATATTAACGGCAATAAATGGCCGTTTCCATACTTTTAACTAACCCTGTATAATGAAAATTAACAAAACTGGTCAACAACTGTTGTCAACATCGTCTTTTTTTGAGTTTCTTGTTATTGCAAAATTGTCGATCTTCTACGTTTGTATTACCAAGATAAGGTGCAAGTTTCGTTATCTGCCGCTGTTATCTTTCTCGCTGTATGTAAGCTGTAGGTTTGTCTAACAAAATCCAGCATTTAAAGTGGCTGCATTGGTCTTAGACGACAGCGCTGCATACAGCGACTGCACAAAGCGGCTGGAGAAAATTTCAGTCAAAAAGTTTTCGCTGACTGCTTTTGAGGAACAAATTTGTAGGTTATAGGTTATACTTTTAAATATGTTTTGTACTAGAATGTTATTTAATATCACAGGTCTTTTATATGTGTAGGTACTGAAAATTCAGTTAGAGTTGATCACTTTATTTCTTTGTAATGAACATTTATTTAAACTTCGGATTAATCTAATAAGGTTAGAGTGTTATCAGCGTTCACTTACACCGTCTAATATGTTCGTAGCAGGTCAATTGGCGCTTGAAGTCACATTGCTGAAACGCTGAATCCTGTTAGACATAATCTAAGAAGTTTGACTTCGGAGGTGCCTTCAAGAATTGCAAATGCTCTACGATGGTGTACATCCATCGGAATTGCTTTTAGACTGGTGTGTGTGTCAGTCTGGTGATGTTGATAGCATCTTTTAATCGTTCCGTTTTAATCGTTTGTTTTTCTTAACAAAAATTTGCGGTTCAGTAGTAGCAATATTTTTGTTGAAATACCTTGGGATCATCATAATTTCTTTTAATATGTAAAACTTAATTGACGTATGATAAATCACGAACTAAATTACAATTAATCCATCAAAATGGCACAATCTAAAAACTACAGAATTTTTTTGGTAACCTTATTCTATTTTATAACCTTTCTAGGATTTTCCCTTTGTATGATTCAAAACTTTTATAATGTGATTTTGTTTTTAAATTTAATAGAGTTATTTGCTTTTCAAATTTTTATGAGTGGTAGAAAATATTTGTTTAGTTTTAACTAGATTTCAGGTACAAAATATTATACAGGCTGTTTACAAATTCGTAGCTTACCATTGGTATCTCGGAAACGGTAAGAGATGTGAAGTCGGTTAAATTAGGGCAAAGTTGCCTATTTTAGTGCTGAACAATAATCCATTTTGAAAAATCTTTGTACAATTTGTACTTTCTGAAATATTTCCAAAATACCGAGAAACGTAATTTAATTTTTTATTTTTTTCTAAAGTTATTATTGAGGAATCATAATAAAATTGATACTTTTTGTAGGCACTTTTTTGAGTACTTTACGATGATACCATTATATTTTACTTAAAACGTTTCGCCTCGTTCTGACCGTCATCAACTTCAATTTTTTTTATGTGCGCTACATTGCGTTTTAATACCATTAAATAGATCTATTTTTTCTGATGTTTTTCCATACACCACACATCCCTATTTAATAAATTGAAGCAGCTATAAAAGCAAGAAATTGTTGAAAATAAAAGTGCAAAGAAAAATATGGTATGCTGTGAAGACAAACACAAAAAGAGTTTGATATACCTTAGGAGTTTTATTTCGTTTATCACAAAAGCAGATTTTTGAAAAATTTTTAGACATAAAAATGAATGATGTGAATCCAAGAAAGACGTAAATTTTTAAAAAGCAGTATTAACAACAACAATTTAGTAATAGCAAGAGAAATTTGCTTCCAACGATATCCAGAAAACGACGATGAAGCAGTAGTCAAGTAGATTGGTAATTAAATTATACTTTTTTATTATTTAAGCAAAAAAAATCATAAGAAATTATGTCTAAAAAATTCTCATTCTTGTAAATTTAAAAATGTATTGTGCTAACAACAATTTAATAAAGCAAGAGAAATTTACTTCTAACAATATCCAGAAAGACGCCATCCACATAGAACAATGTTTATTAAGTTAGATAGCAACATTACCCTTTATGGAATTTGGATTCATAAAACTCGAAGGACGTATCGAGATCGCCTTAATGATGAGAATGAAGAACTATTAGAAGAGGTAATTAATTAATAGTTATTTATATAATGTATAAAATTATGATATTACAAAAAATAATGTTTCCTTGAGTAGTAATATCTTTTCAGATACGAGTTTTCTAAAGACATACTTAATTTAATTTGATATTTTCTTGCTTTACTAATAAAAATGTATAATTCAATTATAAATCTAATCAAGTATTGCTTTGTCGTTGTCTTTCTGGATATTGTTGGAAGCAAATTTCGCTCGTTATTACTGAATTGTTGTTTTTCATTTTATAATTTTTAAATTTACGTCATTCTTGGATTCATAACATTCATTTTTAGATCTAAAAATTTTACTAAAATCAGATTTTGTCATATACGAAATAAAACTTGGAAGGTACATGAAAGCTTTTTGTTTTTGTCTTCACTGCATACCATATTTTCTTTTGCTTTGTTATTTTCAACAATTACTTACATTTATAGCTGTTTCAATTTATTAAATAGGGATGTGCGAAATCTGGAAAAGCAGCAGAAAAAAATAGATCTATTTCATGATATTAAAATCCAATGTGGCACCCATAAGAAAAAAATAAGTTGGTGATGGTCAGAACGGGACGAAACATTTGAAGTAAAGTTTCATCATATCATCGTAAAGAACTCAAAAAGTGCCTGTAGAATGTATTAATTTTGTTATGATCCCTGCAATAATGACTACAGAAAAAAATAAAAAAGAAAATTACGTTTCGTGGTTTTTTCAAAAACTACAAGTCATAGAAGATTTTTCAGATCAGATTATTGTTCAGCACCAAAATACGCAACTTTGACCTAATCTAACCGACTTTCGTATCTCTTACCGTTTCCGAGATCTCAATGGTGAGCCTCGAAGTTGAAACAACCTGTATACTAAAATTATGTACTGTATAATAATGAAAATATTTTTAAAATACTGTGAAGGTAATACTTATTTAAGCATTAATGGAGGTAAGTAATACTTATCAGTCGAGAAACAGTTTGCGCCCGCGCGATAGCAAGGGCTGGCAATAAAGTCCGAGGCTGGTTAAGCACTTACCTCCCGCATTGCTTATTAAATTTTTTCCGCTCCTGACTTTTTATTGTTCATGTTTCTTTAATTTATATTTGACAAAAATACGTAAGTACGCTTTAGCGCCGCTTTGCTAGGGAGATGAAGTTTATGTCCCTAGGGACGGAAATAGTTTGTTTACATCATCGTTTATCAGTAACAACCGATAACGTTTTGGCAAAATAGTTTGCCTTACGTCCTGTTGTTAATAACAACCGATAACGTTTTGGTAAAATCAAGTTACGTCTCTGTCAACAGTGTCATTTTAGCCTACTTACTGAATGGGGAGTGGAAAAAAAAATTAATCAATACTTGATGAAACTATGTTGTAATATTCTCAGATACCGTTAGAATAACCCTGACAAAATTTTGGCTATAATGAAAATAATTTTTATAAAAACTTAGAGCATCTTGCATCCTTTTCATATGTATATACCATCACTGTGCAAAATATTTTCTCAAATATTAAATTCACTCAGTACTATACATTTTTGGTTATGAAGAAAACGTAGATAATTTAATATGATCAATTATATAACATCGGCTTCTTCTCTTATACTGTCTTAACTGTTTGCATTTTTTCACCATCGATAGTTTGTTTTTGTTTTATACTTTAAAACCTGCTGAGTTGAAAGCAACACCATTAATTATTTAACCGCGTGTAAACTTATCGTTATAATTTCTGTAACTGTAAAGATAACTTGAACTTTGTGTCTTAGACAAGGTATACATATATAGAGACAAGCTCGTAGACGAAAGATATACATCCCTGTTTGTTTTTACGGACAATCACCTAAGTAGAAAGGCACCGCAGCAACGGAACACATGGTTGAAAAATGAGTCGGCGTTTATTAAATGAAGACGTTCTATTCTCTTAACGCGCTACTAATGATAATTTATTTTGTACGATTCACGTACGTTTATATATGCACGGTTACACTCTCAATACTCAATTTGAACTTGAATTGTATATAATGACATGAGTTGTTAAAGCGAATTAACGATAATGCAGCAAAATATGTTAATACGTTAATTTTCAGCGTATCATTCACATGAGGTACCTACTAATTTGAGTAAAAATTGTTGAAACCGACACCATGTCTGCGAGCTTGAAAATTATTTTAATTTAGATCTAATTACCCAAACAAAATGGGACTCTTGAAAATATTAGAAACGAAATTGTTGTACAAAAAATTCTACTACCGGGCAGCAATTGTAATAATTAGGGTATTTGTTTGTATATAATAGTAAACATTGTTGACAAGGCAGTGTCAAAAATGTTAGTTCCGCCTTCAACTAGCGTAGTACCGGTAATTATTTAGTAATCAGCAGGAGAATATCTCATAATGATATATCCTGTTAAATTTACAGACATTTCTTGTTGGCGTAAATATGTGAGCGCGTAATCGTGAGGAATTTTACTACCATATTTGCACGTTACTTCTTCATGAGATTAAAAACAGATTTGTAGTCAGTTTATGTAAAAATAAAAGAAGTGCAACGCACGCCTAAGCTATTAACATCCGTCTAGACGTACACATGTAATTCAAAACACTTGTAATGTAAGGAATATTTTATTTCTCCGTGTGCTCGAATGGCTAGCGGAGAGAAAAATTGAAAATTATTACGCGTAGCAAAATCTCAATCAATACATGTCAAAACAAAATCTGGTTATTTTTTCGAAATCTGCATTTCAAAAGTTGTGTATGTAGTTAGAAAATTAAGAATTAATGAAGCAGTTTCCTTTTTCATGTAGAAGAAAAATATATTTTATTTAATTGAAACAAAAAAATGTAAATATATTCTACTGACATCTCATAATTTCTGGTAAATTTGAGGTTGTACTTTTATGTAATCTACAATGAAAAAACTACGTATTACATTAACAACCCTTTTCAACACTTGTTCCATCTTTTTTCATTTGTCCCATACTTTCAGAAAATAATTTCTTTGGCAACTCTGCGAAATATTTTTCAACAGTTTCTTTAAATTCTTCACCAAATGCAAAACACTTTGCCCTGAGATGATTTTTTAAGTTTATGAATAAAAAGAAGTCTGAAGGAGCTAGGTCAGGGCTATAAGGTGGATGCCTTAACTCTATGAACCCATTACCTTATGAATTCGAAAATTGTCGTGCATCAACAAGATTCCTTGCGAATAAGAATGTAGGCGTTTTTCCTCTAGAGCAGTTTTTAAATTTTGAATTGTATTTCCATGGGCCTCTCTATTTATATCAAACAGCCTTAGCATATACTCAATAAGCATCTCAGAAAACTGTGCCTTCAGTTTTTTTTTCCAGAAAATTGTGTTTGGCGTTCTTGGTGGTGGAGAGCTTTTTATGAACCCACTCCATAGATTCCTGTTCAGTGAGAGGATCCCAGACTGGAGAAAGAAACGAACAGAGTTTTAATTGCTTGCTTTATTTTCATGTTTTTAAATACAATAATAATCCAAAAAAATACTTTATTAATATTATTGCAAAATATGAGATATGCTGCGTTCGAAAATTATACATCGGATGCATCTGGAGCGTATGATCTCATCTTTCTCAATCACGATTTTTAACCTATTTTGTATCTCGCTCATCCGTTTAAAAAATCTTATGTTTCTATTATTATTTCCATGACAACTGGCAATCTTTTCACATGCCACATTTAACAGGTCGCTTATTGTCATAGAAACAATATAAACCCAAGATTTTTTTACACGGATGAGGGAGATACAAAATAGGTTAAAAATCGTGAGTGAGAAACATGACATCATATGCTCCAGACACTTCCGACGTATAGTTTTCGAACGCAACTATAGTATGAAAAGGAATTGTAATTCTTCGATAGCATTTCTCTTGAGTTTGAATTCAGTTAGTATAGTGTATTAATGTGTCAGTTCAATGAGTTTAATTTTTTATATTATTTTAATTTTTTTTTAAATATTATTCTTTATATTATTTTACTATATTTATTTTATTCGTTTCTTAAACGGTTCACGATCTTTACAAATAAAAAAATAAACTAACATTTTAGAGTTTAGATAAAACTCAGAATTTTATAATAAGTTATTGCAGTCCTAATGGTCCGTTTTCACGCTCAAGCAATTTGCACAAATGTGCTTGTGCACACAAGGAAGTCGTTGCATGAAAACGTATTTTTTTGCTTGCACAAGCTAAAAAGGTTGGCAAACTGCATGCATTGGCGCAAGCAAATTTGTATGCGCAAATGCTTGCACAAATCCGTTTGCGCAAATTGCCTGAGGTGAAAACGGACCATAACAAATCAGTTGTTAAGAGGTAGTGCAACTTTGTTGCTTGAATCATGATTAATGTATACTTATTGTACTTCCAAAAGATGATGCACTGAGATTGTGACTCAAGTATGTGGTCGTCCTTAATTAAATGAGCATCAGCTGCCTTCGTGGAACTATCTAAACATCGGAACTGATTCAGCAAGCCATTAAAAGAGAACCGATCCCAATAGGTAGAAAGTATCCGCCATTTACGCTGACCGATTGGTTTTCACGTGCTACCTGCCGAAATATGGCTCAATTTTTTAACGAATTAGGCCCAACACCGGTCTCAGCCCCTACAAATGAAAGAACCTAGATACAAATCAAGTTATGTTTCTTACGCCGGATATTTGACAAATACTTGAGCGCATTGTATATACTTTATCAAAGAAGTGGTATGCCTCGTGCTATATCTCGAGTTACTCTTAATTAATTTTATTCTTTAATAATGCTGTTTATCAAAACAAAAAAAAAGTAAAAACGTTTATAAATATCTCATACATAAAACATCGTACGGTAGAGGCAGGCTCTCGATTTAAGATCCTGTTGGTTAGCACCCCAGGAGGCGACACAGAGAGACGTTGATTAAATGATTCGATCTCGGTTTTAAGACTGGGAATATTTTGATTCATGGAGCATATTCTTACAATAAAAGGACTGGCTTCTGTTGGACTCGGCTTGCATGCGCATCAGAAACAAAATTGAACGAGGTATAAAGAAAAAACAACTCGCATTCCGTTATACTTAACAAGAAATTTCAGATTACAAAATTACACACCGTTTCTTTAATAACATGTTATATCTAGAGATATATCTGGACAGACGGCGGTTGCAAATAGTAATATACCAAACAGCAAAATTAGTTCTGGAAGGGATATTTGTGCTACACTACCGCACAAGAAAGATTAATGATCTATAATTTTGTATTTATAACAAATTAAATATTATAAAGCAACGGTATAGATTTACGTTATCGATATATAATCCCAGTCTGTTCTTAAGTAAGATATTTTTTAAGAGGCATTTTAACGTTTAAATCATGTAGAAATGTAGGGCACGACTTCAGAAAAAACACAAAAAGATGAAGACATATTTTAAATGTAGAATAAATACAAAAGATTTTACTCATATATAATCTAAAATATTTGTGAGTTACTACCATAAGTAGGAACTGATTCTGTCATATTAGTAATTAGTTTGTCACCTAATACAATGTCATTTTTTGATAGTAGAACAAAAAGAAATTATTTAGTAAATTTCCTCGAAATTTACTGTACAAACTATACTAAACTATATAAAGGAGAAATGTAGTTATTAATTTGTCGAAAACATCTTTGAATAATATAAGTTTTAGCTACCTTTGTCAATGACAAACAAGAATCTGTATATTTGTTCGTAAGAATCTATGTCAGCAGAAACGATCCAGTTTTTCATAGCTGTGAAAAATGTTGCGTATACAGAGTGATTCATGAATAGACCGACAAAGAAAAAATCTTGAAAGAATAGATATCACAGAACCTGGGAAAAATGTTAGAAAAATTGTATGTTTTTTTAGTTTTCCAGAAATAATATTGAAATATTTTATCCCATGGCGAACAAATAGTATTCGATGAACGAAACAAATACAGTTATAAAAGTGTATTTTTAAGTTTTATAACCGTACTATAAAAACAAGTGGATTCACAAACGTCCTTATCGATGATTATATGACGTAAAGCGTTTATAAATTTTTTGATATACCGTGCAAAACCTCCACACTTCAGTTCACCTAGGGGCTGGCACAAAATTCATTACTCATGTAGGTTTTAAGGATTAAATTTAAACTGAAACTTACATATGGAAATTTATATCATTTATTTGTGGAGTTTTGAGAGATGTTTTTTAACATTTTTCCCATGGTCTGGGAAGCAGTGTTTCTTTCAGGTATCTCTCCGGGGGTGCGATGCCCCCCCGAACCATGTTTACAGCCCCCCCTCCAAAGAAAATTGATCAGAAATCGAAAATCCAAACGTTTAGAAGCCAAAACCGTAAAATGAATTAAAAAAATACCGAATAAAATTCCTTTACTCCGCTATTACAATAGGCCCAGTTTTTCAATTCACGGTTAACCAAAATATTTCGGCTTCAGAATTTGTAACTGGACTTTATAAAAACAAATTTGTATATATATACTTATCACGCACTCCCGAATCATTGAGGAGCCCTCCCGGAGAAAATTTTCTGAAAGAAACACTGCTGGGAAGTCTCTTCTTTCGTTAGAATTTTTTTGGCGGTCTAATGGCGGTCAATTACTAATATTCATCCGTCTTCTTTCCAATGATGGTTGATTTTAATTTTTTGACGATAGCAGCCTGATGAAAATATAATATCGAAACCGGTAGCTATATTAAAATTTAAAACAAATTACGTTACAATTGTATACTTAATTATGGTCAATAATAATATTTGCTATTCTTTTTGTGTTATTGTAATGTGAAAATACTATATTTAATCGCGAGAGAACTTGTTGGTGTTTCTTACTCACTCTTTTGAAAAAAACTAGAAAAACTTAATAGTAATTAATACGCAAAAGACAAACCTATAATAACCTAATAAATAATGGTTATTTTACGAATAGATAATCTTATCAGTTTTTCTTGTTCTATATTCATACCATACACGTAAAAAACAAATATTTTTTACACGATTTCCACTATATTTTGTAAAATTACAAAATTGTTAAATTACTACGACATGTTTCGCTATTACTATAGCTTCTTCGGGTAGTGATAATACGGTTAGGTTTCATACTTAATACTGAAATAAATTGACCAATGTTGAGTTGTTAAGGTCCAGATGGCTATTGAGTAAGTTGTTGGAATTTTTAAGCTTGTTTATTTCTAGGGATTCCAGGAGGTCTAGTTTTTTACTTTTACTTTCAAGGTGTAAAATTTTAAAATCGGTATTGAAATTGTGGTGAGAATCAGTAAGATGTGTGGCGTAATGTGAATCTGTTTTTTTATGAATAAAACTAGAACAGTGTTCTTTAATTCTTTTAGAAAAACTCCTACCTAAATGGCCTGTATTTGTTTTAGTAGTCTCCACATATTAGTTGATATACCCCTGACTTATTATTCCTGTCTATTTTGCTTTTACTGTTTTTTGTGTATTTCCTTAGTGTATTGTTTGTTTTGAAAGCAACGTTGATATTTAACTTAGTGAGATATTTTTTGATGTTTTCGCTAGCTTTGCCTGTATGTGTAATCACTTTCTAAATGTTGTCTTTTTCTTCGGTTAGGCTATAGGGATATATCAAATCTATTGTTTTCTTAAAGAGTTTTTTATTTAAAATTTTGTCAATAATTTGTGGTGTGTATCCATTATTTACTGTTTTATTATATTTAGCTCTTTTTGAAAATTTGCTTTGTTTAGAGGTATTGTTGTTGGTCTATGTATCATGCTGTGGAAAGTTGCTAATTTATGTTGTATGGGGTGATCTGATGTATTGTGTATTGTTGTATCGGTGTGGGAAGGTTTATGAAATATTGAAAAAACGTGTCGGTTGTTTACTTTCTTAATAGTTAAATCTAAGAAGTTAATAAAATTGTCTGTTTCTTTTTCTATTGTAAACTTAATGTTATCATGTAAGCTGTTGATGAAATTTAGAAATTGGTCTAGTTGTCTGTTTGTACTGACAAAACAAGCGAGCACATCATCAACGTATCTGTGCCAGTATAGAAATTTTTGGAAGATGGGGTGATTGTAAATTTTATCTTCTAGGAAGTTCATAAATATCTCGGCTAGCAGAGGGCTGAGTGGATTTCCCATTATTAATCCTTCTTTGGAACTATAATAATTGTTATTGAATTCGAAACAGATTCACAATACGCCACACATCTTAGGGCACATTTCAGAATTAACCGGTTACTCCACCGGTAGACATTTTCAAATTCTAGAATCGACTGTAAAGCTATAATAACTTATTTTAGCTATAACTTATTAACTTATTATAACTATATTATTATTATCATATACTTACTGTAGCTATAACAACTTAGGATAGCTTTGCAGTGGATTTTAGAATTTTAAAATGTCTACCGGTGGAGTAACCGGTTAATTCTGAAATGTGCCCTTAGGGTGGGCGCAGACTGATCAAGCAAAAACGTCTTCAGACAAAACGTTTTGTGAAACTGAAAAACATTATGTTTGATCTTGCAACAATGCTGCATGCATAACCGTTTTACAACAAAACTGTTTCGTTTTGTTCCATAACGCTTTGTTTGAGTGAAATGCACATTGATGATGCAAAACGACTTTAGTCAAAACAGTCGGCTGAATGAACGTCAAACAAAAATTTATGTTTGCACTCCAGACACGTTGCTTTTTGTTGTAACCTGTTGGATGGTGCCTGCCGGTAACGCACACTGATTAGACAGAAAACGTTTTTATACAAAGTAATTCGTTTTGTTGGACAACGTTTTGTTAGATGTCGCCGCACACTGATTAAGCAAATTTGTCTTTTCACACAACAATTTGTTTAACAGCGTTGTGTTTTGTTGGCAAGTTTTGTTTCATCAGTGTGCGATGGTACCTATTTAATGCATGTAAAAAACAGATTTTGGCAAGTTCAAACAAAAATTTTTGTCTAAAGACGTTTTTGCTTGATCAGTCTGCGCCCACCCTTACTGATTCTCACCACAATTTCAATACCGATTTAAAAATTTTACACCTTGAAAGTAAAAGTAAAAAACTAGACCTCCTGGAATCCCTAGAAATAAACAAGCTTAAGAATTCCAACAACTTACTCAATAGCTATCTGGAATTTAACAACTCACCATTGGTCAATTTATTTCAGTATTAAGTATAAAACCGAACCGTATTATAATTTTTGTGTCACTACCCCAAGAAGCTATAGTAATAACGAAACATGTCGTAGTAATTTAACAATTTTGTAATTTTACAAAATATTGTGGAAATCGTGTAAAATATATTTGTTTTTTACATCTATCTACACATTAATTTTTTTTTTTGTATTCTACCCCGATACCGGCGGCACTGGTGAATAAGGAAATTTCTTTAAATAAATTATTAAGAATAAAGACTTAGAAAAATTCGTAGTGTCAACACCTAAAGATAAATTGTCATAATTTTCAAAATATGGAAAAATTAGTAAAAGTTTAAAATCAGTACCGTGTACCAATTTTCAGTGATTTATGAAATTATTTTTCATTTCAAAATGAAAGAAAAAAGAAAAATAAATCTGCCATTTTTTAGATTTGTTTCATATTGTATCCGGATTCTTTTTCAGCCACACTTCCAAAACCACCAAGTACAATCTATTATTATTAGACTACAGATAATATGTTGGATGAAATAAAATAAATATGTATATGTATGCAGTAATACATGAAAAGCAGCTACCATAAATTTTATGTTCTGTTGCATATATAACTACAGTTCATTTTTCCAATATATACCGATCGACCGATCCATAAGTCAAAGAACTTTTATATAGCTATCTCTTCTAACTTTCGTGAAACAGCTTTGCGGCTTTTGTCATGTCATGTCACATCATTTCGTCGTATATTTTCTTAACTCAGATCTACAGCCTGTATCATAACATCCGACAAATATACACACCACGCGATTCTCTGTTAAAAACTGTATCGAAATATATAATATCATTTTCTCCAATAACGTGTAATTTCCAAAATATCGTCGATCAAAGTTTTTTAAACATGGCAACGCAGTGTAAAGAACAGCACATTTTCTTTAATTAATCCCACTATTCGGAAACATGTACAATGCGTTAATATATTTTTTAGATTAGAGGAGTCTATGAAAAGTAAAACCTAAGTCGTAGCTTAAATGAAATTAACTTATGTCAAAATTGAAATGTCAAGATACATTTGACCCTAGTAGAAAAAATCTTCCAGTTGAATACATAAGGCTTTGTTAGAACTTTTTTACATGATAACGATTAATTTCAAATGCCGTTGGATTGCTTGCTGACCCATGACTATAGTGTTCAAGAGCGTTTAAACAACTAACAGATTTGACAGGGGCAGGAAGCAAATGTCAGAATAAAAGTTTCGAATCAAGCTAAGACTTTGATTTTGTTTTCCATAGCCTCCTCTTATCTAGAAAATATATTAACGCATAGTACGAGTACTCGTATGTAGCGTCGTTTTTTAGCAACCTGATTTTCAGTAAAAAGCAGGAAAATTCTGCGAAAACACACTTTAAATTTGACACTGATTTTTAAGTTACCTGGATACACATTTACACAGTTGCAACATCGTCCAAGATTATAAAATGCAAAAAATTTGCTTAGTAAAATGTAAATTAGAAGTAAACCAGGAGGAAAAAAGGTGAAAATATTATTTATTTAACTAATCTATTGCATGTTTCATGTACTACTTAACGAAATTAGGGTAGATTTATCGCACCTTACTGAAACAAAAATCAATTTTCAACTCTCAATAACTTCACAACAAGAGACTTAAGAGGAAAGTGGTATTATAATTTTCTCTGTAGTTTTCAATATAGAATCGCGTGGTGTGAACATTTGTCGGACGTTATGATACAGGCTCTATACGATAGGCATACAGTAAAAAAAATATCTGTATACTATGCAGTTTTTATTCGTAAGTTTCGTGTGTGTGCTAAAATTGAATAAATCTTATAAGACTCTGTAAATAAAAGGACCGAGATTAATATTAGTAACAAAATCAGTATTTGTAGAAAGTCATCTGTGATATATACCAAGTAGAAGAGCAACATGTCTGAAATAGCAAGTCGGTGGTGGGTCGATGATGGAATTAACATTCAGAGTTGTAGCCGTGTCCCATCCGCCGCGCGTCTGAAATATGACTCGATCACGCTCTGGGATAAGATGAACCAAATCCATCATTTTGATGTCTTTGTTCGCTTTGAGCATCGGTCTAGCTCCCTCGCCGGCACGTAAAAAACCTGAAAGGAAACGAAAAATGTAGAAATCCCAAGATGCAGCGGGGCCGGGCTACGAAATCCATCAAACGTCATTGCCTAATGGTGTCTCTGAGAGCTGACAACCTCGTGCGATGCTCCGATACCGGAGGAAAAATAGTTTTGATCTCTTGTAACATTTACAACTGTTTTCTATCATTAACACAATACGGCCATTAGTGGCTTCTTTAAGGAATATAGACGTTAAATGTTTACGACTTTAAAACTCATTTATATTTTAATTGCGTCTCGTGATTAATTTTTCGAAATTGTTAAGTATTAGTTTCCTGTTTCACCTGTCTCTTAAAAAAAAATGTAGATTTTATTTCTGATGAGAAGGTAAACTTCAAAGTTTACGCTTATTTACTAATATCTCTCTTACGTACTTTTATCACCAATATCAATTTAAGATTTATCACTAGTGCAATTAGATGTTCAGAAAATTGGAGCAACAATAAAAATCTGTAAATTTACAACAATTAAGTGTCACAAGCTATATGTTTACCTTTCGATTTACATCAAATTTGTAAAGGATAAATAAAACAAAAAAGTGAATTTTCCAACATACTATTGAGTACGGTAGGACTTCCGGTTTCGCCGCAAATGGAAACACCCTATATATTTTTACACATTTGGAATCTGTAGGGCCATTACATTGAGTTCGAATATTTATCAATAGGTAATTTTGGTTTGCCATGACAATGAAAAATTTGTTTTTTACATCATTACATTGAAATTTTCGTTAGGTTGTATCTCATTTCTTTAATGGAACCTCATGTGGTTCTTTGCCTAGCTCAACAGAAAATATTTTTGCTAAGTACGACCTAATGAAGTTTTCAATTAATGCTGTAAAAATCTTAAAAATGGAGATACAATGAAACCAGTGATTTTCTCAAATTACTTGTTGTCATAAAAACCAAAATCACTTCATGATACATACATACCTATCTAGAAAATCTTTCACAATTTTAAACAAATATTAATGCTTAATTTTCTTAATAAATTAATCTGAAAGCTATAAAAGCAATAATTTTTCTGTTTTACTTTTTTCAGGCGTTATTCAACGAGCGTGTTATTAGATGCACATTGGATAAAAAAAGGTTACCAAGTGTTCAACAATGCATCGTTCGGTTCGAGGAGTATTTACGTCGCGATACGTTTAAGAAGATAAATGGCTGTTCCGAACTAGGAGGTGTTCGATGTTCGGGAGTACAAAATATAGCCAAATTAACTATATCCATTGTACGAATGACATGTTTGTATGATTGTTGCCAGGCACTTATTATTGATTGATAGCATTACCATTACGCGCGGTGTATTGAAACTAATGACTTTACGGTAAGTTACATCGACCATGCTAAATATCATTGATTGCGTTTTAATATTTTAAATGATTTTATAAGAGTTTTGATTTATTTTACTGTGTATATTATGTTTAAGTTTTATAAAATATAATGAATAAATGCAAGGCCCATCATGTATAAACTTTTTTGTTAGGATATTAAAAGATACGCGTTTTCAGAAGCGTAATTCGGATAATCAAGCAGAGAGAAGTATTACGTGCAAGAATTTATTATAACAGGTTAGAAGAAAATATTTCTTGTGTAAATGTTTTGGTTTACTTTCGCATTTTTATGATAAATTTTAGTTTTCCCTGAGAAAAATTTCAAAGTAAATGACTCGTAAACAAAAAACCCGGCCATCAAGAAAGCAGATTACAGTTCAGGCCGCTTATTGATGACCTCCATGTTCAGAGACACAAAGGTCTTATCACTTGGAAGGGAACAAATATCACGAGACCTAAAAAATCATCACCAATCAATATATCCCCGAAATGTTACGGTGACTTATATACCTATTGATGACTGTTCTATACAAGGAACTCTATTTTTTTGAAAAGACTCGCTAAATGTTCTTAATTTTTCTCTTGTCAGTTTTCTTTGCTAAAAATCTACTGCGTGTTTATGAGGTTATTAATATTCTTTGACGCTTCGCATTTAAAATAATGCTCTAGCGGATGACAAACAAGATGAATTATTACGTTACGTGTCAGTGTATGATTTTGGAGATTTAAAATTATTTTCCAATTCATAAATCACACCCGGTCGAATACAACATAAAAGATTACAAAAATTTATAATGGAAAGTTCTTGTACAGAATGAGTCATAAACCAGGTAACTAATCATTCTTGCTTTCTTTAACCGGATTTTCAAGAAGGTTTGTTTCAGTTTCCTTAGTATAATTTTCAATAAGCGCTAAAAGAACATGCATGTAAGTGATTTTCAAAATTACTTTTTGGACATTTAAAAATGAATTCGTTACCGTCAGCAAACGGGACTATCAACTAACTCCATTTAGTTTAATATATCTGTTCACACCTAACAACGTATCCTAGTTAAAACTAGTATATCACTTACGCTAACATAGCAACGCATCCAGCACGGAGACATAAATCAGAAATACCCCAAGGCACTTAGCGAATGATAATATACATCAATATTCTATTGTAGGAGGAATAGTTTTATCTTCAAAAGTTACAGTAGGTTATATCAATAGATGTATACTTAAGGAAATTAGACAACAATAATTTATTCATGTTCTCTGTGTTGATTGATTATTAATGATGATAAATTTATTTCTGTTACAAAGAAATAATATCCAGCAATAAATTTTCTAATGAGTTATAGAAGCTAATATAAAAATTTATCTATTACGTCCTACAATTGGACATGCATTAAATTGATATGATGGAATATCAGATATATGTCTTTAAAATATAAAAGTGTGTAAGTCAAGTTTTTATGCAGCTTAGGAGCAGAGTAAATGATTAGAATAAAGTGAATTCCAGTAATTTACATTAGAATAACATTATTTTTTCAATATTTGTTAAAATGTAATAAGTACAGATAGGAAATTCTTATTTTACGTTGTTCAATTCTAACAATGAAGTAGCCAGAAAGCGCAAAAAATTGTAGTCGTATAAACAGTTGTTCCTTTTCCAATACGTAGAGATTTTTAAAGTGATAATTGAATTTGACGTAGTAACTTACTCAACAGTCGAAGTAACTCTTTTCTTCTTCAACTTTATCTTTATCTTTATATCACAAAATCTTTATAGTTTGCCGTTCCCTCTCGCCTCTATTGTTCTCCATCTGTTAATACCCTGTCTTCCATAGCTCCGATATACATGTATCCGCCGTGATAATGCCGGCGCTCCTCTCTCACTTCTTCCGGCTGGCTGTAATAATAGTCTTGTAAATTTTTCTATCGTCTGGTATTCTGTATTCTATTTACATGCTTTTACCACTTGAATTCCCTGTTTTCTAAGGCATACTTCCTCATTTCCAAATCATTCTTCTCGAGTACGTTGTAAATATCTTCGCATATATTCTTATTTTGCCTCTTTCGATATTCTATACTGTGCTCAGGAAAGAAAACCATTTTCTTATTTTCTTTACTTATTGTTTTGCTCCGTGTTAGTCTATGTATTGCTTTGATAGCTTGTTTACCAAGTACCATCTTGGTGTATTATCGATTTTGAATACTTAATTGCTTGACAATCTTTAATTTCCTGTCGTTCTTCTTCTTCTTTAAATCGTATCCTCTCCACTAGTAAATAGATATTCTGTTTTCTTTAAATTTATCTTAAGGCCTCACCCTTTTTAATTACCTTTTCTTTATCCTGCGCAAAGAGATCATCTGCCATCTGGAATGCTTCACAACCTTTAATTTTCTCTTCTTCTTTAGATCGTACCTTCTCCATCAGTACATACACATGCTGTTTTTGTTTAAAGTTGTCATCGTTCATTTTCGTCCTTTAATTCCATTACGTTACATTCCATGTCTTCTTTGTCTTGCTCAAAGAGATCATCTGCGAAGCATGGAATGGTTAATAAGTTGAAGCTATTAATTTCTCTTTAGTTGCAGTGGTATTTAACTCATATCAGGTCTAATTTCAATTAGACTTTATATTAAATTAAAGAAAAACATAAAATTTTAACAACAAATGTATAAAGACAAGTTGTAAGTACTATCGCGGCCTTATAATTTCGCACGATTTGATTTTCCGCTGTAAATATAGCTTTCTTTGACGGTTTGTTAAAAATAATCATTTTAAACGTCAGATTTCAAACGTAATGCTAAAGTTGTAGCCACAAAATGCCAAATCACGTGCTTTCTAAAGGAGAGAAGAGTTTTGCAATCACAAAATCAGGAGATGGTTGGTTGCTACTTTTATTGCGTTATTTCGGTTCCAATACTTTATTATCTTACTGTTCTTAAAATATAACCAAACAGTTTGACTTTTGGTTAAATGTCTTTAGTGTCAAAATTGAGGAAAGAGCCTGTTCTACAAAACTATAATATAGAAAAATTCTGGCTACTTGATAAAAAATCGTGCGAAATTTTAAGGTCGCGATAGTACATTTATGTACAGTCGGGGAATCAATATAGGTTACACTTTAATTTTTGTATTTTACTTTTCATCATTGACCAATAATTCCGAGGCATTTTATCAACCTCTATAGTTTCTGACACTTAATGTCAAATTTTCTCATAAATTTTATTTACATTAGAAAATTTAATGTGTAAACTATACTGATTCCCCAGTTGTAGGTACCATAGTAATCATAAAAAACGACTACATCGAAGTGAAACAGATACTTCCATTTTCAAAAATAAATTAGTTATGTAACATTACTTTTGGCAAAACGGTACTGGTGCTAACAGCTAATTCAGTTGCAACTACTCGAATGCTGATACCGTCTTGCAATCGCGTTTGAATTATTGCCTTTTGAACTGCTTTTAATTGGGATATTTTTATTTGTTTTGTCAAAATAATATTAATGTCAAAATGACAAAAGTTCATTTTGAAGCACGCTTCAATCAACCAAAATTTAGAGTGTAGTCGGTTTTTCTGATTACGATGGTACATCCTACATAATATTTTGAAATTTTTTCAGGTTATCTTTTTTAAACACGCAAACTTGCCGTTTTAGTTAACGGTTTGCGCACTTCGTATTGTGTTCCAGCATTCGCTCTTTGAGCGTATTGAAAGAAGCCATATCAAATTTTCTATACGCATCTACAGTATGTCCCCAGATTGAGTTTACAAGAGGGGAAAAAAAATATTTTTAGGAAGTACAGATGTGTTCAAAAAAGTGTTAAGAGGGAAAAAAACAATTTTTAGGAAGTAAAGATGTGTTCAAACGGGTGTTGTACAGCTACGTTTTAAATACCTTTGCTTTTGAGCGGCAAATGGTTCTTCTATTTTTGTGTTCAACAATATTATTATTACCAGAAACCGTATATGTAACAAAACTTGTACAACCATTTTTTGAACTTCATCATGAATGCACATACAAGTTTATACAGTACAAATTATGTACAACACTTTTTTTAGCACGACTGTACATGTACAGAATTTTTTTAATTTATAAAATATTATAAAGTTTTATAAAAATATCTTTGTGTCATATTTACTAAACAATGTTGGTACATTCCAATCACAGAATACCTATTCTTCAAAAGAAATATCATTACAATATACTTTACCATTCAGTTCGGGCACTATTTCAAGAAAACATAAGACATTTCAAAAATATGAAATTTGCAGATACGTTATTTTCGCTTAACATAGCCAGGTATAAGGAGCTAATAGTTTAAAATATTGTTAATTTTATTAATTTTTTTTCAATTTTAAGAACACGCTGTATTAATGATAAAGTTTTAATAACAGTTATGTTCATTATTAATCAAACAGAATTTTTTTCTCTCGCATTCTTTATAAAATTTAAAAATAAAATTTTTTCTTCTCTTGTAAACTTGTAAAGTTACAAATATTTAACATGAGATATGTCATATCGTCATATGTCATATGAATGACAGAAAAGACTATATAGGTTTCATCATAACTACCGGTAAATATTCACAACACGCGATTATTTATTAAAAACTGTGTTGGTTTCTAAAAACGTATAATTTTCAGGACATGGTCGATTAATTTTTTTTTAAGTTTGGCAGATCTGCAAATCTTCGTTTCCACTTTGAGTCCACGTCTTAGCAGAATCGTTTCCTCCAGTCTTTGGTTTATCTTTCAGTGAGCATCTCTTTTAATTTGTTGATATTAAAATGGTCAGCGTTCTCTTTAATTTCTTATTAACTTTCATTGAGTATGTGATTATTTACGTCTTTATCTCTTTGTACTGTGTTCTTTGATTTGCGCCTTTTTACGTTTTCAGTTAGTTTGCAATTGACAATTTAAAATAACTGAAATGATAAATATTACATTTGTTTATTTGCTTAGAATTCCAATTTATTTTATATGAGGTCAAAGTTTGGAACTATAATAGTGGCAGTAAAGTTCAATTGTGTTTCCATGTTTATTTGTTTAAAAAATTAAACGCTTATCTTGCTGCGTATCGCGATGGAATATGTGAAACAAGCAGTTGTAATTCGTTTCACACCCAGTTGTCACTCCATATTAATAACGTGAATCGATCAGTAATAACGAAGTGGCAACCGCCATCAATCTGACTCATGAGGGTAGAACAGTAACCGCCTGATATGATTTCATGTTATAAGGGAGCATCAGAAAATAGGGTGTTTCAGTTTGGATTCCTGACAGTGCGCCCAATCCTCGTTAACGCTACAGTCTATGTCTTTTTACAAATGTGAAATAAAATCTAATACACTTCAAAAATAATAAAGTAACTGTACATATCAAGTACTACTCCATGTTACAACTGTTGTATTAGAATTTCTCAAAAAACTATTTTCTAAATCAGCAATATGTTAAGGTTACCGTGTAATGTCACTGTCTGAACTATTTATGATCTTAGAAATAACACGGTCGTGCTCGAAAGTGATTAATTGCTGGTAATTTCGTTCAGAAAAATGAAACAGTATGATAGATTACTTAATTTCCTCTCACGTAGCTTAATTTTTACTTAATAAACGAGCAATGAATTTAATTTAAAAAATTAAGTTTCTATACAGCGAAATAGTTTTACATAAAATAATTTGTAAGTTTAGTTAACTGGCGTGCAGCAGATGATACAAAATTTAAATTAATCAAAATAATTGTTTGTTTGTTATTATTTGTCACTTACGAATATGACAACTAGGTAATCGATATATTTTCTCCAAATACGAAATAGTCAAATAATTGTGAATAATCAAAGATGTTGAGGAAAGAAAGTTTCGCCAAAATGTATGTGATATGTAGATAAATGTTAAAAATGTTTGTTATTATAATATTTGTTATTATATTTATTAGTATATGTATAGTAGCGCATATTACTTAATAAAATGAAATAAATCTTAGTAGTTTAGTAGCAACATACCTCCACTAAGATTTGCTGGAAATACTTAACTTTTAATAGTTTCTTCTTCAAGATTACTTTAAATTAACTCTTACATGTAAGTCATTATCCGTTAAAATCATTCGAAACGATATTTATATATTTTTTACACTATTGACATAAATCAGGTATTTTCATAAGAGAAGAGCTCTGCGTATAGGTAAAACGCGTCTGGCGTTGCATCATTAGGCATAAAAAAAATAACTCTATTTTTTTTTCTTATTCACTGTTGACAAAGAAATAATACTGAAATATTTGTGGGTTCTAACTTTGATGATTGATGACGCAGAGCTCAAGTTGCGGAATTTGATAATCTATTCGATTTATAGTTGAACCGACACTTTGCCCAAAGAATCGTATCGATTCGATTTGGTGTGAATCGATTCGCGAATCGAATCGGAAAGCTTTCACCATACCAACGGATTTTTCATCGCCGCGCCATCTGTCACTAAAAGCTAATATCACAAAACGATAAAATTATGCTCCACATAAAATAGAAAATCAAAAAATTTCTAATTATAGAAACAGCTGTCATTATAAACGCTCAAAATTTTGATTTAAAAGTTCGTTTCTAATATATTGCTTTTATTTCAAAGGTCAATTAAAAAAAATGAGGAAATACAAAATTAAAATACTTTTGAAGTACAAAACTATATTTCTTTCTTCATTACAGCCGAAATATTTATAATTATGGCACATTACAAAATTCTGGAATAATTTCAGTATTTTTTAAAATTTATATTTTCAACGAATATCTTCAGATATATTGATATTATTTTATTTTTTTGTCACACTCTGATATGAACATTTCATAAATAGTGGGTAAAACTAAACCCAAAATAATACCAGTACATATTTAAAAAATTAACCGATTTTTGAATCGAATCGATTCCACTTGTTCAAACTTAGTTGACTCAGATGAATCGATTCCATACCATCGATTCAATTGAATAAAATCGTCTAACTAAAGGGTGAACACGGCAAAATTGGAGCAACAAAGCAAGCGGATTGAAACAGAAACTAATTAAATATTAATAAAATACTATTATTTCTCTTAACACATTATGATAATCGTATGAACTACAGTATATTCATTCCCCGGAAATTTTGCGGTATCCTGCTAAACGAACCTTATGACGAACTTGCACCATTAATTTTTGCACGAGTTCTTCTGTGACTTTTCCTGACGCCCACAGCCACTTAGATCGGAACTCTTGGATAGTTTGAGCTACTTTTCCCGTCTTTTTTAACATTCCCTTTACGATGGACCAAAATTGTTCAATAGGTCGCAGTTCTGGACTGTTCGGTGGATTCAGTTCTTTTGGTACGTAATCAACACCATTGACAGTGTACCATTCTTTTGATTCCTTTGAATAATGGCAAGTCGCCAAATCTGGCCAGAAAAGCGGTTTGGAATCATGCTGCCGAAGGAGAGGCAGGAGACGTTTCTGTAGACACTCTTTAATGTAAATTTTGGAGTTGATTGTTCCGGTGGTGATGAAGGTCTTGCTTTTTAAACCACAACTACAAATCGCTTGCCAAATAAGGAATTTTTTCGGAAACTTTGCTTTCAGTTTCACCTTACAGTCCTCTGGAGCATCTTTGCGACTTGGAGCAGTGTAGTAATCTGGTTCAGAGATGTAATTGAAGTTTGCAAAACAGTAGGTTTCATCATCCATCACCACACACTTGTACCGCGTCAGCACCTTTTCGTATAGCTTCCGGGAGCGGGTATGCGCTGTTTTGTTCTGTTTTGCGTCGCGGTCTGGAGCCGTCTGAGCCTTAAAACTTTTAAGGCCAGCTCTAGTTTTCACCTTCTGTACAAAAGTTTGCGACATTTGTACTTTCTTGGCTACATCCCGCGACGAAATTCTGGGATTGTCTGCAAAAAGCTGCAGCACCTTCTGCTCCATTTTCCGGTTGTACATTCCATGCTCACCTCCACTTCCAGGCTTCCTCTCTATTGTGAGGCGTTCTCTGAAGTTTTTTAGTACGCGAGAGACCGTGGAATAGGAAGGTTTACCTTCCGAGCAAGTTGGCGAGTGCTCAGGTTTGGATTTTGTACGTGAACGTGCAAAACTAATTTTCGGCGTTCCAGTTCGGTTGACGACATTTTTATATTTGACAAATATAAACAAAGTTGCATTTGTCAGGTGACATTTCAACGCCTACTACTTATATTTTTTATATTTTTGTTCTCCAGACTACTATACTTAAAAGTGCTATATATTACTTTAGGTGCTCCAATTTTGCTGTGTTCACCCTTTAGTTTGAGCATCCCTCATATCAGCTAAAAACTAGGATGTGTCACTCGAGACTGAATATTCCGTGACAAGCGGTCAATATAAAAATGAATTAGGATAGGCGTTGGAATTTAAATGCATGTCTTGGATAACGTCATATTAATACTAATTGTCCATCAATTGTAACACAAACAACAAGCAGGAAATGTTCTTTAACGTTTCTCACGCAGTTATTCATAGAGTTCAACCTGTCTTGATGCAGCAGGCAGTGGTCATTTTACGCATCTGCTTTAATTTTTTTTCTTATAAAACTGTGTTCTTGCTTTGTAGAAACGTCACAGTGACTGAAGGAATGTTCGATCCACACCTGCGTGTTTAGTTGCATCGCCAATTCTAATTCATTTTTCATTTGATCACTTCTTATCTTGTCCAACTATTACGCAGTGTTCTGAATTCAGCTCCAAATAATGCACTTGACTCTTTGGAACAAAAATATTCCACAATTGAATTTGGTACGAGGCACGGTATACCTTAAGAGGTGTCTCAGTGTTGAATGCAGCTACCCGTAACCCAATTGATTTTCATGTAGTACAAGTGTCTTGTTATCTCGGAATCGTGCACATTTACAACAAATAGTTGAAGTCCGAACATAACTAGGATAGGTGAGATTGCAATGGAATTCTCAAGCTATTTTTTCTCTTAGGCGGCCCTAAATAGGGCCGAAACAGCTATACAGAGGACGTCGAGGATTCCATTACAATCAAAACCCACTTGCAATAAAATTTCTATAGATCCTTATCAATTAACTTGCTTCCAAAATATCCGAGAAATTGGTCATTCGCGTAGAGCAACATTTTGTGAGTGGCTTTTAAATAGAATACCTCCTGGATATAATTTTTTCTTCCACAAATCTTGGTCCCATTCCAATAGTTTTGTTATTTCGCAAAATTTGCAAATGTGGAGTCCTGAAAACTAAAAAATTAATTTCTGTGGAGACTCCTATTTAGGACCAGGAAATTGTAGTTTGGTGTAAAGAAAAATAGTCGGCTGAATTTTCCTTACATCCCTATTGATCAGCTTGATGGTGACAAAATTGGAGGAATTTATTTTCAACAAGATAGTTCTAGACCACACACAATAGGCGAAATTGTGATTATATTCGCGATTTCCATGACGCCGGAAACTATGCAACCCGCAACACTAATACGTCACGACTGGGTTCGTTCTTTGACATCGTAAATTATTTAATTTAATTATGGAATGCTGCTTAATGAATTCAAATTATTATTATGTCAATATCATGCAAGAAACTAACCTAGATTTTTTTCATGACGCATAATAATGATCTATAATTTTTTCTCCGGTAAAAAAGAGATGGTTTTGAAATTGCTAAATACTGGATATCTCATAACGTACGAAGGAGATTGAAAGGGTAAATAGAATATCAAAAAATAAGGTAACCTTTTCATATAAATTTTATTCCAAAAGTCAACAATAAAAGAATTATATGCTTTGAAAGAGGGGCGGAAAATATTGTTCTTTTGGCAATATCTTCTGGATTCTTTAAGTTATGAAACTAATATTTGAAGTTCAGTTATAAGGCACCTAACTGCGTATTATTTGTTAGATCCTCCCTCCTTTTTAAAGGGTAGTTTTAAGGGGTGACTTTTCAGTATTTTATTCCTAACTTTTTATTTTTACATATTTCATAAAAAATTTACGAAGAAAATATTCTTTAGATTATTTAGTACAAGTATTTGTTTGGTATTAGTTAACCGAACCGTTTTCGAGTAATTGAGGTTTAAAAGTTAG
This sequence comes from Dorcus parallelipipedus, assembly GCA_958336345.1. Lineage (NCBI taxonomy): Eukaryota > Metazoa > Arthropoda > Insecta > Coleoptera > Lucanidae > Dorcus > Dorcus parallelipipedus. The sequence goes on along the minus strand of OY284482.1, from coordinate 7,905,121 downwards.
CATACGTCTATTGCATTTTGTTACCATAAAATACTGAAAGTAATCCCCTCAAACTATCAATTAAAAAGGAGGAAGGATCTGACAAATGCCTTGTAAATGTTCAGTTAGGTGCCTTATATCTGAGTTTCAAATATTAGTTTGATAATTTAAAGGATTCAGAAGATGTTTCCAAAAGAAAAATACGTTTTATCCCTCTTCCAGGGAATTATAACTCCTAGAAAGTTAGCAGAGAATTGAAATCACAGATTTAGGTACTATTTTAGATATGAAAGAATGTTAAAGAATGTTATTTCGAACAGAAGCTAACCCAGTCGTGACGTCATTATATTGGTACACATAGTTGCCGCCAGAGGGAGTACTGCTTAGCAGAAAACGCGAATTGCGGAATATCTTTCAGAACTGCTCGATTAACTTTGGCCTGAACATTAGTTTTCTTCGAGATCTCCGTGAAATAATTTTCGTAGCAAGTGCCTATTTACAACCTAGACTAACTTGAAGAAAGGATTGCAGAACAAATAAATGAGATAAGCAATATCCCTCAAGTTCTGGAAAATGTGTTTAATTCGATAAGAAATAATTGCCATAAATGTTTAGAACAACGTAGTTGACATTTTCAGCAATTTCTTTATATGTTTGGATATTAAGTAATTTTTCAGTCAATTGTTTTTATTTTTAGTAATTCGATCGCAAACCTACTACTCTAATCGCTGCTTGGAAAAATTTATTAAATCGCATTTATTGTTACACAATAGTAGGTTATAAGGAAAAAAAAAACTAATTGAAGTAAATTCTTGTCAGATGAAAATTATATCACAAATTCTTTAAACGGACACTGAAAATGCGCACTACCACTTAATGTTTTGCTGTCGTTTGACAGCTTCGTCAGAAGTGAAAAAATATAAACAAGGTTGTCAAAATAAACAGAAACATTAGGTGAGACATACCCTTTTCAAGGCCTACTTTAAGCTTGTTGTAACTTCATCATACGTACATTTTATTAATCAATAGTTTAGGTCGCAACCGATTTTTCCTGAAGAGGCCCCAAATAGGGCCGAAACAACTGTACAGAGGATACTCGAGGAATCCGTTGCAGTCAAAACCAATTTGCAAAAATTTATCATTTGAAACGCGGATGCGATACAACTACGTCACACTTGGAGTCGGAATTTCGCCGAAACATCAAACACTGGATGGATAGATAGCAGCAGCTAATTTCAGTGACAAACGTGCAACGTTGAACAGTCGATACAGTTGTATCAAGTCGGAAAGTAAACGCACACACGAATATAACAAAACGGATACGAGACGCAGTTATGTGTAGGTGCATCATTCTTGCGTATCATATCCGATCTTCCAATCATGATCGGATACGCGGATACATCACATGTTTGAACGCACCCTAATATGTTTAGCAGTTGTATCTAGTATGTTCAAAAGAACTATTTGTTCAAAGCAAATAACCACTTAATATTTCATTGTAGGCTAATTGAAAGGAAAAAAAAACCTATATTCGTAACGACTGTGTTATACAGCTTTCCACTCTTAATTGACCTTATAGACTATATCTGTCACTTATTACCTTTCCCAATTCTCCTATAACGCTATCCTTTTTTAACATATCCACGTTGCCAACTGTATGTTTCGCTTTCCAACATTTTGCATTTTCTTTATTATTGTTTAATATTCAACAGACATTCCGGCAACTTGCATCAGTATTTTAATCTTTGCTTTTGCTTAATAATGATTGTCCCTCCAGGAAATATATCGGTCTCATATTTAACGTTAAAGTGACGACACCGTGTTCCATGTATTTCCGAATCTCTGGCCCACGTAAACACCGTTGTTCTAAGAAGCAACACTCAGTTCTCACGCACCCCAATTTGTATTTACCTCACTCTGACCACCCTTAGATTTTAAGAAGTAGCGTTAGATCAGTTGTAGATGAGACGTTGAATAAATAAGTTCGTTATTACTTTGACTCTCATTCAATACACTCAATACAGTGAACCATTAGGCAGAAACGTCGTAAAGGTGCTGAACAATCAGATAACAGCCCGAGACGTCAACAATTATAAATTTAAGAAATCAAATTTAACCTTTTCAATCCATTAAATAAAATTTTAGTCACTTATTAGGTGATAAACTACGTCAGCTATACCTTTTACTTTGATTCCTACTTACCATAGGGATTTCAATGCATTTTTTTTATTGTAAATTCCTGCTCTCCTATCGAATATATCATACAGCACTAAACGGGATAATACGTAGCTTTGTGTTAAGACTCCTTTTAGTATGTTTTCAAATAAATGGGCTTTTAAAATTAAAGAAGAATTAGATAAGCAGTTATTTCTGTATTCCACAGTTATGATCAAGCAGGCAAATTTCTAATTGCCAAACTTTATTGGGAGTATTTTTTAAAATTTTGTAATGAAAAATATAGAATAATTAAAGCTGGTTCTTGTCCGATGAAAATTGTATCACAAACTCTTTTAAACGGACACTAAATGGCGCATAAACACTTATATATATATATAATTGAATAAATGTGGTAGTATATATATATATAGTTTATATATATATATAGTTTATATTTTTCACTTCTGACGAAGCTGTCGAACGACTGCGAAACGTTAAGTGTTTATGCGCCATTTAGTGTCCGTTTAAAAGAGTTTGTGATAGAAGAAGATAGTAGTGAAAAATATTTACTTATAAATTAATAGGTACTACACCAAATGTTCAAATAATTCGCCGCTTGCGGTCAATCTGTCCTAGAAGCTTCTACGAAAATTGCTTAACATTCTAGAAGTAACAGTTGCTCATTCTTCTACGATTCTACCTCTCAACTCATTCAAATCACGGAAAGGAGTCTGATACATTTTTTACTTTAAATAACGGCACAAGAAGGAATCATTTGGTGTTCAATCCGGCGAATATGCAAACCATTTTGGATCAACAAGCCTGCATTCAGTATGATGCTTTTTTAACAATAACTTCAAAAGGGAAGCAGGAATTTACAATTATAAAAAAAATGCATTGTAATTCCTATGGTGCGTAATCAATCGGTATACTGTTTATAATATTAACAATTTGAATAGGTACAATCTGGTAAGGTTGTGCTCCATTAGCCCAGCATTTCCAATTAAGAGTAGTATAATAATTTTATGAAAATGGGTCATACATTACAACAAGTATGAGAAAAAGTATTTTCTAAATGTTCGTGTACAGTATAATTAAAGGAGCATTAAGTATATTAGCTTTATGTTACGTGTGTATATTTTGTGTACTTTTCTCTTAAAAACAAATTATTCAGTTGTTCTGCCCAAGAATTGATTTATGATATACAATTAAAGATGTGTGTATCAATTTGAGAAACCACATGAACGATGGATGATCTTAATAATTCACAGTTTGGGTCATTGTAAATGGGGTCACTGTAGATTTGAAGGCGCAGGTATAAATAATTTGCTATAAATATGTAAGCGTTTGAAGTAAGTTTGTAACTTTGAAGAATCGTACATACATTAGTCAGGCTGAGACATGACATACGTCACAGCTGAAACTAGAAAAGATGAAAAATGCGAAGCAAAGACGCTTGGGAAGGTCGAGCGAAAAATACAAAGTACAAAAACTGAGGAAGTGGGGATCAGAACTCACAAACAGCTAAAGTTTTTGGGCCTCCTGTGGGAAGCAGCGCATTGATACACGCCGTGATGGATGTTGGTGATAATGCCCTCTCGTCAATCCCCGTCCGCAGCACCGGCCCGAACAATACCGCGCGCCCCGTAATTCACTGAACCGCTATCTATTCATTTCTGCGATCTGGTTTTGTGAGTCTAGCTACATCTTTCATAAATGTCATTACATAATTACAACAGAAAAAAATTAAACGTCATTGTAAACGTTATCTAGCGGTGTAATTTAATGGCGCTCTTTAGATGCATTAGTCAAATCCATGTATGAGAAAGGAAGTATATTATTAACTCTAATGTTTATTGATTACTGATACTGTAATAATACATCGGCTGATAAATAATAAAAAAAAACACATTAGACGTATTGGTTTTATGTGAAAGCACGAGCGAATTTGTCATGTTCCACCCTCTGAATACACAACTTTTCGAGTTTATGAATAATGAAAATAAAATTCAGGTCCGTTCAATAAATCAAAGATCGAACCTTTGTTTCAATACGAACTGTCTGTAGATAATATGATCCGATCGGTTTTTAAATAATTTTATTTGCTTTAAAATTCCGAACCGAACGGTGGAGCTATCCCGCGTCTGGAGAGACAATTTTAAAAATTCAAAACAAAACATAAATCAAACGGACGTATTCGAGATAACGCAATCAGTGATTCAATCGTAGGAATTCTAATTGGTATGAGGGAGACGTGTGTCGCATTTCTCCCTCTCCCCGAAGAGAGGGCATAATCCATCAAGACCGCTGAGCGTAGTGCAACCCCCGGTCAAACTTCACCTCTCTCTTCCACCATACAGCGTCTCTCTTCTTCCCTGACGCGATCATTTTTCTCCGAGGTTCGTTCCATCATCGCGTCACATTCGCCCCACCCTCGCGCGACGTTGCCAAATGGAACGTCGAATTTTATTTATGGCCTCTAGGATCCGTTTCTGTAATTAATGATTGGATGGATATCATAGCGGCTTCTGTTTCTACGTCGTAATCGAATAGGTATGATCGGCTGCATGCCTTGTTTGAAGTATTGATGGATTGGCGTAATTTATTCATTGCAATGTGTTGTGTATGTATGAGTATGATTACCTTATAGAAGGTGCACGAGTCTGACTGATGACTCTACTTAGTTTTATTACACCTTATTACATATTGTGCATATATTACCATTGTAAACCATCGCGATAGCTTTTACACAGGGTATAATGTAATTTTTGAAATCTTCTGGAAATATCTAAATCTTACAGTAATTACGGTTATGAATAAAATTGACTATTTATTACCTTGCTATAAGTAGTAAATAATTTCACCTCTAAGATGCCGTCCATTATGATATGTTACACTCTGTAAGCCGATTGGATCTCAAGTTACTTAAAATATGGTTTTATCTACTTGATAACATCTTCAATTCAAAATTAGTAAATAACGGAAAAGTTAATCCGCAATTGTTATAACCATGGCCTTCTAAATGAATAGCGAGTTCTATCAGGCCTGGGCAAAAGTGCAGTTCAGGCGTGCTCCGCCAAGCTCTGCTTACGGGGCGCTTTCTTAACCTAAAATCTTAACGGTTTTGTCACATGTGAATGGTGGATGAGTTCGTGTAAGAACAATTAATGTTATTGTTGTAAAAACTTGAGCATACTGAATATTATATACGTTGGAATAAGGTGGAGTACCTATTTATGTCTAATTTCGACAACTTAATTTAGCATTAAACTATTACGGTGTTAGATTAAAATCTTACCTGAATATATTCAGAATTTCTGTGGTAAGTTGCAATATGTATAATAAAGCTTCTTTTCTCATTGTGCGCAATTATCGACGCCCTTTTTAACACGTTTTACATTATCAAAAGTCAACACTCTTTTATGTAACTTGTAATTATTCATAACACGAAAGATTTTCAAATGACAGTCTTTCCCTATTGCGCAAGTGTACTTCACTCCGACGCGACGTGATCAAATGATTTAGGCATGAATCTATAAATTTTATACCATATAAATTATGTTGTATTACGGTAATTAGAATATTAATTAATTTTGCGTGAACTCATTTTGATTGACAGTAATGACAATGCGCTTCACTCAGTGCCGTCAGTGCCCCGTAACCAGCGCCAAAGTGTCGACTTTTGGCGTTTCCTCGAGCACAAAAATTCAATGTAAATTTTTCAAAACGCCCAAAATGCATAATGAAAATAAATTTATATTCTTCGCTGTGATTTATAATGACGTTATATTGTTTACGAAATACTTGAACGTACTATTTATGACCAATACACATCTATTACTTCTCGAAAAGAACGAAATCAAAGAAAAACTTTCGTAAAAATCATGTTCCATTCAAAATGAAATAGCAAATATCTCGAAAATGGTTAACTTTAGCGTTATCAAACAGGGTATACCTTTTTGGTAAAGGAAAGACAGTGAAATAATATTTTCTTATTAAAAGTCTCATAAACGTACTCACAAAAAAGTTAGAGCATATTAAAGAGGAGAATAAAAGCATACGTAGCGCCCTCTATCCACTATATCAAAGTTAATTGCATAATATTATTTCTCGTTCCAAGAAACACCCGTATCTAAATTTTTAAGACGATATGTCAAAAATTTAAAGAATTGTTACGGAAAATTGAAATTAAAATTCTTGCTTTAATAGTCTGTATCTTTTTCATTATCAACTTTTGATATAAGTAAGTTCGGCCAAATCGTAATATTTTGACGTAGGGAATCTACCATTGCTCTGTGTCCCATTACTTTTGGTCCTCCCTGTATTGTTCAGAATTCTAAAATGCACTTTTTTTTCCCTTTAACCAGAACCCGTCTGCCAGAATGCGCCGGGGGCACCGGCGATATTATTAATGCACTTAATACATTATTTAAAACTTTAAATTTCACAGCCATTTTCTTTTAAAAATCTTCTGGAAAATGCACATAATTTACTAAGTTAGCTATGACTGATAAATATTTATGTAATTGTTGAAAGTGACAACTTCAAAAATTTGCAAATTTTGCTCTTCTTAGAAAAGTTCGATTTCTCTTTCCGCATCGTAATTATTGTAATAGAGTATTATTATAAGAAAAAATATTACTTTTAAAATCCTATTATTCGAGAAACTCTTTGCGGGGACGTATACGCAACAAAAGATTTATGCGGATGCTATTAATAGGATTATCAAACATCTTGAAACAACAGGAAGCGTAGACGAATTACCTATGCGCATGTAAAAAGGTATCGTTGAAATAGAAAATGAAAATCACTTTTAATGCATTAGCAATGGTCAATGAAAATTAAAATTTAAGTTTAAGACACATTAGTCAGAATTTGGAAATTCATCATACTACAGCTTCTCGAATACTAAAGAGACAGATACGAAAATTTAAATCGTTTAAATACCACAAACAACGAGAAATCTTTGAAGAAAACAAATTTCAAAGAATGATGTTTTCTGAAACTAACTAGGAAGTATGCAATAGTGTTAGAAATCTTTTGCAGCGAATGTTTTTTAGTGATAAGGTGCAACATGGAACCCCAAATTCTCAAATTTTTCTATATCGGAGTACGTACTCAAAATTTACATTAACTGTCCCTAACCGAAGTGAACACCATCAAGTTAACGTTCGGGCGAGAACTTTAGGAACCATTGGTCCGTTTTTTATCGAAAGAACCCTCACCGGTAACAAGTACCTCCAATTGCTGCAGAATTCAGTAGAATCCACTTAAGGAGATCTTGGCATAGACCATAAAATTTGGTTACAGCATGATGGCTGCCTTGTGCACAATGGTACGAAACTTTTTAAATGAGGCTTTTGCTAATCATTGCTAGGGAGAGGAGGAACCATTAACTGGTTGGCACGTTTTCCAGATTTATCAGCAAATGACTGTTTCTTCTGGGATAATTTAAAAAATAAATAGTATAATTGACAGAATTCCCATGAAAATGTAGAGACGTTAAGAGAAGCAATAATTGCCAAATGCGAGAGAGTATCTCAGTATCAATTAACAAACGTCAGGCAGGAATGTTATGATCAAAGAATATTGTTTAGCTGCATATGGAGATCAGTTTGAAGGCATTATTTAAAAATGTCAATTTGATGTTTATTTTGTGTTCTCCTAGTCATGGCTAACTGCTAATAAAATGTCATTTTTCCTGAAAACTTTTACTATTTTTGACAATATGAGTACAAAATTAAAAAAAAATAGGTAAGGCTTTAAGTGCATTTTAGAATCCTGAACAATTTTTTTCTTTACCATTTTGCTCTGAAATTTACAGGATAACCAATATTTGCAAATATTTAATTTTACATGCTATTTCCCCATGTCTGAAAAACGAATCAACATCCTATATAATATAACTTTAGCACATATTCAAGCAATTTATTTAAAAGCATGTATTCTGTAACCTATAGTGTGGCTTCGTCTAGTATGAAATGCTATCTAAGAGGTGTGCACGAAAAAAATTTGACACATGAAAATAATCATCATTCTTCATAACGAGCGTTCAATAAAAAAACAGAAGGCTGTGACATGCTTCTGTTGTCAGGAACTTCATTTATATTTCAACTTTGACAAGTTGATGGCGGTTAACCTTGGGAGCACGACATTTGGGTGAATGACAAATGGGTGAACGATAAATGGGTGAAGTCATTTGGGTGAACGACATTTGAGTGCAAGCGACAAATAGGTGAATGCGACATTTGGGTGAACGACAATTGGGTGAATGACATTTAGGTGAACGACAATTAGGTGAATGATATTTAAGTGAACGACAGTTGGGCGAACGACAATTGAGTGAACGACAATTTTGGATAAACAATAAGTCTGTTTATATGAAATATGAAAGATCTGTTATTTCATTTAATTATAATTAAAGCTGGTTCTTGTCCGATGAAAATTGTATCACAAACTCTTTTAAACGGACACTAAATGGCGCACAAACACTTAACGTTTCGCAGTCGTTCGACAGCTTCGTCTGACGACAGCTTCGTCTGACGAAGCTGTCGAACGACTGCGAAACGTTAAGTGTTTGTGCGCCATTTAGTGTCCGTTTAAAAGAGTTTGTGATACATTTAATTATAATTGCATACTTTCAACAAAGCAATACCTACATAGTTATTTATTATACTAGGCGCCGAGATATCAATCTGCTAATAAATTTATTTGATGAATAACTTTACCAATCACCATGGATACTATTCATAAAATTCGAGTTATTTGCCAAATAAATAACGTTATTAGGTACAGCCAACTTTAAAAGTAATGAACTAGCGAAATGGGCTAGGCGGTCGCCCGACCGACAATTTTCCTGTTAGAGCTTAACTTTAAACTTCGCTTTATTAACTAAATGTAGTTTGTAAATTAAAAGGGATAAAAAATGTACTCCAAGGGTACGCCACTGTAAGAATGAATGAATTGCTTTAAAATATGGCATATTTTTGATACGAAATGACACGCTCGAGCAGGCATTTATTTGTCAAGTGACGTATAGTTAGGGTAAACATTTTTATCTTTTTTTTTATTTTCCAAACTACGTTTGGTTCAAAAAATTTCTCATGTGACACATTTAAAATTTCTATGTAGATTTATATACTTATTTTACATGTGAAAAATATCGCCTTTTAAAATTCGTAATAAAAATAGGGATTTCGATGTTTCGTCGGCGGCTTTTATAAGACTGAAAAATGTCGCTCTCTCCTAAATGACGTTCACCCAAACATCGTTCATCCAATTGTCGTTCATCCAATTGTCGTTCACGCAAACGTCGTTCACCCAAATGTCGTTCACCTAAATGTCGTTCACTCAATTGTCGTTCACCCAAATGTCGCATTCATCCAATTGTCGTTCACCCAACTGTCGTTCACCCAAATGTCGTTTACCTAAATGTCGTTCACCGAAATGTCGGTCACCCAAATGTCGCATTCACCCAATAGTCGTTCACCCAAATGTCGCATTCACCTATTTGTCGCTTGCACCCAAATGTTCACCCAGATGACTTCACCCATTTGTCGTTCACCCATTTGTCATTCACCCAAATGTCGTAGACCCGTTAACCTTATGTCAACAAAACTCGAAAATTGTTCAAAGTTTTTTGGAATATTTTGGCAAGTATTTTGTAAATTTCTGTGCAAAAATTGATGGAAATTGGACGTATTCTGTGGCAAGGTGCTTTGAAGAAGTTTTTGGCCAGAATTATTAGTCAGAACACTGTAATTCCTTGACCTCCGAGGTCCTGTGATTTAGGTAACCGTTTGTGATTTTTCTTGTGGCCTTACATGAAGAACTCCATATTTATCACATCAGTTGCTGATTTAAATGACCTAAGACAGCAGATTGCTTATAAAATCTAGAACTGAAGGAATCTTCTCCTGTCTTAAAAAAACCTGATGAACACAATTTCAGCATTTATTATAATTGTTGTAAAAAGTTTTATAAGTTGCAGTAATAAATGTTTATTTTTGAAATGTTTTCTTTGAGTTAAAGTGAGGTTAGAAACGCAGGTGAGACTAGTCGTATGAAGAACCCTACGCTATACGTTCAGAATAATTTCACAGCTATCTAGACCGTTTCTTTTGTAATTATTGAACACTCGTTACAATGTACATAACAAAGTCACATTTTGATTAATAGATAGTCTGAGTTCAATTGTTTCTTATATGTCAGTTTGAATATTGTCTGTCAGTTAGTACTGACGATGAGTTCCAAACGACAAGCATTACGTGTCAAAATTTTGTGCATATGAACAGAACATCCAACGACGTCGTACATTAACTTTTAATAAACTTTGAATACGTTTTTAATATAAGGGATGACAAAACATAAACATAAACATAAAAATTTACTTCTAACGGATGTCTGGATAATCTAGACATATTTTTCAATTGTAAGCACAAATTTGAAGTTAAGAGAAAATGAAACTTGAAATTCTTATAATAAGTACTGAAAAATTAATGCATGAGAGAAAACGAAATCAAAAATGTTAAAATGTTAATTGTAACATTGTACAGGGTGGGCCAAATTTCACACTTTTAATAGGAAATACCTGTGTTTAGAAGAGTTAGACAAAAACTCACCTCGGTGCCTGAAATTTGATTTTTATTAAAAACTCAATAGTGAAGACCGCATTTTGATATCTTGCGCCGTTTCGAAGCTACAAGATGTTTTTCGAAGTTCTGCAATTTCTATAAACCATGGTAGCTTCTTTGTTTATGAAAATTTTTGATTTCAATAAAAACATTCTTAAGGCACTTTTTAGCGTAGAATTCATTGCTCTTAATTACAATTTTCTGAAGCGTATAGTTTTCGAGATATAAACATAACTTCCCAATTTTTATATGGAACACCCTATATATTTTTACATTTTTAAAAAGAGCATAAAATTACCTTCACAAAAATATAATATAGTTGACATATTAATTAAAGTATTTGCGAGATATAAGCTTTTCAAGATTTTTTGCAATATTTCAGTAGGCTATGACTTATTATTGCAACAATTGACGTTCTTTTGCATTGTCACAGTAGACTACTGTCAACGTTCAACGCATACTTTAAAGCGATTGTGAGACTTCTTAATTTATTTTCCGAGAAATCAATGCAAAATATGAGAAGTACATGTTAAAATGGTTTATAGAAGTAGGTGAAAATGCAGATGCAACTTTTAATTTCTACCAAGAACGATACCCTGAAACAAGGCAATCCTTTACAGTCATTTTCTTCCGCCTAGAAATGATGGTAACCTTTTAAAGACGTTTTATATTATGTATATATATATGTATATTATGTATATTATTTTTTTTAGGCGGAAGAAAATGTTTGTAAAGGGTTGCCTTCTTTCAAGGTGTAGTTCCTGGTGGAAATTACAAGCTGCATCTGCATTTTCACCTACTTCTATAAAGCGTTTTAACATATCGTACTTCTCATATTTTGCATTGATTTTTTGGAAAATAATTTAAGAAATCTCACAATCGCTTTAAAGTATGGGTTGAACATTGACAGTAGTCTACTGTGACAATGCAAAAGAACGTCAGTTGTTTCAATAATCTAACTCTTCTAAAAACATGTGTTTCCTATTAAAAGTGTCAAATTTGGCCCATCCTGTACACCACTTATGTTACCCATAACAATATGTATACATATTTGCCTGTATAAAAGAAAATTTATATTGTTATTTTCATATCGCCAAATGATTTTATTACAATTTAGATACTTCCAGTAAAATAAATTTTTCTTTCTCTTCCAGTAATTATTCCTACTCGATTGTCATGTGTTATAATTAAAGTTTTATTTCTTGACAATGTAGTTTTGGACGTAACAGTTAAAGATTTATCAAATTTCTTTGTACGAAATTTATTGCTAATTGATTATAACGTGAGAGTCACTTACTCATAACGAAATCACATCAAATGAATTTTTCTCTTTGTCATTTTTCGCAGTGTACGAAACGAATAATGAAGAGTTCTAAAATAAAAATAGTTCTGCTATAAATCTTTTCCTCCTTTTTTCAAGTGCAAGCACGAAAAAAGCAGAAAAATCGCAAGGGATACGAGAAAGTTCTTTATCTTTTAAGTAAAGGGTTTATGTTTATACAGACTGAGTCAAAAGTATGGGATAATCAAAATATTAAAAATGATAAATACCACAAGGTTGATGTATTACATCAAGGGATTAGCAAATAAGACGGATCAGACCACAATACCAACATTGTTGCCAACCATCTACTTCCTTAGAAATTGATATCAACTTTATTATTTTAAATGGAACATCCCGTATATTTTTTCATATTTCGACAGAATTCTATGTTTTCATTGCATTGGTATCACATTTGCCATAGGTTTTGTTACTAAACTGGAAAATATAAATATTTAAAATATACCGTTATTACCTCCCAAATGAAATCTAATAGGCAGATTGTTTACAATTTTATTTTCAAAATTGAATAATTTAATTATCCTAATATTGGAAAAGTTAAATTATAGCATTTTGGCAACATTTGACTAATGTTCAGTTTTCACGCGCATTAAAATTTACTTGCGCAAATGCATGCAGTTTGCCAAATTTTTAGCCTGTGCAAGCAAAAAAATATGTTCTTATGCAACGACTTGCTTGTGCAAATTTGTGTGCACAAGAACATTTGCGCAAATTGCTTGAGCGTGAAAACGGACCATAATACTCACGTATGCATTATGTAATTGTATACTAATTTGCATTTCACATTCCAGTAGCGCACGTACACGCAAACCACATATGGTGTTATAATAAGCTTTGTGTAATTGCTAACAAGATCAATCTAATAATGTAGCAACAGAGTTTTTAAGAAATGCGAACGAAAATAGTTTCGAAACAATGTAAGCAACCTACAATTAGTTACACGTGCATGTTTGATGGTTCCACAGATTTTCGGACATTAACTAATATCACGCCCATTAATCTACTTCACCTGTAATTGCAGTCAACGGCCGCTGCTCACTTTCAATAATCCTGTCGAATGCCTTAAGTTTGCGGAAACCTGGTTAAAATTTGCGACAGTTTTTGTATGAGAACAACGGCCCGGCCTTCAGAAGTTCGATGTATGGATGATGAACAGATTTTATGGAAATTAGGTGATTCAACTGCACTAACCTTGGTCTTAACACCTTACCTGCTAGTTGTCCTTTTCAATACGCCTTTCAGTTACGTGATGCGTAATGTTTTACTGACCTCTCTGGATTGTAGAAAAAAAATAATTTTAGAACAGTTTCTAAAATATTAAAGAAAATATTCGAATGTTTCCTACTTTAGTCGCCTTTTATCTCATAATAATTGAAGTGCCACTCACTAGCCACTCAATAGCATTTTGGTTATAAACGGTGTTTTTTTTAAATCTGACGTCGAAGTTGGCCATGAACATTTTACTGTGAACCATCAAAATGACGAAAAAACGATTTCATTCGAAAAGAAATCCAATTTTATTTTCAAAACAAAGCACCAGACAGTGACAGAGGTTTCAAAACTTATGGTATGTGCAGAAAAATACTTTGATATGGCCAACTTCGACGTCAGATTTAAAAAAAACACTCGATACTATATATACAACATGTCCCAGACAACTTTTCTAACATGGGGTTCTCGCTTATTATAAGATATACGAATTCGGTTAAATGGGATGAATTATTCCTAAATATAAGGGCAGTTTTAAACTATTTCGTATTTTAAAAAATTCCATGTAGTTCAAGAGTTATAGCAAAGAAACAAAAAATTTCAAATTTGGTTTTCTTTTGTAATAACTTTTTTATTGTAATTGAAACGTTTTGATTATTTTTACTGTCTTAAGGCACTTTTTTTACAGACATTAGATTTTAGATATTTGTTTTCACTTTCCGTTTTCGGGTTTTTACATCCTACTTAACCAGGTTTTTATTTAGACGCTCGTTACATACGTATGTGTGTATCATAAACTATACCATAAATTTTATTACGGATGTGTTTGAATATATACAGTCGGTAATTATAATTGAAATGATTGATGACTATAATGCAATTTTTATTGCGTGATCAAAAGTGATAAAACTAATAAAAGTCCAGAAAGCTTTCAGGTTCTTAATGTAACATAAAATCAATGATGATTTTTATGTATCACAAGCTTCAATTAAAACTTCTGAAAATAATAATACAAGAGGAAAACAAACTCAGGTCGGCCATCATTTCTCCATTATATTTGCCGTATCATTTCCATTAGGGTAATTAACTTGTTGAGCTTGTCATTCGGTAGCGATGTCCCTTTATAACCTCATCAATAATGCAGTAATCGCCAAGTAATGGAAAAAGAAAACAGGTCGGTAGCTGTAAACTGCTAAACAAATGGCCATCAACCCCCGCATAAAAAAAAAATTTTTTGTTTTTTTTAGGACTGAAGATCTTTATCTTCATAGGAATGATTTAGTGAATGAAATTTAGTAGTGAGCCTATTCTAGAATAAAGAATCTTTCGATTATTGTTCATTTCTTCTCTTTTAATTCTGGTCAATAAAAATGCTACAGATTGACTTGTCAGATGTAGAGGAGTTTCCTTTTCCTCTCAACAAATAGTCAAACTGAAGACCCAAATTGTTCATTTTCAGGAAAATCCGAAAAAACCTTAGTGTTTTTGTCTTGTTTTATATTGTTGCCGGCGCAACATTGCTGTAGTCTCATGGTTCGTATCTTCATATGAAAGTCCTCAACATGACTGTGGTCTATGAAGAGTTTTGCTCGTCATTTGGTTTTCTGTAATGGCAAAATGGGCAGCTGCATTTGAACTCATGACTAGAATATAGGTACACGATGGTGATAAAGTCTCGCACCAAGCTTATAATTTGTTTATTTAATATTTTTTGCAAAATCCTGAAACAGATTTTGATAGTCCTTCTTGTCAACAAAATGGTGGGTGATGTAAAAGAGTTAGTACATTACACAACAAATTTAAAAAAAAATAGACATCGCAATTCAAATATACAATTTAAATTAAATTAAAAACAATTAAATTGAAAACAAAAACAAGTAAAAATTAACGAAAATATTGAAGCTCTTCCCTAGGAACTAATTGTTTAGATTTCCATTGCAGCATAACATAATTTTTTCAAAAAAATTCCAGACGATGGTCTGGATCATGTTTGTTTATTTATTTGCCATAACAGTCAAAAAAACCACAGCATTGTCATAATAGAATACATCATAAGGACAACAATAGAACGCCATAAAAGTTTAACGCCACCTGGACATTACGTCAATCATACAAACAATAATACAAACAGTGAATCAATCAACACTGCCTGAGAGAAACTCGTTAAATCTTTAAAAAACAGTTTTTAAGTAGATGTTTATTTAAGGCAGTTTTGAATTTTTTATTGCACGTTACATTTCTTAGTGAGGGCCTTTTTCATAAGCAGTGAGATTATGAGATGGTATACTTAAGTTATTTCCATGTCGAGTGTGAGCCGCGGTATAGTATAAATGTTATTATTAGTTTTGAGATCTTTTAAATTTTTTCTTTGAGTTAAAAGGAGCCTCTGTATATAGAGACTAGGCAACGATAAGATTTTTAAGGCTTGAAAATAGTTACGACATGAGGTTTTTGGTGGTAACGAGAGCATACATCTAATTATCTTTTTCTGCATAACAAATACATTCTGGAACCTCCCTAAAAGATAAGACCATATGAGAGTCTTGATTGAACATAAGCAAAATAGCAATTGTTTCAAAGTATTTAGACTAACCGTTTTCCGTATTTTATAGATAGCATAGTAAACACCACAAAGCTTAGACAACAGGTCTTCAATGTACAGATTCCATTTTAAGTTATAGTCTATGTTAATTCTCAGAAATTTTGTGTTTGATGCTTGTGGAAGGGATTTATTATTAAAAGGAATGTACATAGATTCACTATTTTCAGTAGTGCCATAGAGAATGATGTTCGTTTTTACAGAATTCAATTCAATTCAATTTCTACACCAGATAGCCATGTCAACAACAAGTTTGCACGTTAATAGTGCCACATTTTTAACAGAGTTACTTTTAACCAGACAGGATGTATCATCTGCGAATTGAATCACAGTATCTGCAGTCAATGCATGCTAGATCGTTTACATAAATAACAAATAACAAGGGACCCAAAATTGAACCCTTAGGAATCCCTCTATTTATTGGCTGAGGTTTTGAAAAAATTCTTGTTCATTGGAGTGACTAGTTCCATTGATGCAAACAGTTTGACTTCTACCTGCTAAGTAAAATTTAAATAATTTCAAGACTATTCCGCGTACACCATATTTGTCTAATTTGGTTAATAGAAGTCCATGATTGAGCGTGTCGAAAGCTTTACTCAAATAAAATATATACCAGCTACTTTAATTTTTTTCTCAAAACACTCAAGTAATTCGGAAACCGATTGGTAAATAGCATCTTCACAAGATTTCCCTGGAAGAAAACCGTATTGCGTATTATTTAATATCTTGTTTTTAGTACGAAGTTCAAGCAATCTACGATGTAAGATTTTTTCAAGTATTTTGGAAAATGCAGGTAATATACTCGTAGATATAGGGCGATAAGTCTCCATATCAATTTTTGAATAGCGGCACAATTTTTGCATGTTTTAAATTCTCTGGAAATATGCCTTGTGTAAACATAGAGTTCATTTAAAAGACAAGATGGGAGCTATTGGGGTGATACTAGATGTATTATATGACTTGGGATATCGACTAATCCACAAGAGGTTTTTGATGGAATATCCGCTATCACCTCTTTTTGTATTCTAAAAAAGTGCTTTGTACCAAGATATGAAAATATTATTATGAAGCGTTTTCTTCAAGTTAATCAAAAATTGAACTCAAATCATTCCTCGGAGTGATTGCTTTATACGAGGATGGCTGAAACATTCGTTATGTGAGCCAAACAGTAAATGTGGCACGAATTACTATTGATGATGGTATGTATATTTCGTTATAACTAGATTAAATTCTACGTAAGAAAAGTTGAATTTGATCGAAAGGTGTAACTAAAATACTCTCAGTGATCTTTTTATTTCCTCATGAGTTCTTTGTAATTGTTAAATAACGGCATGAAATATAGCTGGTCAATTAACTATAGTTAAAGGAATGATGGTTTCTTTAGAACCTTTAACAAAGGTGTCAATTTTAGAAGATCCGCTATTGGCCCTGTACTACTAACTGCTGCTCACTAAAGAAAAAACTTACATTTTCCCTGAAATAATCTTAATAAGAGTGTACAGAACTAAAACAATATTTTATTTATAAGTAATTGTATTCCGCTTCAATATAAGATCGCCGAATTGAACGAGAACATGGAGAATAAGGAGAAAGATATGCCTATTTATCGAATATATGTATTTATTATTTAACGGATTGGTTGAGCTCTCCTCTAAGCGGTCGCAAAATATTGGTACTAAATGAGATAGTTGAAGTTGAATTACATCTCACACTATTTTATTCCATACTATTTAAATTATTTGTAATCTGGATAAAGTTGCATAATCCGTACGTCGTCGATGGTATTCAACCGACGCCGACGTAGGCATTGTACAACATTGTCCAGATTGCAAAAAAAACAAGCCCATATTTATCGCTATTTAAAAAAATTCTTTAGGAATACAAAAAAAGCGCTTAGAGTTGAAAATGTCAAGATTAATATTATCAATAAGCAGCAACTGCCAAGTGAATGAATGGCCATTTTTACTTCAAAAATAGCCACGTGGTAATGTGATTTTTCTAACAGATTTGAGAATGGTAATCAAACCGAAACATGGAGGATCTAATTCATAGTTTTTTGCACTGATGAACAAAATATAATTCAAGATCTTCGACGTAATTTTTTGTGACCTTTCGGCATATCGTCTTCTAAATTATGTCTAAAAATTCCAAATTATAACATTTTTTTAATTTTTTTGTTTTAAATATGTACCACTTTTAGCCACACTAAGAATTGCTCAACTGATCTGTCCTGGTTTCAAAAACTATTAGCGTAAAAAGTTTTAAAAAAATCAATAATAAAAATTTTTCCCATATGGTGCGAACTTTTTGGCGGTCACTGAATATTGTTTTAATAAACTGGTTATTATTATTCTTATACAATACAATTACATTGTATTTAATCGTTTAGGCATGTAACCTGATATATACCTATACATAAAATTGAAGTTTGGAATACGAAGGTTTTATCTCTTGATCTAATTTTATCATAATGTTCATTAAAATTATACTCGCGTAACACTTTACCGCCCAAGATCCGGTTTAAAATTTAGTAAGATTCAAGCCGAGATAAACGATCTCGTTCAACAATTTCAGTCCACTTATAATTTTTACTCTTTTAAATTACTCTATTTTCGTAGTTTATAATTAATGTAAATCGTTTTTGCTCTTTGCTAACTCTAACCAACGGCATGTTTCAAAAGCACACATTATGAAACTTAAAAGGTTTTCTCAAAAATTTGTTGGAAAATCCAGGTTTGATTTTTATTTGAAATTTAGCCTTATACTTTATTCTTCGCTTTAGCAAACCTTTACTTATATGTATATGAGGCTTGTACTGTAATTGTTGCCTCGTGAACTGTAAAAATCAAAGTAGATACTCTAGGGAGGTGATGCCCACTTCATATTTTTATGCCATTTATAAATTAAGCTGTCACGTTGTTAGGCCTTAAAACTATCTTTAATGTGGACAGAAAATTAAAATAAAAAAGCAGAGATAGAGTTTTTGGAAAAAGAAGGTTGTTCAGCTTCAGAAATTCATGGCAGGCTTTTAAAAATGTATTGTGATTTGACAACAGAAAAAACAGAATCTTCACAAATATTTACACCTAGAATTACCAAATCAAAATCTATTCTATGTCTACACTACAAATAAATTTGAAGGCTTCCGTGGCTGCTGTTATCTTCTAGCTTCCGAGATACCACGTCACGATTCTTCTTTTTGCCGATGTTTATCTTGCAAAAAGACTTCCTCAACGCTGTTGCCGCTGAAGCCAGATGAAGATAACGAAAAGGAAAAGCCTAAAGATAATAGAAAAATAAGTTAAAGCAACATCCACCAAAAGTATATTATGTTATGAGCAATCTGGTAAGTAAAAACAAAAATACCTACCTGAAACAGATATTAAATTGTAATAGCGTGTTAATGAAATATTTAGCAGAATCACACATTAGCTACAAGATATTCAAGACACATTTCATACAAAATTAAGTTTATTTCTAATAAAATGATGAGAGTATTTCCCTCTTCAAAATTATAATATCACGTTACACAACTAAATGGTCATTCTCCTGAAGGCAGAACATGTAAATAATTACGATTTTATAACAGTTAAAATATGTGTGCTATGATTAAATGCCCTCTTTATTCAAACTCGATGCGGCATTTCGGCGAAACAATAAAATATAATTACATTTCACTTATCACTCATTCATCTGCCACTGGAGCGGTGGCGAATAAAGCGTTTCAGTGTTTAACCATTTCCTATTCATTACTATTCATTTCGTTCGCATTTTCTCATTTGGGAAGCATTTATCTTGCGCTTTCTGGCCTCCTCCCATTTATTACGCCCATTCTAGTGACAGTACATTGTTTGGCATATTTTAATTTTACGCTTACTGTATTGATACCTTATTTCAGTCAAATTAACAAATTATTTTAAATAATGAATATTTGAGTAATATATGTAGATGTAAAATTAAAAAGTTGTTAGAAAATTTCATTTAAACTTCTTAGAATGAAATATTTACCAGATTTAAATCAAAGAAAACAGTGTGTGTTTTTCGATATCGACTGTACCGACTAAATAATATGACAATAAATATGACACTAAGGCCCGGTTTATTCATCTCTGAGTAGGTGCCAAATTAGAACTTGACGGATTAGCACTCTGCGTTGCCCTATCTTTAATCATCAAGTATTTTACTGGCCACTTACTCAGAGATGAAAAAACCGGACCTAAATCGACAACGAGAATTGTTTGAATTGGCTTCCGATTGGAACCGCTTCACGTTGACTCCTACTGCCGACGTTTCGTTCTCCATTGAGGAAGAAATTCTTCAGGGCTGCTGCTGCTGGTAGTGTTGCTGCTGCTTCTCGTTAGTCGTTGAGACTGTTAGTCTCCTTAGACTAATGAGAAGCAGCAGCAGCAGCCCTCAGTACGTTCTCTTGCAATGGTGAACGAAAAGTCGGCAGTACAAGAAGTCAACGTGACACGGTTCCAATCGGAAGCCAATTCAAATATAGACGTCGCCTGCGGAAGCGTTCAAGTTAAATTGAGAACTTATGTGTTCTGTTTATAACAAAATCAGTGAATGTTAAATTCCGATCTGCACGAACTAATGCCAGTAGTTCAATGTTTCTTTCATATTAACTACTTTACCAATTTTTGTTTTGATTGATAACGAATTAAATTCTTCTAGAATTGTAATTTCTGAAGGATAACAAAAATAATTGGATTTTGTTTCAGTAACTAAAAATCCATGATAGATTTTTTCTGTGGGAAATCGCTGTTGACTTTCTGATTTGTGTGAGTAATTCTGTATTTGCTACTGTTATTAAGGTATCTAAAGCTAATAGGAACTACATCAAATGAATACTAAAGCAGAGCAAATTAATAAAGTAAAAAAATATATTGCATTAGATATAGGAAACCTTAACAGAATTGAAGAGGAGCATAAACACTATCTATTCGTGAAGAGAAAAAAAAATTGAATAACGGCAATTTGAAAATTTGACAATTACACAGGCTTGAACACTTGAAGCAGTTTGAAAATGCAGATTTTCAAACTTATCAGTAATTTTACAAGCTTGAATACCTATTTGGAAGAATAAATAAAAGTAAAATAATTTGTAAACATACCTCATTCCTTAATTTATAACACTACCGATTTTTATTGCTGAAGGACAAAAAATACGCTTATAGTAAATATCTAAGCAGAAGTAGAAAAATAAAACGTTTTCCAAAAAATATTAATTTACCCTACGCTTGTTAAGTAAATATAAATATTCCGTGTACTGGCGTTTCGAGAATTAAATGGCACGCTCCATAATATAGGGTGTTTCATTAAAAAAAAATCTGATGCATGCTGCTATAGGTTTGCGGAACATCCTCTATGTGTCAAAATATTTTTTTGATAGTACTCAATAGGCAAAAACTCTTTGAAATCAAAAAAATCTATCTCGTTCTATAAATGAGCCTTTGACAGCTCAACACAACATTAAAGATCAATAGTATCTGTCATTACCATCACTGTTTTAATAAAATCTAAAATATTTATCTTGTTAATTATATACCGTCTATCTTACGAAAAGTGCACCACGCTATAACTCTGTTATTAATAATCCTATTTCAGTAATTCAAAAATCACACAAGACTGATTTATAAATATTAAAAAAAAGTATCATTTTTGAATTTTCTGACATTTTTGTCAAGCGACAATGAACTTTTTTTCAAATAGCAATATATTTCATTCAGTTTGACAGAGATTTTTTTTTCTGAATTCAACTCTATTTCAACTTGATTTTGTAGAATACTGTAGGAAAATAATTTCGCTTTTTAAATAGGTGTAAAGGGTGCGGTGCGGTGTGTTTCAGTTAGTTAGTTTCAGTGTTCTGTAATAGTACCCATATTACATAACAAGAATTGTAAATGCACGAGTGGGAAAGTTGCGGCCGAGCCGCGCAACGGTGAGCGCAAGTGCGTAATTGCTTTACAACACGAGTTTTGTATTATATTTTATCTACGACCACAAAAATTGCCTTATTATTCAAGTTCAAAATAATCAGTAATGACAGTTGCAATTTCGACGACTGTCAATCTAATGTGATGCGGCTACGTAGATCTGACTACAAACGTGCGTAATGTTAGCTTCAAGTGTCTTCGCTGTGCGATTTTGTTACTTTACGCACGACAGTTTGTGATAGTTTGTAAACACTCGCTTACTTAATTTATGCGTTGTACGTAATTCGTCATTTACAGTAGTGATCGTAGATAAAATATTATTTCAGACTAAATTGAAATTTTAATTATTTAAAACAATTAAAAATTGAGAATTTTGCCCATATTTGGGAATTGGGGAACTTTAATTAATATTTTATTTGGATCAAACAAAGCTTAGCATGCTTTTTTGATTTTTTTGAATTTGTTTTCTATCGCAGTAGGGGTCATGGCCTGCCGTGCAAGATATTCTAAAATTCTAGTCTGTTTTAAAAGGGGTACAACTGGCCAAAGTTTAAAATCGATCCGTTAATAAGTAGAAAAAATACAGGGGTGAATAGATGAAAAATGAAACACACTGTATATTCCTAAGAATTAAATGAGTTTCTCATATTTCAAGATCTCTGAAAAATGGATTTAGAGAATGCTAATAACAATATGCTCATGAGTTAATTTTAGATAATATGATGATGTAACAAAATATGAATTATTCTATTAAGGGCCAGTTTCATAATGGAATTTAATGGAGATTGTTGCTATTTGCTTTCACGACACGAATTATAAGTCGGAAAATAGTTGTGCTGTGGCGCACTTATTTCACATTTAAAGGAGACTTTATACACCGTGTCCGACAAAAAGGGCAATAAGGCTATATGCATAGGGGGTCTAATATGGATAGTTTTTGAGATAAAATTCATTGAAAATTCGGATGTAAATTGGTTGATGGTCACTGGAATAACTTTATTACGTCACGAAAGCGCAAAAAATGAAATGAAACACCAAGACTAAAAACATTTTTGTTTATGGCGTTCTTTATGCGGAAAGAATTTATAACGGGCAATTCATTTATTGCGGAGTTCGAACTTATGTATGCAGAACCAATGAATCACATTTTTTTTACGACTAAGTAAGGGTAGACACACTTATGAATTTGTCAGTGCAAATTAGTTCACGGTAGTGCGTGAAACGTTCGCTTAACTTGTAGTGGCAATTGGTGGAAATTTATTAAATTCAGTGCCTATTAAGATTACCATGGCTATCATATCGAGCATCGATTATAAAAACCGTAAGTTTTATACACCGTTTCACTTTAATGTGAAATTCATAAAAGACTTGACCTTAATTTTATAACGGTGCCAATGAAGCTGATTAAAAAAAAATTTAGACAATACCAACTGTAAAGCTATTAAAATTATTAATTTCAAATAAATTGAATTATTCTATGCGTCACATAAGATTCACGTAGTTTTACGTTGTCTTTAAGCAGTCGGAAGTCACACGTTTTCTAAAACAAACATTTGCAGTTTACAATACTAGGTAACAAAGCACATTTTTTGTTTCTAATTATCGATATTACTAATTTCGCAATTAACATGCAAATTTTTAATTCGCATTCGAAATCTTCGTTTATTCGTTTTTGCTACGCGTTTATTACTACGGCTGCTGACTGCCAATAAAATTTATTGTCGCTATAAAAAGATGCCTCGACGGTAACAAACTATTTTCTTACGTAATTTTATAATTACGGCATCAGTGGTACTTAATCGGTTTCATTTTAGGACTCACAAGACGCTGATTTTTCAAATGTCTCGAATAAATTTATTTCTTGCAATTTCGTACTTGTATGACTTTAGTGAATACGCCCCTAACGGGTCGGACACTTATTCTAAATCACCCTGTATGTAGAGTAAAAACAAATGTGAGACCGCTAATGTTTACACATCTGAATGTGACTTTAATTTTTAAGACTCCTACAAATTCTAATATGAAACTGGCCCTTAAAGAAAAGCATTTTTCACTATTATTTATATGAATATTTTCAATTAGAGCGGTAAATATTAAATATTCTTTAATTTAATACTTTACTCTTGGATGATTTTTAAAAACCATAGAGAATGTATTGTAATATGAATTGCTACATAACAAATGCCTCAACAATATATTTTTTAAATTAGTTTCCGGAATTTAAATTTTTAATTTGGCTCGAGAATATTGAATGCACTGTAATTTTTCTCATTTTTAGTGCTATACATGGCAAAAATTCAACAAAAGATTTTACTTACTACTTTTTATTTAACGAAGGTCCTCTTTCTTCTGTCCTTTTAATGAATGGTTTGCGTAAATTATCCTGTATACAACAAACAACAAATCGAACTCTAAAATTCTGAGTTAATGAAGTAGTCGATTAATTGAAAATAATTGAATTCTAATAATCGAAAATAATCGATTACTCATTAATTGATTACTTCTCAATTAATTATTGGATACCAGTCAATTAATCAGATATAATTGGAACATCATTTACTAATATAGATTATTTAATAAAAGAACTTATCTGGTCTGAACACAGTTCAATACTGATACAACTTCCTACACATTTCATTGTATACCTACATGTGTATTAAAATATAAGTTAAATAATTCAGTGTGACATTTAAGTAAAAATGATCTTAAATAAGTTTAAATAGTAGTAAGAACGAATACAATACAAAGATCTTTGTTATGTATTGACTACCAAATACTATTTGTGATCGCTAAAATTAACGTTTCTTAATTTACAAGGTTTTTTTTAAATATTAACTTAAGAATTTAATGCATAAATATCTAATGAATTTTCTACAAAATAAAAAAAATGTGACATTTTTTGCTGCACAAATTAAATAAACTGATATGTATTTCTCTAAAACTTTGTAAGTACTACCTACTTCACACTTGAGTTTCTTCTCGTTATCTTATTAAAAAGAGAAACATCCATTATGTGAACAGCATAAATTAATTATTACTGAAATATTAATTAAACTTTCAGGTAAAATATAAATAGTGTTAAATGTTAAGACTCATTTTTTGCTTTTTAAATCGTATACACTTATAAGACTGCACATAGTAATTATCAATGGAAGCTTTATTACATTATTATTTCCAAATTTATTTCATTCGCCATGGTTACCGTGTGTTGTTACTAATGACACTATTGATTTTGAATTGTCAGATTGAATTAAATTGTTCTTTTGATTTATTGTAAAATAATGTATACAACCGCCGAAAAAGTCGAAATGTACACATTATTCTCAAATGTAGCTTCGTTGAGAGAGGCCTCTGCATTATTTGCCGCCAAATTTCCTGATAGACAAATTTCCAGCTAAATACATGCAATGAAATAAACCTTTCTTAAAACTTTCTATGTGCAGTTTTAAATAATTCACAGTCGCTATTACCAACGTTTTAAGGAGACCTTAAATTTAAGTCGTGTTTAGATTGTGACATTTCTGCTTGATTTGTATAATATCAATCACATTCTAAACACGAATTAAATTTAAGGTCTCCTTAAAGCGTTGGTAATACCGGCCGTCAGCATTGAAAATTGAGTAGTAACCGTAGCAACGTAAAGTTAAAACCCCTATGTGCAATTTTATATAACTCAGAAATGTATTATCTGATCACGTAATTTTCGTCTATGTGCAGCGTTACAAGATTCTCACTGTATAAAACATAGAGAGATATTCTGTCTTCTTAATTCTCTTATTTATTGTTGATTCTATTCGAGGTAAAGTACCACAAAACCAGGGATTTACGCAACAACGTCCTATCAGCAATATTAATAAGGTAATAATTAAATAAGCACTTTTTTGAAACAGTTACTATAGTAAGTCCTACATTGCGAGCAGCTTCATAACATGATATTTGTTACATGTTTTAGTATAGAGCAAGTAAGTAGGTTATTTGCATTGTAACATCAAAATTTAACAGTATTTTGCAAAGACTTGTGACATATTTGGAATATCAGAATTAATAAATTGACTGGCTTCTTCAATATGGTGTTTTAAATGAGCTATATAATTGTTGTGAATGTTATCAGCGTAATAGTGAAAGTAGTACTTGATACAGGATAATTATTGAATATTGTATGTATGTATTCTTTGAAATCTTCTTGATATATTTTTCCTAAATCTTCACTGATTACTACGATAGTTGCATATTTAACCCTAGGCCAAAGGTACAGGTGTAATTTTTGGTTATAAAATTGAAAAAAAAAAAACTTAGTAAGTAAAATACATAGAGCTTGGTTTTCTTTCTATATTCTAGTTGAACCTCTTAGCATGGTTTT
Organism: Dorcus parallelipipedus; assembly: GCA_958336345.1. NCBI lineage: Eukaryota > Metazoa > Arthropoda > Insecta > Coleoptera > Lucanidae > Dorcus > Dorcus parallelipipedus. The sequence continues at coordinate 7,878,900 of OY284482.1, read as the reverse complement.
ATGCACATTTCAAATTTAGGGGCCCAGCCTATTTTTAGGTACTTTAATATAAATTTTTTTACCCTGTGTACTAGGAATGGCGAAATGAATTGAATTTGATTGAAAGAGACTACTTTTTGTACCTTTTATTGAGATTATAAAATTTTCAAACCTTATATATTTCTGACTTGGCTTACATAGCGTCATGATGCTGTACAGTTGCGGACAGAAAATGTCGGATATCACTGTCATTCCACTGACGTAAAAGTTGATAAATAGGATCTGCTCCACTATTCCGCCATTGCAATAATCGCAGTGGTATTGATGTTTGTTGTCGAACTTATCATCGAAATCTCCAAATGGTGCCAAATGTAATTAATTTGAAACTTTAGGTATGTCAGATGAATGACAGTGACATACGAAATTTTCTTTCCGCAACTGTACATGTAACACAATGAAAACACGTTTAAGCACATAACGAGAGTCTAAATAAAAACCTGGTCAAGTAGCTTGTGATTGAGAATTTACCCATTGCATTTACATTACAGAATTACTAAATGTAGCCTACTTGACCAGGTTTTTATTTAGACACGAGTTACATCTATTACACAACAGTAATAAAACATCAAATTCTGCCTGTGCTACCACACAAAATATATGGGATACAAATGTACCTCCATACCTAGAAATGGAAATAATTTTTTTATCGGAGGACTAGGGGTAATAATCCCTAACCTCTTTCAGTTGAAAGAATGTTTGGAACAGGTTATTTATTATTTTATCCACTATCACATTATAATTGAACTTTTTTATACTTATGAAACATTTTAAGTGACCTATTAATTTATTCCACTAGTGGATAATAATAGCAACCAGTAGGTATAACAAAGCCTGTCACGTTTCATTTTACGAATACGAATATTTTTTAATTAAATTTCGCTCATTCTGATTCCATAAATGTGATGATTGTGGATAAAACGTTGTATTGCATGCGTGTTTCAGATGCATTTTATCCACTTAAGAAAACTAAAAATTAAAAATTCTTGCTATCTAAAACACTTATACAATAAATAACTATTATATTATTATTAAAAGCGAGTCTTCTATCAAAATTTAATTTTAAAGAACAAGTACACATTATTTTAAGCAATTACATATTTATTTTTCCGCAAAATATATCTCTTTTATAATACAGCAAATTAATGCAAATAAAAACTGACAATGGTATCTAAAAAGAAACTAAAATTTTGATGCTAAAATTGCTGAAACAGAATAATCAGGGTACGGACAGGGGAGAACGATGACTGATCGACCACGAGCGTACTTATGATTAAACCAGCAACATATTAAGATGCTATGACGTAAGCGTAAAGGGTTTCTAATTTTATTTCTGTAAATCGGACGCAAGCATATACTATCTCTAAAGCAAATTTAATTAAACGCTGTTAAACAGGAACTTAAAACTAATGATATGAAGAAAAATACTCGCTATAGCTTCGCCGTAGATGCGATACTACCTTTCAAAATAAAATCATGCGCAAACAGATCGACAGCAACACGCAAAACACATGTGCAGCCAGCCAATTGAATATTGGTAGGCAATAACTCAGTGACCTTATAGAATATTTATATTGACGCTCGATTCTTCGCTCCTCTGAGTCCGACTTGTGATAATCACGAATATTAAGCCGGCTGTACACCAGAGGCAGCATTGTTAATAACAATTCTGTTAACAAATCTTAAAAACTTGGACGAAAAATGTTAGAATACTTATCAACTTATATACTCTTATCAACATTGTTGAAAATATTTGCGATTAACATGTGAAGAAACATCGAACAAATGTTACTAACATGTTGATAATAATTTCTGTTAATAACATTTACAGTTAACATTTATTTATTTATTTATCTATTTTTTCATTAAAAAAGTATAGAAAATCTTTATAGAAAATCTCATCGTGGACATTTCGTTTCCAATCGGAAAATAATTTACGACATCCCAAATTCAGTTTTAAGTAGTAAGATTTGCATTCGACGTTCATAGTTTTATTCTGTAAGCTTTCTTTAAGCGTCATGAATTATGATTACGACTGTAACGTACTCATGAATGTTTGTAGAACCAACAGGTTTCAACTTACCAACATGTTCAAAACTTTCAGTCACATTGTTGATCAATCAATAATATTGTTGCTAACAGTGTCAATAACATTATTATCAAAAATGTTAATAAAATTATTATACATTCTTGAAATTCATTACAGCTTTTTGTTAGAAACAATGTTAATACAATGTAAATATCAAATTAGTATCTATGTTTCCAGTGCCAATCAAATGAATGCCATTTACATACTTGCATGTTAGTAGCATTTTTGCTATTAATATGCTTTTATTATTTCTTCGGTATATAGGCACCTTTAGATACATTAAATCTACAAAACCGTATTAAAAAAATTGTAACATCCATTGTGGCTATATGGTTTTAATTCAGAGCCCTTATAACAATTATTTTCTCCTTTCAATCCCCTTCTTTTCGGTCACTGTGTTCGCGGACGATGACTAAGTGGACTTACTTGTTCGCAGGACGAAGAAAAATGATGATTCCCCTTTGAGGAGTTCCCCAGGTCTCCGAGCAATCCCTCTCGCACCCGGCTACGCTCAGAATTCTTCCTTTTAGTTTGTGCACCCTTCTCTTACACCCCGCAGAGGCCGAACTGAAATGGAATACGAATATGTGCGTCGCTTATTTAGCTAAGAGTATTTTATAGATCAGCTCGTTTTTTTTTATATAATCGTATATTTCATCAGCATCAGATAAAAACAATTCTCCAAGTAAAAAAAAAAAAATAATTCGATTATCAGCTTTAATTAAATTATATAAGCAGATAAGATTTCTTTTTAGTATAAATAGCGTGTAGGAAAGTTTGAAAGTGGCTATATAATACGGGCATGATTACGTCTCAGTATGCCTTCTAGTATAATTTTCAACGAAATTACGTGTAACTGCAGGGTGTGCTCCGGTAGCTAGCTCGGCGTGTGTCCGAATCTTTTCCGTCTCCATCTCATATTAGTTTCGGTCCACGCTGCACCACCACCTCCATCAATCTGAGCTTTAATTTATAGTCTTATTTCCCATTGTCATTTTTCATTTGTCTTTGTACCTACATCTTCATTTTAAATTGTACATGAGAGGATAAAATTGGCCGAGTGTGCGACAAGAACTACACGAAGACGCTAGAATTTATGTAGATTAATGATGATGTAGATTGTATTAAGCCTCGTACTAAGTATGTTTGTATGTTGCGTCTATACGGGCTGTGTTTCGTGTTGTCCGTTTCAAAATGCAATTAATAATGTTTCCCTTTGTAGATGAGATTGTTTATTTGGAGAGTAAGTCTGCATTTTAATGTTTTTTCTCACTTTTTACGTGTTTTCTAAACTGAATAAATTGCTTGTTGTATTTATCACGTTTACAAATATTATCATTAATAAAAATGTATTTATTCTTTAAACTGACACACCATTCTCTACTTTTCCCTCTTTTCTCATTGCAATTTTCAGATTCCTTACAAATCATACAAAACGTAAGAAATATAGATGATAAAACCTGTACATAGAAATAATTGATAAAACTTGATAACAGGGGCATAGTAATATCAGTTACGTGTGGTATGGCATGAAGTTCGCTGTTTCTTATCCATCGTCATATATGCAAAACCTTACTGTTCTCTTTGCGATAACACTGATAATACTGCTATACTTGCACTGGACTGCTAAATTGTCTCAGCAAATGGTCCATTTTAAAATATTTTTTTATAATAATTAAAGTTTTTTTTTTAATTACATTTTGCTTCATGTAAATCCTTACTTAATAAACTGTATTATTTGACCGTGTTGTTTCATGTTAAAATTGCATCCTATTCATCATAACATAACTAATGAAACTCAAAAGCATTACAAGTCCGTTTAGAAAGTAACCGGAAAGAAAGAAAATAACGTTGCAACTTCCAGTTTTTAAATTTATTAATGAAACAATTAAAATAAAGAAAAGTAATAAAATTCTAGTTATTTATTTATGAAATTTATGTTTAATCCTAAGAATTATATTAAACGTTCAGATAATCTGAAATCTGGATTAGAAGAACTGGTGTTTCATGCTTGTAAAATTTATACTGTTATTTTATTTTTTTCTTAAATTTTAAACTTCTGTAGTCACTTCTTTTGTTAGATTCTTTGAAAAATATGATTTTGACAAAAATACTACACTATTAAGATATCTGGAAAACAGTACGTTAAAAGAAATTCGTAGAAATTTCAAAAATTCCGGAAACTTTCTAGACGGACTGTAGATTCATTATTGGTCTAATGAATTAAATTGTGATAAATAATTCAAGCCAGCAGTAGTTTCTGTAAAGTGGTTGCAATCTAAAAAACGATCGAATTGATAAAGAAAAAAATAAAGTTGCACGTGGAATCTGATAATATATTAATGAGCAACAGACATTTTGTTTATGGCATGTATATTATTTTAAAATGTCGCTGGTCTGGTTAAAAATATTCACCCATAAATCAGAAGATAACATGTGCTCAGGTATTTCAAAACCAGCAGCTCAAACGGAACTTGCAACCAACAGGAATAAAAACGTCCGTACTATGACATACCATATATTAAGGTCGTTAAATATCAGCGACTTATAAAACTCAACACGAGAAAATAAATAAGAACAATTTCATCGTACTGTAATATTGTTTAAGGTGAGTAATCAGAAGCGGCTTGAAAATGTAGATATTGAATTTTAAATATACATATACACGTGAAGGGAAACGACTGATGTTTAAAGGTCACTGAGTTTTTAAAATATACGTTATTCTTCGTATAAATATGTTAAAATTAATCATATCCTTCAGTTTTTATGTGTATGATCAAAAGGTAGGTGTAAATAAAACATTAATTTAGTATATTCATTGTGTTTCTGACAGTCAAAGAACGGAAATTATGTAGATTCACAAATGTATTTATAAGAAATATTTAATGAATAATACAAATTAGGAATTTTTGCATAATTTAAGTATTTTATTTCACAAAATATTTTGTCGTGCTGATATAGACATACGAGAAGGTATTAATAATTTCTTGGCCTAAATTTTTATTTAATTTAATTAACACAATTACCTTTTAACTCTATACAGGGTGACATTGAAAAATTACAATGCACAGTATCACGCGATAGAGCACCATAAAATAATTTTAAAAAATTAGTAATAAAAAAATATTAATAAAAAAAATATAATAAAAAAATTAAAAATAAAATAATTTTAAAAGTATCATTTTCTTTGTTATATTACGTTATTCTTTTTAAAGCTCGTGTCGACCAAGTAGCGATTTTTTTTGTTATGAGATATTGAAGAGAAACAAATTTTCTAAAAAAGATTTTCAAATTTTAACATCCTGTATCTTGAAAACAAAAGGCAATCGGACATTAATGTATCAGACCTTTTTTCATTATTTTATGGTTCTCTATCGCGTGGTACTATGCATTGTAGTTTTTCCAATGTCACCCAGTATATACGAGCCCTAACAACTAAATATTCGGACAGACAGTTATTTTTAAAATATCTGTTAATTTTTCTGGTTACAATTATATAAAAAAAATATTGTATACCTAGATTTATTTCAAGACATATTTTCCAATTATTATATTTCGTCTATTAATTTTTAAATTGTTTCTATTGGTCTACTTACTCAATATAATTAATTTGATTGATACATAAAAATTGCTGCAACTAATTGTTCGGACGTGTATCTTTTTACGCTTTAAAAACAAGAAAATCTTGAAAACAAAATCCATAGATTCTTATCAACACAAGCCAATTGTTGATTTTGATACTAGGAACAAAATGTTTATGAAAAATATGTCTCGTGGCGTACCAACTCCTAAAAGTACGTGAAATTATAATTCGACAATATGTCGGGGATAAAATCATAAAAAAATGTGAATGAATTTAACTTATCGAAATTGGCAATAGCGATATAATGAAAAAACGGCAAAGGCAGAGGAGTGCTTTAAAGGAAATTCAGTCCCAATGGAATGGAGAAACTGGACTAATTGTATCGAAGAAATGTGAAGCCAAATAATTTTCAGTAATGAATCAGGGTTTGATCTGTATTGGTGATGGTTGGAAAAGAGTGATCACAACAAAATTCAGGGTTTTCTTTAAATACTACTTTAACGAACCATAAAATCCCACAAGGAGTTGTGATTTGGAGATACAAGTCCAGGAAAGGTTTAGGTAAACTGGAGTTTATTGATGGTATCATAAACGTACAAAAATATTAAGATATTTTAGAAAGAAATCTCCTGCAAATTGCAATGTTGCAGTTCGGAATAAAAAATTTCATTTGTCAACAGGACGAGGCTTCGTGTTACACGGCCAAATCAACAAAAAAATTGTTCGGTAACAATGATATTAGTGTTGGCTTGGCCCCCAAATAGCCCCGACTTAAATGTCATCGAAACACTGCAACATGACATGAAAAAGATCTTCCGAAAAAGTCCCCAACGAACAATTCCCGGACTAAAGGCTAAAATACAGGAAATATGGAATTCTTTCACCCCGCAATATTATGAATCCTTAGCAGACATTATGCCAGAAAGAATCCAGGGCGAAATAAAAGCCAAAAGTGATACCTGTATTAATTTATTAATGCCCGGTTGCACCAACTTTTTAAGCAGAGCTTCAATTTAAGTTATGTTTAGAATGTGATATTTACGTATGGTATAATGTCAAATACATTCTGATTGACATTTAAACTTCAACTTAAGAGTCGATTAGAATGTGACTAACATTTTGTTAAATCTACACAGAGAGAAATGACAAAGTGAAATTTTCTACAATTATATGTAAAAAGGAGTTGTAGATGTTTTTGACACACTTATAGAGATTTTTTCAAAAAATTCAGATTTATTTCCTCCTCTGCTTGATAAACGTTTACATATGTTTGTAGTAAAATTATTACTCAATTTTGGAGTAAAGAAGTAAACAGCCATTTGACTTTTGTACTACAATAAATTCCTACAGGTGTGAAGAAAAAATTTGCATACTTTATTGTATAAAATTCTACAATGGAAGGAAAAATATATCAATATTGCGTGTATTTACAAATTTAATTTACATTCTTTAGGATTGCACGTTCATAAATAAATGTGTTAAACGATTTCTTCAATAAAATGTATTATTTTACCACAATTATTACTCTACAATCGCATGTAAACGTTTCACATTTATTTTTCCTGTCTTCATTTCAGGCATAATTTGTAGACACAAAGTATACAATTGTGTTAACAAACACCATTGTTTTTCCTCTGTGTAGAAATAATATCATATCAAACACCACTTAAATTTAACCTCTATTTAAAAAGTTGGTGCAACCGGGCATAAGTGTTAGATTCGTCCGAATATTAAATTGTCGGCACAATTTATACTTTTTCTATAAAAATTTGATTTCTATTTTTATTATTGGAATGAAACTTGTTTTGAACAAATTATTAGTTACTGTTAATCAATCTTTTTATTTATTTTTTTATATTAAACGTTTTAGACATTTTCTAATTTTTATAAAATCAGTACTCGTTCGAATATTTTGTTGTTAGGGCTCGTATTTAGCACAACGCTCATAAAAAAAATTGACTATCTTTGTTTGTAAACCGTTCCTCCACAGTACTTATTACTGCTTCCTGCTTCATTCGATGAGAACTTGTTCCCTTTTAAGTTTTCAGAAATAGATACTAGTCTTAATTTCATCTATTTTTTGCAACGTAACTAGGGAGTTGTGAGCTGGTAGATACATTGTCCCGCAGGAAGAGCACACTTTAAGAAATTTTCTACGTCGTTTCTCTATACTTTTTTCCCGAAGCTTGGTTAATAACATAGAATAATACGTTCCCGTTACAGTTTTACCATATTCTAAGTAGTCCGTCATAATTATTTCACCCCTGCCCGAGAAAAAACGATGCGTGGACATTTCCTGCCAATTTTTGAACATGAAATTTCTTCGGGCTCGACGAAATAGCGTGTTTTCATTCTTCTGAGTGTTCTTTCGTTGCTTTGGTCGCAGTGATGGAACCAAGTTTCGCCCACAGTTACAATCTGATCCAAAAATTAGATGAATCCTTTTCAAAATGGCGGAAAATCAAAATCGAAGTTGTCGCTTTTGATAACCGTTCAGGCATTTGGGCATCCATTTGGCATATTTTTTTCTCATGTTCAAATCGTGATGTACTATGTGAAACACACACTTATAAGATGCGTCCAAAATTTTTACCATACGTTTGAGCCCATTTCTTCTATCTAAAATAATGTCATACACGGCATTAACATTTTTTGGAGTGGACATTGAAACGGGTTTTCCAGATGTTCATTTTTCATCGCTGTTTTTCCGCTTTTAAATTTTGCAATCCAATTTTTTATGCTTGCATACCAAGGACAATTATCCTTCAATGTTACCACCATATCCGCATTAATTTGTTTGCCGGGAAACCCTTTCAAAAATAAATACTTTATCTCCGACCGATACTCAGTTTTATCAAAAGTGTGATTTTCGTCTGAAATATTTTCTTTAAAAGTTCACAGTACAGAATCAGCTAAACTTTTCAACATCAAAATTATAGGAACTACTTGTTCCACATGGTAACCGTCTTTGATTTTGTTTATTGGAAAGCAAACTAGATTTTTTATGTAAAAACTGCATGTTAAATGGATCTTTTTACACGCGTCATTGACATTACTTTCAAGCCAAGTAATCGTAAATTTTATTTTACAAACATTCCTATAAAGACGTTCCTTTTTCATTCCTAACGAGTGATGTATCTAGATTCAATAGTTGCAAATAAAAATTGGTTTTGATAGTGCCGTTTGTCAATGACGTGCGTAAAAAGATCCATTTAAGAAACTGTATATCGGGAAGCTCATTTTTAAAGTTGATATAGGTACTTTGAAACTAAACAAGCTGATGATTAGAAACGATAGGTTTTAAATTATTCAAGACGTTATCACAATTAATTCGGCAATAATTGTTATAATTTTCCTTACGGTGATTATGTCTTAATAAAGACATGATTTCCATATAAATTCTCAATAAACTCTTCCTCGATTACTTAATTTGTATTAAAGGCTGTAATTTGTTAGCAACGCATGTGTATGTGTCGATTAATATTTCAACAGACTAAAGCAAAAAAGCCCGTACATCCTCAATTCGATTATATCTTATACAGAGTCAGCACTCCATCAACGCCCAGACGCGGAGACAATTTCTAAATGGATCCTGCTCGATCGAAAGCTGTGTATCGTGAGCGGCTTATCAGCGAGTTTTATCACACTGATTCTCAACACTTCTACCAGATTTCTCCTATTCAGAGTGTCAGGATGTCCATTTGTTAATTGTGATTTGAATAAAATAGAAAGTCGGGTATTATGTATTAATAATAATCTGATTAGAGACCTAGGACACTGAGAGATTTAAACTCCCACTTTTTATCTTTTATTAAGCGATTAAATTGAATACAGCTGCCAGTGCTTGCAACATATTTTATATTTAAAACGAACTTATAAACTGCTTTATTTCATAAATCATGCGGCTTGCTTATCGAAATCTAATTTAAAGCTTATTATTGCACACGTTGATCTGATAGGTGGTTGACAGAGAAAAGAGTTATAAAAAAAGTCTGAAAACCATTTTTACTGTTATAATAATTCGGACAAATAAGTCATGTTTTGTATGATTTTTTTAATCGTGTTCAAAAAATCGTTTTTAGAAACTGATATTACACAACGTTACTTAAAGTAAAAATGTTTATTTTTATGTTAGACCAACTAGAAACAAATTCGTCATATAATCGTTCTTTTATTTTCCTCTTTTCTATATTAATAATTATTCGTAAATTTTTTTTATTGATTAATACGCGAATGTAAGGAAATATAATTTTTAATAAGCAGTAAATTTCAATTTGGAAAAGAAATAAAAATAATTAAAGAATAAATTTACTAATGTGTCATGCTATAGTTATCAGTACAATCCCTAATTCTTCGGTATATCCTTCGAATGAGGTGATCGGTTGACTCTTATGATACCTCATATCAAGTTTGTTTTTAGGTGTTGACGCAAAGTTTTTTGCCGGTTGAGGGAAACATTTTAAGTAGCAATTCATTACATTTCATATATGTGCTATTGGGTCTAATTCTGATCATGAAATGAAAAAAAAAAAGACAAAATTTCTACCTGCTCTTGTTACAGAAAAATAATTTCGCAAGCAAAAATGAGTTTCATAATAAATAGTCTTTAAGGCACCAAAATAGAAAAACAGTGTTTGTAACACTGCAAGTACCCTCAGACATAAACTTCTGACAGTTTACTTGCCCGCGTAAGATTTAGCAATTTTCTAGAACAATGGCATCAACGTGATCGCTTAACATGGATAACAAGACGGGTCTTAAGGTCTCGTCGAAGTATCAATGGATACTGAACTTCCTTGGAATTAAAACCAAGAGTGACTTACATCCATTACACTATATCTTAATTACATGTCTCGCCTCGACACCTTCTCACCAATAATTAAAGAGTGGAAATTCACAAGGGTCTAAGTGCCAAAAAGAATGACACTGAGATACTACCTAAAATATGTCTAGAACATAATAAAATTAAAATCTTTCTTGAAAAAATTTTATTAAGTAAAGAAAACAAGAATAAATGAAGTAAACATATTGTTACACATTTAAAAAAAAAATTGACACATAGACCCCTAAACAGGCGTTGCCTGAAATTTTCTGGAAATGGCACTTAGACCCTTTTGAATTTCCACTCTTCAATTATGGAATATTTTTCAGGGACAAAATTGGGATTCATCGCTGAAGATTCCGTGACCCATTACTCTCTTTTTTGACATCACCAAAACCTAGTGGTTGCATAAAAAACGTATGTAAATAGGTGTTGACAAGGTAGGTAAAAGAAAGATCAGACGACGTAATACGTTCGGACAGCGTTTGTTTCCAGTCTTTTTTTTTCAAAGTCAGCTAATTAGATAAAATGCACTCTTCTGGCATTGTTAATAGTCGAAACTTCAGTGCCCTCTCAAAAACTAATTTGCGCTTCTTGTGTAATAAATAAAACCTGAGTAATTGTGTTAAATTTAAGAAAAGAGAAAGCTGATGGACCTTATTTTCAATAAAGGGGTTTATAACTAAAGAAGAAGAATTGGTGAAATTGTTTCAACTAAAAAATGTAAGAAAAAATAAAATAACAGCATCAATTTTACATGTATTATGAAACATCAGATTATCTGAAAGTTTAATGTAATTCTTAGGATTAAACAGGAATTTGATAAAGAAATAACTAGAATTGTTTTCCTCTACTTTAATTATTGTTATTGTTTCGTTCATAAATTTAAAAATTGGAAGTTGACGGACTATGTTATGTTGTTTAGAAGAGTTATTTTTTCCTATTTGCCTTGCAATCTGAGAAAATGCAGAAACTAGAGCTCGGAATTTCCAGTTTGAAGGTTAGCTGTGAGCACTATCGATCAGGTTAAAAATTCAACAAATTTAGGCTAACCAATCAACAATTGTATGCAAAAAAAGGCATAAAACAAGAAGTAAACGTCTACTTGAATTTATTTGAATATACATAGGTAATTGAATATAAAAATGAAATTGCAACAATAATATAATAATTAAATTATTTAAGTTTTACCATTTCTAGAATTTCTTATGTCAGTAGCTTAAGTAAAATACATAATGAAAGACTTTGGCAAAATTAATATCCTCATTGCTTGCCCCTATTCATTAACAGAATAAAGTAAAAAATGTTATAGATATATGTCAATTTTAATAAAGAAGTAATGTAGGGACATCTTAATCAATTGTAAAAGTAAACGGACGTGATAAATTTCACTCCCATGCCCACAACATGTAAATTTTGATAAATACAAGTGGATTTTATTTTCTTTCATCACAAACGCCTACCTCTTTTAGTTTATATTTGATGCCATCAAAAGTTCGCTTATCCTTTTCCATCGTGCGAAATTAAAGCCGCGCCGAAGAAAATAAGCAAACGTGCGTGATTCCGCTGTGAATCCTGGAAAGTTGGAAATATAAGATTGATCTTCGTAAGATATCAACATTGGACGATTCAAGGTTGGGCATGCCACAATATTAATCGGACGTCAAGTAAGAACAAGTAAGTGATATACTGCTGGAAACGGACTTGAACCTGCGTGTGTTTGTCGGATGAGATGAAGACATAACATCGGTTCTATGTTTAATAGTGGATGGTTGTAGGTTTCTTCGCCGGCGAAATATCATCACATCATACATGGAAGCGTTGGTACGCGCTGGCACCATATTGATTAGGAAATTTTGTATTTATAACGATATTGTGTTAAGCCGAGTTACCAAGGAACTGTCACCTAAATAACTTGATCGATGGCGTCATTTGTGGAATATGTTGGCTTAACAAATTTTGTGTGTGTTTGGAAACTTTGAGCGTATATGAGTCGCTGAAATATTAATGAAATACTTTATGTTTTTCCTGCTAGGCCACATCTAAAATGTAACATTTGTTAAATAAGGTGAAAACATCAGTTTCTGCCCCCGACGAACAACTAAAATTACTTATTTGAATACCAACAACATTATTTTCTAAATAATAAATTGAAACAATTTATTAAATAGCGTACTTGATGTCCGGAGCAATAAAGGTATTTTCAATGAAACTACTTTATTCATTCAGGATTGCTACATACAGTATTAAAGAGCTTTTCATTTTCTATCATTTCCACTATGTTGAATTTCGTTTGTTAAATCTACTACTAAAATTTAATGTCGTAATTCTACACAGGGTGTATACGGATTCGACCAACAAACTTCTAAGGTATATTTTTTGCTTAAAGGTGTACCTAAATTGATAATATATTTTAATCTATCTTCTTTCATTTAGAAATTACGACCTATTATTTTGTTTTTGTTTCCTAATCTGGGATTGAAGTCATTCAATGAATTTTGTTTACATTTCGAACTAAATTTCACTGGCATCTAAGAAGCTCTAAAGTTTTCAAAGAAGACATGCTACAGTTAACAAACACAATTATTACTAACATTGCAGCACTAGCAGATGAAGGTTATGTGATTTTTTTAATATTTAATAAAAGGATTAATGAAAAATTCATGATAGTTTATTGAAAATGTTTCGTCTTGTACAGACTTTATTCTTCATATAAAGACCAGTGTTATCTAACCTTTATGCTTGAGATTAGGAGTAGAATGTGCACTAGAAATTTGTCGGTCGAATTCGTATACACCCAGTATTCAACTAACCTAACCAGAAATTTCAGAAAATCTATTTTGGAATATTTCGTTTTACCTAGGCTGTAAAAATAACCAAGTATCACATTTTAACAACAATTTATTTTTCTACATCTCTCTTCAACTATTGAATCTTTTTTTCCAATTGTTCCATACCATCAGAAAAAAATTCCTTCGGCAAGCGTTGTTCAACTCAGATGTAAAACGCTTTCCACCGAGATGCTTTTTAAAGTTTCCAATAAAAAGAAGTTGGGCGGAGCTGGATCATTAACTGCTGGACATTGTTTGCTTTATGAGCCCGTCAATTGTCGTATAGTAACAAATTTTTTGCGAATAATAATTTGAGTGTTTTCCTCTGGAGCAGTTTGTAAATTTTGAACTGGGTTTCTATAGGTCTCTTCGTTTATATTAGACTTCGACATACAAGTTGTCCCAGCGAGACCTTTCATTAGAAGTTTATGGGGTTCTGGCCAAAATAGAAACTTGAACATTTAGAATTAGATACAAGTGATTGCGTTCTCTTCAGCTAAAATATTTTCAGATGTCTAGAACTTCCGGTTATACCGGAAGTCGCCATCTACTTTGTTATTTTAAATGGAACATCCTATTTATTTTTACACTCTTATGGGATTAGATCATAATTTTGAATCTTTTTTATTGAAACCATACCATGTCTATCTATTACAGTTTTTGAGATAAAAATTATTTTCCGAAATCATGGCAGGTGGTTGACGTTTTCAAAATGGGCTGTAACTCTTATTTTAAACGAGATAGAAAATTGAAATCTAATTAAGTTTGTAGTTTAAAGATTCCTTTATCGTAGGTATTCTTTAAAATAAACATCTTTGCCTGAGAATAATTCTTAAATTTATACTTTTCATCAAGAGTTAAAAATGTAAAAAGATCAATTTTTCAAATTGAATGCCAGATTTTTCGTTGCGTAATCAGATTGGTGATAAAATTTGGCACAAAGTGGTATTACATGTCCCTATGCCTAAATTAAACTATTTTAGAGTTATTTCCAAAAAACGGAAAATTTTACCATTATAAAAAATAATTTTTCAAATGTCAAGTTATTGAAACTCATTAACTAATAGAGTGCCTTTACGAAGTTTCATTTCAAGTTGCAAAATGAATAAAAGCAACGAAAATAAACCCCATAAACTTCTAATGAAAGGTCTCGCTGGGATACCCTGTATACTCAACAAGCAAGCTTCCTTCAGCGTCCCTGAAAACTGAAAACTGTTGCCATCAATTTTTTTTTTCAGAAAATTGTGACTTGCCTTTCTTTGGTGGTGGAGAGCCGTGTGAACCCACTAGATTAGTGGGAGGATCAAACGCTAATTAGAAATATACGAGCCCCATCTCAGTGCAGTTGGCCCAACAAAAAAATTTTTTCAAAAAATTTTTCTAGTAGAAGGAGAACCTATGAAAATCAATACAATATTATGATGATATGGGAATTGTTTATTAACTTTTAACACACAGAACTAAATTCTAACTAATAAAAATAGGAACACAAAGGTACATCTAATATTATCGCAAAATAAAAAATCGACGAAAATTAAAAATAAAGCTATCATTGCATTACGTTGCCTTTTCGACTTAATATCGCTTAGATACATTTGGACATTGCGTTAACTAAAGTCTGGCATTCATCAGGTGGGAAATTTTCCCAAATTTGTTGAAACCGAGCACGTAACTCTGGAACGGTTCTTGCTGGCTACGAGCGCAGCTTTCTGAAAATATCTGAGAATATTTTTAAGAAGTACTTTTAAACACATATGGATGGATTAAAAACTATATATCTTGAACCAGTTTTTTCTTCTTCTTTATATTCAGTTTCCATATTTTGAATACATAGTTGGGCCAACTTCACTGAGACGGGGCTCGTATTAATACCTAGTGATATCACAATAAAAAGATTCCAAGATTAATTTCCATGCACGATTTTATGAATAATGAAATAACTATTTTGTAAATATTTTTTAAATAATTATTTTAAAAGACGTGTTAACACATAACGCTGTTTATATGCACATACGATCAATTATTTATGTAGTATGCTTTGTATTTATAGTTTCTATGTATTGTATCATACAGTCAATTGTCCGTTAAAAAGTTTTATAATTAATAAATAGACAAGCAAGTTCTTACTCCAGTTCTTTAGTATAATACTGTGATTACTCTGGGCCCGTAACCTGTTAGGATTGCGAGAATACACTAAAGAACTGGAGTAAGAACTTGCATGTCTATTCTTTGTGACGTAAGAAAAAAAGAAAAAAAAAGAAAAGAATTCAAGAATAATTATTTCAGTCTTGCATCTGCAAGTAATAGCTTTCGATTAAAAGCAGTTTATTTCAAATGAACTTTACAGTCTTTTTCTTTTGCTTTTCCCCTTTTGTCAAACGTGTTTCCTAATTTGTCAAATGACTTTCCAAACCGTAGGCCTACTATACTTTGAACGAATTGGAAAGTCATTTGACAAATTAGGAAACACATTTGACAAAAGGGGAAAAGCAATATAAAAAGACTTGATTTAACTAGTTTTTTTTTGTTCACTTAAATTAAATATGACACTTCTGCAATTATGGAATTTAAGCCATAAATTGTTTTTTCAAGTACTCAATTGTTGTTAAGTTTAGATTCTTACCAGCGAATTCACTAATTTGTCTTTTTCATACCAAAGCATAAATTATATGCTTATCTTAAATTACAAGAGGATTCATGAACGTAACTCACGCAACATCAAAGGTTTAGACATGTGAAGATAGTGTAATTAAAACACTTACTTTTTTCGTTTTGCCAGCAGTATGTGTAAATGGTTTTCCGCAAGCGCACACAGAACACACATCAAAACAGAAACGGAAACGAAATTATACTTATTTAAAGGGCAATTATGGAAACCGAAAATGTGTGCAAACCGGCCGTCGACATTTGGTTAATCTTTAGCGGCGAAAACACATGATACCAATTTAATTCAATTGGCAAACATAAAATAAACGATCTCGTATTAAGATTACTATTTACATCAATTCAAATTAGGGATCTCTATTATCTCGAGCACCGAGTTATAAAATAAAATACACAATTAAAACCCTCTTCGTTATATGTAACGTTAAGGCTTCCTGCTTAATAAGCGTAGGTACTATTAAAATCCCATCACTGTTTTAACCGCCATTAGTACGTATAAACCAAGTCCAGTCATTGGGGAAAGAGGGATTTAATGCCTAATGGTATTAAACCACTTACACACAGACGGGAATATAATAGTTATTAGCAATACTATGCACGCCATGCAATTATAGATATTTTATTTTTAACACAGAAAGCCCACGAAACTTTGAAACTAAATCTATGTATTTAAATTTTTTGTTGTTGATAATATTATCTATAATACATTTTGAAAATTAAATTTATATAAATTGATTGTTAAAAAATAAATCAAAACCACATAAATTTTAAGAAAGCTTTCAAATTTAGGAAGAGAATTAATACATGGAGACTGGTGACTGTATAAAAATAACCACATTAATCAATGTTTGGAGAACGGGCTATATCTGACGTAAATAATTTATCAAACGCACCCGGCAAGAATTAATTTAACGTAATAAATTTTTTCAAGAACATAGCCACTGAAAATAAATATAAGGCTTATTTAACCTTAAATAATGATTTATTTGCAATTGAAGAACCAAAATAAGAAAAAAGATTTATACTTTGAAAAAAGTGTACAGAATAAGTATTTAATAATTAATAAAGCCTGATTACATTAACAAATCCATTGAAGGTGGAATGGCAACAAAATTTAAACTAAAATTTGTTACAAGAATATTATAGATAAAAGGTAATAGTACTTAATGTCTGTGCCTCCTCCACAAGTATTAGCTAGTGGCTTGAACGAGTAATTCAAAAAAATTAACTCGTCAGAAAATCTGTTACATAGAATGACTTTTTTAATTACACAAACTTAGAAGAAAACTAGGTAATACAAGACAAAATTTAAACAAAAATTATACCAAAATGTTTATTAATTTTTGTAATGTTCATTAAATTTTATAAACAGTGTATTATAGTCATACGCAGATAAGAATTGTATACAGAAAAATTTCTCGTGCAGCCTACATACAGTAAGTCTGTATTGTAAGTGCACATAAAGCGCAATTAGAATTCTTTAATTACTGTAATTATAAATCGCCTTCACCAATCTTGTTATACCAACAAATTAAAATAAACTAAATAAAAATATCCAAATCTATTTTTGTAGTTGTTACGCCATCTACCTTTCTCCATGATTCACCTTCGTTTCGACGCGAGCACCAGAGGGTACCAGAGTTGTTCTCGAATGTTCTCGAAAGATGAAATCTGTACAAAAGCCAAAACGAACGTGCGATTTATAGCCATTTGCGCCAAACTCTAAAGATGAGCTTAAATTTAAGTTGTCTTTATAACATGACATTTTTATGTTACACAGTCATATTCAAGGACCGGTGCTTTCATCACTGATTAACTTTAATCTTTGGTTTATTGCTATAGAAACAAATCTCTTTACAATTGTAGGCATGGGAGTAAACCAAAGGTTAAAATTGATCAGGGATGAAAATACCGGCCTTAAGTGACGCTTAAAGTTAAGTTGAGCTTAATTGTTTGATGCAGCTGGCCCTTAAACAGTTTCTATTTTGAGAACGACGTTTACAATTAAAGGCTGTTCCATAATTAATTGCTCGGAAACGGAACTGGAATGATAACAGTATCAATAAAACTAATATATAAGCATGATAATCATATTTCAAAGCCGAGCATCGCCGAGAATTGAAACTAATTTGTGTTCATTGCAAGTGTATTTTTTGAACAACGCAGATAAAAAAAAATAGTAAGTTGATTATACGTCTGTACACTAAGAATCAAGAATAATATCTCCCACATAAATGTTAAATTGCGGCCTAACCCCTTCTGACCACTAATGCTTGATACAAAAAAGGTGATATGTATGAAACGTACGAGTATTTTACTTTATAATTTGAGGATAAAAGTAATTGCTTAAAAGTAAGCAAGTATTGAAAATTACTACCCCTCACAATATTCTCTTACGCAATGAATGCTGAACTCGCTGAAAAAATCCTGGGCTATTTTGGATAGTTTTACATCTATGGGGAACTTTATTATCCCGTACATTAAAAAGCATTTTAGGCCACATACTTATAAAATCAGCCCTTTCAAATTTTTTGCAATCATTCTAGCCAAATTTTAAATGATCAACTGGATGTGGTTGTGTTTTGATTGATGCACGAACTAATCCCAGTTAAATCTTTTCGCAAAAATCAGTAATCCGCGGCCACATTTGCGTTTAGTGTAAGCCTAACGTGATTTAATTTGACATTAATCTGCGGTTACCTTTAAATTAAATATCAAATTACTCGTTATATATTTGTTTTCTTTTCTATATTATCATATCAGGAGTAAAAGCTATACCAAACTAGTCAAATTAGACTTTGAAAATCACGTTAGGCGTTACATTAAATGCAAATGTGGCCGGGGAATAAGAAATATTTCGAACTTTATAAATGGCATTGTACATATAAAAACAAATAAATGCGTGTACAAAAAATAATTCCACGCCGCGTTCCTAATAGTATATTACATAAGGAGCCTTGTAAACTAGCATATTACTCACGCGTGGAACAGTTGCCCACGAGCCGCGTAGCGGCGAGTGTAAATAATTTCACATGTGCGTAATTGTTTCACAACTCGAGTTTTGTACTATACTTTATCTGTAACCACAAAAATTACCTTATTATTCAAGTTCAAAATAATCAGCAATGACGGTTGTAATTTCGACAATTATTGTCAATCTAATGTGTTGCGGCAACGTAGATCTAACTACAAGCGTGCGTAATGACCTCGCTGTGCGATTTTGTTACTTTACGCACGACAGTTTGGGACAGTTTGTAGTGTCGTAGATAAACATTATTTTCTTATTATATTTGGTTTTCTTGTAAAGATAACAAAACATACTCATGAATAAACTCAGACGCAATCTTGTTTCGATTAAAATTCATTTAATTATAAATGCAAAAAAATCGTATTACAAATTCTTTAAGAAACGAAAATTTAAATTTATTCGACGTCATTTATACAGCATTTTTACGGCGCATCAATATAAATGTTTCTCCGGCCACGTACATTAGTCGATGGCAATTATCATGTTTTTCAACATCGCGGTAAAAACATGAAATATTAAACGAGAGATTAAAGACGCCGGCATCATGAGAGAAGACGTTTGTCCCCGGGCGAGTTGAAAAATACCAGGAGTAAACACGAAAGCATATAGGAAACACCGCAAGCATATATAGATGACAGTTTTTCCGTTTCTGCCTTTTCCATGTTACATACAGGGCTAAAGACTATCTCTTAATGATGATTCCCTCGTGCACTGCCGTCGCCGGCAAGTTTTCAATCTCACGTATTAAAAGCGTCTCATGAAAAAACTCGTGATAAATTATTTAGCAGAAAACTAAGTATGGTCCGCAGTTTCAGCTTTAGGTGGTTGCGCCGAGGCTCGCTCTATCTTGAGCAAAAAATCCTTTTATATAAAGACGAAAGAAAAATCACATTTGTTTTGAGGCGGCACGGCGCTTTGATTAAGTGCGTTCTTGGCAGGGCTCGAACTCAGGGCGCCGTGGCGGAAGATGGATCAGCACGCGAGCTCATTCCCTGTGCTTCATTTAACATATGGATAAATGGAAAACGCATTTCTTATGTATACGGCCACATATAACATTACCGTTATTAAAAGTTGCAATTATTTTAATGCAACTATAATTTACAGCTCATTCTTTAAGTTTCGATTAAAGGTCAACTTTGAGTTTAATCTTATTTGCACAGTTAAAATCGACAAAGTATTTTATACATTTTTTGAGCTAAAAGGACAACCGTAGATAACACTGAATTACCCCAAAAGCAGATGCCATATAAGAGTCTTGAATGAATGTGGGCGAAACAAAATGACAATACACAATGATGTTCAAAAATAAATATTAAGGTTTCGAATTTGGAAACATACAGTGTTTAGCTTTATACATTGAGGTCTCCAATTTGAATTCACATCTATATTACTTCCTAGAAAATTTAAGCCCGATTCCAGTTTTAGATTTGTACCATTCAATTGTAGATTAATTTTTAAGTTGTGATTATACGAAGAAGGGAAAATTATGAAAGTTGCTTTTGTGTGATCCATTAAAAGTTTGTTCATACTGAACTACTGATTTAATTTTTAATGCATTAAGTAGTAAGTTGCATTTCATCCTCATCTTCCAAATTGTTTCTTGAAAAAATTCCTGATATATCATATGGGTGCATAAATAATTGTTAAACAAAACGGTGTCTTGATAAAAAGTAGAACAAAAAGACCGATATTTGTTGACAAAAGATATATAGTCAGTCACCTCAGACCATTGTTTAGAATGTGACATTTACGTATGGTCAGTATAATGTCAAATACAATCTGATTGACATTTAAACTTCAACTTAAGTATCAATTAAAATGTGACTAACATTTTGTTAAATCTATAAATAATGTCATAGTCTAAGCACCACTAAATTTAAGCTCTGCTTGAGAGTTGGTGAAACCTGGCATTAATCAAATTATTATAAATCTAACGAAATACCAAACTAGTCGGACATTAAACGTTCAAGGCACCACGGGCGTTAAAATTACTAAAGTTATTAATAACTATTTCTACATAACTACCGTCTACACTAATACACTAATGGCCAGTTGCACCAAACCCTTAAGCTCAACTTAACTTTAAGCGACACTTACAACATGAGTTACACAATGTTGTGTAACTTAAAAATGTCACATAAACACCACTTAAATTTAAGCTTGGCTCAAGTGTTTGGTGCAAATGGCTATTAGTCTATCGTTTCTCGAGTTGTTTCATTCCATCCAAAAATATTGTATGCGCCACAAAAAACGGCGCTGTCTGCAGCGAATTTCAACTCATCATCTGAGAAAAATTTTCGGCTCCCGCGGTTTTTCTTCAGATGTTCTTCAGAAGAAAAAGGAGTCATATGGCCCTAAATCAGGGATATAGTGCCGACGTTGTAACTCGTTGAATCAACGACTTTCCTTAATGGCTTGAATTGTGCGAGCCTTGTGAACCCTGCGGCTGTACAACAGCAAAGTTTTGGCTCTCCATGAATTCGGACATATTTCTGTAATGGCCTGCTTCAAGTTTTGGATCGTCCTTCCAAATACCTCTTCATTAATTGTGAACCCTTTCTCCATATATTAAATAAGCAGAATACCTTCGTAGTCCCAAGAAAGCAGTCGCCATCAACATTCCAGAAGACAACTGAGTTTTCGCCATCTTTGGAGGTGGAGAGCCCTTAAAAACCCATTGAATCGACTTCTGCTTCGTGAGAGGATCCCAATAGAACACCCAAGTCTTGTTGCCTGTAACAAATCTCGAAAAATAACTGTCAAAACGCTCTCTAAAGCGGCCAAATGTTCTTGACAAATTTCTTTCCTCGCCAGTGTCTGCTCTGGTGTAAGGAGTTTGGCGATCCATCGTGCAGAAACATTCTTCATGCTTAAATCTTCGTGCACAATCGTGTAAACTGTAGTTTGGGATATTCCAGCTTCCTTGGTAAGCACTGTAATCTTGTATTGTCGACCTGAAAGCAGCAAATCTTCAAGAAAACTAATGGTTTCTTCAATTATTACGAGAACCGGTCTCCGTGATCTGGGGTCATGCTTAATTGAGTCACGGCCCCACTAAAACTATTTAGGTACACCAAAATTTCATTTCTCTCTTCATTTAGAAACTTTGAATCATGATAGCGTAGCTTCAAATTATTATTCACTCATTTTTCGGAAGAAGCAAAACACAACGAACACGTGCAAAATTTTATCAAAATTCTTAGCAAAAACGACTGTAATTTGACAATCCAGCAATTTTTTTGTATGACATACAAGCGGCCAAGCGTACTGTCTATTTGGGGCCTCAGCAGAAGCGTTGCAATGTTAGGTCAAAAAGCGATCGCAGGATGTCGCGATTAAAGCGAGACACACATTGATGCGGTTGCGGTAGAGTTTGCGATGACGGTGGCGGTCACAAACGTTCACATGCGAGCGAACAGTAAAGTTACGTAAATTCCTTGGCAGATCTATCTTGTTGCATGTATGTGAACAGTTTTCATCGCCACCGCTATCGCAATCGCTACCGCAACCGCCTCAATGTGTTTCCCGCTTAAAACGATTATTATTACATCGCTACAGTGAATAACCTAGGACAGGTCGGTTTGGTTTGCAGTGGAATTCTCGAGCTACGCTTCTGCTGACGAGATGCCAGATAGGGCCGACTTGCGACAAAAATTTTAAAATATCAAAGTTAGCTACTTCTGAATGGATAATCTCGCAATGGCACTACAACTTCTTTCATAACCTTTTTCTCGAAATTTTCAATTACTTTTCATTTTTGGCGAAAAGGTCAGAAACCGATCGTCTGAATCAACCCGTGTAAATACAAATATGAATAAGTAATATGTTAAATGCATAAATTGCTATTTTTTGTTAAAATTACTAGCAAGCACTTAATCAACAGTTCATCAGAATGTTCGCTTTAAAATGGATGATACGTGCCAGTGTCAATATATGGTGTACGAAATTGTTGATTAAAATCATGAATATTTTACGCCGCACGTCTGCATCTTAATTATAGACGGCGAATTTCCACTTCAGATATTCATTACACGTTCGTTAAACTCAGTTGATGATTACGTTTTACGTTCGCAGTGCAAACGCGATCAATCATCGACGCTCTTTATGAATATACAAGACGGAGTCAGCTGTACACAATTATTAATTAATGCGAGTACCCCAAGACTTTTACAAACGCACACCAGTCCGTTCGCGTTTAACTTCCATCGGTAATTAAAAGAATCATCCTTGGCACCGCTTCAACTAATTAATAATCATGTTGTTTCTGTTATTTATATTATCTTGTTGGAGTTTAATACCCGAGGAGTAAAGCCCGCCAAAGAGCAAGTGTTGCGTCCAATTTTTCAAGTCAACTAGAGGAAATTTATAAAGTTTTTGGCACAATGCGCGGATTTTTCTGGGTTAATGTAGTTTTTGACACGAACTCTAAATAACGCATATGTCAAATTTAACTGCATTTATAATTAAAACCGAGTGAAACACGAAACTACATGTTTCCGTGGGTATCATTTATAAATTGTTACAAAATCACTCCATCGAAATTTATATGTAACTTTAAGTACTGCTTTCTCAATTATACAAAACATGGTTCAATTCCAATAAAAAAAAAATCCTTTAACAAATGAGTGTTAATTAGGGATGTATGTTTATGGAATAGAAAAACACAAAGCTACTTCTTCAAGTAGCCAAAAAATTATTTTCAAATGCAACTTCTATTTCCGGCTTGATATTACTGAGTTACCACAAATATTTTATTCCATTGTCAGAACATCAGTAGGTAGTTACTCGTTCTATAAATATGTAATGTTGCAGTACGTACATCATCTCACACCGCTGCTTTATCAATAATTCCTTTTTATGGGGGATGGCTGAGTTTATTTTTGATGTGAAATATTGCTGGTTTTGCGTCATCACTTTTTGATACATAGTTTTCAATAAATGTTTTGAAAAAATATTCTTCTTCGTAAGTAAAATATTTCTAAACATTCTCAAGATTGCACGAAGAAATAAATATGGTAAACACATTAAATTTTGTCCTTATACAGAAATACAATCTAAATAAAATTAACTACTTATTTTATTAAATATTAAAAATAAATTTATAAATGAATTCTTCGATAGAAGTGTAAAATATTAAATTTATGTTTGTTGCTATTTTAAAAAGAATGTACTTTGTTCTACATTTTATACTAAAATAAAGCAGACATTAGATCTAGCTAAGCTTTATATATAAAAAATTATTTAAAATGGCAACCTTCACTTCAGCTAACAAAATTATTAGATTAACAAAAGAGGTTCTCAATAGTAAATTTAACCGATACATTTTAGACATAAACTAATTCTTTCATTCATGAATTTCAATCTAAAAGTTAACAATTTTCCTTTTAACGCAACTTTCGACTGTAGTTAATTTTAATTAACGAAGTTGCAATAGTTTTAACTATTGCAACTTCTTCGAAAAAACAGTAAAACCAAGAGTAGTAGCTGCAGCTTATTTGTAGCCTTCCATACGTTTTTAATAATAATAAGTAAAATGTGTTCTAAAAACACAAAGTTACAGTCTATAAATCTATTCTTAAGTTATTTCAGACTTAAGAAACTAATCGAAAATTTTGTAAATTTATCGTAGAGTAAATTCAATTTACAAGTGGATGTGTTTCATCGTTACATAGACTTTTTCACATATGTCCAGTATTTACATTAAGTGATAATTTTCAAAGGACAAAACAGTGCCTTTATTAAGAAATAGTTCGAGTATTAAAAATACTTATTGTTACCATTATTGATGGAGCAATCTTCTATTGCGATCATTTACTATTAATTAAGGCAGATGTACCTAGTTCTTATAGGCTTTCTCCTGGATGTTTTTATCCTTTTGAAATAATTCAGGATCTACCCGATCATTTTGTGTCAGATCTAGGGAAAGAATTAGCCCAGAAAACAGGAAAAGAAGTTTTTGGGCTAGTTTTTGTCAAAGAAACAGCCTAGTGAAATAGAAAGATAAAGGAAATTATAAAGAAAGGAAATTTCGTGGAGATAATATCTAAGAAGCGGAAAGAGAAACAAGTTACTTCAATTACGCAAAACACAACGAGAAGTAATGAAGAAGAACAAAAAAGAAAAATGAAAACCTGAAAAGAATTTGATAAAAAAGCAAGTGATCATTACCGAAATTATTATATCGCACACTAGAGAAACATAAAATATTTAAAATTATACAGTGCCAAACGAAAATTCTGGAGTTGTAAGTTATGAGCAAGCTCCGGATATTTCAGAGCGTTGCCATGGTTACGCAGTACGAAAACAATGAAGTCCCCATTCATTGCGTAGCTATGGCAACGTTCCGAAATTTCCGAAGTCTGATTACGAGTAAAGTGTAGAAGATTAGGTAGGAAACAGAAAACAGTGGAAAATTAACCAATACAATTTACAGTTAGTAAAAGACGAAATGTGAGTATGAAGTAAAGAGAAAAATGTGGAACTTGGGGAAGATATGCAAAAGAAAAATTTTCTGGAGATAATACCTACTTGGAAAATGGAAAACATAAGCAGACGCAATATCAACACATTCAAAACAGCATAAACTGGCAACATTCCGAAGTTACTATACAGACCAGAAAAAATTCCTATGGCAACAAAAGATTGAATCAATGAACTAAAAATTAACAAATAGCTAAAACAAACGGATACTGAGAACGCACAATCAACAAAATATACAACAAGTTAAAAAATTACAACAAACAAAAACAACACAACGGATCGAAATCAATGCGTCACATTTTTCACATACAGGACCTTATGTACAGTCAGAATTAATAGTAAAGTCTCTTCAATAATGCTATAATGAATCAGAATGCGTTTACATTTTAGTGGAATGATATTACTTTTTAATTCAGATTTCGCATCGTAAAACAAACATATTCCAAACAAACAATATGCAAGTAGCATGCAGAACAACAGACAAAACAAAGCAAAAAACAAACTAGACAAATCAGAAAACACGAACAAAATGGAAAAAGCATCAAGCATTCATAAGTACACACATACACAATTACCACATGGTCTCTTGAAAATGGCGAAGTGTTGCAGAATTAATTAGTTTTTAATTGTAAAAGTGTGCAATTGTGTATTTAGATCTGAGAATAATAATTATTGTCAGAAATTACTCTCCACTTAATGTGAAAATGTATGTGATAATGATTCTTCATGTGTTTCACAAATTTTGACAATTACTTGTTAGTTTTTCGTCAACTGTCATTTATAAATTACTTGTTTGGGCATCATAGTTGCGAAACATATTAATTTGTAAAATATTTCAGCAGACGCCTGTCGAAATCAGAATCTTGCTATCGTAACAGAATGCTCGGTCAAATTAGTAATTATTTGTGTAAATCCATCTTCATTTGTCTTGGGAGTCCGAGACGTTCGTAATCATCTATTTCATTGGTTACTGAATGGGTAATGAATGTTCCGCGGATTCCGTCAGCTACAATGGCACCTACTGAACGCTTCTGGTGCGCCGAGCACAGTGGGTACCCAGAACTGTACAAAGAGGACATTTGTATTTGTCTGTGCCGAGTTTATGTAATTTCCTATAGAGTTCGCTCCCTTCTCTTCTCTCAGCGCCACTCCTTTGGGGTTCCACTTAGAATGTGCAAGGCGCAATAGATCGCGGTTTTTACTCGAGCAGACGATCACATTCTGGCGCGGACCGATATTACAAAGCTTTCTGTGAGTCTGCATCGCATCCAATTCCAAGCGGGCCGCGGCCTGGCAGTGACGGATTGAAGGGTATTTGTCATCCTCCCGGGTCGGCCACAGTGCTATCTGCCCCCTTGGCCCCCATCCCGCCACTCATGCTGGTCCCCAAAGCAGCCGCCTCTCTCAGATTGCGCTGATAACGCTCTTGAACAAACATGGTATTTTTCAATATAGTAATTATACATAGGCGTTCTATTAATTCACGTTGATTTATGTCGTCGTACTGTTTCTTCCATTCCAGTAAGAATTTTATAAGGAGAAAACCAGATACAAAACGACGAATTATATTCAGTTTTACTTCAAACATTAACTCATAATTCTTCACCATTAAATTTCGCTGTAATGCTCTATGCATAATAAGCAAAAGTATTTGACTGAACAAGTCGGAAAATATTATCTGCACTGATTGTGAGTTAAAACTAGAAATTCTGTTGTATATAAAATTACTTCTATAATGTGTCCTACATTAAAATAAAATTTTGTTTCAAACTTATAAACATTACAAGGAAGTAACAAAAAAAACGACACAGAGAACTAAAATGAAGAAATACATATTTTAATTTCAATTTTGACCAATCTTTTCTTTTTGAGACGAGTCTTAATTTGAGATGTACCATTGAATTGAATTGAGAATATACCTACATGTCTTTTCCAATATTTTGCAGCAGTAGAGTCATCTCTACTACGATACCTGTTACATACAATATTATTATACATATTAGAAAAATAAAAAAAGGAAGAATTTTAAGATCTATTAGATTTTTATATCCTACAGTGAGTAGAAATTTTAGGATGATTTCATTCAGTACTTTCAAAAATTTCCTAGCTTCAGGAAAGGACGTTAATTTTCTACACAAATTTCGACCATTTCTTTTAATATAGAGAACAATTAAACTTGGTTTTATTTTTATACCCCTTTGTCTGTGAATTACATTCACTCCTTGATTTATATTGAATATTCATTTCAAGTCAATCGCTAATATTTACGTATGCTCCAGTGAGCGTTTAAGAATTACTTTTTATTGTATATAATCTACATTACAATGTCAGATATATGATTGTTTCCTGGTTAGTGAAGAAGAAAACAGGGTTAGAACCATATGGATGTAAGTGACATATCGGTTCAACTAACAATTATACACTTTTTTGGAACTAAAACATTTATGCAAACTGTTCATACGGTATGTTTGACAATTTATACATGGCATTACATGTTGACTACGTATATGTTGTAAAAGCTATTGTTTTGTTATGCCATCAAATTAATTGGTATTTCATCTCCCTTTTTAGCACTTATGTCAACTCACAAAAAATTTGCACTTATTGTTATAATACCTTCATTTGTTTTTGTTTTACGTTTTGCTTTTTATTTAGTTTTATGTTTATTTTAATCCAACTACAAACTTTATTCCTTTCTTATAGAAAAACCAAAACATACTAAAGGGTTTTTCATTAAGAGCGACGCATTTTGTTTTTAAGATAAAACACAGATATCGTGAGAAATTTAAGATTATTTTTAGTTCGTTTTAAAGTACAGTTAATGCCATTATTAAAGGAACCACAACGTCATTCAAATGTCCTCTACGGAAGCGCTGACAGGAATAAATTTGTTTAAATATGATTTAACCCAAGTTTCCATGAGTGAATTTTTTTGGCCCGAATTAGATGCTCTGGACAAGGACGATATGTGGTTTCAACAAGACGGTGCCACTTGCCACAATGCCAATCAAACAATTAACTTATTGAAAAAAAAGTTTGGTGAAATCGATTATTTCCAGAAACGGACCAGTCAGTTATTCTCCTCGCTCGTGCGATTTAACACCCCTAG
This sequence comes from Dorcus parallelipipedus, assembly GCA_958336345.1. Classification (NCBI taxonomy): domain Eukaryota; kingdom Metazoa; phylum Arthropoda; class Insecta; order Coleoptera; family Lucanidae; genus Dorcus; species Dorcus parallelipipedus. Next base: position 7,850,255 of record OY284482.1, on the reverse strand, counting down.
ACTTCTTTCTGTGGGGTTATGTTAAGTCGTTAGTTTACGCCAACAAACCAGCGACATTACACGATTTGCAGACCAACATTAAAGGTGTCATTGCTGATATTCGACTCAATTTAGGTGAAAAAGTCATGGAAACTTGGGTTAAACGGATTCCTGTCAGCGCTTCCGTTGAGGACATTTGAATGATAATGTGGTTCCATCAATGATGGCATTAATTGTACTTTACACCGAAGTAAAAGTAATCTTAAATTTCTCACGACATCGGTATTTTATTTTAAAAACAAAATGCGTCGCTCTTAATGAAAAACCCTTTAGTATTACTACTTAACTCATCTCTCTTCTTCTTTTAAAACTCAAAAACTTTTACAGCCGTTGTTCATCGGGACTTTTGACTTCCGGGTTAAAATCAGGATAGCCTTGTTTTTTCTGTCGACGTTTCATCATCGATCGCAGAGGGCATCTTTAGGGTTGATATTGCTGCTGATTCGCAGTGCTTCAATAATAGAAGACAAATAACATCACCCTGAAAACGTGCTTCCTTCAAGAGATCCAATGTTAATTTGAATGGTTCGCTCTGTGTAATCGCAAATGAAACCTACGCGAGTTGATAGAAGTCCTGGATGAAGTGCATCATTGTAGTTAAATAGTTTTGTTTCATTTAATTTCAAATTGTTCTAAAGACAGGATTCATATTCAAAATTTACTTTATAGAGAGCTCGCTAATGCAGAAATTAAAAAAAAAAACAATGGAATCGGTGAAGACACAGGGATTCTTGGCTATTTAAAAATACAAATAGTTTTTTCTAGTAGATGGCTATGGCTACTTTTTGGTGACTTTTATAGATTATTTTATCTGACTTTCTCAGATTCTTTTTTAGAACAATTACGCTTCATAAAGTCCATAACTTGCTTCTAATATTAAATTTCCAAGATCAGTTCCATTTCTTTGCGAATTCATTACTTATCTGTCTCGTAACAACTCTGGGTCAAAGTGTAGCTTTTGTTCGCGAACGACGCAAACAGATTCCTTAGTAATGAGCTGCAATGACAAATGCTGCGGAGCCGCGACGCGTCTGCGTCTTCGCCGACGCCATCGCTCAACGACCGAGGTGCGTGGCCCAGCAGCTCAAGACTCTGGCCCCGGATTATAAATCCATTAGGAATGTTCAACACGGTTATTGCGATGCAGCAACTCTGATTACGGCAGCCTGTCGAGACGAGATCACAGATTAGGAGACTGTTGCCTTGGGAAACGAACTTAAGTTGCAAGCACTTGCTGATTAGTTATGGTAAACTGATGAAATTCGTGAAATTAATGAAAGTTTCATGTACATGAAAATTCGAGAGAACTTACGTCTCAAGTCGTAAATATATTAATTTGTCAGGATGTCGTAAGAGGGATGATAAATTGCCGTTGCTATGTTATAGAACAACGAAAACAAATACAAATTAGTTCTGAAAGGTAGAGTTATTACTCAATAACTTTTCATAAATCATTCTTCTTTATATGGTAAATAATTTATTAATAATTCCTAATAAAAAATCAATATGATGATATCTGTCTTACATCAGGGCTGTGTTCATAATAAAATATACCTTCGAGTGCACCTTGGGTGTGTAATTGTATCTCTCTTAATCACGATTATTTGCTCATTTTGCGTCTCGCTCATCTGTTTCAAGAAGTCTTGTGTTTATATTATTACCATAACAACGGGCGCACTATTTACGCCACACTTTTAAGTAGGGTGTAGAAATTATGTTTGTTGCTGTGGAAACGACGCCTGATTTAGTTTCTTATGGTTCATAGATGGTTGCACCAAATTTTTAAGCAGAGCTTAAATTTAAGTGGTGTTTAGACTATGACATTACTTATACAGGGATATTCACATAAATCGTTCGTTAAAAGTTTTCAAGGTTGCAGTTCACGTAGATATTTGAAATTTAAGGAGCAAGGGTTTTCCGTAGAGATCTCTTTAAATAAAATAAAATTGTCTTTGTACCACTTCCAGTTGTACCGGAAGTCGCTATCAACTCGCTTATTTTAAATGGAATGCTATATTTTTTATCACGTTTTTGAATTCTACATGTAAAAATATGTTAAATTGCAATACATTTCCCTATCTCTAAAATGCATCATTTTTGAGATATTTTGAAATTTCTTAAAAATTTGGATTCTGCAATCTGATTTTCAAAAAATTATAACACAGCTATGATTGAAGCAATTTTATTTGTAATAGCTGATATTGTAGTTGAAGCTTTAAGATTCTTAGAAATTCCATAAGCATAATCTATTAAGCTACAGGGTGTCTAAAACGCACCGCTCCACTCGAAGATATTCAAACACAGAAAAATACTTTTTTTCAAATGGAATGATCGATATTTTAATGCACCATTGTATGTGGAATCAAATGCTGCGTCGAACTGTACTAGCATTCCCTATACCTAACTTTAACAGTTTTTCAGTTATAAGATATTTCTGGTTTAATACATAAAAATTGACATTTATTAGGTTAAATATTTCTAATTTTGTTGATATAGTTATGAAAATAACAAGCAATTGCATTTAACGTTTCCTGTTACTACAAATTTTAAGCAAAAGCAAAAAAAAATTGAGAATCAAAATCAAAATTACTCAAACGCTGATATTTTAAATCTATTTTTTAAATTCATGAAGAATGATCTAAAATTGTTCAGAGCAGAGAATGTGTGTTCAATCAAATGTACTCCTCTTGTCTCCTATGAATAAAACACAGTTTGGAAAGTTTGAACCTAACTTTATACAATTTGGAAAAATAAAATGTACGAAGATCAGTAACAAATAACGAAGATAATTAGACAATGGTTTTAAAATACTTTCACGCTAATCCAGAGAATTGCAAACTAGCAGCTATTTTATTCTTCAATTTAAAGTAATGAAATTCATACTTTTTCGTTTTATAAGATCACAAGCGTCCTAAGAGAAGGATGATTAAAGAACTATTAAAATTTGTGAATTTCCACTTGCCAAATTCTATTTTCTTTGGTTGACTACAAAATTTGTAGTAACAGTAATCGTTGTTATAATTTCCATGCTATCTTAATAAAATTAAAAATATTTGACCTATTAAAATTGTAATTTTCTTTGAATTAATCGAAAATGTTTCATAACTCAAAAACTGTTAAAGTTGGTATAGGGAATGCTAGTACAGTTCGATGCAGCATTCGATTCCACATACAATGGTGCATTAAAATATCGGTCATTCCATTTGAAAAAAAGTATTTTTCTGTGTTTGAATATCTTCGAGTGGAGCGGTGCGTTTTAGACACCCTGTAGCTTAATAGATTATGCTGATGGAATTTTCAAGAACTTTAAAGCTTCAAATACAATATTAGCTATTACAAATAAAATTGCTTCAATAACAGCTGTGTTATAATTTTTTGAAAATCAGATTGCAGAATCCAAATTTCTAAGAAAATTCAAAATATCTCAAAAATGATGCATTTTAGAGATAGGGAAATGTATTGCAATTTAACATATTTTTACATGTAGAATTCAAAAACGTGATAAAAAGTATAGCATTCCATTTAAAATAAGCGAGTTGATAGCGACTTCCAGTACAACCGGAAGTGATACAAAGGCAATTTTATTTTATTTAAAGAGATCTCTACGGAAAACCCTTGCTCCTTAAATTTCAAATATCTACGTGAACTGCAACCTTGAAAACTTTTAACGAACGGTTTATGTGAATATCCCTGTATTCATTTACCTACAGATCGACTTTCTCAGAATAAAATGCGACAATGGAATTAGGTATAGAGAATAGAATTAGTTGTTTCAAAATGTTCCAGTCAAAACACAAAGCGTTCTTTGTTGGGAGTTACGGAAATGGTGAAGACTGGATTACGGCCTACTCTGAACCATATTTTGATCGCATGATATTAGAGCAGATACGAAATATGCTCATGCGATTTTCAAATAAGTTGTCATTTTGGAAAAAGCGTTCAATTTAACGTTAGATTTTAGTGGTAGGTAAGTAGTAAAGCTTCGCCGAACGATTTGTTCGAATTCATTCAATTGTAGTTCTATGATATTCTAGAAATAGAAATATCAAGAACATGAGCAAAACGATCTATTATGTGAACGTTTTGGTTCTAAAGCTAATTGCAAGAATACCCAAACATAGAAAAACAATCTCATTTTCACTTACTTTTTCGGTATTTTGTAAAGGTATACATAATATCTCAGGTATTCGCAATGAGTCTGGTCCGACTCAAATCTGTCTTGTGCGCTGATCACGTGACAAGTCCTTCTCATATTCCACTCTAGCAAAAAAACAATTTAGTTAGTTTTCTTATAAATCTTTCGTTCAAAACGGTACCTAACTATACGGAGTTTAAACTAAACTAAATCTGTACATGTAGGCTAAATATTGTAATTTGACTAAATTTGAATGAGAGGCACATATTCCACTTATCATAATTATCAGATTTAATTAATTAGAAGCAAAAACTTAATAGAGTTACTTACAAACATATAATTACGTAGAATTAAGCTGAACGAAATAAGAACAAGAAGCGAGTCATTAAAGAAATCCAATCTGATTCGAAGCTATCTTCTTCCAGAGCAGCCGAGTTCGGTCATTATTCCATGTCGTTTTTGTCTCGATATCCTTTGCATCAAGCAAGCCGCGCCAACACTAATGAAGTAACAAGTAGCAACTTGACGAATACCTGCATTATAATAATATGCGCTACTACCTACCAGACTCGGGGAATCTTATTAATTAGTTCAGTTTACATTGCGGTTCTCTTATAAGGAATACGTTTTGCCTTATATAAATTTGTGAAAAATATGTCTTCCCTATTTAAACATACTAATTTTTTTTATTTGCAGGACTGTGTCTAGGAATATTATACAGTATTTCACCGATTATGTGTACGTATGTAGACACGTATATTGAAATTAGAAAATGTTTATTCATATACCTACATAAGTTTATCAGAATTGAAAAAATTTTCAGAAAGGTACAGCTATACGTCATATTTACCTACGTGTTGACAAATTCACTTTAAAATTTGACATTATCTATTATCTTATCTCTTTGTGTTGGTCTCGCGTCATGTATGTAAGAACTCATACTAGCATATTCTATTCATTATAAACAGAAATTTGAAAGTCAAAAATTCCGATAAAAACCTATTCCAACCACAGAACTCAATAATTAACGTTCCACTTATACGCAACAAGATGATTTTTTTAATTATAGTCTTATATGTGAGATGCCATGCAATTAAGACAAAACCACAAGAAAACTGCTCAACACTTTTATCACGCAATGCAAACGCGATTAATTTTTTTAATTGGTAAAATTAATCCACATTTTATGCTTTCGTTCACTAATCACTGTAATTATAACTTCTAATTAGACAAAGAGCGCATCGTGGCGCTTTCATAAGGAGCTTGCATGCCTTTAAGTTCGCTAAATAATGAAATCGTGCAAACGGAAAGGTTATTCAGTTTTGCATTATTCAAATTCCAATTGGAGTAAACTCTCACGGTTGCGTCAAGGACGGACGAATGAATAATTGCATTAGGTATTTTCAAAACAAAGTTTTTACTATCTTTTACCATGATGTATCCCGAGTTGACTTAACGGTCATACCTAACTAATAGCCTAGTGTTTTCTTATTGTAATGAAAGAACAACTTCATTGGGTCTGAAGGGTACCCTAGTCAACGTAAATAGTTGACGTAGACTGATCGGCAAGCTGTGAGCTTGCTTGGAAATTAAAATCTTGTTCTATGTATACAATTCAATTTATAAAAAGAAAAAAATTCTCAGAAGCCTCTAGTTTTTTAAGATATGTGATTGAAAAAGTATTCGACTTTAATTAATATTAATAACATTTAGTTCTTAAATGATATATAAAGCTTGAGAACCGCTGCTTAGGTTATACCCATATTTTGTTCTTAATGCGGCTATCACTTCCGATTATACCGGAAGTCGCAGTTAACTTTCTTATTTTAAATGGAATGCTATACATTTTATTCTGAATCTACACATCATTCTCAATTAAAAATGTTAAGGCTTCCCTATACCTAAATGTAACCGATTTTGAGATATCTTCAAATATATTTAAAAATTGTTTTGATGACCTTTCATTTAAGAGAATGTGTTTACGAAACTTTCAAATTTCAAGATTCAAATGATAATATATGTCGAAAATATAACGTTCAGGTTTTCAAGTCATATCGTAATTATTTCTGAAAAATTCACAGACTGGTCACCATATCGTATCGAAACTGACTATGTATAACTGTCCAAAACTCAATTTTTGTAAATGGAACAGCCTATATATTTTTCCTTCATGAGATACAGAATCTACATCGATTGGTATTAGCAATCCCTGTACCTATTTCTTTTAGTTTTCTTGTTATCAATGATTGTTTATTTTATTCTGTTAATTAATAAAATGAATGCAGTTATTCGTAGCAAGCTTTGAAAAAAGAAGCAGATATTGAACTGTTATTTTTTTAAAGAAATAAATAATTGCTAACCATAAATTATTTTTTCATGGAATAAAGCTATTAGGTAAATACCTACCGTAAGATTACCATTTTCATAAACGAGCACCTTTAAAAATTGAGCACGTCTTAAGAATTTCTTTGTTAGTATGACGTTTTTATTAAGCAACGAAAACAAAATTTACAATTGGTAAAGTGGCAAAACTAATAGTGAATAATTTTATTTATTATAGTAATCATAATTGTTAAATTTATTTTATATTCAAAGAGAATGCAATAAAATGGTTACAAGAACGAGCAGAAAATTGTAAATGTATCCGCAGTCACCACCAATGACTGAATGACCAAATGAAAAAAAAGTATAGAAGATTTGAACGTATTTTTTAAGAAGTGGCACTGTCAGACCAAAGAAAACTTCATCTGCTCTTGTAACTGGCAATGAACCAAACGAAATTTCTGTATTAACATTCGTTGAAGCTTCTTTAATTATTTCCACTTATCTATTAATAGTGTAACTCAATAAATACTTTTATTTTGCCAAAAATTGAGATATTTCTAGCAAAATATGCCATTATAATAAACAATTATTGTTAACAAGGAAACTAAAAGAAATGGGTATAGAGCATACTAATACCAATAGATGTAGAATTTGATTCTGTATCGGATATACAGGCTGTTCCATTTACGAAAATTGAGTTTTGGGTAGTTAAACGTAATGAACTTTGACACAATATTGTGATCAGCCTGTGAATTATTCAGGGATAATTAGGATATGATTTGAAAGCCTGAACATTATACTTTCATATGACATGCCACTTGAATCTTGAAATTTGAAAGTGTCGTAAATACATTTTCTTAAATGAAAGGTCATCAAAAAATTTTTTTAAATACATTTGAAGATATCTCAAAATCGATTACATTTAGCTACAGGTAAGCGTTAATATTTTTCATTTAGAGTAATGTGTAGATTCAGAATTTGCAACAAAATGATGCTATACATTTTGTTGCAAAGTCCATTTAATTTAATTTCCATTTAAAATAAGAAAGTTAATGGCGACTTCCGGTATAACCGGACGTGATATAAAGGTGAAATTATCTTAATCTGAAAGATCACTTTACCTTAGGGCAGTGTATTAATTTTCAGAATTTTTGTATATTCCCTTCCCCGAAAACTTTTAATAGGTCACTCAACTTGGGATACTCTTATGACTAGAGAGCGGATTTATAAGCACAATAAAAATAAAAATAAGCGCTTAAAAAAGCTTAATATTTTACGGAAAAAAGATTTATTTTAACAAAAAAAGCTTAAAAAATAAAAGAAAACACATGTAAAAGAAAATAGCTAAAATTCTTAAACCCTTCTGACTCAACGTTGACAAATCAATATTTTTTTTAATCAAACTAATTTACATATTTTGAATAACATGATTTATGTCTTATAAAGTCATTTGTTAATGAGAACAAAAAACAAAAAGAAATAACTCACAAATAAAAACATAACTATAAACTTGCTGTACTCCATTTTTTTATAACAATAATTTTTATAATAGATATGGGGAAAGGTTAAAGGATATTCGGCGAATAGTTATTCTGTCCTTATTCCACGATTCTAAAACTGTGCTTAATAACATAATTTGTAATTGGCTTTTCTTATTTTTTCTTTAACATCTGCTATAGAAAAATATTATACATGATCATAAAATTTAATTATCGACTTCCGAAAAATAGCTCACTCACGATTTATCGCTAGTCAATTAATACTTGGTAACACGTGGTATAAGACGATAAAATTCAATTTTATCGTCTTATACCACGTGTCCACCGAATGTGGTTTTCTTTTCATTTAATACCGAAAAAAATTTCAAACGCTGTCATCCTCTAATAAAAAAACTCTATACGTTAAATTTATTTGCAATTACACAGGGTGCTCATTTTGCAAGTGTCAGAAAGTACCTTTAATATCTCAAATGGAATACCCTATATATTATTACGAATTTAAACGAAAATAACATAAATCATGAAGCAAAAAGAAAACCAGAATTATCTCACAAACCGTAGGTTTTAGGTATAGGACTTTGTTTGGGAAAAAGATAGCAAATTTAATTCTATATCGGTTGATGATTTTACTTATGGGGTGTTCCATAAGAAAAACTTGAAATATTTCACTTCTAAATTCAGCTGAAAGAACTGCCAACCACCAACAAACTGCGCAGTTTTCAGGTTTGTTTAATATAGTGTTACTTAGCTTAAGGCATGTGTAATTACACGTTAATAATTGATAATGAAGACTCTTCAATTAAGCAAGTTAGAAGCAATTTAATAAGGGCCTGCATTTAAGATGTTTCTTCGTTGATGGCATTTATCTCGGTAAATAGTAGGTTTAGGTATAGAAATACGTTAATAAAGTATTTTCCAAATTGATAGATCTATCAAAAACCATAATAATATATAGGGCATTCCATTTAAAATGTTAAAGATACTTGCTGACACTTGTAAAATGAATACCCTGTGTAATTGCAAATAAATTTAGCGTATAGAGTTTTTTTATTAGAGGATGATAGCGTTTGAAATTTTTTTCTATATCAAATAGTTTAAACGCCACAAAAGAAAACCACAACCGGGTGACACGTGGTATAAAAGAGAACTAAAGTTCATTTTTTACTATACAGGATGTATACGAATTCGACTGACAAGCTTCTAAGGTATATTTCTTGCTTAAAGGTGTACCTAAATTGTTCATATATTTTAATCTATCTTTTTTCATTTAGAAGTTACGACTTATTATTTTGATTTTGTTTCCTAATCTGGCATCGAAGTCATTGAATGAATTTTGTTTACATTTCGAACTAAAGTTCACTGGCATCTAAGAAGCTCTAAATTTTTCAAAGAAAGCAGGCTACTGTTGACAAAAAAATTATTACTAATATTGCAGCACTAGCAGATGAAGTTTATATAATTTTTTTAAATATTTAAAAAAAGGATTAATGAAACATTCATGATAGTTTATTGAAAATGTTTTGTCTTGTACAGACTTTATTCTTCATACAATGTATTTTTTTTTAAATGCCATAAAGAGTGGCCATGAAAATTAAAACTCATGTCGTAGCTTGGCATCTAACACATGCCAAAACTGACAATTTAAAGTACATGAATAGAGCTAAGACATGAATTTTTTTTTCCACCCCTGACAATGAGTTAAGAAAATATACGATGAAATGGCATGACAAAAGGCGTAAGGCAGTTTCAAGAAATTTAGAAGAAGATTATATAAAGAAGAATATAAAAGTTCTTTGATTTATCGATCGATTGGCATATATTAAAAAAATGAACTGTACACATATAAAATTCGAGAAACTTCGCTTTTATTTTTTCCGATAACAGATCAAAAAATTTAAACAATAATAAAAATTAAAAGTTGAAAAGACATAAAAAAGCAGTAAATATGCATAAAACTAACAAAATAGCAAAAAAAAGCATAAGAAAACATGCGTCAAATAATATCAAATCTTGAATTAGTTACAGTGTATGAAAAGTTTTGCGTTGCTTTTATCCCTCACGAGAAGCATAAAGGCTAGAAATCCGCTCTCTACTTATGACATTTTTTTATCGTCTTGATCCAAGCTACCACCCTGTGAAATTATTGCACTCAATTCGATAATATCCTGTATAAGGAAAAATAAACACCAAACTAAATTGAAGTTAACTGCTGTTAACGTTAGGAGTCTAGTTAACATCTTTTCGTAAAAGTGTATGTCAGATCCTCCCAGAAAGATTTATTTCATTATTCATTCTCATTCTGTATTATCTCAGTTACTTCCGCAATTGGTTTACCTCGGTATATACTTTTCCGATTTTTCCACCTCCTTTTGACATGACACTTTCGCTCTCACTAATCATCGCAGCACATTGTTTACAAGCTGTTAAGGCACAAAAACATCATTTGGATATTCATTATGGAATTCAATACATTTTCTACTAAATATGTAGTTTCAAATTCCATTAATCTTTGTTCCATTGTGAAAGTAACTTTCAATGTGAAAACTTTTTTCTACAGAGTATCGAGCAGAGAGTAACGATTTTTACCTAAACATAGTTTTCAGTAAATAAACTAATAACTTAAACAGAAGAGAAAATTAACACTACTCCAGCAGAATTATTTTATCATACATACATAGATGATTTACCATACAACATAGACGCACAGACTGTTTGTCTATTCGCTGATGCTAGTTAAGGCTAATACAAGAACGGAACTGGAAAGCAAATTAGAAAATGCTAGGGTTGGTTTAACAGCAATACGTTACAGCTAAATTCAAAAATAACTCAAAAACGCATAGTAACTACGCAAAATTTGTCTGAAAAAAAGTGCATCGAGTTCTTAGGACTCTATTTTGATAGTATGCTTACATGCCAGTCTCTTACTTCTAAATTGCAAGAACAGTTACCAACGACAACACTAAGGAGACTAGAACATAGTACTACTTATCAAGCGACTAGATTGGCATATTTTGTAAATTTTCATTCTCGTGCAGTCTAATGTATCCCAATGTTGGGTTATTCAGCAAAAGCAAGAAACATTTTCTTTCAACAAAAAGAAGCTGTTAAATGAGCGCAATTACTTATGCGTGAAATTGTTTAACCAACTCAACGCAGAGATCAAGAAAAAGAGCTCTATTCAATTCCAAAGATGAGTTTAAAATTTCCTAATGGAGAACGCATTTTATAGTGCGCAAGAATTTCTGGACTTTCAATTTTAACCATGTACAGGCTGTATCATAACGCCCGCCAAATATTCATACCACGCGGTTCTCTGTTAAAAACTGTATCGACAAATATATCATTTTCTCCAAAAACGTACAGTTTCAAAATATTTCCGATCAAAGTTTTTTAAAGATTGCAACACAGTGTAAGGAACAGCATATTTTTTTTTGTATTAACACCCTGATTTGTCCCAAGCTTAGAAGCTTGTCGGTAAGGTGTCTTTTAATTTAATTAGGTAATCCCACTATTTGAGAATACGTAAGTAGTAGAGATGGGAAGTTTCGTTACTTTTAAGTATTCGGTACTCCTCGTTACTTCAAGTATTCGTTACTTGGTATCCGTATCCGTTCCATACTCGATACTATTGACGGATCTTTCGTTACTTTTAGGTAGTCGGTATTCGTTACTTTAGTATTCGGTACTAGATACCCGTACTCGTTTGCTACCCGATACTGGTTCGATACTATTGACAATTTTTGTACATTTTTCGTGGTTTTTACACGCATCTAGAAAAATGAACAAAAATTATGACAATTTTTGTGCATTTTTCTAGATGCGTAAAAACCATTTTTTAGCCAAAAATATACCACAAACTTCGAAAGCAATAGTCTGTCAACAGAATAATTTGATTTGCAAATGTTTCGTTTTTAAAACACTGGCACCATTTACGAAAAAATGACAAAGGACAATTTTAATTGAGAATTTTATTTATCGGTTGGTGAAATAATACCAATTTAATTTATAATAAATAAGTGAGTTGTTTAAAATTATAATTAATTAACTTAACTTAATTTACCATTCCTGTTATTTTTTTCATTTTTTACCCTTACTCGTACTCGTAGCCGTCCATTTGCTTATAACCAAAGTAAAGAATGATTACCGGGTAATCAATGAATTCCAAGTAACGAATTAGTTTCGAGTATCGAACCAGTATCGGGTAGCAAACGAGTACGGGTATCTAGTACCGAATACTAAAGTAACGAATACCGACTACCTAAAAGTAACGAAAGATCCGTCAATAGTATCGAGTATGGAACGGATACGGATACCAAGTAACGAATACTTGAAGTAACGAGGAGTACCGAATACTTAAAAGTAACGAAACTTCCCATCTCTAGTAAGTAGTATCGTTTCTTGGCAACTTGATTTTCAGTAATAAGCGGGAAAATTCTGCGAAAATATACTTCAAATTTGACACTAATGACGTTCACCGATGCCACGAATTTTTAAGATACCTGGGGTGGGTTCAGGTACAGTGCGAGTACTTTGTGCGTTTGCTCCCAGAGTGTTTACCCTTAACGTCAAGAATTACACTGCCTCTTCGAGTATTTATGTACGGTAAAAAGTTAACTGAAGTTAGTTGTGTCATTGGTGACTGAAACAATAACCTATACCTTTCAAAACTGAAAAATGTATTGTTGGTAGTGTAAATAGTATAACGTTGTTGGAAAATGATGAATCAGATATAGATACAGATACAGAAAATTTAACTGGTTTAAAGAAAAGTAAACAAACTTTGTACTCACATTGTTTGCATTCATTTTAAACTTGAATTCTGTCGGGATGATTACCTAAACATAACCTCAATTACGGTTTTGTCCACTTGTACCAAGTTTAGACCGAGTACAGATGAACGCGCTCCAAGCATTTACTCTATCTATTTCTGAACTCATAAAGATGATTATCTAGAGTGTGATTAAAATTTTTTTGAACGCTGTAAGAGGACATAGAGCACGCTATTTTTAGTCGGAGCGTTATTCCTGAACGCACCCCTGGATGCACATTTACACAGTGGCAATATCATCCCAGATTATAAATTGCAAAGAATTTGCTTTAGAGAAAATATGAATTAGAAGTAAACCCGGGGAAGAGAGATGACAATATTGTTCAGTTGACTAATCTAATGCATGTTTCATATACTTCATGTGTTGTAAAATAAACTAAACTAAAACTGTCACTGTGTAATATGTTCGCACAACTATTAAAATCACTCGGTATAATGGATAAAGATATTAAGTAGAACATTACAATATAGATCTTATTTAATCGACGTTCCCCAAAATAATGTTTTCGACACTTCCTATTGAGACATTGAACTGATTTCTCAACTTACCTTATACAGAGTTGTTATAGGTCTAGTGACCTCTAAAAGAAAAAGAACATTTGCCACTTATTAATAACAGTGTCAGCCATCACAATAACCAAAGAGGATGCAGTTATACACAAAGGGCCAAATTCAGAAACGTTACTCATTCTTATCTCAGTCTCAACTGATTCTCATTTTGACAGTTTCAGATATTTGATATATGAAAACACGTTTATATTTATACCGAGTGACTTTTAATGATTGAAGCAGATTTAGTATGTTGGGAACACTGAGGAATTGGCAGTACCTGAAAGTTCGTTAATTTTGCGGGAATGCGTAGTTATAGGTTAGAGTTGATGTTTACTGTGGGGATGAAAACTGTTTAACAGATTATTATTATTATTCGAGACCTGGAAATATTGGCCCCTTTACGTAAGTAGCACTGAATCCTTTGAGATAATTATTGAAGACATTATTAATAATAATGTGATAATTAAATATATGACGTTTTGGTTTTCTTGATTCGACAATAAACGAATTTATTTGAATTTGACAATCTAGAGCACTAACCTATATCTTGAACACAAACCACTATTACAATTTAGGGTTCGCGATTACGCTCGCCGAGCGCTCTGATCAAAAGTGTGAGGGAAAGCGACTGCGTTTCACTGCTTGTAAGAGTGAGAAAAAGAAACACTCCGATCGATCTGAGCGTAATCGCGAACTCACCCTCAAATGATTTTGAATTTGAAAATCCACTCCACCAACATAAACATTGAAAAGTGTTGCCAATCTAATAAAATAATTTTCAATCATTAAAAATCACTCGATATTAACTGTATATGGAACATTATACTTCAAGCATTACTTGCATATAACAGACTGATAAAAGTTCAGTAACATGAAAAGTAAACCGTTTCTGATTTTAAAAAATCGTCAAATTGTCAAATTGAGAATGAAATGGAAATGAGTAACGTTTCTGAATTGCCCTATAAGAACATCAACTGATTGATTTCTCACTTAACGAAATTCTTTTCGCTGTAGGAATATTAGTTTTCTAAACATCTGGGTTAAACTTTCAGACTTTGCAGGAAAATAAATAGCGGCACACAAACAAAAGTGTGCCCTGGTAAATTAACAAACAGCTGACGAAATTTTGTAATTTCACAGTCGAAAAAAGGCGAAGCCTATTCTAGGACCCAGGATTCATTTTTAACAACTCTCTATTTCCTTCAATCAAAACTTTTAATAAGCCACTTAATTTTTAATTTGAAGGGCTTATGGGTAATTTTCAACTAGTTTTAAATGGATTATATCAAAACTTATTTCTATAAATTAACGAATTAGATTTTTCGATACTACAACAAAAATCAAAGTTTTTGAGTGTGATTTAATGAAGTGCTTTAAGAAATTTTCAAATGCTTCTCATGAAAACTCGAGCCCTTTCAAGTTTTGTCAGTTTTGTACACGGGATAACAGAGTGTTTAGTTATTTCCGAATACTGTAAACCAAGTAGGTATGTACATCTTTCTTAATTAAAGCAGTTTCATTTATTGTCTCTGAAATTGAACTAAATATCTACAAATCGTTAACTACATAATATACAGGGATATCCACATAAAGAGTTCGTTAAAAGTTTTCAAGGTTGCAGTTCACGTAGATATTTGAAATTTAAGGAGCAAGAGTTTTCCGTAAAGATCTCTTTAAATAAAATAAAATTGTCTATGTACCACTTCCGGTTGTACCGGAAGTCGTTATCAACTCGCTTATTTTAAATGCAATTATTTTTTATCACGTTCTTGAATTCTACATGTAAAAATATATTAAGTTGCAATACATTTCCCTATTCTATTTGAAATTTCTTAAAAATTTGGATTCTGCAATCTGATTTTCAAAAAATTCTAACACAGCTATGATTGAAGCAATTTTATTTGTAATAGCTGATATTGTAGTTGAAGCTTTAAGGTTCTTAGAAATTCCATAAGCATAATCTATTAAGCTACAGGGTGTCTAAAACGCACGGCTCCCCTCGAAGATATTCAAACACAGAAAAATACTTTTTTTCAAATGGAACGACCAATATTTTAATACATCGTCATATGTGGAATTAAATGCTGTGTCGAACTATACTAGCATTCTCTATACCTAACTTTAACAGTTTTTCAGTTATAAGATATTTTTGATTTAATACATAAAAATTTACATTTATTAGGTTCAATATTTCTAATTTTGTTGATATAGTTATGAAAACAACAAACAATTGCATTTAACGTTTCCTGTTACTACAAATTTTAAGCAAAAGCAAAAAAAGTTGAGAATCAAAATCAAAATTATTCAAACGCTGATATTTTAAATCTATTTTTTAAATTTATGAAGAATGATCTAAAATTGTTCAGAGCAGAGAATGTGTGTTCAATCAAATGTACCCCTCTTGTCTCCTATGAATAAAACACAGTTTGGAAAGTTTGAACCTAACTTTATACAATTTGGAAAAATAAAATGTACGAAGATCAGTAACAAATAACGAAGATAATTAGACAATGGTTTTAAAATACTTTCACGCTAATCCAGATAATTGCAAACAAGCAGCTATTTTATTCTTCAATTTAAAGTAATGAAATTCATGCTTTTTCGTTTTATAAGATCACAAGCGCTCTTAATGATGATTAAAGAACTATTAAAATTTGTGAATTTCCACTTGCCAAATTCTATTTTCTTTGGTTGACTACAAAATTTGTAGTAACAGTAATCGTTGTTATAATTTCCATGCTACCTTAATAAAATTAAAAATATTTGACCTATTAAAATTGTAGGAGTAATTTTCTATGAATTAAATCGAAAATGTTTCATAACTCAAAGACTGTTAAAGTTAGGTATAGGGAATGCTAGTACAGTTCGACGCAGCATTTGTTCCACATACAATGGTGCATTAAAATATCGGTCATTCCATTTGAAAAAAGTATTTTTCTGTGTTTGAATATCTTCGAGTGGAGCGGTGCGTTTTAGACACCCTGTAGCTTAATAGATTATGCTGATGGAATTTTTAAGAACCTTAAAGCTTCAACTACAATATTAGCTATTACAAATAAAATTGCTTCAATAACAGCTGTGTTATAATTTTTTGAAAATCAGGTTGCAGAATCCAAATTTCTAAGAAAATTCAAAATATCTCAAAAATGATGTATTTTAGAGATAGGGAAATGTATTGCAATTTAACATATTTTTACATGTAGAATTCAAAAACGTGATAAAAAATATAGCATTGCATTTAAAATAAGCGAGTTGATAGCGACTTCCGGTACAACCGGAAGTGATACAAAGACTATTTTATTTTATTTAAAGAGATCTCTACGGAGAACCCTTGCTCCTTAAATTTCAAATATCTACGTGAGCTGCAACCTTGAAAACTTTTAGCGAACTGTTTATGTGGATATCCCTGTATGTATTTGAAAATAGAAGAAATTTCTGTCACATGGTTATCAGAACAGCTACTTACTGAATAAACGAATATTTTGTTAACATCTGTTAATATCATTTTAGTACTGCTTCCTTACTAATTAATAGCGAATTTTAAAATCACTGATTGTGAAATTAAGATCTCTGGGTAAGTACTTGAATGATCGCAAGACATTTATCAAACAATCACATCCCCCTTAAAAATAAGCAATGATGATATCGCGTTTATAATTTATCGGGGCTCGCAAGGTGGTTATTACCGGAGAGAAAAAAAAAACTAGTTCGAAATGAAATGTAATCAAAATGTAATTAGCCTTGAGAAAACTAACCGGATCATTATACAATTAAAAAATTCCCTACCGTTACAGAAAAATTCAGTAGCCCAGAAATGACACGCATAAATTATATTAGTTGGCTGTTGGAGTGGACATAAATATTAATGCGGCTGAATAATGAATTAATGCACAAAAAAAAAAAACAAAAACAGCCGACGTGGAAAACTATATCAGCGCCAAAAAGTTTATGACGGCAACGACCTGCTGGAATAGTGTCAAACATCGGTAATAAACCAGCGATGATACTAATGGCTTCCAGTGTATTGAGAAGCGATTAGATAGGAATAACAGGGAGTGCGTTGGACCGGTCAGCGGTTGGCCGGTGTAAATGATGTGAGTGCCACGCCCTGTACTCATTACAGGTAGGGAGCTACCATCAATTTAAAAACCAATCAGAACTCACGCTCGTCAGCTGGATCTAGCGTGCTCTGTTAATGACAGGTAATTTTATGTAGAACAAAAACTAAGTTCGATTGTATCTGCTCTACAAATTTTCTGGAAACACGAAGCTGTGGAGATTGAGTTGTAAAGCATTCTTTAGCGCCACTAAGATGAGGGCAGAAATTTTATCACATTATCAGTAACAGAAACAGTTATACATAAATATTTCTGCATAATTTATAAGAGGTGTTTTCGCATGAAATATGTAAAATTAATTTTATACATCAGTGATTTTCAATATCAACGGGATTACATCCTTTTTCTTCATTTAGGAATAAATTAATTTAAACGATTATGGCTTTATTTTAATCTGATGCGCTACTTGGCGCCTTGATACTTTCAGTTAATTTTATGTAGGTAATATATTTTAAATTAAATATCTATAGACTTATAATTAAAACGAGAAAATTGCAACTCCTTATATCCTTATTCAGGATCAAGTTACTTATGAGATAAGTTTCACAGACTCAATAACAATTTAGACGCAAGACAAATTTATTGTTAAGAAAACATTAATAAAGTTGAGGAATTGTCTTAGCAGATCGAGGAATAAGGGCTTAAATGATTGCCGCTGAAGTAGGGATATCAGAAGCTACTGACTAAAAATTTTACATGAAGAATTAGAAATTAGAAGTATAAAAAAGGTGTTAGCACGTCGGATTTTCAAATTGCTTACTCCCGAACAAAAAAACGTTCCGCAAAAAAATTGTGAGGAAAACTTGGGGACCTTGGCTAACAACAAAGACACTTTCTCGAAAATTATAACGGGTGACGAAACGTGAGTGTATCACAGTGACCCACGTATAGTCGTCCAAGTTTTGTATCGATTTTATAAAAAAAAAGCTTCAAAGAGACCGGCACTGCGGTGTCTTTGTCGTTTTTTTATAGCAAGACCATAAAATCGCTACCAAATTGGGACGACTATACTAAACAAGAATCCGTGAATTGGGTCCACGAGGAATCTCCGACCCTAAAAAAGGCAAGTACGCGGAATTAACAAGGAAAACTGATAGTACGGTGTTTTGGGATAAGGAAGATATCTTAGTAATTCAATATAAGAAAAGAAAACCTCTACAATAACTGGAAAAGTCTTTCTAGATTTTCCTCGTGGAAACAATCAGATATTCGAAAACTGCCATACAGCAAAAAACAGTCCCAGAACTAATCAAAATATTATGCTGCATCATGAAAATTGCAGAGTCTACAATGCTCATCAATTCCAAGAAATGGTCGAGTACTGCTGCATTATAGAGATGGGACTATTGTCTCTTTCCTAAATAAAAAAAAAAACATTTGCATGGAGGCGTTTTTCTTCGGATGAATACCTGAAAGTAGTGGTATGAAAGGTATAGCCCGATTGTAAAAAACGTTAATGAATCATACAGGGTTATTCAAGCAAGCCGTTCATTAAAAGTTTTCAAGGAAGAAGTTTAGATAGAAATTTGAAATTTGCGAAGGAGAGATGCTTCGAATTGATCTTTTCAAATAAAAAAAGAATCACTTCCAGTCACTTCCGATTATACCGGAAGTTTCTATCAACTCGGTTATTTTAAATGGGATGCTACATTTTTTGTCACGTTTTTTAATTTTACATGTAAAAATATGTAAAATTGTATGTATTACAATCCCTATCTCTAAATTGCATCATTTTTGAATTATTTTGAGTTATTTTAGAAATCTGGATTCTGCAATTTGATTTTCAAAAAATCATATCACAGCTATTATTGAAGCAATTTTATTTGTAACAGCTGATATTGTAGTTGAGGCTATAAGATTCTTAACAGAGTAAGTCCGCATTACGTAAAATGTTCGGAAAACTAAAAACAAAGTTTGAAGTCTCGATTTTAACAGGTGATCAATATCTTTTCTAATCAAGTGACCTATGGAAATAAAATCATGTGTCTTTGATTAGTTCATTATTTCAAATGCCACTTGAATTACATATTTATATTGCATTCCTATACAAAACGATAGGAATGCAATAAAAATAATTCAAATGGCATTTGAAATAATGAACCAAACAAACACATAATTTTTTTCCATAGGTCACTTGATTAGAAAAGATATTGATCACGCGTTATTATTATTGAAGAGTTTTAATCGTGACATCCTGCGATCGCTTTTTAACCTAACATTAGGATTGACAAATTGAAGCCAGTTGCTACATAGTTTGCAACAAAATTTTTAAAACTTTCAATTAATATTGTTATAAATGCTACATTTTTTATATAAAAAGATAAGTCTTTCACTACAAAAGTTTTCTATTTCGATAAATAAATATAAAATAAATAAAATGGAGATAAAAAACTTTTGTACAGAAAGACTTATCGTTTTATAAAAAAAATATAATTACTAACAACAAAACAGCATGCAGTATATATATTATAAATACTATAGTATAGTATATAGTATAATTACGACCTCGTCGGGAAAGTTACCTTTAAGACTGAGTGAAGCAAATGAGCCATCGGTTGGACATGCCTGTTTACTCCCGTTTTCACTGGATCTTATTTTGTTTTCTCCTTTCACTACTTTTTGAAAATACTATTTTTCTCCCTTCAATGATATTACTGTTTGAGAGCTCCCTTCAAGCTTCAGCTGGTGGCACCAAAGTCTCAATATCGAATTAAAGCGGACTTACCTTGTTTTCCCCCGACATCCTTCATATTTTCTACATTTTTTTGGAATTGCTTGCATAAAATGTTTGTCTTGGCTCCAAGTCTCAACAGAATCAGTTTCGTCCCGTGCTTGAACAATGTCCACTTTTGTACTCTGCAGTGTGCAACCCATGGTCTCTGAACATTTCTTCTTAATTCGTAATTTGTTGATAGTAAAATTCTCAAAGTCTGTCATGTTTCTCTATTACGAAAGTATCCACGACATTCCACTGTAGTCACTGATTGTCAAGTTTTCTTCAACTAATTTAATATCCTGTTATCATTTTAATTAGATTATCAATAAAAATAGAAAATTTCATAACACACAAAAATTACATAACACAATATCGTAATTATTTATTGTAATAAATAAAATAAATTATAACGCCTCTCAATTATAATTAAAAAAAAAATTATAAAATAATTAATAACTAAGTAACTATCATATTCAGTTTATAAATAAAAAGTACATGTATAGCCTTTTCTGATTACAAAATATAACGATTTCTAAGATTAATTAGGTAATTGTAAAGACGATAAATTTACAACAAATTTATGAATGCTAAAACTGAATAAAACACGATCAAAAATATGAACGATTTGATATTTGAGAGTATTGAAATATGTGGATACTACGTATAATTTACCATTAATAGAAATGAGCTGAAATTTCGTTTCAAAAATAAATTTTTATTACGGCGAACCAAATTCTGGAATTTAAATATTTTATTTTATATTGACAAATTAAGTAAGACATTCTTTATACAAATTTCTACAGACATTATCTTGGTGTATTTGTTCATTCTAATATACTAAATGAGCGCATAAATTATTTATGTATTAAAATATTAGATCCGATATTTTTTATCGCCGACTCGTAAATGTATATTTGGATAAAAGCCTTACTCAGAAACGTGAAGAAATTTCCTGGATTGCGTTCCCAAAAAACACGCAAACACACACGCGAGGTCTTCATTAACAGACCAGATTAAACAAATAATTTCGAAGTGAAATGAGTATAACTTATACATACATGCAATGTTTTGATGCGTATCTAATGTTTTCTGATAATTGTTTTCGAAATGACATAATTTTTAAATTGATGAATGTCTAGTCAGTTTTTGCTATGGATAATTTATTTGTCTCTTGCTGTCTTAAATACCAAAAATTCATTTAACGTACAAATAATATGATCAAAATGTATACATACCTAATTCGTATAATATAAGAATGCCAACCTGAAACTGAAAATTCATAAATGGAAATAAGATTGCGAGCATAAACCACAACGCGATATTAATGCACGTCAACCTTACAAGGAGAGATGGTCTGTTTGCTTGAACTATAATATTTATATATGCAAAACATTACAACAAGACATTTATCAAAAACTTTCATTTTCCAGTACAAATACTGCGCTGTGACAATAACTTATGACGAACATTTTTCTCCGCGCTATGACATCTTAGACAATAATGCACTCCGAAATTAAGTTTTCTTACCAACTATTGTAATAAATATTCCACGCTGAATTTGATTAATATAAAGCATTACCTAAATATTGAATTTCATTTACTCGAAAGTAACAAGTAGAGAATAAAAACTATTTAACTAACTTACTTTATAAAATAACTCTATTACACATTTATATTTTATAGTATAAGATTATGTATATTGATTTACAATTTTTCAATTTTTTTTTTCTGGAAATTGTATACCAATTTGGAGGTACAAGGTGGATCAATTTCGATGTTACAAATATTGTAAGCGAGCCGGATAATGAAGCAAGGAAGGTGGGATTAATTATAAACAATCAAAGTACATGGAAATGAACACAATAGAAGGCAAATGAACGAAACGGTAAAGATCAAGCTAAGACACAATCGGGAACTGAGTGTGAGAAAAGTAAATAGCACTGTGTTTTTGGGAACGGTAACATCAGCAAACGGAGAGGAAAGCGAGGAGATCAGTGCAACACTTTTAAAGGGAGACAGATGTGCGGGGGCAATGAACTCTATATTAAGATCAAAAGTGGTGTCGCGAAGAACAAAAGTAAGGGTATATAAAACAGTGATACGACCCACCGTGACTTACGCGTGTGAAACGTGGACTCTGAACAGGCGAGAGCAACATAGAATTGAGATATGGGAAAGGAAGATATTACGAAGAATTTTTGGTGGCAGAAAGGAAGAAGGAATGTGGTTACGAAGAACAAACAAAGAATTAAGGCAGCTGTTCGATGAACCGAATATAACATCAGTAGTAAAAACACAAAGACTGAGGTGGTTGGGGCATGTGGCAAGACTGAACCCGGAACGGATACCACAGCAGGCGTTGTATAATAAAATGGAAGGGAATAGAAGCGGGAAGGCCGAGAAGAAAGTGGATGGAAGCGGTGGAAGAGGATCTGCAAAAAAGTAAGATAAGAAATTGGAAAACGGCAGCCAAGGACAGGGAAAAGTGGAGGAGTTTAATAACTCTCAATGCCATGGGCCTACAGGACCTGTGAAGGCAATATATATATATATATATATATATATATATATTGATTTACAATTTTTCAATTTTTTTTTTCTGGAAATTGTATACCAATTTAGAGGTACAAGGTGGATCAATTTCGATGTCTCTTATGGGCATCTCTGTAACTATAAGAGATAGAAACTAGTGGCCAAGTCTCGATCTCTTTTTTAGAGATAAAGTCAATAGTGTAAACAAAAATTGGCTATCTTCTTTTGTTTTCGAGTTATGAGCCAAAATTGACATTTTCGACTATTCGTCAATCGCGCATATCTCGTTTATTTTTACAGATATTAAAAAACTGTTTTGACATTATTAAGACACTTTTTTGAATGCAATTCAGTGGATGTTGAAAAGAAATTAACTTCCCTACAATATTTTTCTTCTTACAAAATCTAGAAAACTATTTATACTTTACTGTCCAGCTAAGTATGAACAACGTTTCACAAGATCGTAACTCTTTTTAATAGATAAATCGGTGGTTTTATGGCAAAAGGTGTCATATAGAAAATATGAAATTTCACAGGAGAGACCAAAGAAAGTTTTAATATGCAAAATAACTTTTTATTTTGAAGTTGTAATATATTGACATTGTAAGATTACAATCACATTGTGGCAAATAGAGCTGTGATGTTTTAAACCACGATAGAACTTTTTGCCACGAAATAATTTACACAAAAAACGTAGAACCTTAGAACATACTAACATAGAACCTTTTGCCATAAGTTCACCGAAATATATCTAAAAATATAAGGTTAAGTCTTACATAATTAAGATTTTTCTTAAAAGTTTACACTGTATCAAATAAATTCTATACCAAGATAAGCAATATCATTTTGAATACTAGTGAAGAAACTTTACAGATCAATTTCAAGTTTGATTCACAGGTGATAAGATAAATTTACAGTTTAGATTTCCGAGATAATAACATTTCATAATAATTCAGAATAAATAAAGTTGAAACGCTGATAAAATGACGAAGAAGTATCTAATAGAGCTAAGCTAACTTTATGACAAGTATCTAAAAACGTGAACTAAGGCTCTATAAAAGTTAAAGATATATTTTAAAGATTTTGTGATACAATTTTCATCGAACAAGAACCAACTTTAAATATATTTTAAAGTATTGTAATAAGTCCAATTACATTCAGAACTATTTTGTCGAGTTAATTTCAATAAATCTCGAATAGAAATATTTATTCCCAATAAAAATATGTATATTGTCTCTACACCCGAGCTTAATAATTGCAGGTCCGAAGAAAAACTTTTTCAAATTAATAACGAAGCCGAGCTCAAGCGAAATTAAGTTATCAATATGTGAATTGGCTCGGCTCAAAGGCAAGGGCTATTAATGTAATTAAGTGATTTATAAATATCCGGACGGCAATCATGTGAGCAATTCTCGCGGTCCAGCCAGCACCAACGGCAGCAGCAACAGCAGGCGAGTTTTATACTTTCAGTAAGAACACGCCGGTGCTTTAGATCAATTAAAAAGATATGAGGGTTTGTTTTGTTCTGCTTAGTCTTTTTCGCTTTCTGAGCGGTTCTACTACAATTAACATTTTAAATTACGGAGGTTATAATTAATATAGGAATGAAAGTTCTTATCGGTGTGCAAGATTTATTTTCTGTTGCAGTTACAATCGCAATTCGAGAGTGTCATTTTAAATTTAACAGCGCCCATTTTTTATATCATCCTTTCTGATCTTCCTAAAGGGAATATACAAAAGTAAAAAAAAAGAAAAAATATTGATTTCATATTTATTTTATTATTCTTTAAGTTTGATTAGAAAAGAAAAGGCAAAGGCGTTTTACAATGACAACATTGCAACAAAATAGATATACCACGTGTCCGCCGAGTGTGGTTTTCTTTTCTGGTGTCTAAATCATTTAATACAAAAAAAGAATTTCAAACGCTGTCATCCTCTAATAAAAAAACTGTATACGCTAAATTTGCTTGCAATTACACAGTGTGTTTATTTTACAAGTGTCAGCAAGTACCTTTAATATTTCAAATGGAATACCCTATATATTATTACGAATTTTGATAGATCTATTAATTTGGAAAATATTTTATTAACACATTTCTATATCTAAACCTACTATTTATCGAGATAAATGCCGTCAACGAAGAAACATCTTAAATGCAGACCTTTACTAAATTGCTTTTAACTTGCTTAATTGAAGAGTCTTTGCAGTTTGTTGGTGAGTAGCAGTTCTTTCTGCTGAATTTAGAAGTGAAATATTTCAAGTTTTTCTTATGGAACACCCCATACCTATAATCATCAACCGATGTAGAATTAAATTTGCTATCTTTTTGCTAAACAAAGTCCTATACCTAAAACCTACGGTTTGTGAGATAATTCTGGTTTTGATTCTGCTTCATGATTTTTGTCATTTTTAGGGTGCCATGTAAGTTAATATTATTAGAAATAACATTTGCAACACTGCCTGTTCTTTCAAATCTTTCCTTTAATTTACGTGTTTGCATTTGGCTGTCTTTTATCAGGAAATCGTTGAAGATAAATTTTAAAAGCTAAAAGGCAATTTTGTTGACATTCATGGCACCCTAAAAATAACATAAATCATGAAACAAAAAGAAAACAAGAATTACCTCACAAACCGTAGGTTTTAGGTATAGGACTTTGTTTGGGAAAAAGATAGCAAATTTAATTCTATATATCGGTTGATGATTTTACTTATGGAGTGTTCCATAAGAAAAACTTGAAATATTTCACTTCTAAATTCAGCTGAAAGATCTGCCAGCCACCAACAAACTGCGCAGTTTTCAGGTTTGTTTAATATAGTGTTACTTAGCTTAAGGCATGTGTAATTACACGTTAATAACTGATAATGAAGACTCTTCAATTAAGCAAGTTAGAAGCAATTTAATAAGGGCCTGCATTTAAGATGTTTCTTCGTTGATGGCATTTATCTCGGTAAATAGTAGGTTCATAGAAATATATTAATAAAATATTTTCCAAATTGATAAGTCTATCAAAAAACGTAATAATATATAGGACATTCCATTTGAAATATTAAAGATACTTGCTAACACTTGTAAAATGAACACCCTGTGTAATTGCAAATAAATTTAACGTATAGAGTTTTTTTATTAGAGGATGATAGCGTTTGAAATTTTTTTCTATATTAAATGGTTTAAACGCCACAAAAGAAAACCACACTCAGTGGACACGTGGTATATTTGCTAATGTTTGGTTTCAATGATTTTCCTTCAAAAAGCAGACGCTTCTTAGTTAAACTAAATATTCCTATTTTATTTGCTGGTAATAGAATAAAATTATTTAAAATGTTGAAAAATCCCATTATACAGGGATATCCACATAAACCGTTCGTTAAAAGTTTTCAAGGTTGCAGTTCACGTAGATATTTGAAATTTAAGGAGCAAGGATTTTCCGTAGAGATCTCTTTAAATAAAATAAAATTGTCTTTGTATCACTTCCGGTTGTACCGGAAGTCGCTATCAACTCGCTTATTTTAAATGGAATGCTATATTTTTAATCACGTTTTTGAATTCTACATGCAAAAATATGTTAAATTGTAATGCATTTCCCTATCTCTAAAATGCATCATTTTTGAGATATTTTGAATTTTCTTAGAAATTTGGATTCTGCAATCTGATTTTCAAAAAATTATAACACAGCTGTTATTGAAGCAATTTTATTTGTAATAGTTTGTATTGTAGTTGAAGCTTTAAGGTTCTTAAAAATCCATCAGCATAATCTATTAAGCTACAGGGTGTCTAAAACGCACTGCTCCACTCGAAGATATTCAAACACAGAAAAATACTTTTTTTCAAATGTAATGACCGATATTTTAATGGACCATTGTATGTGGAATCAAATGCTGCGTCGAACTATACTAGCATTCCCTATACCTAACTTTAACAGTTTTTGAGTTATGAAACATTTTCGATTTAATTCATAGAAAATTACAATTTTAATAGGTCAAATATTTTTAATTTTATTAAGATAGCATGGAAATTATAACAACGATTACTGTTACTACAAATTTTGTAGTCAACCAAAGAAAATAGAACTTGGCAAGTGGGAATTCACAAATTTTAATAGTTCTTTAATCATCCTTCTCTTAGGACGCTTGTGATCTTATAAAACGAAAAAGTATGAATTTCATTACTTTAAATGGAAGAATAAAATAGTTGCTAGTTTGCAATTCTCTGGATTAGCGTGAAAGTATTTTAAAACCATTGTCTAATTATCTTCGTTATATGTTACTGATCTTCGTACATTTTATTTTTCCAAATTGTATAAAGTTAGGTTCAAACTTTCCAAACTGTGTTTTATTCATAGGAGACAAGAGGGGTACATTTGATTGCACACACATTCTCTGCTCTGAACAATTTTAGATCATTCTTCGTGAATTTAAAAAATAGATTTAAAATATCAGTGTTTGAATAATTTTGATTTTGATTTTCAACTTCTTTTTGCTTTTGCTTAAAATTTGTAGTAACAGGAAACGTTAAATGCAATTGTTTGTTGTTTTCATAACTATATCAACAAAATTAGAAACATTTAACCTAATAAATGTAAATTTTTATGTATTAAACCAAAAATATCTTATAGCTGAAAAACTGTTAAAGTTAGGTATAGGGAATGCTAGAATAGTTCGACACAGCATTTAATTCCACATACGATGGTGTATTAAAATATTGGTCGTTCCATTTGAAAAAAAGTATTTTTCTGTGTTTGAATATCTTCGAGGGGAGCGATGCGTTTTAGACACCCTGTAGCTTAATAGATTATGCTTATGGAATTTCTAAGAACCTTAAAGCTTCAACTACAATTACAAATTACACAAATTATTACAAATAAGATTGCTTCAATCATAGCTGTGTTATAATTTTTTGAAAATCAGATTGCAGAATCCAAATTTTTAAGAAATTTCAAAATATCTCAAAAATGATGCATTTTAGAGATAGGGAAATGTATTGCAACTTAACATATTTTTACATGTAGAATTCAAAAACGTGATAAAAAATATAGCATTCCATTTAAAATAAGCGAGTTGATAGCGACTTGCGGTACAACCGGAAGTGATACAAAGACAATTTTATTTTATTTAAAGAGATCTCTACGGAGAACCCTTGCTACTTAAATTTCAAATATCTACGTGAACTGCAACCTTGAAAACTTTTAACGAACGGTTTATGTGGATATCCCTGTATAGTCAGGCACCAGCAATTATGAAAATGGAATGTCGAAACAAAACATTAGAGGGCCATTGGATACCCAAGGTACCTGATTATGAAGGACATCATGAAATCTAATAGGAGTACAATTTTTAGTTTATAATTTGAAGTGTCAAAAGATTTTGAGCCCAGTCTCATTGGTATTATTGTTGAAGTTACAACTTTTTAAATTTACTGGTGCCTGGCAAAATACGATCATGGACAAAAATCGAACATGGAGCAGTAGAAACATACAAACAGGGAATACTCCAAATCAAATATATGGTAGGAAGTCTGCGGTTTACAATAAAGCTTCTCCATGTTATAAAACTGTCAAATTTTGGTCTAAACAATTTAAATGGAGTAGAGAGTCTTTAGATGACGATACTCGTAGTGGACGCCCGAACTCTATCACAACCCCAGAAAACATTCAAAAAATCGAGATATTAATTGTTCTAGACCGACAAACAAACTATCAAAACGACTATCAAACAAAATCGACTTGAAAAACAGGGCAAGAATTTTTTATTTTGTAGGGCAACGCTTCTGTGCATAAAGCCACTATTGTTGTGATTACCTGAAGGATTTATGTTGAGTTTCATAAAAGTAGATTAAATTTAATCATTGATTAAGAATAATCATTCCTATACCTTCAGCACATGTAACCATAGCAAAGTTTACTTTTAAGGCTTCATTAAATTTAAGTAACGTTTGTGAAATCCACCATTAGACTTCGAAGATTTATACCACCCTCCTTACAGCGTAGATTTGGCACCCTGCGATTATTTTCTGCTTCATAATTTGAAGAAAGAACCTCGTGGACAAAGATTTTTGGGCGAAGAAGAGTTTCAGTTGAAGTAGAAATTTTTTTACAGGCCAAGGAAAATAATTTTTGATGGTTTATTTTCTTTAATTTCGAATGGAAAACGAGCATTAAAGACGCAGGAGATTATATTCAAAACAAATATAAATCATTTTTTATTCCATCCCCTTCATAGTTAGTACCTTAGATATCAAATGGCCCTCGTAGGTGGCAATGTTTTAAGAATAGAGACAGAAATATAAAAGTATGAATTTCGTAATTTTAAAATAGTAATATAAAGCTAAGTTGTGGAAACTGATGCAGAGAAAAAAAGAAATTTAAGTGTGGTAGGGCAAATATTTGACAAGAGAAACGAAATTGAAATGAATGTCCATTTGATAAATGAACAACAGTTTGCAATTTCATACTAATTTAACTGGGTGGAGAACTAGTACAAGAGTGAGTGAAAGACTTTTTTATAGTTTACAGAATTTTCATAAGACGCCCCTACGTTGTGGTGCAACGCCATGGGGTGTGTTGGATCCATACTGACGACCATCCAGGCCAGGTCCCCAAGTTCACGGCAGCCCAACCCAGCAGATCACCGGCATGCCTATCAACTAAACTGCATTCCGCTCTTTGTGGTCCTCTTAATCTGCGGCAGAATCACCAGATGGTATTACCTCACCACAGCGATCTTGCCTATTTTCCATCATCTTGATTTAATCTCAAATCGGTAAGCCTTTCGCAATTGGTCACTAATCTTTGGTCTCTTTAGTCTTCTTTTTTCTCTTTTTTATTTAGAATATGTTTTGCAAGTTCTGTTTCATTCCAATTCACTTGTCCCTCCAGCATTATGCCAATTATATTGTCTTATTTCCTTCTTGATCTTGCTTTCTGCCATTTTTCTATCCGATTCCCAAGCATGACAGACGAAGAAAGTGCGCTACGCGTTGTCTTCAAGCCAGATGGCAATATTTATATTGCAATGTTTCTACTTTTTTAATTTCTTTCCTGTAGGATTCATAGCAACCATGTCCGCTCAACATTTGAGTTATAAAATATGACGTTTCCCCATGTTTCCTTGAATACCATATTCTAGGTTTGGGATTAGCTTCCTGTTCCGGTCCATGCACATTTTGTTCCACTGCCATGCTCTCATTGTCTCAGTTCTAATGTTTCTTTTCACTTAATCACCATTTACGGTTTTTATCCTCTCTTTAGCAAACAAGTCTAGGGGTATTAACTTCGCAATCACCAAGGCGACATCTATGAATGTGGTACGGTATCTTCTACACACACCAATTGCCAATATCAGTTGGCAGCTCATTAGTTGGTTGTAGTATTCCTTGAGACCACAGGCCTGGGCACAGACCGGTGCAGCGTACAGGATCATTGAGGTTGCTGCTGAGCTTAAGGTTCTCCTTTTAATTTCTCCCGGGACATTTATTTTTGGCATAATTCTTGAAATCATAGTAATTGCTGTCTTCGCCCTCGACGTGGCGTCTTTGACATGATCACCGAAAGCCAGTTTTTCGTCCAGAATGAATACTAGGTATTTAATGCTTTTGTTTTGGATTTTATGTTTATTCCATTTAGGCTCGATTTATTCACCTCTGAGTAAGTGCCAAGTGGCAGATTAGCACAATGTGTTGCCCTATCTTTAATCATCAAGTATTTTACTGGCCATTTACTCAGAGATGAATAAACCAGGCCTTAGTTTAAAAGAGATTTCTCTATGTTTCTTTTTGCCTGAAAGGAGTATAGCTTCTGATATTTTTGGCACCAATGTGAGCCTATTAGTTTCTGTCAACTCCGCTATTTTGTCCAAAGCATAATTTGCATAGTATTCTAAATCTTCCTCATTCGCTCCGGTTACCACTACAGCAAGATCATGGGCAAAAGCCACCGTTTTCACATGCTCCCCCAAGTCTAATTTTAAAACACCATCATATAAGTTCCATACAGTTGGACCCAAAACGGACCCCTCCACTCCCGGTTCTATCACAAACCATCGGTCACTTAAATATAGACCTATTATTTTCCTTATATTACTACTAACATGTCTCTTTTTTAATTCTACTTGAATCAGCTGAATTTAAGGCATTCCGAACATCAAATGTGATCAAGGCATAGAACAATCGGGTTTTTAGCAATTTCCTCATCTCGCCTCTACCAGTCTCAGTTGTTTATCTATCTTGTTTATCGCCATAATAGTAGATTTGCCTTATGTAAAACCATATTGCGATTCCGCGATTTGTTTGTTTCTTTCTACCAATTCCTGTTTCAGATTCATTGGAGTCAAAAGTTCCAGATGTTTCAGGCAGGTAGATTGCCCTACAATTCGTAGGATCGTGCCTGTCCTTGGGCTTTACGATTAGCGCTACCTTTACTTTTTCCCATCTACCTGGGAATTCTTCTTTCTCATAATATTTAAAACATAGTTTGGTTGTTCCTTAACTACAATTTTTAGATTGCTGTTGCCTCAAAAGGTGTAAGAGTTGAGTCTTCTTAATCCTCTTCAATACTGCCTTTCCCTCTTGAGAATAACTGTTTCACAATTTGCACTTTAGTCTCCAATTGGA
Source organism: Dorcus parallelipipedus (assembly GCA_958336345.1). NCBI lineage: Eukaryota > Metazoa > Arthropoda > Insecta > Coleoptera > Lucanidae > Dorcus > Dorcus parallelipipedus. Next base: position 7,818,905 of record OY284482.1, on the reverse strand, counting down.
TTGGTTTATTATGGAATCCTATCTTCTTACTTACAATTTCATATCCAACGCCATTCTCTAAATCATTACATACTTCATCCCATTTTTGCTATTTGGATGTACTAATTTCACTTTTTAACTTAGGCCTCGTAGTTTTATAAGCTTGTTTCAGTAGCATAAATCTCTTGGTGTTACCTTTCGTATGTTCCCTTGTCAGCTGTCTTTTCACCTTCAAACTCTCTTCTTTTGATTCAGCTATATCACTATTCCACCAGTATACTGGTTTTCTGTGACCCCTACAAAACCATTTCTTCATAATTTTATTGCAAATGTGTGTAATATTATCGATAAACTAATTTGCTATAACATCAGCAGCTATATTTTCATTTGCTGCCCCCCTAAGGAGGCTCTGGAATTTCTTTTCATTAACCTTAATGAGGTTCCACCCTCTCCAATTCTGCTCAATTTTATGCTCATTTATTTTAACAAGTTCTGAATGGATATACTTAATTGTGATCTCTTAGTGCAAGGACCTTCCAATTATGGATTCTAATCGTCATTGTCTCAGTTGCTAGAGTTACATCGATTATTGACTGTGCTTCCCCTCTTTGGAAGGTCGGTTTGGTACCTGTGTTTAGAACGGCCGAATCTAAACTTGCTGCCCATTCATATACAATATTTCCCCTTATATCCATGAGTGAAAGACCTAGATGTTTCGAAGAAGTAGGATCCATATTAGAGACAGAAAAAAGCATAATGCAAATTACTACGGCTATCGCCATTCGTTGCTTGTTAGTATATTTTCGCGATAGATTCAGTTGGCCTACTCCCCATTAAGCTCTTTGTAATTCTCCCTCCGTTAAATTGTTTTGGTAAATTCGTTCCCAAATTCATTCATCTTTCTTGAGGCATTCTTTTTAATTATCAGCTTTAGGTTGACATTTTTATATCTATCGTGCATAAGATGGTCAATTCCCATTATCTCCATTCGGTTACTGAAAATCTTGTCTATTGTAGAAACCCTTTTGAGATTTATTTCTATTACGTCGCCAAAGTATCTGCGTTCTGTATTGTATGTATCAAATTTTCGTTTACTTCGCGATTTGTCAACTTACTTCATTCTACAGAGTATGTATTTAAATTCCCTTACAATCCAAGTCCCATTTCGTGCATATTTCTCCAGGTTCTTGAATATTAAGGTGAATAGAGTCGACAACAAGTCTTGGTGGAAACACTTTAATGGCATGAGTTACGTACTTTTCAATAATATGGTAATCCCTTAGGTATAATTATTTTTCACCGTTTCTTTAATGTCAAGAATCAGTATTGTGAGTTTCCACTTCCAGAAGTTTGTCAGTTAGGTCACACAAAAATGATAGGTTGTTCAACTTTTTATTTTCTCAGTAGCTTCGCTTAAGTTCTATATCTGAACGACTCACATCCAGTAACAAGCAATGTCACACATTGTTTGTTGAAAATGATTTTGAAATATATGTCTACCTCTTTCTTTTTAATTTCGATCGAAACTATGAAGATATCTGTTTTATCAATTTTCTTAAAAGTTAGACCTTGAATACTAAGGTTTTTAATTTATTTTCATTGCCAATTGTAGGTGTTTCTGAATTTAGAGAGATGTTTTCATTGCCTGTTATCTATCTGTATCTACCTCACCTATTGCTTGTATGTATATACATGGTGAACGAAATTAGAGGGCCAGCATGGGGATTTGGCTTATTATAAGAGCTAAATGAAAATAAAGTTATCAAATTCCATGCTGATTAATAATCTGTTAAGAAATTTGAAATATCTCTAACGTTTTCTTCACATTCGGAGAAAAACTAAAAATGTCGATTTTCGAAAATCGAACATAATTTCTTTATTTATTACTTTTTGAAAATCTGTGAAAACATTCCGGAAGCAACTTCTTACGTTTGATTGAATGCCGAACGTACTTTATTTCTGAAGCGATTCGTTTTTGTTTTTCCTGAACCAATTTCATTTTTTCTTATGGGTGCGATTTTTATTGTTTAGGGGTAGATAGCACGTTTCTTTCTTAATTCATTGGTATGCCACACTTGCTATTTTGTTTTAATTTTCATTGAGAAATTAAAAAAAAACTGAAATTAGAGGTACGTGCACACATTAAGTTAGCTTAGGTGCAATTGTATGCTGCGCAGCCAAGGAAACGTATATCTTTTTTTAATTGGTCTGTCATTAAATAGAAAATCACGTATCCAAATGCAATGAAGAAAAACGTGTTGTGTTGCATATTTTTTATTGTCACAACGAAATTCCATTGCAGGTGCTCAGCAGTATTTAGAAACTTATCCGGAAAGAATTCAACCAAATATTAAATATTTTTCTAAGTTGGATAACAGTTTGATTCAAAATGATACAACGCACACGGCTATGCATTGCGGAAAATGGAAATGTCTTCGAACAAATGCTCTGATTTTCTTTCTGTATTCTATTTCTGTACATTCTCTTTTAGTTTCAAATGTACCATTTTGAATGAATTTATTGTCCATCTTGAAAAATATCTAATACGTACCTACTTGGTTGAAATATCTCCGGATATGTTTCTAAATACCACGGAGCACTTGTAATGGAACTTTTGTGACAAATAGAAATGCGCAACATATCATGTTTTCTTCTTTTGAGTAAGCCATTCTGTATTTAATGACAGACCAGTTAAACAAAGGTTTCTTTGGCTACGCAGCATACAGTTGAACCTAAGCTAGCTTAATGTGTGCACACTGTGCACGTAACTCTAATCACAGTTTTTTCATTTCTCAATGATTATTAAAACAAAATAGCAAGTGTGGCATACCAATGAATTCAGAAGAAAATGTGCTATATACCTGTCTAAACAACAAAAATCGCGCCCGTAAGAAAAAATGAAGTTGGCTCTGAGAAAACAAAAACGAATTTCTCCAGAAATAAAGTACGTTCAGCATTTAATCAAACGTAATACAGTGCACTCGCGCTAACGTGAACACTGTTTAACATGAACTCCTGTATAACGTGAACATCTAAATTTTAGCATTGGCTGCTGTCTAACGTGAACAGTGCACCTCGTTAACATGAACAGCTACTTTATGTACCTACTACAGAAATTTACAACATAAGTCCAAACAATCACTTCTTACTTTATTTTTTTCCAACAATACACAATATGTAGTACATAAATAAAGGTTGAAAGTGATGTAACATGTTTCTAATTGTTTTTAAGAGATTAAGACTACGGCCCAAATTCAGCAACCTCACTTGAGTTGAGATCTCTCCACTCACACTTTTTGAAATTCAGAGAAGCTTTAATTTTCCTTTTAATGATTTTTTAACATTCTATCGTAAATCACTGATGATCAAAGTACCTATACTAACCATAAAGTTGATTATACGAGTAAATATAAAAGCAAATTTCAAATAATGACGAAGGTCAAGTTTGAGTGTGAGTAGTGTTTCTGAATTTGCCCCTAAATTTCGGAAACATGAACAATCGCGCAAACATGAACATAGCCGGTTTTAATTAGTTCACGTTAGCGCGAGTACACAGTATGTTGCTTCAGGAATGTTTTCACAGATTTTGAAAAAAAGTTATAAATAAAGAAGATATGTTCGATTTTCGATAATCGCAATTTTTAGTTTTTCTCCGACTGTAAAGAAACCGTTAGAGATATTTCAAATTTCTTAACAGATTATTATCAGCATAAAATTTGGCAACTTTGCCTTTATTTAACCGATTCTCTGTCTCTTATAATAAGCGAGAACCCCATGCTGGCCCTCGAATTTTAGCCTGTACATGTATATCATAGATTTTTCCTAATTTGCTTCACCCGAGGACGCATCCTTTACAGGTTATAAATTTCTTTGATTATTTTTTAACATTTTCATTTTCCAATCGTTTAACAGTATTTTTGATCACATGTTTAATTCTGATCAATAGTATCTCTATTATACTGGGAATAATCTACCAACATTATTCTCGCGAGTATTTTGTTTTGTGTTTATTTAGTAAATTTTAAAAAGTGAATCGCTAACGATTTAGTTCCGCATTAGTGGATGAAACAAATATAAAAATTAAATTAATCTTTCGAATACCACTCGAGATTTCGCGAAATTAGAAAATAATTCTCCAGATTCTTTCTCAAACTTGTTGCAATAGATACTGTAGTATACTTTCCATACCTTGAATAATTTAAACAACTTTTCTGCAAAATTTTCAAAAACAAATCTTGATACTCAAATTGTTATAGTATAGAATGGTAAAAAAATATTAATCTCATATTGTCAAGCCAATAAACTAAACATCCTTTAAAATAACAAGCTGTCAAATTGGAAACTTCCCAACCGTAATTACCCATTATCTACAGATTAGACGTGTCACAAATTTTCAGATATTTCCTATAAGTTCTGCAGCTAATGAGCAGGTAACTAAAATCACATTATCCGTAGAAGTGTCGGTGGCGCCTCGCCTCCTCCCCAAGTTTCAATCTTCCTGCAACCAACATTGATAAATTTAGCGCCATTTTTCTCGCGCGCCTCGCATCCTTTCTAGCAGCATAAGAACTAAAATAGTGTCTTAACGTTTTTTAAATGTTTCAGGTAAATGAACCTTTGATTAAACGCTGTGTCTAATTGCGAAATTACGGTTCACGAAACGCGGTATTTTTGAGTTAAACGAACTAAATTGATTTTAATGGGCAAAGGGGTCCTGAGAGAAGATTAATTACATTTTTTTTTCGAATACAGATTTCGAAATTACTTTAACTTCGAGGTTGTCGTATCCATTCAATGTGTCTAATAATCTAGTCCATTTTAAATTAAATGAATTAACTAATTTAATCTATACGCTCCAAGAGAACTTAACCACAAATATGTAATTTCAAACTACAGTGGTCAGCGATGAAATATTGGAAATATGTATGTGTAAGCTAGATTCTTTTACTACCGATATATTTACTTAGAAATGCTTAGGAATATAAAAATTTCGTTCCTAGTCGGCTTTTGTGAAAGTAAAAATTAGAAACTCGTAGGAACTTTGGTGCATGCTCGTACCTTCTGCATTTGTAAACATTTCATAAAACCGTCTACTAAATCATACTAATAATATATCATTATCTTTCAAACGTGAACTGGCGTCACAAATAATAAGAGCGACCTGCTTCGTTTCCCTGAGACATATGCCAAATTTGGCGGACAAACGAAACTCCTAATTTCATTTTTTTATAAAACATCTTCCCCCTCAAGTTTTATTTATTAATCCTATAAAAACAAATAATTATTTCTCATTAACTATAATGATGCCACTTATAATCTTGACGTGGTACAAGCAAGTAGCTTTATGGAAATTAGTAAATATTTACATCCGAAATGTATTCTCAAATTTGAACATGTAATTTTATCCTCGTGTTCCCCACAAATGCGTGCAGTAAAATAGTGTGCGTCACAGCACTTTAATTGACCATACCTTTTGTACCTTTATAAAAAGAATTATAAAATAAGCACACCACACCAACTAACTGGGTACTAGATGTCAAACTATGAGTCAAAATATTCATTTTATTAATTGCTTGCAATCAATTTCAAAAGATTTAATTAAAATATATGTGCTTCTACATTTATTCTTTCAACAATATTTACTCTCATGGTAATATTGACAATAGGGTAGCATTTTCAATTAATTATAGATTTTTCCTTAGAAAGGCCGAAAAAATACTAAAATATAGGTAGTACAATAGGCAAGAACCATTTTTAGTAAATGGATGCCTAGGCTCATGTCATTTCCGTTTGAGAACATAGGTATTAATAAATTCCGAGTTCTTATTTCAATTACAACAAAGTAAAGGCCAAAAGTGAAAAATTAATAGAATGGCTACGAAATTATTCATATTAAGGATTAAATCGATCACCGCGGATATGAAATACAACAGCTGTGATGATGAACAAGGATACACTTTTTAATTTTTCCTAGTGTGTTACATTTAACCGGGTCTCTTCAATAACCTTGTTCCTGTTGAATATACAGGGTGTGGCATTTAACCAAGTTTCTTAATTAATTAAAATGTTAAAATGTAGAAATTATGAAATAATATTAAATATCTCCTGAACGTAATCGGCCAGTAATTGGTATAGGGAAGTGTATAGCTAATTGAAAGATACTTTTATGGAGCATCTAACGGCGATATAAAAATAACACCGTTCCATTTAAAAAACAAAAGTTATGGCCCTTCAATTGTTGTCGAAATGGAAATAGTTTTACTAGATTCCTGTTTAATGAAAAGTAAATTTTGTTACAGCGATAGATACCTTCCACCTAGCTTGTAACACCACCACAATATCTGCTTTCTAACTAATCTTCGTTAATGAGATATTAATGGTGAAAGTTATATCCGTATTTTCCAAAAACCAAAAACAAAGCCTAATATCTTAAAAACCATAGGACTTAGGTATAGGGAACCCTTATCAAACTTACCCTAAAATAACCTGCTAAGCTCAAATTCGTTATAAAATATAGGGTGTTCTATTTAAAATAATGAAGTAACACATCGTACAGCCAAACTGAGACATCCTGTATATTATTATTAAAATAATTTTAAATTATGCGGAGCTTAAAAGGATGAAACTTTAGTGTAAAACATTTTTCCATATTTTCAATAGGAACGGCGTTAATGAAGAAACCCGGTTAAATGCCACAGACTATAATAAAAAAATGCTCTATACAAAAGTTTAATCACATCAAGCTCCTCATATTTTTAAATAATTTTGAAATATACGGTTATTTTAGGTAAGATGAAAAATCGTAAATCTGAAATTGTGCAGATTAAGTAACGGTGTGGCAATAAAACTTTATGGCTTTGCGTGAAAATTCTTAGGAAGTTTCTTCAGGATATTAATTTGTAATGGCTTTTACACAACATATAAGAAAATTGCCATTTAACCTCTCCTAGTTTATCTTTAAGAAGATCAATAATTAAAGCAGGTTCTTGTCCGATGAAAATTTTAGGTCAAATACTCAGCCATAAGGTTTTTAATGCCAGACCGTTACTTTATCTGTGCACACTCAAGTTTATGATTTCTTTAAAGATAAACTAGGAGTGGTTATATCGCAATTCTTTTATATGATTGGAAATTAATATCGTGAAGAAATTTCCTAAAAATTTTTACGTCAAATACCCAGCCATTATGTTTTTAATGCCAGACCGATACTTAATCTGCACAAGCTCAAGTTTATGATGTTCTAAAAGATAAACTAGAAGGGGTTACATCGCAATTATTTTATATGTTGTGTAAAAACCATTGAAAATTAATATCCTGAAGAAACTTCCTAAAAATGTTGTCGTCAAATACCCAGTCAAAATGTTTTTAATGCCAGACCGTTACTTAATCTGCAGAAGCTCAGGTTAATGATTTTTTTAAAGATAAACTAGGAGGGGTTACATAGTAAATTTTGTATATGTTGTGTAAAAATCATTGGAAATTAATATCCTGAAGAAATTTCCTAAGAAATTTCACGTCATAGAAGTGCTATTTTTGTAGCAACAGTTTACGTTCGACTTGAGTAAATTGTGTATTTATTTTAAGGTAATTTTTGATGAAACTTCATAAAGGACTTTACTTTTGTATTAATATGACGAAATAATTGCTCAAATACATGCAATAATCTTGATATGTCATTTACGTTCTAAAATACATTAAATTTTCGAGAAACAAACACCTAGTGTTGAATGTAAAAATGAAGTGGAAAACCTATTATTTGCACAAGAGATAAAGAATGACAAATAGAACAAATACTCGTAATACGAGAAGTACTTCAAACTTCAATAAGACAAAATTTTTAACAATATCTGTGTGAACTTGGGAAAAATTTTTAAAAAGGAATATAAACTAGTATTACACAAACTTTTGGACATAACTTTTGGGCATAATAGTATTCTATCGTTCTGTACGAACTGAATGTGAGGAGCGTACACTGACTTGTTCAGTTGCTGCACTATTCTTTTGACCTCAATCACTTCTCCCTCCTTTCAGGTTGAAATGATCGAAACTTTCATTCCCCTTTCCCTAGAAGCTGATACATATTATTGCTGCAGTTCATTTTGATCAATAACTATAACCTCAAAAATTTTAAATAACAATAACAATAACTCCTGAACGGTCCAAGTGGTAAGGGACCAGCCTTGCAATCGCATGGTCTTCGGTTCGAACCGCACTCGGGATTTTTCTGGGGCGTGGTTGGTATCGACTTCAGGCACCCTTTAGTGTTGGCGATAAAATTCGACACTGCTCCCGCTTGAACGGCGAGGAGGTTGGAAGTAACAAAGCAAAGTAACACTTTACACACACTCAAATACACTCCCACTCCTGAGATACTGACAAGTCTTTGACTTAAGATCCCGTTGGGCAACCACCATAGATAAAAAAAAAACATTCTGTTTAATTTAACTTACTATTGAACATGTCATTTTGATGGAATATAAGCAAATACATGATGTAGAATATATACACTATCATAAACAAAAAGAAAGCTGAATTAATGGAAAATATTTTCTGGGGTAACATTTGTATTTTTATAGATATGAAAGTTGCTTCAATATGTAGTTAATGGCCTTTTCGTTGTAAAGTTTAAAAACAACTGCAATCTCCAGTTTAACCTCAGAAAATGTAAATCAAACTGAACGTGTTCTTTCATGCAAGTAAACCAAGTGAACTGAAAAAATAAATCACAATCACTTAATTTTTTTTCTTTTACATCACTTGCAATCAGTAAGAATTAATACCACTATCGAATATTTGTACCATACATGCCGCAAATTTTTAGGAATACAACTTATGTATGTAATCGAGAAGAAATGTTAATGCAATTTGTAACTTACCTCTTGATGATAAACTTCGGAATGGTTATTTCATGCAGGACGCTACAACACTACTTGAAAAAACATGTTTAGGGATAGAAAACATAACATAAATTCGCTTCCTTGGACCAGTTCTTTTCCGCACGGATTCAGATGGAACGACTTCGATTACATTTTTCATTCCTGCATATACCGTATGATTTTTAAAATTTTAGATCAAGGGAGGCCGTGAAAGCAAAAAGTATGACGTAAATTAGCAAATACAACAGTTTATTCAAAACGGTATTCACAAAACTTCAAAATGCATTCATAATTGAACGATATTTTCCTAGTGGTGTTAACCAAAACGTACGCATGAGTTAATTGAAGCTGCATGTTTTCCTCTTCACGGCCTCCCTTGATCTAAAATTTTAAAAATCATACGGTATTATACAGTGAGAATTTTTTAGCGTAGAACATATGCATCCTTGCTACAATATTGAAGGAGAGTTTCTTTAAATCGAACATAGGCTTAATATGTATGTGGGCTTCGTTAATATGGATACATGATGGATACCATTCGTACTGTCTTGTTTGTCTAGCACTAAAGCTCTTTTCAAAATAGATAAAAATAATTAGTTAGTTTTCTGGAAGTTTGAGAACGTACCCCAAACAGTAATAAAAACTGTTAATTGCCTTAAACTAGACCCTGCCCGATACCAGTTGTAGATTTGTATCCTTTCATTCGTTAAATATAAGTCTAAGTGCATTGTCAAATGTATGAAAGAAAAATAATGACAATTAAAGTAAACCATATCCATAGTTACCACGTATTTTTCGGCCTATGTTCGATTAAAAAAAACTCAATAGCACTTATTAATACGTTTTGTATGTTCTACGTTAAAAAATTCTCACCGTATACAAAGGTCGTGTTAGTTAAGCTCATATGTATTTTATATGGCACCGTATTTCCCCAAGCTTGTAAGCTTGTTGGGGTGCGTTAGCTAGTCATTCATGTATTGTCCATAGCGTATAGTCCATATTGCCATTATGTAATCATTACAGCTTTCTTTATTTAATTGGCCACTTCTGAGGTATACTAGTGGCCAATTCAGAATCCTAAATCTCACATTCTCTTCACCGAAATCAGCTTTTTCCGTTGGTAGTATACGTCATGCAGAACAACTGATTGTTTGTTTCGTCGAATACTTCCTATGCAAGCTATAGTGGCGCCTTTGAAGAGATAGCATTTAAACGGTTAGAGGGCGCTCGGTATCTTTATCTTCAGTGACCGCACATCCCTCTCAATTTGGAAAAGTTTCGCTGAAAGTATTTGGACATTTGCTTTCTAATTTTACTTTATTGGATCTGAAACCCATTATACGTTACGTGTAACAGTGCAGATTAGCTTTTCTTTCAACCTTCGATACTATACAGAGAATCGCACAGAATAGTGACAATAAGGAGAAATTAGAAATATCCATTCTCTATTTATTTATGAAAACAGAAAGATGTTGTTCCTTTCAGTGGACCAATTAAACGTTCTTCATCTACGTGCCATTTTACATTTCAACAGCTTCTGCTTTTCTGAGAGATGGATTTCCACTCCCTTTTATTCGTTCAACACAATCTGTATTTTTAAATCGCTCAATGGTGTTCGTACTGGTTACACATAAATTTTTTTCCAGGATACTTTTCACGAAACTCGTTAATGCAAGGCTTGGAAATTGTATATTCATTCACCATTTTCTTGAATTCCATTAATAGTAAAATTTCATTGGAAATCTAATTCACAATGTGTATTGGAAAATATTAGGAGGAGCATTGATCTAGTGCGTCGGAATATTTTGAAAATCCTCGCTATTGTGTAAAAACTACTTTGTTTGTGTACATTAAATTTTTAACAACTGTCAGTGTCTATGTTCAAAACCTCAAGAAGTGCCAGTAACTTATTTTTCAGTTAAGCTAAGAAATCTTTTTGAATTTCATAACAAGAGTCCTAAAACCTGTTCAAAATTCTCCGGTATTCATTTTCAATATTTCGTGTTATGTGACGAGATATTTTTGAATTCTAATCGGAATAATATTTTTTTCTCTTTATAATGCTAGAAATTTCATATAGCCGTAGAAATATATTTTAAAATATCTTTTTTTATTGTTGCTGTAATATATTCAGTAATTACAGTAAATTCTTTCGGGCAGCAGTGACAAATGTTGTTTTAAAAACAGCTCTTTAGATAAATATATAGATATGAAATTCATCACTTATCTTCATTAAATTGCACTTCGGGATTCCAGATTGAAGACGGCATTAATAAAATGTTAGTAAAACGTCAATTAAAGAACCAATTAAAATTCAAGATTCGCGAGTGATTAACGTTTAGCATTGTAAACATTCACGGTAATTGGTGCAGAATGCGGCAGCCGCAAAACAAACCCCGGCTTGTCGCAGTTTTAATGGACCGTGATTTTCTTAAACGGTTGAAAAGTTGTTAGCACTAGACATTATGGGAAAGATTACGATGATTAGTCTTAGAGGTTTTCCCTCATTGCTCGTTATAAGTCTCGTTACTGTTACAGACATCATCAATTTCAACAACTGCGCCAGATTCATATCGTTATTAAAATTGATCATCCGCTTAACACGCCTGAACATTGTTTTAAAGTGTAAGTCATAAAAAATACATTAGGGTTGTCTACCTAGTTTTAAATCATTAGCGGATTATTAACCGCTGAATGATTTTGAATTAAATTAATATATTTCAATAATCACTGGCATTTTTTCATTTCGAAACTCAGACGTTAAAATATTGCGTCGCATATTTTCCTTCACGAAGAAACGCTATGAAACAGTAAATCTTTAAAAATCTCAAGAGTTTATGCTCTATTTTAAACATTACTACTAACATTATTTATGAACGTGTCTAAGAATAAAACTTAAAATTACATATATTTTTTTACAATATTAGATAATGGGAATCATTTGCCAAATATATTCGGTTAAATTGTGAGCTGTGTTCAAGTTAAAATTTTATGCTGCCGTTTCTCGCGAACTAATTTATAAAGGATTTGTTTACTTTATACCGCAATATTGAAACGTATTATTGTACTGCATATTTGTGTATTTTCTGTAAAATTCATGTTAGTTATGTTTCGAATTTTCAGCGTCGGACGGCAAACAAGCTCTTTTATCGCATCACACTACTATGTTCTTAGATCGTTCAAATTGCAGTGACGAGAGAAGAAAGAGGAAGTTCACATATATATTGTGATATTATTTACGAGACTAAGTAATATATAATAGTTATAAAGATAAAAAGTGTAACTTTTTTCGCCGTCGTACATCAACCAAACAAGTAAAAACAAGACGCTTCTAATACATACGTTATTCTCTATACCTAATTCCATTGTCGCAATTTATTCTGAGAAAGTCGATCTGTAGGTAAATGAATATACCCGTAGCTTGTATAGGCATGTTATACATAAATTTATCATAACCCTCTCGTACGAAATATCTTATTTGACTGGGGGTTATATACGAGCCCCGTCAACTATAGGTTCGGATATTTTAACTTTTTGTCTTTTTACCACGTAACTGGCCAAGTTCTTAATAAAATGAAAATATGTATTAACATGCTATTGGAAGTATTCATCATATAAGTACGTTACAACAGAAAAATTATTAAAAAGGAAACTAAATTTGGTTTCAGTAGCTATAATATAATTTTACTCAAAAAGTAAGTAAAACCGCAATGCCCGAACCTACAGCTGACGGAGCTCGTTCTAGTAATAATTTTTGGTTTTTACAAACTATTTTGTCTTATTACCAACTATGTATGATATGGACGATGTTAAACAAAGGATAGCCAGGATAACAAGGATACCAAAGAATGTTTTGCAATCAGTCCAGAGAAGAATAAAATTATGTAAAGATGAAGGTATACGATGACATTTCTTATGTAATAATAAATAAATTTGCTTTCAGTAGTTATAACTAGGCAGCGGACGGCCGTTGGGCAGGCGAGAGTGGGCTCGTGTTGAACGGGCGAAAAATGCATCGCTTCTACTAGTTTATGTATTTTTCGCCCGTTCGACACGTCCCCCACTCTCGCCTTCCCAATGGCCGTCCGCTGCTTAGTTATAACACATTTTACCCAAGAAATAACTAAAACCGTAGTGTCCGAACTTATAGTTGACGGGGCTCGTAATAACAAATAAATAAATAACTATTGTGGCACCACTGGTAATGAAAAAAGTTACTTTGAATTTCTAACTTTAAAATTAATAGAAAAGCCAATTTTTTAAGTGGAAATGTAAAAAGTAGGATTAATTCGGAAGTGCTCTTTTTATTTATTTTTTTGTATATGAATGTAATAATTATATATTTTTTCAAGTTTTTTTGAGGAGTTTGTTCATTGTGCCAAATTTTATCTTTTTTTTTCCGAAATCGCCCTTACATGATTGCACAAAGAAAATCAATTTACCCATTTCGAAAATGAGATCTAATACAATCTAATCTTGTATCTATAAAGCTATCTTTATGTTCATTTGCTACTTATGTTCATTACCCTTTGACATAATAAAAAAAAACATCAACGGATTTTTGTGTTTACAAAAATAAAGGTGATCGGAATAATATCAACAACAATCCAAATAATTAAGTTTCTCGAATCTTTATTTCATCAAGAAATAGGCAGTAATTTTTTGAATAAATTTCAAGTACTTGCCCTTACCAACATAGTCATAACATTATGTTTGGCTACGTGACTGATGGCCATTTGCACCAAACATTTAATCTGAGTTGAGTGGTGCTTATAATGTAACTTTTCAGAATATGCAACATTGTGTAAGGCTGGGTTTCTCAGTTCTAGTTTAACTTTAAACTCCTGTTTATTCCCAATATAGCAATATAAAATTATAAAAACAATTGTTCCTATGGAAATAAACAGGAGTTTAAAGTTAAACTAGGACTGAGAAACCCAGCCTAAGGCCCGGTTCTTCAATCACAGTTTAACTTTAACAGTTTATTTCCATTGCTTCTGTATGAATAAGGTCCGGTTTTTCGATCTCAGTTTAACTTTAAACTTCAGTTTATTCCTATAGAAACAATGAGAATAAACTAAAGTTGAAAGTTAAACTGAGATCGAAAAACCGGGCCTAAGAAGATTAAAGTTAAACTGTAATCGAAAAACCGGGCCTAAGTGATGCTTAAATTTAAGCGGAGTTTATTTGTTAGGTGCAAACCAGGGTAATATAGCAATTTTTAAATGATGTGTTCTGTTGTCTTTACAAAGTCCTACCTAACAAAAATGAGTGAAATTCAGCTGTAAGTAGTACAAAAGTGTGATTAAGTTCTTAACGATGGATTGATATGAGCCCAAAGATATTCATCAGAGAATGTGTATATGGAAGTTACACCGTCATATTTTATTGTAAAATTTTGGTTTAAGCAATTTCGAGGAGTCAATTCAAGATAAACCAAGATGCAGAAGACCTGTAGACGCAAGTACCAATGAAAATATCAAGAATGTTAGCAAATCGAGGAATTAAGGTTTTCAATGAAGTAGGGATATCAAAAGTTACAGTATAAAAAGTTTTACATGAAGATTTAGGAATGAATAAGGTGTAAGTCTGAATACATTGGGGACTTGGGGACTTTGATTGACGACAAAAAACCTCTTTTGAAAATTATCACAGTTGATGAAGCGCGGAACCCACCGACAAGTTCCGTCAACAATTGCTCCAGGCAGTGTTGACAATTAACAACTGTCATTTTGATGATGGTTCATAATTAAATTTTCATGGCCAACTTGGACGCCAGATTAAAAAAAAACACTCATTGTATGCTTAATTTAACGTAACACGAAACTTATACCGTTTGTCCTGAAATCTGTGAAGAAGGAGTTCTGGACATCTTTTAAGAACGATTTACACGAACAAGTTTTTCTTTTGAAGCGACTTTAAAAGTGACGTTAAAAGTATACTTACAAGTTTATATGTACAAGTTTTTCTTATATATTTTCTTGCTTGTGCAAAACTGCCAACTTTAAAACGAATCCTAAATATAAAAATTATTAAGAACCAAATAAGAACACAACCTTTGAAAGTGGAAGGGACAGGACATATATACCCTGAATTTATTTTAACATAAAACATTGCTGTTTCGTACGAATCTGAGAATCCATAGCAACATTTACAATTTGTAAATTAAACTGTCCTTTTTAAAATAGAACATGAGATGACAGCTGTCATGAATCTGTTCTGTTATTAGTGATTTGGATATACTTGTAGCGGAACTAATCATCAAGTCGTCACTCAGGCGAAGATAGCTATGAAAATAACAGATTACTTATGTTAATAACTTTTTGACATTAATATAAAAAGTAAAAACCACATTCAATTATAGTTTCTTTAACTCTATAATTGGTGACCCCGACGAAAACAAGTATGTCTACTTCAAACACGCAGTCTACGCCAACAATAGAACGTATAGCAATCAAAGTTCCACCATTCTGGATTGAAGAACCGACGTTATGGTTCGCCCAATTGGAAAGCCAGTTCACTCTTGCAAATATCAGCGCAGATGCAACAAAATTCAGCTATGTAGTTGCAAATCTGGAATATCAATTGGCACAATCTGTGCGGGATATTATCGGCGCACCTCCAGAAAATGAAAGGTATGAAAAATTGAAGTCAGAACTTATTAAGAGACTTTCAACTTCTAAAGAACAAAAAATGCAACAAGTTTTGCAACAAGAAGAAATAGGTGACAGAAAGCCTTCGGCATTCTTACGACACTTAAGATTATTGGCTGGTCCGGAACTACCGAATACATTTCTTAGAACTCTTTGGCAAAATCGGTTACCTCAACAAACTCAAGCATTACTCACAACACAAAATGACTCTGATCTGGACAAATTAGCGGAATTAGCTGATAAACTTCATGAAATGATTCCAGTTAATCCAATAGCATGCGTGTCCCAAAATTCTCATCTCGAAAAGCAGGTTGAAGAATTAACACAACAAGTCGCACTTTTAAGTAAACATATGATTAGTGAGAGACGTTGGAGATCAAGATCTAAATCACCTAAACCTTGTGAGCTTTGTAATTCCTCTAATGACAAAAATACAAAAATTTTATGCTGGTACCACAAGAAATTTGGAAACAATGCACGAAAATGTAACCAGCCTTGCAATTTTTGTTCGGAAAACTAATCAAGGAGTCGTTGATAGCGGCAAACGTCTCCTCAATCGAATCACGCCGCCTATATGTTACTGATGTTAAATCTAAGGAAAGGTTTTTAATCGACACAGGTGCCGAAGTTAGCGTCTATCCATACGCCCGTCTAAAACGCAACAGACCTCAAGCTAAGTACCAACTTTTTGCTGCTAACAACACACCAATTCGTACATATGGTTTCCAGGCATTATCACTCGATTTTCGCTTACGTCGAAGATTTGATTGGGACTTCATCGTTGCTGATGTTGGACAACCTATAATTGGCATAGATTTTCTATCACATTTCAACTTATTGGTAGACAGTCGCAATAAGCATCTAATTGATCAGATAACTGCTCTGACAGCATCAGGGACCACAGTAATTTCTGAAGCAACCACTGTTAAAATAATTTCTGGTGATAATATTTACTATAAATTACTCAAAAAATTTCCGGATTTAACTCGTCCAACAAGTACTACAAAAATTATAAAACATTCAACCCAACATCATATCAGAACAATACCAGGACAACCTGTTTCTTGTAAGCCAAGACGTCTTGCTCCAGAAAAATTTCAAATTGCCAAGAAAGAATTTGAATCCATGTTACGTCAAGGGATAATACGTCCTTCGGAAAGTTGTTGGTATTCAGCTCTTCATTTAGTGCCTAAGAAGAATTTGGAATGGAGACCATGTGGTGACTACAGAGCTTTAAATTCTAGAACTATTCCTGATCGATATCCTATTCCACATATAAAAGACTTTGGACATACTTTAGCAGGTAAAAGAGTATTCAGTACCATCGATCTAGTGCGTGCTTACAATCAAATTCCCGTGGCAGCAGAGGATATCTCGAAAACTGCAGTCATAACTCCGTTTGGCCTTTATGAATTTCCTTATATGTCTGCGAAATGCAGCACAAACCTTCCAACGTTTTATGGATGAAGTATTACGTGGATTTGATTTTTGTTATGTTTATCTTGACGACATTCTTGTTGCCTCTCGAAATGAAGAGGAACATTTAGATCACTTACAAAGAATTTTCGAAAGACTTGATAATTTTGGTATTCTTATTAATTCTGCTAAGTGCATATTTGGAAATTCAGAAGTAAAATTTTTTGGTCATTTAGTTTCAGCTGCAGGAATTCAACCTTTGGAAGAAAAAATTCTTGCGGTTAAGAATTTTCCTAAACCTGATTTTACCAAGCAACTTCGTCGCTTCTTAGGTATGTTAAATTTTTATCGCAACTTTATACCTAATGCCGCCAAGCTACAAGCTCCATTATGCGAAATATTTAAAGGGTCAAATGGAAAGGAAAATTTAAAAATTACTTGGTCGCCAGAAATGGATCAGGCATTTATTAAATGCAAATAAAGTCTTTCGAAAATAGCACTTCTCGCTCATCCTGCCCCATCCAGTCTGCTAGCATTAACTACCGACGCATCAAACACGTCCATCGGTGCCTGTCTTCAACAATTTGTCAAAGATCAACCTCAACCCTTAGCGTTCTTTACCAAGAAGCTCAACGATACTCAGAAAAATTATAGTGCCTATGATCGTGAACTTTACGCTGTTTATGCAGCCATCAAATATTTCCGACACATGCTAGAAGGCCGTCTTTTCACAATTTTCACCGATCATAAACCACTTACCTTTGCATTTCGACAGAAACCAGAAAAATGCACACCAAGACAGTTTCGCTATCTTGATTTTATCGGTCAATTTTCAACCGATATTCAACATAAACCTGGTAAAGATAATGTCGTTGCCGATGCTCTTTCTCGAATCGAAAGCGTGTCAGAAGCAATAGATTACTCAGCGTTAGCAGCATCGCAAACTTTAGATCCAGAATTACAAAATCTTCTGCGTCCCGGCTCAGAAACTAGTTTAAAACTTCAGAAAATTGTAATTCCTGGAACTTCAGTAAGTTTACAGTGTGATACTTCAAGAGGAATTCCTCGTCCATTTGTAACACAGTCCTTTCGTCGTCAAGCCTTTCAATCGTTGCATAATATAACACATCCTGGCGTGAAAGCTACTTCTAAACTTATATCGCAACGTTTTGTTTGGCCAAATGTTCATAAGGATTGTCGAGATTGGACGCGCTCCTGCATTTCTTGTCAAAAAGCAAAAATTACGAGACATAACGTAACAACAGTTGGTAAATTTAGTCTTCCAACAAGCAGATTTGAACATATACACATTGATCTGGTTGGTCCACTACCTTTATCGAAAAATTATCGTTACTGCCTAACTTGCATTGATCGTTTTTCACGTTGGCCAGAAGCTTATCCTTTAGAAAATATCGAAGCACAAACAGTGGCAAGAGCTTTATTTTCTGGTTGGATATCCCGCTTTGGCACTCCACTTCGCATTACCACAGACCAAGGCAAACAGTTTGAATCACATTTATTTCGACATCTTTGTAATTTAACAGGATCTGTACATTGGCGAACAACTGCTTACCATCCGTGTGCAAATGGTATGATTGAACGTTTTCATCGCCAATTTAAAAGTGCAATAATCGCCCATCAAACTGAATCTTGGGTTGATATATTACCACTCATTCTACTGGGTTTCCGAGCTGCTTGGAAAGAAGATCTCAACTGCACAGCGGCAGAGTTGGTGTTTGGTGAAAGCATACGTCTTCCAGGAGAATTTCTTGCAACGGGCGCTGCTCAAATTGCAGATCCTACGGAGTTTGTGCCTCAGTTACGCCAGCACATTAGTAAATTACGTCCAATTCCGGCAATGCATCATGGAACGAAAGCAACATTCATTTTCAAAAATTTGTCTTCTTGTACTCATGTGTTTTTACGACGTGATGCGATTAAGGCGCCACTGCAGGCTCCCTATGACGGACCTTACGAAGTTTTGACTAGGGATGAAAAAACGTTTTCCCTCCGTATTGGTAACAAGACTAAGAAAGTTTCCGCAGATAGAGTTAAGCCTGCTTATCTGCCTTCACAAGAATCAACTCCAGAAGTAAGAAGTCGACCAGCAAGAAGAGTACGTTTTAAAGACGAACCTCTAAATCAACGTTGACACTGAAAGGGGGGTAGATGTAGCGGAACTAATCATCAAGTCGTCACTCAGGTGAAGATAGCTATGAAAATAACAGATTACTTATGTTAATAACTTTTTGACATTAATATAAAAAGTAAAAACCACATTCAATTATAGTTTCTTTAACTCTATATACTTGTATTACAAATAACAGCGACTCTTTCAATTACATTAGATAAGTTTATTCTTGTTTAAAATAAGTAAACTTAAAACATAAGGAAAACAGAAATTCTTTAATTCCAAACAAATACCACAACAAGTTTTCAAAAATTTCTTCATTTACCTCCATGCAATACCCTAAACGATTAAAAGATTAAGTTGTTAATTGCATTAGTTACTTATTCAGGGGTAATTCATCCTTATGCATTTTCACTTTGTTCACTTGGCAGACGTTCCAAATTAAAATAACAAATTTTATTAATTTGATATGACATTAGAAACCCTAACGACGACGATCATGCAACGACGTTTTTAAAAATTGAAATTAATTTCCATTGTAATATGAACAGCAATGTTTCATATTAAAATAAAATTACGGTATATCAACCACAAGTTAACTTTAACTATCAGTTAACCTATAGGGCCGATATTTCACTTGTGGATTAACCGTAAGCTTCATTTTATTCCCTTAAAAATAATTGTCTTAATTATTGTTTCTATGGGAATAAAGCGAAGCTTAAAGTTAAACCATGACTGAAATATCGGCCCATATTATTATATAATTATTCCTATGGCAATAAACTGAAAGTTAAAATTAACTTGTGATTGATAAACTGGCCCTGATTGTCGGAATTGAAGGTTATAATTAGACTGCAGAAGTTTAGGCATTTCAGGTACCTAAGACCCGATTTTACAATCGTCGGATAAGCATTATTCTTAGAATAACGTGACGTAGGCACATTAAAAGATATTCTGCGAACAGTCATTCCGTCCTTATTCCACGATTATAAAACTGTGCCTAAATGTAAATTCTTTACTGCCTAAACTTCCGCAGTCTAGTTATAATGAATCACAGGTTGCTGTGGTTGCCGCTGAAGTAGGGATATCAGAAGCTACACTATAAAATATTTTACATGAAGATTTAGGAATAAATAAAGTTTGAGTACGTTAGGCACTTGGGGACTTTGGTTGACGACAAAAAACCTATTTTTGAAAATTATCACAGGTGATTAAACGTGGAACCCACCGACAAGACAAGAATCCATGCACCCATACAGTGGAACCACAAGGGATTTCCATCTTCAAAAAGTGCAAGAACGCATAATTCGACAGGAAAATGGAGGCGACGGTGTTTTGGAATACGAAAGGCATCTTAGTAATGAAAAAAGGCTCTACAATAAGGAAACAATCAGAAATTTGAAAACTACCATACAGGCTGTGATCAAGAGATTAAGCTGCCTCATGACTATTGCAGATCCTACAAAGCTCGCGAACTCAGAGAAATAACACTGGAGAACACAAATTTCGTTGACTTAGATCTGACACCTGTTTTTGACTAACTTTTGGCATTTGAATCCAAAAATGACCTCTGTTTTTGTCTATCACGTCAACTTTTCAAGCTAAGGATACTCTTTTTTGTTCCAAAAGTCATAGAAAATGTATATAAGGAAAATAAAGGAAAAAATACCAAATATACTGTTCACAGAGAATAATTTTATTCATACAGTTACTGTAAGTCAAATTGTGTTCATACAAGTAGTAAAGTTCTTTTATCAAACGGCAACCATACATATTAAGGTAAAAATTTTCGCTTATAGCTTTTCCTGGTGCTCAATCTGTGGACATCTCGCTTGATACTCCAACTATAATTAGCTATCATATGTACCTACATCCCATCTACCCTGATACGATGCCTCCAACGAAGAGTGATCCCATAAAGATAAACTGTAGAGAAAAAACTTGACGTGATAGAAGAAAACTAACTTCAGTTTTGTAATCAGCATGCATATTTAACTTTAAAACAGCTGAAAAATCGAACTCAACAGAAATTGTGTTAAAAATTGTTCCCCAGTGTAATCAATCAGCTTTATAATAATGGAACATCAGCCCTACAACCCAGACATCGACATCGAGTGGTTACTATCTCTTTTCCAAATTAAAAAAGCAATTGCACGAATGACGTTTTTCTGCAGAAGAATACCTGACAAAAGCGATTGAGGAGTTTTTGAACATTTTTTTAAATTCATAGCCATATTGAAAAATCGTTGGAATAAATTTGTAACAACATCGCGGGTTTTATTATACTCTACCCCAATTTAACTTTGCGCAAAATGCTGGATATGGAAAAAACAATTTTTTGTAAAACGCGAATCCAAATCTGACACAAAAATGGCTTTCTAATTATTTATTCCACATAATGGTGCTTGATCTTAAATGAATCGCCATGTAATTCTAATTTTAGTTGTCAAACAAATGAAACTGCACATGTTATTAAATCGGCTAAATTGGACGTGCTCCTGGTCTAGGAAGATTGACTTCGGAAGTGCCTTTAAGAACTGCAAAGCCTTCACGATGGTGTACGTCCATCGGAACTGCTTTAAGACTGGTGTGTGTGTGTGTGTTAGTCTGGTAATGACGATTGCATCTTCTAATCGTTAGACTCATATTTGTTTCTCTTAACAAAAATTTGTGTTTCAGTAATAGTAACATTTGTATTGAAATAGGTATGCACAACTTAATTGACGTATGATAAATCACGAACTAAATTACGATTAATACAAAAAAAAAGATAAAAATATTATTGTTACAACAGCTTTCAAACTTCAAAACTAAAATAACATAGCAATATGTATTTAAAAAGATTTGAAAGAATATATTATAATTAAATATTTCTATTCTTTAAATCACTGAACTAGTTAATTGTAAGGCCTGCAGTAATTATTGACTTAAATTAAATTTTGATTTAATTAAAATTGGAAAAGCATATTTATAAAAATACCATAATTGTGAAATAATATATCGAGGAAATATGTAAACATAGAGATCAATTTTAGAAAATTGTTGCAAGTCGGTCTTAATTCTAATGGATCGTTTAGAATCCTCTGTACAGCTGTTTCGGCCCTATCTGGGGTCTCGTCAGCAGACGCGTAGGTCGAGAACTCCAAAGAAATTGCCTAGTTTTCTTACCATAACCTACATTAGTACAATAGTTTAGATCGCAATCTAAATTATTGATTAGTAAAGATCAATACTGTAAAACACTTTACACAACTTGTTTCATTTAATTTAGTCATTTCCTTTATTTTATTTATCCTTTTTTATATTATGTTTCCTATTTTGCAGTTATTTAATAAGTCTGAAATAATTGGTAGATCATTCTGTACAATAAATATATACTATTATTAAGAATTAATGCGTTTGTTCCAACATCAGATTCTTCCTAGCACAAAACAGCCCAATGCATAAAATCATAAAAGTTGTATCTAATGATTCCAAATTAATCAAAAACCTATTATTATTAATTATTTGATTATGACAAATCAACGACATTATTTTTGTTACTTTCAAAACCTTCAGATTATGTTGTAGCACCCCAAATTATTCTTTTTTAAGTTAGGATTTTTCTAATTTTATCTGTGATGTAAGTATACAGGAGATAATCTTATACTGTTTTATGAAACATAAACTAATAAGTTAGATAAATAAATTAGATTAATAAGCTTTAGATTTAAGTAAAAGCAAAAGTCCAGTCGTAGTTTCATCGGTTTTTAATTTAACAGGGATCTTTGCCTATTTAATCAACAATAGTAACAGAAAACAGATTTTGATTAATAATAACTTTAATTAACATAAACTTAATTTCCTATTTTGACAGCAGATTATACTGCAGATATTAAATTTTATTTTGTTAAATTACTGTGAATTTTGTTAAAAATTCGTTATTGATAATGAAGCACAATCAGGTTGTCATATTTAATTGTGTTAGATAAATAAACGTTCCTTATTTTACATTTCAGAAATTGTTAATTTTTAAGTAGATGCTACAAAAGTAGATAAATGTTACATATTAATTTTAATTGTTAAATTAGAGGTCCATTTTACATTAATTTTAATGTTTATTCGCATGTCATTTAAACTGTAAACAAAATTCTATTTCGCAACAAAAAGCTATCAATATTTTCTTAAAATTTGTTGTATTGTCTTTTTGAAAAATAAACAAAGAAATTTCATAAATATGCTATTTTTTATCAAAGGAATAAGAAAAATATTAATATATTTGAAATTTCATGTTATGTTAAAATTATTGCTTAGTCCGTATCACAACTAATACATTCTTTCACCGCATTTTAGGCAGAGCTATTAAACTGAAACTCGAAGATATTATCGACCACCGTAAGCCGAACATCCCCTGTGCGATTTCCGAGAGTTTCAATAGATGTCGCGAATAGTTATTGCTTGTTAAATTTTAGCTCTCAGAATGATAATTATTACAGTAGGTTTAAAACAAACCCGATTTGTTTTTTGATATTCCAATCTACTGCCATAATTGAATAATTATAGTGCAGCAGACTAATCAACTCCAATTAATTAAGATTAAAACATTTATTTATTCAAATAAATGAGAAAGGTTATTTTGTAAGTAGTTTAGCAATGTTTCTATTTGAAGGTGTAAATTTAATTAATGCGTTAATACAAAGAAAATCTAACTGTAATTAATTAAGTAAATTTTGCTTCAAAGAGAGGCCACGAGATTTATTAGGTTTTTACATGAAAACGCTGCGTTTAACAATCTGAAAATTCCGAAAAACTTCTGGGCTATTTAAATCTAAGTTTATGAAACATTTCGCAGTCTCAATCACTTCGGACAACCACTCATCACTCTCTAGTGCCTTCATTCTCTACTAGATGGAAACCAGCTCTGGTCTTCTTAGTCTGCATTAGTACAAGGGCTCGCCACAGGGCGGTGCGAATGTAGCAAGAGGGACCAAGTAATGCTCGTGCATAAACCTGTCAACATAGTTAATCACTCGTAATTATTTTCAATGTTAGCATAAGTACCCACTTAGATAATAATTTCTTTCGAACTGTCAATGCTCATTTACCTTCAAAAATGTTTTTAAGTCTCTATAATTAATAGAAACATGTATTTCTAACTTTTAACAACTTTTCTCTTCGTCGGAAAAGTTTCGTGGAAAATGTATTATTTACTTACTAAATAAAATTAGAGAAGAAGCGCCTTCGCGTGTCGTTTGAATAAAAGTATATATTTCAGTAGTTTATTCAACCAAGAAAAAATTTATCGCACAATTAATTACGAACAAAAAGCTACTGGTATAAAATTTTATAGACTTGTTATTGTTAGCTAAATTTATGAATAGGAATAATGTAATCTGATCTTTATTATGTTTATATTCACCGTTTATAAATAGCAGCCAGACGGTATATGTGTGTGCCACTTTCTAATTCTGTGTTTGTTATAATGCAAATATGGAATCTATATTCTAAATAAAAAATTGAGAATTATTTTAATGTAACTACATTTACTAACTTCTACATGTGAAGAACTGAATATAGAGAGTGGAAAGTTTAAATGGAATAAATTCTGTAACTTAGAAAATTACCATTTGTAGCAAAATTCTTGGAACAGGTAAATTTTTACTTTTAACGACGCATATTACAAAGGGACTTCTTTAACTTTTTAATTATTTGGAGGGGTGAAACTTTTTTTCTTAATGGAAGGGTATGTTGAGTAATCTTTTTTCTTAAAGCTTGTTCAATTGGGAATACAGCTACGTTTTTATTTTTTAATTTTTCTTAAGCAGTAAAAGGGGAAAAAATTTAAAATCTTCTTTTTGACTAGAACGATTTTAGTGTATCAGGTGTTCAAACTGCTCGCCACCTCTCACTTGGCAATACCCTAATCGATTATAAATTCCATCCCTAACATTTTGTAACATTTCCGGCGTTACTCTCCTAATTTCATGCCGAATTCTTTCCTGAAGTTCTGCTATGTCGTTTGGTTTAGTCACATAAACTTTACTTTTTAAATACTCCCATAAAAAAAAAGTCTAAATGTGTGAGATCTGGAGATCTTGTTGGCCACTCTATCGGTCCTCTTCTTCCTATCCACCTATTGGGAAAAACTTCATCCAGGTAATTACGTACAATTATCGCAAAATGTGGTGGTGCTCCGTCCTGCTGAAACCATAGCCGTTCGTCAAAGAAGTCAGGATCCAAATTATTTGGGAATAAAACCGCTAATGCAGGAACAAGTTCATTTTGAAGCGTATCGAGGTATGTCCGGGCGTCCAGGTTATCGTTAAAAAATACTGGACCTATTATGCGATCACCAAATATTCCAGCCCAGACGTTAGTTTTTTATGACCTTTGCGTATGACATTCCCGCATCCAGTGGGGATTTTCGTCAGACCAATAACGGCAGTTGTGCCGATTTACATGCCCATGTAGTGTAAATGTAGCCTCATCCGAAAAAAGCACCCACTCTAAAGCTATTTGACCATCATCAACAGAAGTCATCAGTCGTTCGCAAAACTCAACTCTGCGATCAGGATCATCTTCGTTTAACTCTTGCACCATTTGCATTTTGTACGGGTATTTTTTTGGCTTCTTTAAAATCGTTCTAGTAAAAAAAAAATTAATTTTTTCCCCTTTTACTGTTTAAGAAAAATAAAAAAATAAAAACGTAGCTGTATTCCCAATTGAACAAGCTTTAAGAAAAAAAAATTACTCAACATACCCTTCCATTTAAAAAAAAAGTTAGGGGTTGTTTGACCTCTCCAAATAATTGAAAAGTTAAAGAGGTCCCTTTGTAATATGCGCCATTAAAAATAAAAAGTGACCTGTTCCAAGAATTTTTTTACAAATCGTAATTTTCTACGTTACAGAATTTATTCCAGTTAAACTTTCCTGTATAAATTGTTGTGTAAATTTTTTCCTTAACTTTTATTAGTAATGTAAATACGTACAGAAGTCTAAAATATAAAGCTTCTAAACGGTGAGCTTTCACTTTTAGAACAATTAGAGTCTATGTTTTTTTAAATTGACTTATGGTGGATTTCACAAACGTTACTTAAATTTAATCATCCGTTAAAAGTAAACGTTGTCCTGGTTACATGTGTTGAGGGTATAGGAATGATTATTCTATGATTTCTATGACTAAAGTTAAGTGACGTTTGTGAAATCCAGCGCAAATAAGTAGTTTGATATACAGTGTGTAATCGAATAGGTATCACCAACTGTAACCACAAAATTCACAAGAAAAGAGGCGAAGTTATGACATACGTAGGGAGCAAATAATCTACGTTTTTAATTAATTAATTCAAAAGAGGTCACATTCTAAAAGTATTATAGGAAAAAGCACGCCGATACTCATAATCCCTTAATTTCTGATTTTATTACTTTATTACATTCAAACTACACAAACAAAATTCCGAAAAATCGTCCATATTAACACGTACTTAAATGCTTTGATTGTATTTAATGCATTTTCTTTTCTGAGTGTGCAAGTCCACTTAGGGCCGGTACTTTCATCATTTGTCTTTAAAATTGTAGGCATACAAAATTGGTTTCTAGTTAATTCAATAATCAATACGAGTGGACATTTAGAATTTTTTTCCGTTATCGAATTGCAGATACAGTTTGTTAAATGGATCCTTTTTCGCACGTTATTGATTTTTTCCGTAAGAAACACATCAATACTCTCAAACCAGGTAATAAATCGTAAGTTTTACTTTACATACATTCGTATAAAGACGTTCCTTTTTCATTCTGAACGAATGATGTACCTAGATACAATAGTTGCGTATAAAAATTGGTTTCATTAGTGCCGTTTATCAATGACGTGCGTAAAAGATCCATTTAACGAACGGTAGGTGACATTGATCGAGTGAATCTTGCCTTATTATTTTAATCTTGCTGTATTATTTTACGATGTGTTTTCAAAATTGCAGATGCACATATATCTCATGAATAAACAAACAAAAGAGGATGCACTCTTGTGGTTTGTGGTAGATCCGTTTTATTTTTTTAATCTAGACCATTGATATTTGCAAAATTAATTCTCTCATGTGGTGAAGAATTTACAATATTAATAAGTGAAACTTAATCGATTACACCCTGTAGACATGAATATGAAAATATTCTAAACAAAGAAGTTGCGATCTGCAGAGTTGCCATTTGCTATTAAAACTAGTGAAGACTTTGTATTTGTTGACTCTCATAGAAAACAACAAGTAAATCCTATTCTTGGGGAGTACTTTATTATTATATTCCTTAGATATTTTTCTCTGATATGTCTTTTTCTAATCATGCTTACTTAGTGCAAATCATTTCAAATGATGAGCAGTGTAATTAAAAAATAACACTCATTTGCAATTTTCATAGGCCAGTGCGTGGCTAAATTCATCATTCAGATTAAGCTCGCCTTATCTACAAATGACGCCGAATGTAGATTTTTAAAATAGTATTAGTTTTCTATACCCATTTTTGTTTTGAAGGAATGTATACAATTATTTCCTTAATTTATTCCTTATTTATGGTACAAAATTAATTGTCGAAACAATGAAGATAGTGTATTCAATACTTTTAAATTGATTTTACTTTCAAAATACTATATTTTAAAATGTGATTCGACGTAAAGGGGCGTTTACTTAATCTGGAACATATCGAAGAATGTTATGTTGTGCATTTAAGAAACTAAACACTGTATTAGATTAAATAATAAAAGCAGCGTTTGAGTTCTTTTGCCGATGTCGAGTTTTTCAGACCACACTCGATGAGTACTCGATATATGTATAGTGTTGGGAAAAAATATGGAAATCCCAAATATTTTTTAATTTTATTTTTTTCCCATTGTTGGTTTCAATAATTATTTGTTTGTATTTAATTAAATAACTTATCATTGGTACCAGATATCCTATTTGTTGCCGCCGCGAGGCCTTTAATTTTTGTTCTTTAAAATATTTTAATAGATCATAACAATAAATGTACAAAATTATACCCTTTTGAACTCTAAATTTAACGCTCTAAATAATATTGAAAAATCTACAGGGTGTTTTATTTAAATTTAAAAGTTCATGCAATTTTAAACGGAAGTTGACATCGACAACTTAATTTCATTCAGAATAAATAATAATATGCATAAACCAAATTTTAGAAGCAGCATATCTTCAACGGTATTTGAGTGTTTCAATACTTTTGCGCAGCATTGTATGCATATACAGGGTCCGGCAATAGGTACTGACGGTTTTGTGAGCGCTGTTGTGTGAGTACCAAAATAATCTGAGGGAAAATATAATGCGAAAATCATTCGGTATGTTATGCAGTTTTAGTAGCCATAAATTCATAGCCTGTGCAGTAACGCATTTTTTGTGTTACGGCGTTCATTCAAACAGGATCCATAATCGACGTTCAACACCAATTTCGACGAGAATCTAATATTCCTCGGCGTGGTAGGATTCCTTCGCGCAACACAATTTTGCAATGGTATCGACGGTTTAATCAAACTAGAAACGTGAACAACACTTACGGCGGTACTCAGAGAACAGTGCGTACGCCAGAAAATATTGAAAGGGTACGTTAAGCAGTAATTCGAAGTCCAACGCGTTCAGCAGCGCGTCAAGCAACAGCACTAAACATTCAGACAGAAATGTTGTGTTGCGCGAGGAAATCCTACCGCGCCGAGGAATATTAGAATCTCGTCGAAATTGGCGTTGAACGTCGATTATGGGTCCCGTTTGAATGAACGCCGTAACGCAAAAAATACGTTGCTGCAAGGGCTACGAATTCATGGCAACTAAAACTGCATAACATACCGAATGATTTTCGCATTATATTTTCCCCACATTATTTTGGTACTCACACCACAGCGCTCACAAAACCGTCAGTACCTATTGCCGGACCCTGTATTTGGTACAGTTGCCGATAGAAAATTTTGGACACCACTATGATTCCAATGACTCCCCTAATTGTGAAAAACTTTCCTTGATATAAACCAGTCTTTAATGTCATTTTGTTTGATGTTTTGAAATTAAATATTTAAGTTTATATGTTAAAGAAGTAATACATCTGAATTGACGACTGCATACGTTACCCATAAACATTAGTGAAGCAAATCGATATATGCAAGATTGGCAAAAGAGCGTGGGAGCACTATTATCTACAATGAAACGAAATTTTAATTAATCCTTGACATGTGTATAAAAGTTATGGCTACTCATAATATCATTTTGATGATTTTAGCACAGCATAACCAGCATGGAAACTGTTTGTCGGCACCTTTGATCTGGCGGGGTAAAATTTTTTGACCTTGGCGCCATTTTGCGGATGTATAAACCAGTGCCGCAATAAAAATATTTTTGATAATCGAATTATTTAGGTTATTTTGATAATCGGATGACAGATTATTTTTAATTTGAATTATCCGATCACTACTTGAAAGCCTAGAGTTTTAAGTTTATTCAATGCACCCCAGCATGCTTAATCGAAAGCACCTATTATGCTGCTAATTACACGAGACACCACTGATCGTATTCGTGCAATTTAAGGGAGCATTCGACATAATGCTCGATGCACGCAATGAGCAGAAGTGTGAGGGAGAGCGACTGCGTGTCAGTGCATATAAGAGTCAGAAAAAGAAACACTCCGTGCGCCCAGTCGAATGCGTTCTAACAAATCACATGACAGATTTTCCATCCGGAATATGGCGGCTCAGTTTGCGCGGGAAATTTTCCCGCCAAGGAGAGTGAACCTGCGGTATGTATTTATGCTGTGACTTAAGTGAGTCTTTATAATACGTATGCACTGATAATGTCCTAACTGTTACCTAAAATTGTGGAGGATTGTCAACGCTATCTCTATTTGTACAATCATAAGCACTGTATTTTTTTCTAACGTATGATAAATTTCAGGTGGTCACAGGCGGCTGTTGAAAAAAAACTCATGTCTTAACTTACAACAGACGCATTTGGATTACAACAGTTTCGCTAAATGAAAGCAAGATTTCACGATGTAAGCCTTCTGTCCATTTTGTAAATGTATAAAATATAAATTAGTTTAATTAAGCTAGTGGTTTAATATTTGAGTTAAGAAAGGTTAGATGCAAAATTGAAAAATGAAACTCAAATGTTAAGTTGACAGAAAAATCTGTGTTTAGCTAAGACATGAAATTTTATTCCATAACCACCTGTGACCTAAAATTTATTGAATCATATTGCTGTGAAATTACCTGATTGAAAATAATAAAAGGAAGAACAACAAAGAGAGGAATCCAATTCTTCAACAGTTTAATAATTCCAAATCATTTTTCATGAACCATTCAACAACATAAACACCAAAAACATCATCTGAAAATAAAAATATATTACAAAAATCATACAAAGTAAATTTCAAAATTGAAAATTAAAAAATAGTACTAAAGTAAAATTTGGAGGGCAAATTTAGTTTAAAATTTTCAAAAAACTAAGTCATAAGAACAACCCTTTGAAGAACGTACCGGACGAAGAAGTTCAAGGAAAAATCAATCATCCTTAACAGCGAGGAACTGGCCAGTAAAACCTCCCAAAAATAATAGAAGAAGGAGACACGTGTATTTGCCAGACGGAAGAGGAGTAGGAGTCAAGAGGTCAAAGGTAGAAGACGTCCAGGTGAACTACACGGAAGTTCTGGAAAAACATTTTAAATTATAAACGTCAGATGAATGTGTTTAGGATTTGTTAGATTTATTGTTATCAAAATTTGAATATTAGTATGTAAAATTGTGTTAAAAATTAATTATTGTACTTACGAAATGTTTAGATTATAAGAAAAGTATTATTTTGTAACAAAATTAGATAAAAAGATGCACATGTCCAATGTAAAAGTCAAAATTATGACATTTGAGAAGAAACGGTTACATGATAAAAAGTTTAGAAAAAGTGATGGTTGCGTATATAGATGATCGTTGACATGGTGAATAACATTTATCACGAGAGAAATATTCAGAAACATTTGCCTCTCACACCTAGAACATCAAAATAAATCCTCTCTCATCATAATATAATTAAAAATTTTTGACTGTTGACCGGGTGCACCATTTTTGATGGTTTTGCAGGGTTTCTCGATTATTTATAGGGCCAGTTGTACAAAGAAGGTTTAAACTGACGCTCAACTGAACCAGGTTCAAAGTAAACAAATTCGCATAGGATCTTAACGACATATGGCAACTAATGCATTCATAAATAAAATTTGATGCGATTTTGTTCACTTTGAACCTGGTTCAGTTGAGCGTCAGTTTAAACCTCCTTTGTACAATAATTGGCCCATAGGAATAAAAGAAAACCATTTTAGCGACCCAATGCTACTTTTTCGAGAAAAGCTCAATGGTGAAGACAAAAGTTAGCTACCTGGATTCGTTCAGGAAATATCGGCCGAAAACGAATCTTCGCGAAAAATTATTTTTCACAATATCTGAGCCGATACTTCCCGAATGAATCCAGGTAGCTAACTTTTGTCTTCACCATTGAGTTTTTCTCGAAAAAGTAGCTTGGATCACGAAAACATTTTTCTTTTATACCTATAAATAACCGAGAAACCCTGTAAAACCATCAAAAATGGTCCACTCCATACATAAATTCGTCAATTCATTCATTCAATTTTTAGTTAAGGGTTCCTATTCTCATCTATAGTTATTTGGTTTATTTATGACATATTTTTTTAATATAAGAGATATAATTTATAGTTATAATTTTATTTGAAATAATAAAGTTTGACCAGGCTCATATTTCAATAAACTTAGAATTATAATTGTTGTCCAGAGAAATACTGTTGACTTTGCCCTCCGGTTATTTATTGGTAGATATTTTTAACGCGTTGAGAAATACATAGGGCTGTCGACTGGCTTAGCGGTTAGCACAGCCAGCTTTAGGAGTTGTGCTGTTTGGCGGTGTGGATTCGAATCCCACCAGAGCCATGGATGTTTGCACAGTTGCGGACAGAAAATTTCGGAAGTCACTGTCATTCCAGTGATGTAAAAGTTAAGAAATTCCTTTATGTATACGTCAGATGAATGACAGTGACATGCTAAATTTTCTGTCCGCAACTGCTATTTGGATTTAGACCCAGCTTCAAACATAATTAGTGACTGAGAAAATAAGCCACAAATTGCTCGGCCAAATAATTTAAGAGAAAGAAGAAGAAGAGTAATACATAAATCTGTATTATAGTTTGATTGTTAATTAATTGACTTTAATATAAAATACTTGTTACAATACATTGTAACAGGTATTTTATATTTTTGTATTTTTATAATACAATGTATTGTAACAAGTATTTTATATTAAAGTCAATTAATTAACAATCAAACTATATACACATTTATGTATTACTCTTCTTCTTCTTTGTCTTAAATTATTTGGCCGAGCAATTTGTGGCTTATTTTGCCAGTCACTAATTATTTTTGAAGCTGGGTCTAAATCCAAACTGCTACAATCTGCTTAGAAAGAATAGAAAAATTCCAATAGACTTGAAATTTGATTAAGTAAAAATATTTAAATTTACAAATATTTTATGCAACCGTTTACGATATAATATATTACAGGCATTAATATAAATTCAGGTGAAATATAAATGAAATTGTTTATATAAATAATAAAACAACTTTGTAAAACACGACAGTCTGTACTGGTGTGAGGATTAATGGCACAGTTTAACAGCGTGGCGAATAAGAATTTTCACCTGTCCGGAGATTTCCAACCATTACGCCCGCAGCATTAGTGATTAAATTTTCGCATTTGACAACATCAAGCGTGTCACCTTAAAATATCTAAAACGAAGAGCCGCACGCAAAACGTCATTATAAAATTGGCGTGCGGTGAAAAGATGCCACAGATGAAGTAATTCAAAATGGCACTTACAAATAAATTTAATAAATTTACTGTGATTTTATACGCGTCGCATTTTATTATGTAGTGTAGAAACGCTTATTTATAACGCCGTCCCACGTATTTTATTAAGTGGATAAATAAGAAATTACCAAAGTGAATGATTAAATTTCTAGGAATAGTGACCGGACTTTATAAGGACGTTGGGACGCTCAGGTAACGTGTAATGTTAAAATTTAACACTTTTTTACCAATTAACGCGCATGATTGAATGCATGAGAACATTTTCAGTGCGTTAGTTTACAATGTTAAAATCTTCGCTAGAGTAGTTTTTGCGAGGCACATTTTTATTGTCTTAATAAGTACATGAATCAAGTTTGTATGTACTTTGTATAAATTCTGAAAAAACAACGTTACAGTAATTGCTTAGATTACATGTTGTACTAGCAATACATGCAAGCATTAAACTACAAATTCTTAATAGAGTGTTTTCATGTTTGAAATTAATTCTTTATTTATGCTTTACACTTGCATAATGCTTATTAAATTATTATCATTTTTCAAAAAACCTTGTTCATACTTTGTTTCAGTGCGAGATATTACAAAAACATTAAGAAACAATAATACCAACAAATACGTATCCTCATATGAAAAAAAAAAAAATAGAAAATAGAATTTACTTCTCTTGAATCCCTTCAAAGATATAACTAGATTTGTTTAAATAAATAAACTCGCAACCACTTTATAAAGTCTCTGGATACATTAATGACTAACGAATACATGGTAAAACAAATATTAAAATGAATTTATAGTTAATGAACAATAAAGCGTACGTAGAATACTTGTATGCTAATTTTTCATCAATTCCCCATTCAGTAAAAATGCCGATAATAAAAATGAAGTTTCTGGTTTAGTTAAGACATATTTATTTCTGAATCTCAGATTCATTGGTATTTCAATATTTCATACATAATAAAGTTCAGTTCATACACATACGAGGAGCTGTAAATCTATTTCAAAATGGTGAAACTAAAAAAAAATTCAGTTAGAAATACATTTTTTAATGTTTAGACAAATTTCAGAAGTCGCATATTATGTAAAACATTTTTTACTTAAAACAACATTATTGTTGTACTCCGTCACGATGTTTACAAAATAAATGTTAACAAACTTTTCTGAAATCTGAATAATATTAGGGTACTGAAATATTTCATGACATTGAAATGAAATTAATTATCCTTTTTACCGTTTTCCAGCAAAATTAATCCCGGACGTCATACATTCATTAGTGATACATTGGGTTTCATCTTAAAGACATCATTTATCTAAA
The DNA here is from genome assembly GCA_958336345.1 of Dorcus parallelipipedus. NCBI lineage: Eukaryota > Metazoa > Arthropoda > Insecta > Coleoptera > Lucanidae > Dorcus > Dorcus parallelipipedus. The sequence continues at coordinate 7,784,661 of OY284482.1, read as the reverse complement.
CTCCACACCTGCCCATCCTGGAACTTCAAGCCGGAAACCTGGTATTGGCGATCTGGTTTAAAATCCCATAAAAATTAAGTCGTCAACTATAAAAGCAAGAAAACTGTGTCGACAGCGTTCGATGACTGTGCCGTTAATATTTATGAGACCGCGTTCAGCCGTCATAAAAGAAAATTAGAGTTCTGAAATTACCAAACGGAAACTCGGAACAAGGAGCAAAGCTTGAGTGATGTCCCGCCAGCGAGACTCGATCGGAACGACGACTTTTAATTAGTTTCTGTTCAGTTCCAGCATTCTCCGGGCTGCAAAAACTGAGTCCGTGGTCAGAACAGTCAGTGGAGCATAGCAGCTTTAACCACCGCAAACGTTAGTAATGAATCGTGTAAATGACATGTTCTTGTTGGCATATGACACAAACAACAGATATATAAAATAAATGTTTATATAATCTTATTCTTATGGCCGATTTCTTCACCATGTTTAACCTAAGGTTAATTTATCTAACAGTTGGAATGTGACGTACAGTTGGCCGTACAGATAGCATGTGTCACATTCTAACTGACAGATAAATTGAACCTCAAGATAAGGCGATGAAAAAATCGGGCAAATGGAAAGACTGATCTTCCATGTGCTCATTAAAGTTATTCGGCGAATAACTTGATTTTTTGAATGGTTATTTGACTTTATTAATTGTTTCCATGGTAATTATTCACCGAATAACTATTAGTCAGTTTATTAAGGCCCAGTATTTCAGCTACAAATTATTTTTGTACTATATACCGATCGTATAAATCTTAGTTAAGAAAATATACGATGAAATGACGTGACTTGATAAAAGACAGAAGGGTGTTTCACGAAAATTAGAAGCTACATAAAAATTCTTTGGTTTATCAATCGATCGGTCGGCATATAGAAAATAAATGAACTGTACAGTTTAACTTTAATCTTAATATATTCCCATAGGAACAATTTTATTGTTATATTGTCTTTATAATTGTTACTGAAGATTAATGTTAAACTGTGACCCTAAGGCCTGGTATTGTAAAAACTATTGGGATATTATGGACCCAATTACGTATGAATCCTTCCATCCCCATATTTCTCTAAAATTTCTCTCTTTCTAATGTCTTCCTTAAGGGGCCCTAACAAATGATGGTCACAAGGTAACAAATCTGAGCTCTAAGGCGTGTGTTCAGTAATTCACCAATGGAGATATTCTTGCGCATTCAACAAGTGAAGGACCAATCTGGAGCAGATTTCTCGAATTGTTAGGTCCCTCCGAACAATTGAGACTATACTATCAACGTTAATACCGTTCATAGTAGAGATTTCATATACTGAAATTCTCCAGTTTTCAAGAATTTCAAGTTCACGAGTGTGTTTAATTTTCTCTAGCTAAAATTGGTGCATGAAAAAAATGCTAAATTTTGCACTACTTTGCGGCCCTCATGAAACAACTTAAACAGTTTAGCATTCGACAGCATTTCATTGAGGAACTGTTCACGAAATCTCTGCAAGATTTCACTGAATTTAATGAATTTTTTGGACAAAAATTTAATGATGCTTTGTGTAGTTGAGGGGCCCAATGCAATTTTGAGGGGCCAAATCCAATTTTGATCATTGTACAGGAGAAGAAGAAAACATTTTATTAAAAAAATATAGAATACTAGATATTGTAAGAATTATATTGTTTTCGTTTGGTTACCGACTCTTTAATAGAAAATAATTTTTGCCAATGTCATTATATGCTCTGGTTCGAAAACAACTTTTGTTCAATATTAGGCAATCATCAAAATACGTGTATTTTCACCATTTTTAAAGTTAGGGATCTCGTTCTTGCACATGACGAAAGAGAATTTTATACTGCATAAAACGTGTTCTTAACTCAATTTGCTCAAAAATTTGACTTGCCCGACTATTACACCATGTACAGGGTGTCCCATTTTCGATGGTATTCCATAGGTATCTTCGTTAATAATGGAAATAGAAAGAAACTCAGCGCGCAATATTGGGTCAACTTTTTATGCTAATTTGAATGGCCAACTTAAAAATTTGCTGTTCCTTGCCATTTTCGCGGTACAGTTGAAAAACGAAAAATTTATCAAATTTTCAAACGCATATTTTTTTATTTTTAAAGGTATCGAAAAATGACAAAGGCATTTTTATTCTACTTTTAATGTAGACCATGATTCTTTAATCAAATCGCATCAAAAGTTCATAATAACCGAGATATAACCACAACTAATGTTTCGAATACCATCGAAAATGGGACACCCTGTACTTCAGCTTACTCACGATGACATTCTTAATCTTAACTACACAAAGTTAACTGAATACCCCGTCTAATTGACGTACGTTAAGGGAAACTGCCGTGCGGAATGTCTCCTTTAAGGGGGTTTTTGATTCACCTGCACTGGTTGCATTCAGAGTATTAGTATCTTGTTTTAACCTCATGTAATAATACGAGATGAAAATACTGGGAGTGCCTGCTATAGATTTAAACCATTCTCGTACTTAGTTACTTGTTTCCGAGTACTTTTATTTTTTCGTAAAACTATTCATTGTTTATTTATCGGTTAGCATAGTAGTTATTGCGACGGAATGGCGAGACGAAGAGACGTCACCGCCCAAACAACGCGGGTCCGCCTTATGGGTTCTTCGTAAGAATTCGAGAAAAACTGAAAGAAATATAAAAGCTCGCGCCGTCGAATGGAGAGCAATGACAATTTTCCATGAACGACCCTAACGGTTGCCGTGTAAATAAATCCGACATATTATGTTGTTTATTATTATAAATTAGTTATACAGTGAGAATCTTGTAACGCTGCACATAGACGAAAATTACGTGATCAGATAATACATTTCTGAGTCTTATAAAATTGCACATAGGGGTTTTAACATTACGTTGCTATGGTTACTACTCAATTTTCAATGAATCATTTAAAAACTGCACATAGAAAGTACGGGTTATTTTTTTAAAAATGCCATAAAGATTGGCCTTGAAAATTAAAACTCATGTCGTAGCTTGGCATCTAACACATGCCAAAACTGACAATTTAAAGTATATGAATGGAGCTAAGACATGAATTTTCTTTTCCAAAGCCACCCCTTATGACATTTTTAAAAAAACACATAGTATTAAGGAAGGTTTATTTCATTATATTACATTACATTAATGAAATTTGGCGGCAAATAATGCAGAGACCTCTTTTTACGAAGCTCCATTTGAGAATAATGTGTACATTTCGACTTTTTCTGCGGTTGTATACATTATTTTACAATAAATAAAAAGTACAATTTAATTCAATCTTACAATTCAAAATCAGTAGAGTCATTACTAACAACGCACGGTAACCATGGCGAATGAAATAAATTTGGAAATAATAATGTAATAAAGCTTCCATTGAGAATTACTACGTGCAATCTTGTAAGGTTCTCAGTGTATGTAGCATTAAGTGTTTGTTTAATAGTAATATTGTAACTCGTTATTAAATATTCTTTTATTGAAACCAACTGTTTTTAATTTATACCATTATTGAAAACGTTACTTATGTTTATATTAAAAAAAAAGTAAGGAAATGGAAGGAATCTATCTTTTCAAGAAAAACAAACAGGATTAGGACAACAAGCACAAGCACTTAATAATATACCGTGAATGTATCTTATTCTGAGACATGCAAAACACATATACGTTTGTTGCTAGAGTAACGTAATTATTAAATGACAGCAATGTATTAAAGCGTGTATTTTATTTTGAAACATAGGGTGAGTTCGCGTTTACGCTCGGATCGATCGGAGTGTTTCCTTTTCTCGCTTTTACCTTACATGCAGTGAAACGCAGTCGCTCTCCCTCACAGAGCGTACTCCGAGCGTAAACGCGAACTTGCCCGTAGGAGAAATAAAGTAATGGAACAAAATATGTTTCAAAATAAAATACACGCTTTAATACATTACTGTCATTTAATTATTACGTTACTCTAGCAACAAACGGATACGTGTATTTTGCATGTTTCAGAATAAGATATATTCACGGTATGTACATAAATGAATTAGTGGGTGTTTGATTACAAGATAAATTATTGTGATCTTACATGTCAAGTCGTGTCAAGTTATGTATGGTTCGAATTTTAACATTAAAATGGAGAAAGAAAAGTAATGGAATTAGAATAGACAACTTCAAAAAGGCAGTTCCGAATTTTTATGCAAGTGGGTCCGTTAATTCGTCATACTTTAAAAAATTGTGCGTCATCGCAGCAATTTTTTCATAGTGATTTACTGAAACATATTCAACAAGAACCCTTTTTAATTCAGAAAATATTACACAAAAAACGACGTAAATGACAGGCAAAATATTTTAATGCAATTCAAAGAAGGTGTTCACTCTTCAATATGATTTTATAATTACCGTTATTGTCTAAACATTTCTCATGTCACACGGTCACATTCTTCTTATATTCATCTTTAAGTTCACCTATTGTGGGAATTGGTTGCTTAAAAATGGTATTTTTGAGATGCGGAAATATGAAATAGTCGAGGGGTTTCAAATCTGGCGATTTTGGAGTGTATTGAGTCCTAGCACTAAAAAGAAGTTCGTAAGATTAACTTAAGAAATCTAATGTGTTATGCTATACAAGCAGGAACCCCATCTTGCTGAAAGTAGCCCCTTTGCAGTTCATCTTTTTTTCTGAATTCATGGAAAGCAGCTTGGTATTGATACATCCATTCCCTATTTTGTAAACGACCATTACGAAATTAAGATTCTACCATGTGATCTTGTGCATAAACATATTTGTACAATAAAAACAGTAATGAAACTTGTCTTACTTAGATTAACGCTACAAATAAACTTCTATTACCAAAATCTGATAATTTATAGTACTTTAATAAGATTTTTACTGAGAATTATATTTTGAATCAAAATAAGTCGTCAAAAGTCATTGCAGACATATTTGATCTTTTGAGTCGGAAGATTGTATTTGGATTTAAGAAAAAAAAACGAATTTTATGTGAACAATTCTTTAATATCTCAAACAGTTTTCGAGAAAAAATTAAAATGTGCTAAAAACAACATAATATTTTATCTTAAACATACATTTATTTTGGGAGGTTTACATACAACCTTATGACGTTTGATAAGGATCAGAGATTGACAAGTTTGATATTTTTAAATGACGAAAATTGTTCCATCTTGATAAATGTTCAAAATGCCTGCCACTTTAATTAATACATTTTGTATTCGACTTCTCATGCTGTCAGTAGCATTTGTACATTTTGTAAAAGTGCTTTTCCTAAGTTACAAAGGAATCTTTTTTAAAAATATGTGAAAGCTATTACTGTGCACTATTTTAATTGTAAGACTGTTGTAGACAAAATATGCAAGAAAGATGCAAAGTTTTACCTAAACTAGCCCGGTAAACATGTACTGACTGCAATATTAATTAGAAAAATAGAAATTTGAATAATCATTACATTTCTCATGCTTCCTTAACGTCCTCAGGCAAAATGTTAAAAATGATTAACAATTAAAATTAAAAGAAAGAACCGAAAACTTGTTCAGAAATATCTACTATACGTGGAAACACGAAACAAATAGTAAAATAAAGTGTGGTATTTATTTCAAAAATATTTCAAAATAGACGGATTAATTTCTTCTAATAAACATGTTATCTTATAAACCAGGCCTCATTAGTTTTACATCATTTCATCGTTTCTCGTTTTGGAAGGTAAATAATAATATAAAAAAGAAAATAAATTTTTATCGAGTGAAACTAAATTAAATATATTTTTACTCCATAAAAATTTGTGTTTTTTTTTTTTCATATTATAATATCACGAGTAAGAACTGCACCAAACGTAAATAATAATGTTTAAGCTGTATGCGTGCGAAATTAGAAAAAAAAAAAATATATGAATTTCATATTTTCTACGACTGTTTTAGGTCTTCTCTGATAAATGTATTACTCCTAAAAAATTTCTTTATTAAGTAAATAGTGCGCTTGACGCTTTCTTTGTTAACAGTGTCGTTTATTAACCCACACATGTCATGCACATTTCACATAATCATGTGTTACTAAAAATTATACTGTAGATATAGTTATTATCTGTGAAAAAAACGTCTAAACGGATGAACATAAATTTGAATGCATGAGTCGCATCATAGAACGGCACATCCATCATTTCTTGGGCGCGACGATAGAACGATAGCGGAGAATATGTAGCAATAAATTCGTGCGTGTACCTAACATGCTGAAAAAAGACGGCACCATTTACATATGTAAACTTTAGATTTCCTTCTGAATATCGTAATAGACTCATGGCCGGGCGGTGCATCTGATCTTGGAGAGAAGCAGAACAGCAACACCGGTGTTACGGATCATAAATGTTCACTTATGTTTCTATTAAAACTACCGACATGCTATTAACACGGGAACGGTAGAGATATCTGCCAACGGTATCAAGAGCGCACTGATTCCTCTAAAGGACCTCGTGCCAAACTAAACAAGCTACAAATAACGCGTAGAATGCGAAGTATTTATTCAAGTCTCTTTATTTTTAAATTAAATTGAGGAAGTTCTTTTTGGATACAAAAAGCTTACTTTCTATTACTAGTTTTCAATGTTCCGGAAATAATGTCATTTTTAGAACAAATCACAGACGATTTTAAATGAACGTGTTAATTACCATGAAAAAGAGAAAAATTAGCATACAAGAAAAATTGAATTTTAGAAAATCAAGGGAGAAGTTTATGTTCTATTTTATTCTTCTCGAATTTCTTTAATTTTGTATAAAAAAAACAGAATGTCGCTATTAAAGTGTAACATAAACCAAAATTAATTTAATTTATTTAACGATTTCATTTAAGTTTTTGTGTTTATTCCTATGAAAGTTCTTTTTTGTTAGCAAAAACTTACTTATCATTTCTGTATGTAATTTTATTCGGATGTAGATGGCAACGTTGTGGGTCTGCATCAGCGGTAAGCGGAAAGAAATTCAATTGATCTTGTCCAGCGATGTCGGGTCATCCATCTTCGTCAGAAGCGTCGGGACGGGCGCCGGTGCCGGGCGTCGAGCTGGGGCTCCTATTGAGATGTTATGAATTTATTATCATAAGTTTTGTGGTGTTGCTACGTAAATATTTGCCGCAAACTGATTATATTCGCAGTTCTCATACTTCGCCGGCGTATTTTAATTAAGTCTAGATTTAATTAAGTGCTAATTTGTTGGTTTGCATAATGTGTTCGATAAACGTCTATTAGATATTTATAGTTGCAATTAATAACCGATAATTTAAAATTGATTAGAATAGAGAAACATAATTGCAGCCGACTCTTCTAACTTTAATAACGACTTTATTGTTAATCGGTTCTGAAACTTTCATGTCATTATTTTAATCGTTAATAATAACCTTGAATACATTATAAAAATGTATTCATTATACATTAATGACATACCACGCATTACTTAAATGCAAGTCAGAATTAACATTTCCGTTTATTTAAAATTTCTTTCATTTAATTACATATTCATATTTCCGATTATCGTTTTTCTGTTCTCAGTAATTTTTGGTTTGATCTTGTTAGAGATAAATATACGTATGAATACAGAAATAGCAGGTTTTTTTTTTTATTATAATGTAACTTTATTATCATCGGACAATTATATTACATCGGACAATTGTATCCACTAAGTGAATTTATACAGAAACATCTGTTCTCTCATCATTTTCTTCAGAATTATATGTTTTCGTTCTGTAATTTCATTTATTTGGAATTTGCAAATAACGACTATCAAGAATTTTAATAACGTGCCTTTTTTTAATTTCTCCTCCTAGTTGGCCGTGAATTGTTAGTTGTGAACCAGCCTCAATCGACCTGCCGAATGAAATATTAGGTTGTTCGGAAAAAAATATCGTTTTCTTTTTAATTCGGAATGTTTTTATACATAAGTAGATAAATTTTGATTGAACTGTATAATCACCATTTGCATCAGTAAAATTACCGAATTCAGCAATTTCTTTCAATAAGAAATGTGAGGTTATGATATATGTCAATTTATTAAGCCTGCGTTTAGTTGATAGACGAACCGTCAAAGTTTAACGAGCTCAGACGGAATGTCTTCTAAACGGAACTCATACCCACCGTGGTTACCTAATTGTAGCATCTCAAATGAGGACCACCGTCAATAAATAATGAAAATAGAAACAATACAATCAAAATTAATTCGAAAGGAGAAGAAACGGTATTCTGCACGTTTAAAAAGTATGCTAGTCTAGTAATTTCTAGGCAAACAAATTGGTTTTATTGTATAAAATTTAATTTATACTTCCTAATTTTATTTCGAATAATTTAGCGACCGGTTTCGATTTTACATCAATGAGACTTTTTCTCCCGTTGCCAGACTGAGCACTATTCGTCTCATATCAGCATTGGCTACACGTTATAAAATGCATATGAGACATTTGGACGTAACAACAGCCTACCTCAACGGCGACCTTGAAGAGACGATTTTTATGGAATTTCCTAAACGTTTCAGAGAAGCTCTGATGACGATTTGCGATAACAATCCAAATACGGGAATAGGTAATAAAGCAAAGAAGATGCTGAAAGAAATTTCGACGGGTGATAAGGTGTATTTACTAAAAAAATCCTTTTACGGGTTGAAACAATCTGGAAGAAGTTGGTTCATGAAGCTTGATAAAATATTACAAGATTTTGGTGCTAAGCAGAATGGAGCTGATACATGTCTATATCAATTTGATGATGGTGATGATTCTGTTTTAATTGCTTTATATGTTGATGACATATTAATTGCCTGTCGTGATGTAAAGAAAATTGATAGAATTTTTCGGTATCTATCTTCTCACTTCAAAACCAAGGATTTAGGCGAACCTACATCTTGTTTAGGTAAGGAATTTTCAAGAACTCAGGATACAACTACAATTAGCCAAAAGGGATACATCGACGATTTGCTCAAAAAGTTTAATATGAGTGAATGCAAACCAATTAGCACACCAATGGACTGTAATTTGAAACTTACCAAAATGGATCGACCATCTACTGAATATGAGAGAGGACTTCCATATCGAGAGCTAGTAGGTGCCTTGACTTACTTAGCTACAAGCACTAGGCCAGATATTAGTCATATCGCAAGTCATCTAGGACAATTCAGTAGTTGTTATGGTGAAATTCATTGGAAAGCGGCAAAACGCGTTCTCCGATACCTCAAGGGAACTCGAAACCTTGGATTACGGTATAAAATGGATGACGAACCTTTGAAAGGGTATGTAGATGCGGATTGGGGAAACTGTCCCAACGACAGAAGATCGTACTCAGGTTATTTATTTATTTTAAATGGGAGTCCCATTTCCTGGGAATCCAGAAAACAAAGGACGGTAGCACTATCTTCTACCGAAGCAGAATTCATGGGGATGACTGACTGCATAAAAGAAGTTTTGTATCTGCGAAGATTATTGGAAGAGGCAGGCCTTGAAGAACTGGGAGAGATAACTGTCTTCAACGATAATATGGGAGCTCTGAAACTAGCTGAAAACCCTGTATACCATAGCAGTAGCAAACATATAGATATGCGCTTCCATTTTATCCGCGATGCTGTACAGAATGGCGACGTCCGATTGGTACATATCTCGACTGAATAAATGATAGCAGACATACTCACGAAGAGTTTACCGAAACCAAAACATATCCGTTGCTTGCAGATGTCGGGTCTAAACCTAGAATAATTAAAATAGTAGCGATCCACAACTCGAAGGGGAGTGTTGGAGCTAGAAGAGTTTTCGAGTCTCATTCGCCTACTATGTATTGTTATATACATATTCAGTTGTTAAGTTGTCATAATAAATTCAATAAAATTTTGTTCGACATACATCTTCTTCGTGTTCGTTTTACCAGAAACTCAACAATCATCAGGCCTAAAATTGGTTTTAGCTCACCAAACGTTGAGTGTGTCAATTTTTCTCGTAATCCAAAATTACGTTTACGATTTACTTAAATTAATTTAAACAAAAATACTGGTGGAAGGAATTTTTTTTTCTTGTCGAATATAAAGAGGAGAAAATGAATAATTTTTCACTAAATCGAACTTGTAGATTAAGCACGCAGAGAGGTTGCTCTCTTTTCATAATTGGACACGGAAACTGTATTGTCGGAACTCTTTGATGACAACTAAGACGAGAACTCAAATATTTTTTATTATCACAGAATTTAAATAAACGGTGCGGTTAAACGTCCACCGGTGGATATTGAGATTAGAAAATCCGCCGTAAGGCAGATTTCTTGTGAATAAATACACTATTCTGAAATTTTGAAAAAAGGCATACCCATATCCGTTGGAAACTCAAGCTTTGTTTAAATTAATATACAGCGTGTCTCACTGTAGACGGCACCACCCCACTATTTTTTTTATATATTATCGGTTTTAAAAAATTCTTTAATCAGATTATACCCTTGACTAAATTGTACTTTTAGGATATGTTACTTTCCCTTCACGGTAAAATGCTAGTCTACTACGATTTAAGCTAAACAACAAAATTGAAGAAGTCGTATTAGAGATTTGTTTATCAAAAGTTCTTGTCAATAAAAGTTCTTCAGAATCGTTGAAATAAGCTAAATCCAAAATTTCATTAAAAACAAAAAAATTGAAAATTTCTATCAAAAAAGTCCATAAAATTCGAATAAGAATCTCACAAGTTTGCATGACTATTCATTAATATGTCGGAAACAATGCATTGCTAATCTAATCACATGTCCATTTATCAAATTATGTGCAATTAATTAAAATCGTTAAAAATAAGATACGTATTATGGCTGCAAAGTTAACTTTGGCTGATAAAATTGAAAATATTATTATTTAAGTAATTAAGCATCATTTTTGTTATTTTATTGAATTAAAAGAATAAAATAAAAAGTCATGGCAAATTTGTGAGATTATTATTCAAATTTTTTGGACTAATCCGACTTCTTCAATTTTGGTGCTTGATGTGAAGGGAAAATCACATGCCATAAAAGTACTATTTATTGCGGGATATAATCAGTTATAAGAAATTTTTAAATCGATAATATACAGGGCGATTCGTTAGTCTCTTTGCAAACTTTAGCAAATGAAAGTAGATGTAATTTTATAAAAAAAAAAAAAACATCCTTTCAACATAGGTCCGATTTGCTTTTGTTTAGAATTTACAGTGATTTTGATTTTTTTCAATGACTGAAAACGCAGTACATTTAATAACGAAAATGATTTATTGTACCGGTATAGACTGTAAGTAAACAAACAGTACAAATTCCGTAGCCAGTGCTACTTTTTAATTATTTTTTGCCATTTTCCAGAGAATGTTAAAAGAAAATAAATAAAAGAATCAACTTTTCGTTTTAATTCTGTATAATTTTGATCTAACTATTTTGCCGTAAAATTGTTAGGAGAGGAAATAACTGAGATTCCTTGTTATTACATGTAAAATCTTGTGTCCCGAAGAAAAATTCTACACTCGGTATATGTATGCCGTAACCGTAACCTAGCCCTTCAAATAGGAATATACAATGTCCGGTAGAAAATTGGACACATATGGGAAACATTTTTCTTATTGATTTCTCAGAAGAATTTATTCGTTCTTTCCCAAACTTAAAAAGCATATATCAAAATTTACCGATACAATTGTATATCGTGTATTGTTTATCCACTATACAACGTGTCCAAGAAAGTATGCAACAAATGAAAAACTTTTTATTACTGATTTGTCAGAAAATTTTATTCTTTACAAAAGCTTGTGTTCCTTCTGACCGCTATTACAAGTGGGCGAACAAACAGACGAGCAAGTAGCAAAGCACACATTGAATTTTATTTTGAGATAATGCACCCGCCTGCTAGTTATAGCGATATGAAGGGATTAGATTTAACATTTTATTGGATAATTTTTGTCTTTCTGAGTGTATATACGCAGTACAGTTAAACATTATATGAAAATATTTCAGACCTTAACTTTACTTTTGGCGGCAACAATAGAGTCGTTAAACGTATGATAAAGTTTCAAAATTTCATATAAAATAAAAACGATCCCATTGTTCTTGCTTCTCTTTTATAGAGGCAAATACATTTTTCATCGCTAAACAATTTCAAATACTTGATAAATTCTTTTAAAAAAATTGAAGGTATAGCCCACTTTTAACATGATGTATGTTCACTTCGCAAATGTATTTAAAATTGTTAAAACAGTAAATTATTTTGACATCACAACATCAGAACAGCGGATTAAGAAATTTTTTCGAATAATGTTCCGCCGTACTTGCGCAAGTCAGTTGAACTTTCGACGGAATTGTAAGCTAAGATTATTTAGATCCGGACGGACGGCGGAATTTGGAAATATAATGCATAGTTCCGCCGGCGGACGTTTAGCTGGCGTCCCTAAGAGGGGAAAATGACATCCCCCGTAACTGTTAGATTTAATTATTTTTTTATCCCGAGCTTTTGAACAAATGTTATGTTTACACCCAAACGCGAGGCAAATGTAGGTGCATCTACTACTCGCTGTGTCAGCGTTTCTTGACTGAACGTTTGTAGTCAGTACTGATAAGATCGAACATTTTTTTAGAATTAATTACTCTAACAACAAGGCTTTGATTGCTTGAGTTACAGCTTCAATTGATAGACATTTTTTGATTTAGCTTGAACAGTAAATTGCGCATATTACGCCTAGTCGGGTTTCATTAATCAGGAATTTCATTTTAACCTAAATGAACTAAGGCAATACTTAGACTACGGTGATAGATATAGAGGTATTCCGACTTCGCTTTCGGTATGTGCAAGCGAACGCCAGACTCAGTGTGCGAGAGAGATAGACAGTATGAAGTACTAGATAGTGCGGAGCGACGCTTCTGATCTGCGCGCGATACCTTTATTGAGGCTATCCTTTATTCCGTTTTCTTTCTCGCATTGCCTAACACTCGAAACTACCGATTTCAGCACATAGGCCGGATTCGTTGCTATACCTGCCTTATCTTCCGCCGTGACTAAGACTAATAGCGTTTTCGATTCACTTGCACTGGTTGCACTCAGTGTATTTGCATCTTCTTTTAACCTCATGTAATAACACGAGATATTCTGAGTGCGCACTAGTGCGGTCAATCGAAAACTCTATAAGATATCACTCTTTCTTCTTTGTTGTACTTGCTCTGCTTTTGAACACTTTCACTTGTCATTGTTAAATTAGGTCCGAAGGTTTTACCCTCTTCAGTCTTCTTTCCATATCATGTTGATAGAGAATCTGGGACATATTCATGCTGACATACATAGTTGTGAAGTCTAGCTTCGTGCTCTTGGGAAAATCTTTGAATTTTTCGTATGACTGTTTCAATTTCCAGGTCCCTACATTTCGAACATACCAGGATGCAACCATAATAATTCGGAGTACATTGTTTTTACATTTTTTGATGGTGTTGTTTTGACTGATGTGGCTCAACTCCAGAGCTATATGCAATAAGTTATAACTTTTTTATTTTTTTGTAAACTTATTCGATTCGAGTATTTTTTTCTTCAAGATTGTAACTTTCTTCAACGAAATAACAAAAAAATGAATTCCTCTATGAAAAAGTAATTACTTTTTTACTTTAAATTAAGAATTTAGTTGTTGTTTCATGAAATGCTCCTTTATAAATAGTTTATAAATTAAATACGTAGAAGATTAGTAAATGAAGAATTCTTTTTTAGTTTAACTACAAATCTCACAATTATCTGTTAATTAGATATACAAATACTTAGACTTTTTGCTACCATGATATGGTAGCTGAGTGACACGTACTGAATACCTTCCTGATCACCAGTGATTGACATGTGAATACCGTCTCACGGTCTGGTGACGTCAACGGCGCTAACTCTTACAGAACCGTCTGACATGTTACCTTATCATTAGTCAAGCCATACGTGTTCAGCAACGAGCGAACGCATGCCAAATTAAATGAAGCTGTTACGTGTTAATGATCATTTGTTTGCCGCTTAAAATGCATTGCAAGTCATAAAAACGCGCATTAATATTACCAATTGTGCTGTATAATTGGCACAAATTATACTTCGATGATCAAGTGTTAGAGTACTTATCAGCGAATCAGAATTACTAGTCATTAGAATGGAATTATTTTCTCGTGAGTAATTGGCACATTTTCCTCAAGTAATTGTTAAAAATTATTTACCTACTTTGTTTTGTCTTCAATCTAAACGCTTGAACTTAATTCAAAAATAGTATGTATGTACAAGATGATTTTTAGTTAAACCATCATTTAAAATCAGTAAAAGAATTGATGTTAAAAATCACGAGGAAACTGTTACAACATTTTATATATGCGGGTTTCCAGAAATAGCTAGTCAAAAATCATATCCAGAACCACAATACCTCACTGGTTCCTAGACAGAATTTTTATATGAACACTGTCATAGTCATAAATAAATTTAATACATTTTTTATTATTCTATAATTAAAGTTATCGAAAAGTTTGAGAGTGCGACTTTGACATAGAAATGGCATTTTGGAAAGATCATTAATAAAATTAATGAATGAAGTACAATTATTATTGTACTTCTGAAAATATTATTACATTTCGTTGTTCTTTATATCAAGTATATTTTTAAATTTCACATCTAGACTGCTATTGCCATGCTGTTTTTTTTTAATTCCCTTGGCTAATTATTTTCTCGGTTGTTTTCAAAAATTTATTTTTTTAAGTTCAGTTAAATTTCTGTGAAAGTGCTTTAACTTTAACCACCTTTAACTTTGAGTAGGTAAATAAAATTTACCAATATAACTAAACGTCAACTGTAATAAGCTACGCCCTACGTTTTGCTTGAATTGTTAAGAAAATGACACAGCGAATCCTTTAATATTTTATTGACTCAGCTCTTGATTTAAACTTGACGCGTAATTAATAAATTGCCTGTATAACAGATGTGCTGTAGATAGGTATAATATCACCTGTGATTACTTTAATAATTGATGTACACATTAAGAAATACGTAAAAATGTTGAATTGAACATAAACTAAAATAAAATTATTTTAATTTTTATGGGAAGATTTGTTTTAAACATGATCTAGAAATGAATATACATGACGCAAATAATTTCTACAACTTTTATTTGTGAAATCAAAGTAAATATGTATATGTGACAAATTTGCATCGTGCACACTTGCAGGGTGAAGTATTGACGTATATCCGGACACGCGAAACCCCCATTACCTGCACTTCCGTCAGTTTCTCATATTGTTTTCACCCTCGTTCGATGTGCACATTCATTTAATTCGGTGTTAATGTTCAACACTGTTAAAAAGCAATTAGAGAAATACGTCTTAAACGATGAGGTTGTGTTTTGTCAATCTTTTTTTTTTACTGTAATTTTGCAAATGTATGTTTTTGCTTTGAAAGAAGAAAATATATGAGGTCGTAAAATATCTTTAATAAGATTTTTTTTTGGTGCTGTATACAAAATAAGTAGTTAAATATTTTACTAAAGATTCAAATTATGTAAAATATATAATTATTAAATTATAAGTTATGGTAATAGTTTATGATTTATTGTTTTTTGTTTTATAAAAAATGTTAACATAAACAATGTAGTAAGGTAGCAGCTGCTATGAATAGAAATCGTAAATTCTAATTTCAAATGATTAATTATCAAGTGTAGATATAACACTCGCTGTCTCGCATCTTAGCGTTGATACAAAAGAATAATTACCCGACAAGAAAGAACGTTTCGTTCCTCGTTGTACATTGTTAACGCAGAGCAGATTTTGCAAGTGATGCCACAACCAAATTAATACTTTAAGGTTTCATTTAATCTTTTACTGGCCACGCAGGTGAAACCCAGTAATTAATGATATAAGATTATATTATTTAGATCCCGGTTGGGATAATCGAATTTAATTAATTTAAATATCCCCCAGGGGGTTTTCATGGCCACCACTGCAATTACTTTGGCCTGTGACAACGCTGAATTACTATATCGAATTTAATTTTAATTTAAAAATATGCTAATTATACACAAGGACGAAGTGCGCTGAAAAAGTGTATACTTAGACGTATGGTTTTATAGACTGGCAAAGATTTACACCGAATGTATAATTACCAAGTTCGAAATATTTTTTGCACTGTCTTAACAAGTAAATTGCATATTGAAATGATAAAGAAGGAGTTACCGATGAATTTGTTGTTGAATTATAACAAAATTAGTGCAATTAAATATTAATATTATTTCTAATTGGTTTTAAAATCTGCAGTACATAAAAAATATTTGATAATTAATATTAAGATATTACGTTATATCCTTTAACCCAAAATTGTTAAATGTAATTATTTTTATTTCGGAGTTCGTTGTAGCTTGAATGAAAATATAATTTCGAATTATCTAAACCTAATTTTTCCCACAAAAACAATTTGTCATATTACGCAGTAGACACCACATTATTATAGTAGCATTTATAAAATTCTGATTTCTGTGACACACCAACTTGATAAGCAAAGCAAAAGGGAAAATACATTGTATTTAGGTCCAGTTTTACAAACATAGAATCAGGACAAAATAACTTATTTGCCGAATATCTTTTAATCTTCTTCCAAATCTACGTCATAGTTATTCTAAGAATATTATTATACTCAATTTATCCGACGACTATAAAATTGGGCCTTTGTGTGTTAATGACAAAACTGAAGTCGAGTGGGATTGGCTCGCGAGTTGTGTATTTTCATAGTTGTCTGTTGTAATCTTTATTTTCACCACTTTTTCCAATATATTTCTTGTTGGTAGTGTGTAAACGGTTACGTCCCATAATTCTGCTTAAACAATGCAAAAATCACACAAAATTAAAAACTAAAATCAAATTTGAGATATTTTAAATTTTAATAAAGTTTCCTGCTGTTTATCTGAAGACATATGAATCGATTCTGCTCATATCTGGAAGGACCGTAAAATTTGTAAAACTGTAACTCAATTATTAAAATATGGAATTCTCAAGTTCTCTGGAAGATATGATTTCTCCTGGATCTCTAGGATTACTTTAAGTCTCTGCGATACTATCTTAGAGATTTATAAGAAATCGTATCATCCTGAGAATTTCAGATTTCCATATTTTAATGATCGAGTTACAGGCTTACAGATCTTACGGTCCTTACAGATATGAGAAGAATCGACCCATTATTTTTGTGTCATTTTTAAATTGCTGCACATCCTCTGAAAGTGAAACCTCTAAGAATCAGTTGTACAATTCCAGTTTAACTTTAAGCCAAACATGACACTCTTATCAAGAATTGTTAAAATAATCGTTGTTATGGGTTTAAGTTTCAGTTTAATTTATATTGGCATTTTACAACTGAGCCAGTTTTTTCCTGAACGAAATACAAAATCTGATTTATTTTGGACAATAATAAACTGGTATATTTCTCTGATATTTTTGCTAAAGATTTTATACTTATTAAGAAAAACCAAGCAATGTGTATTCGACGGCTACATATTTTGCTGTTTGATAATGGAATAAATGAAATATTAATGAAGTTCACCAGAGTTTTATTACGATGTACATTTCACAGTAAAATGGCACAGGTAACCGAAAGAATGAACACAATCTTCATGGTATTTGCTAGATATATGTTCATAGAATTAGGACTTCTGCCCTTTTTTGGGAAAGATTATAACTAGTGTAAATCACAGCAGTCTTCGCGTCACCGAGAACCTCAATGGGAATATTCCCTATAAGACTTGAACAGATAAATATCTTAAGCTGCATTATCTTCAGAAATTTGGTTTCAAGATCTACGCACTTGATAACGTTCCGGACAGTTTTCCAGTGAGTGTAAATGTTTGAATTCACGAGTGAGCGTTAGCTCACGAGTGGATCAAGTTTACACGAACATGGAAATTCACTTTTCTAACGTGTAGATCATGCTACTTTTTCGTGTAGTTGACGAAAATAACGCTAAAATTGTGAGAGTGTTGACGAATAATAATAATACGTGAAGAAAAGTGTTGCTAACAAGACAAGTCCCACTTTTCTTCACGATTTATGACTAAACATTGTGTCACTTTTCTGTCAACTACACGAAAAAATCTATATTTCACACGGAAAATCAACTCAAAGTAGTGATGAGAGAAGACAGTAGACGTAATATCAAACAGTGAAACGTCAAAAGAAGATTTTTTAATAGAACTACAAGTAGTGGATTCAGATAGGTGGAAGGAATGCAATGGAGCTAAAGAAAGAGAATATGCCAAGATGTCCAAAAAATTGCAAACACGCACCAGGAAGGCAAAGACGACTTCACTCAGGGCTGGAAATCATAGTTACCAAAATATATATATATACATATATGGAAACAAATTAGACATGAAACCGGCAGGAAATTGAAGGACGGGAAGCAAAGAAAATGAAATACTGACTTTACCAGGAATGCTCTGAAACACCCTTCGCGAAGGTAATCTTAGGAGAAGACATATTAGTTTGGTAGACACAATAAACGTCGAAATATGGAACCCGATCGTGAATGGAGTCTTGTTAAAACTAAATTTGTAAATTTGTTAGTTATAAAATGGTGCTGTAAAAGAAAGGAATAGGCTGTTACTATCTTACTTATCTGTAGTACTTATTTCTAATACTGACTAAAGACCCAAGAGTCATGAGTACAGCTGTTTTAAACGTCGTTAGTGTTATGTGTCTAGTTTCTAATTAAATCGCGCACTGAAGGAATATAATAGATTACGGGATCATGTTTAAAAAATTCTATGGAATAGTTCACAATTAATTAAGAATTGAATTCATAGTGAAAAGAATGTGTATGGTAGAACGAGAACCGATTTGCAACTAGTGCGCCAAAAACACAGGATGTGGAGTTATAAATGCGTCTTAAATTTATTAAAGTTTTAATAGATTTGTGTTAATAATTCTTCACATAAAAAACTATATTATAATAATTAACATTCAAAACAGTTCCGAATGAATTTGCTGATTTGTTTGTTTACCAGGTGTTCAAAGTGTGGCCGTTGTTATCCTTTGCTTGAAATTATCTACTTCAGGTAATTTGCTTCAATGCATTATTTGTCAGATAAATATTTTCGAGTTCGTATTTCCCGTCGGGCGTTGACCTGAAAACGGAGTTGAGAAATTCCTCTTAAACGTCAAGTTCACGAAGCCACGCCGCAGTATCATAAAACTATAAGAAACTTTTATGACAGTATTTATTTCGTTCATCTGCTCCTCGACTTTTTAAACAGGGGCGCATCGTCGTTTTATGGCTAATTTTTGATTAATTATTTCTCGAAAACTGAACTAGAAAGAATTTTTTTAACATTTTTCCCACACTCTCGGACATCGCTTCTTATCGTGGTTTCACTTTGTTGGGTTAATTAAAAGTCACGCTGTATAGCCTGTTCTTTCTCTGCCGTTCTTGAACTCTCAGTGAAGCAGGCGGTATAATAAATACTTTTTGTTTGTTGCTTTTACTGTTCATTAATTTTTTTAAAAATAGTTTAATGGAAAATTTGCGAAAATATTCATGCTTAAACGACAAATGAATTCTCAGTTCGGAAAATATTTAAAGAACTTTCACGTCAGACGAGTTCGCTTCGCAACTTTGACGAGCAAAACTGGCAAGTATTTAATGAGTTGAGTGAATGCTTGCGTCGTTTTCTATTTGCATGTCATTCGTGCTGAAATGAGCAGATCTCGAAGGCCGGGCAGGGAGCGCACCCTCTTGAACTGCCTGCCTGCCTATTCGGGCAGAATGCACGGGGTACCGTTCGTTCGTTCGGGGAATGTTACTTGAGAGTGTGGCGACGTAGACTTCCAGCGCTGGCCGAAAAGATTTATTGCCTCGTGGAACTGAATGGTTGTAGAGGGATGTTCAGAGGTACGTATTTACCGCATAAATCGTTCTTTACGACTTTGTTGATATGTATTACGATACGAGTACCGAGAGAAATGATTAAGCGTTTATATCTTGTCAAATTAATACGATACTTATTTATGTTTGGTTAGGGTAGTTTAATTTACATCTATTGCCTACAGCGAACTGTTTAAAAGCAAATTGATTTTGGACTCTCAAAACTACTTCTTCGAGCAAAAATATTCTTAAAAATTTCCTTTCCTCCAAAAGTTTTATAATCTTAATTTAGTTTTGAACCTCCTTTTTGTTAATAGTCACCATAGTTTTAATAGCTCTTAATAATTTTGAAACTTTAAATACATTAAATTAAAAAATTATAAATGTACGTCATGTAGTATTAGTGTTTCACTTATTCTTTTTTTTTTGAACGAAAGAAAAAAAATTCGATTAGGTTTTGGACGATATTCAACCGCTATATTTCACTGATATTTTTGCTACAGACTTGATTCTTATTAAGAAAAAACAAGTAATGATGAAACTTATACAATGCAATGCATTAACTCTGCAATTATTATTATTTTTATGATTATAGTTAAACCGACATATTAAGAAGCTTATTTCAAAATGAAGTTTCGTTTCAATATTATATCATCGAGTCAAATTTTATGATTTGATATAATGGTTTTTAATTTTTTAACTTTCACCCGTAAAGTTTATTACAGCAAAATTCAATATAACATTGTAAGCGGGAACACGTTTTGAAAAAGAATGTGTAATATTGTGTAACAATTTCGCAATTCAATTTGCATAGAGCGAGCTCCCGTTTCCTGTCAGTCAGCTTGAAACTGTTCTCTCGTCTCGAGAAGCGAACAATATGCGATGTATTTACGCCCAAACTATTCGGCGAATCGTCGGATATGCGAAATAAATTGATCAGAGATGCCAAAAGTTACAAGTTTTCTTTTTCTAAAATGAATGTGATTCGGATAAAAAAAGTATATTAATCCGAACATTTTAGAGATACCTTTGGGATACTCAAGTTGAGCAGAAATTGTGGCTTAAACAAATACATAGATAAATAATAATTTTAATTTTAATACCCTTTTATTTCAAAAAATTGTTTATATTTACAATTATCTATATTTTAAAATAAAAATAACATAGTTTAACCGAACTCCTTTATGTATATATCCAAATGTGATTCGTTAAAATTAGCTTTAAAAGTTCTTGAAAAAAATTAATCTTGCTTACAACAAAGCAACGCTTGAGATGATATTTGATATGAGGATCCATGGGAACGAACTCACATTTGCAGATGATTTTAGTAATTTGAAAAACCGCGGACAAAGTTCTAGAAATCGAATGCCTGTGGCTTTTTAAAAATTAAAAGTATACTTCGTCTAGTAAATGTGTTGGGGTTACATCTGCTCCACTGGTTAGAAAATCCAGCAGTGCAACAATTATACACCACCACACAATGGGACAAAATGCATATCAATTCTGAAAGAATTATGTGTATATCTGTTCTTCTTGCTACTTATTAGTCTGCATTGACTCACAATTGATTCACAATTGTGATCTGCAGACCATAGAAAAATTAGGCGTTTAATAATTTCTCGGAGGGAACTTCTTCCGGGCTTTTGGAACTGTATATGAATTCCATAAGTATAAGTGAATTAAACACAAAATTCGCCGTAAGGAATGTATTGTAAAAAAAAAAACGCTTTAAATAGGGGCAATAAATCGGCGTTTAAATAAAAAAGTCCAGACCCTACCTAAGGTGGTAGTTCGAGGACTCTGGACCAGAGGAACTCTTTACAGCTTTCCCTTTTAGAGTTTTTCTATTTCTCTATGGAATTCTAAGTGAAGACTCTTCTTTTCGTATACTATCATATCACCAACAGCAGGAATATTTCAATTGCAAACTCACTTGCAAAAAAGCGTCGACCATAAAGTTAAAGAGGAAGTAAATAAGACAATTTTTAAATTTGAATATATAAAAATAAAATAATAATGGGACACTTCACGAAAAGAGTTCGACGAATATTTTACAACAATTATATGAAGTGAATATAAAAATTGGAAACGCAACCGTTTGCGAAAATGACTCGCTGAAAATTAATAAATTTTTTGAGTCTTCTCTCACCACGGAACCGTATTGTTTACATTTTCAAAACCCAACCCCTTTTGTAAGTTGCGACTGCAAGGTGCGCATCTGTGCGAGTCCCCCTTTTGATTCCGATCATTTAGGTCACAGGAGTGACTTAAGTTGTCTATCCTCTAGGGATTTCGAGGTGTTTTTGGACCGGCTTCCTTGCATGGGTGAGGTTATCACGCGCTCAGTGACTTTATCGCGTGGCTAATTTACTTTAACGTATATTAAAGACCACTAAGAAATTTTAATGTTTTATTGGTGATGCAGGTCACTTCGTTAGGAGAGTCAGTATTTTGGCTAAAGTTTGTCGCTTGGACCCCTTATCGCCTGAGATTGTTTATATTAACAATTAAAGGATGAAATTCTTTCGTTAATAACCCTGAAGTAAAAAATCGTTGCAGCGCTGAGGTTAACTGAACACGTCCTGTGTCTTTAAAATGTTTTAACAAGCAATTACGTATTTCGACACACAGAAAAAGGATTCATAAAAATTAATTATACAGTAATTACCCATTTTAGGTATAACATAGGCAACGAAAAATTTTGTAGGCGATAAAGCCATAAAACTAGACAAATAGGTACTTAAGATAGTGTAAAAATATGCACTTAGGCACATAAAAATATACAGCTCATTCTAATTAAAATTCTAATACAAATATTTAAAAGTTAATTGCTTATGTTTTTCCTTAAATAAAACTTGTGAGATTAATTAAAATAAATTACGTTTTCAAAGGAGTAGAAATTTCATTTTTAGATATGAACCAAATACCTTCATAAAAAATGTCAGCTGCTATGAAATATTTTTTACAAATTTTCGTGAGTTTTTAAGCAGAAAGAGCTATTCTACCAGTTGTTTACCAATTGAAACAAGGTATGATTATGATCTCAGATAGTAGTTTGTTGTATTTTTAACATACTTCTCGAAAACGATTTGAAATATTAAAATGTCATTGATACCTAACTCGACAAATGTTCCTATTTGAAATTTCAAAGTAGGGCTTTTTCATAGCTACTTCCGGTTAACCTTAGAAGATTTATGTATAAAAGATAATTATATTAAATTAAATTAATTATATTAAATGCGCCATGAACACTTTTGTAATCCTTTTTTTTTTCGTAACTTATGATACATACATATTTATTAAAAAAACTTGAACAATTTTCACATTTTTTTTCCATCGTGGTAAGTCTAAAATCCCAGGACAACTACTTATTTGAACATTTTCTTCCTTTTATAAAATAATTTACTTTGGCAATTTGTAAACCTGTTTTTGGAAGGTCCGGTATGTATATTCTTGTTTTGCCACCGACTTATTTCAGAAAATATAAAATAAGCAACATTAACTACTTAAACTTTCCTACAAAAGCTATAGAAATTTTTAAATAATTCTTACCTTACTTAGGTATAAATTAAAAAATATATCACAATTAGTTCATAGCCGTATTTAGACTGCTACACTCCCACCTTCAGTACACACACATACAGATAAGTTAAAAACACTTTATGAAATCTTTGGTTGGTACGAACTAGAGGATATTCTCCTACTTTATTTCTGAACCACTGATTCCTTTACTATTCTTAGCTTACCTTTAGGATCAAATAATTCAATTACAAAATATGCAGGTGTTCCATGACGCGAGATCACTACTTTTTGTACGTAATCTTTAGACCAAACCATGACCAAACACAATAAAAAAAATTCTAATAAAGTTATGCTCTAAGTCTAAAGTATACCGTTTTAAAAATACAGTGTTAAACTTTTATTTTCCAAATAATTACAATTTCAGAAAAACAAATACTTTAGTTTAAATTCACTATAAAAGATTGCTCAAAATGACTACCGTTGCTCTCGAGACACATTCTGGCTCTTGAGATATTTAAATGCCCTAACTAACATATCATTGTTATTCCGAATTAATTCTGGTGCCTCAAAAATATGTCTCTTAAGATCTTCACAGACTTTGATGTTGTTTAGTCTTACCATATTTTTCACATGTAATAATCTAAATAAGTTAGGTCAGGAGACCTTTGGGGCCAGGGGTGTCGTTCTTCTCTACCAATTACATATCCTTCAAACCATTCAAAAATTGTCTTACACTTAACGGAAAGAGTTCAGGGGCAACGTCATGCTGCTACCATACTGGGTGTTTCATTGAAGATGCATCAAACTTGAGGGACATGATTCTGACATTATTTCAAATAAAATATCTTAATAAAATTTTTTAATCGGAGCAAGTCGAAATGTGCATAATTTGGAGTTGATGTTTTTTGAAATACTGTAGCGCGTGGAATCGTGAAACATTGCCCTTGACCGACAGACTCGCTCGGTCATTCAATTTTTATTTTTATTGATTGTCAACAACCACGATGTGTTAAATGTGTTTTGCCGAATCAGCTGGGGCGACATTCTAGAGGCAATAAACCGATTCATATGAGAATGAGTAACAATCCATTCATTCTCATTTAAAACCCATCCTAAAAATATGCGACTTTGCTTTCCGTTCGATTTTCTCTAAATTTATTCATTATACAGAAAAATTTACACAGAAACTTTTCTTTCTTTTCTCGACATCTACCCGTATACCAAGTTTGATGCACCTTCAATGAAACAGCCTGTATATGTCTGATTGCCAGCGGGATATCTTCTAACATCTAACATATCTCCAAGCTGATCTGTACATCCTGTAAAAGGCACATTTTAAATATTATATACAAGGTTATTCACGCAAACCGTCTATTAGAAGTTTTCAAAGAAGAAGTTCAGACAAAAATTGGAAATTGACGGAGCAGAAATATTTCAAAAGGAACTTTTCAAGTAAAATAAAATTTCCGGTTATACCGAAAGTTACTTGCTATTTTAAATGGCACGCTACATTTTTTATTACCTTTTTGTATTCCACATGTAAAGATACTATGTAAAATCGCAATACATTTCCCCATCTCTAAATTGCACCATCTTTGAGATATCTTGATCTTTCTTAAAAATCTGACTTTTCTGATCTGATTTTCAAACAATAATGTCATAGTTATAATTGAAACAATTTTATTTGTAATAACAGAGTGCCTAAAATACCACTCCACTCAAAGATATTCAAGCACAGAAAAATACTTTTTTTCTAAAGTAACGACCAACATTTTAATACACCATCATATGTAGAAATTAGATACCGCTTCGGACTGTATTAGTCTTTCCTATAACTACCTTTAACAGTTTTTGAGTTATGAAACATTTTTAATTTAATTCATAAATATTTACAATAGTTTTTAATTTTGTTGATATAACGCGAAGTGACTGGGAGCCAATTTTATTTTATTTCCTATTATTATTTTTATCAACTTCTTCCAAGAAAACTTTTTATGAACGGCTTGTGTGAATAACCCTGTAGCTTCAATTTATATGATTTCTATTTTTTGTTTATGAAATCTTCCATCATGATATCGTAAATGTAAATTAATTTCCAGAACTTAATGGTAATAGGTTCTAGTATCACTTGGAAAAAAAAAGAAGTCAGTTATATTCTTCCCTTGGACGGAAAACAATTTGTAAACCCCTAGTATTTTCCTGTAGAGAATTTCAAATTGTGCAGAGCATGCAATGATTGACAGTCAGGGCCAGCTTGATGATTAACGAGATGTTTCGCAAAATGACGGTTTCTGAACTGAACTTTACTCCCTCGTGCGGAAAAACACCCGCCTTGTAAACATGTAGTTAAAAACTGTTCTTCCGCGATCGATATTAAGAAGGGCTTTAATTATATTTCGGCGGGCTGAAACTAAAAGAAAATCAAATTCTGTGACGCTTATCCCTTCTCATTTATAATGCTTTAATTTTATTTAGATATTAGATCGAAAAATCGGGCCTTAGTGATAAATAATTTCTAGCAAAATTAAATGAATTTAACAAATTCGAATTCTCTAAAAGCCGTTTTACACATACGGGAATTCCTACGAAAATTATGCAGAAAATTTTCGGAAGAATTCTTGTACAGTCTTTTGACGTGTAAAACAGTATTTTTACTCCGAAATTTGTACGAAAATTTTCGCAATAAAATAACAACAAGCCAAAATGCCAGCAAGTAAAATCGACCAAGTATTTTGATGCATGTTTTGCTTGGTATCACAACAACCTTACAAAAATTAAGAAGAGTTTTACACTAAAATGTGCTTTTTAAAAATTAAAAATTTACCTGTTTCAGGATTTTGCAAAAAAGCATTAAATAAACAAATTATGAGCTTGGTGCGGGACTTTATCTCCACCGTCTATGTATATAAATATAGAAACCAAACAAATATTTTAAACAAAAATTATTATATTTTTAAGTGGAATTTTTAATATTTTTATTTATGGTGCATTTGAAATTTAAAAGTTATATCCTCCAAATAATATTGAATTGTATTTTCTTGTTTGTAATTTATGTTTTAATTTAAGGTTCATATTTCATAAGTAAAAATATTTTGTTTAATTATTTTTCTATTCAAATTTACTGTTAGATGGACTGAAATATAAGTATATATTTTGTTATGAAACACTTGAATCGCATCACATGTAGATGATGTAGGCTGTAGGCTGTCATATCATTTCAAAACTGACATTCTACAAAGTTAATTTTTTATATTTTAACGGGGTCTAAAAATATTTGTTTTAATTTATTTCTGTTTTATTTATAAAACTTATTTATTATGAGCTAGTTATATTTTAGATGAATGAAATTGGGAAAGAATATTGAAAGTCAACAAAATTATTATAAAAAGCATAACTCTTTACAAGTACGGATGAAATCGGTTTGATATGTGAAAAGCTTTCAAGGCACGAGAAGCGAGAGCGCCTTTCTGAAATTATTCACCGATAATTGATCTAACCCTAGTTCGGATCGCGTCTACAACTCTCCGGTATGCGCTCTACCGTTCGTCTACTCTTCTTTTCACAATTTGGCATTTGTACGAAATATAATCCATCAACGTCAACAGTCGGGTTGTTTTCTCTCGGCCGCCCCGCCGGATCGCCTCGTCCCTCGCCCATAGTTCGCCCCCGACAATACACCACTGGTATGGATGGACGATTTTTGTCATTTATTATTGGGCAGCGTGGATTGATTTTTGTAGTGTGTGAAATGTACTATGATGTGTTAATTTCGTGTTTGCGGCTTTCGACCCTATCCAAAAAAATGTGCGTTACACAAACAAGTTTGTCGCCTCACGTTTAAACACATTTAAAAAAAAACTCATTTATTTTCAGTAACAAAAATAATGAATGAATAAAACTGATTTTAAAAATTTGCTCCATAAAAGTCTTTTTCTGGATATAAAGTACAAATTTAATGGAAAAATAACCGGCATAAATCTTTAACTGAAAACGTGATAGCACATGAAAATATAGTATTTTAAAAATCAGTTTGAAGGATAATTAATTAACAGTCAGTCTGTCCGTGCGTACTTAAAAACAATTTGAGTAAGTAAATGTTAATAAAAATATACGTCTACACATTGTAATTATTGCAGTACAAATTCCTTTGATATGTTAGCCTAAAATCGATAATAATGCCATACTTTGTACAAAAACAATTAATTAGCTTTATATTGTGATAAATACTTTCGCGAACATAAATTTATGATTGAATTTTCATAAGTATGGACGAGGCTGTAGCTCATCTATCTGAATTAACTAAAATAAAATAAGAAAATGAAAGAGTGTATTTTAAATGAACATAAATATGCTCCATATGAGCTTTCCCGCCTTTTTTCTTCAGGGCATCAACGGAGTCAAATTTAATTTCTTCTGGCGCAGATTTGAGCTTAGGGAACAGAAAAAATCACACGGCGCTAGATCAGATGAGAATGGTGAATGTTCCAATACGAGAATCCCTGTTTCGACAAAAACCTTTGGTTAGACAACGCTTTATCCTGATGAAGAATCTACGAAATATTTTCCACATTTCAGTTCTTTTTTATACGTAAACGAAGTGTTGTCGAAACCTTCTCGTAGTACGTAAACCAATTCAAGGTATTGCCTTCCAACATTTAAAATGTAAAATTTTAGTTTAAATTTAAGCTGAAGCTTAAACGTATACAACGATTATTTCAATAATTATTGTTAAGTTAAAAATAGTAAAGAAGACTGTGGTTTAAGGAACAATTGAAATTTATCTCCTCCCACAATAATTTTATATCCGTAGATACGTATTTCGGCAGATAAGCTGCCATCTTCAGTACAATTTAAAAATTTTTAAAAATACTACATGAAATCTAACAGCTACCTACCTTCCTACCTATCCACCTGATCATACTATCTATACTATTAATACTATCTAAAATTAACAAAATTAACACTAAAAAATAGTAAAGAAGACTGTGGTTTAAGAAATAATTGAAAATTATCTCCGCCCACAATAGTATTAACAGTCACAACCTACCAAAAAAGCAAATCAAATAAAACGGAAATGAGTATTGGTCTAATATCCGAAAAAGGTTCCGAAAATCTTCTGTAAGCATTTAATTCCCTGTTATTTGATACCGCTTGAATTTATCCCCGAAAAGAAATTATATACCTATATATGTATATGTATGCACCTATATACATATGCACAAATCGCCAAAAAGCAACCTAGAGATTAGAGCAGATCACACCCACATACCACAAGTTAAGAGCACTTTACGATATTTATCTCGGAGAATCCTCTCCTTATCACATATCCAGTGCAAATGCGCTTAACTGTCTCTAACACCCCTTTATATAAAATTTAAGTCGCGACCTCTTGCGGCTGACTTTTGACCTACTTAAATTTTATTTAAAGGGGTGTTAGAGACAGTTAAGCGCATTTGCACTGGATATGTGATAAGGAGAGGATTCTCCGAGATAAATATCGTAAAGTGCTCTTAACTTGTGGTATGTGGGTGTGATCTGCTCTAATCTCTAGGTTGCTTTTTGGCGATTTATGCATATTGTCATGTTCACAAGGACACACAGTCTTCGGATTCTTCAAATAAGCAGAGATTTGTTTTCAATCTTCACATGCAAAGGAAATTCTTCACCTACAATAATAAAACAAAGATCTAAATATTTATTTTACAAATAAAATGTAACATACCTTAATTTTATGTGTAATCTTTGAACCATACTGAAATTCCTTAAGAATACCATTTTCTTATTTCCAACGCAAACATTAGATGAAAATCTTTAACTAAAACAGAAACAGACGGGCAATTTAAGTATATATTAAAAATTATACTAATTGAATTGTATCTTACAGTGTCTGATTCGGAATCTTCAATTTTGTTGTTAAACTCACCAAAACAAGAAGCATGGGTTGACAGTAACATAAGAAACTTCTGTAACTGGCTCGAGGAACAAGCTAGGGAGTTGGCAGACAAGAAGCAAGATGCGCAGCGGAACGTTTCTGGACGTAGTCTTGATGTGCCGGTCTTAAAGGTGCAGGATAATGTTCCAGTGACAGCTGTCATGTAGGCTCATAAAAAAAGAAAGAACTGATATGAATTTTAGGCATGGAAACGGCCGATTAAGAAAATTTTTAGTTAAATTACCAAACGGAACGAAATTAAGAATGAAAAAACACGAGGCGTTAAAACTTATTAATTGATATTTTGTTATGTTTAAAAAAGAATTAAAGGTTGATCTTGAGTAATAGTTCAATCTAATGTTTTAACTTACCGAAAGTTGTTCAAAATAATGAAAAAACCACAGAAGTTGACAATCACTGACACACACATCTACGTCGTAGTGACAAATAACAAGATGACAGGATAATCTCGAACTAGGTAGGATTCGTGACGTCATTTAGCCTCGAACCCCTATTTTTAGATTCAAATTTAAGAAAATCAAAGGCAAAGTTAAAACATTTCATTATGAAACCTTAAATAGAAAATTATTTTATGATTGACGAAACAAACGGATAAAAGATTCACTGAGAATTTATGAAATAAAAATCAAAGGAAAAATAAAATAAATCATTGGTTTTTCAAAAATAAAAAACTAACGCCAACGTCATAAAAGGGAGCCTATATAAAGCACGCCGAACTGACATTCGCTCTCATTCCTTTGACACCCATCACGGATTGAATAACTCTAAACAATTTGACTTCCTCTATATTTAATCAAAAGTAATTGTCATTAAACAAACAGTTATTACATAAACACTTATCATTGAGCGAATAGCTTATTACAGTTATTACACTTATCATTGAGCGAATAGCTTATTACTATATGAACTCTCATTCCTTTGACACCCATCACGGAGTGAATAACTCTAAACAATTTGACTTCCTCTACATTTTATCAAAAGTAATTGTCATTGAGCAAACAGTTATTACTTAAACACTTATCATTGAGCGAATAGCTTATTACAGTTATTACACTTATCATTGAGCGAATAGCTTATTACTATATGAACTCTCATTCATTTGACAACCATCACGGAGTGAATAACTCTAAACAATTTAACTTCCTCCACAAAAGTAATTATCATTGAGCGAATAGCTTATTACATAAACACTTATCATTGAGCGAATAGCTTATTACAGTCATCACATAAATACTTATCATTGAGCGAATAGCTTATTACAGTTATTACACTTATCATTGAGCGAATAGCTTATTACTAATAACACTTATTATTGATTGACTGATTTATACAAATTATAATAAATAATAAATAATAGACAAAATTTATTTAAAAAGATATGATATTTGAAATAAAAATAAAGGAAATATATTTGTATTAATGATCATTATCGATACTATTGTTATTAACATCATTGTTTTTATAAAGTATTTAAAAATTTGAATAAAATAAAAAAAAGTTTGAACATAAACCATTTTTACTTATCTCTACTGCTGCTCTTTCTACATAGTCCCACTTTCTTTACATATAAAAGATAATTATAAAAACATAAATTGCTACTAAGTAAACCACAAGGTTAATGAAAATAGTTAAAAGATAAACTTTTGACATATCAAAAGTCTGGTAATAACCAGTGGTTATACATCATAGCAATATGTATATAATTTCTTTTCAGGGATAAATTCAAGCGGTATCAAATAACAGGGAATTAAATGCTTACAGAAGTTCTTTATTCGGGAGAATATTATTGTGGGCGGAGATAATTTTCAATTATTTCTTAAATCACAGTCTCCTTTACTATTTTTTAGTGTTAATTTTAGATAGTATTAGTAGTATAGATAGTATGATCAGGTAGGTAGCTGTTACATTTCATGTAGTTTTTTAAAAAATTTTAAATTTTACTGAAGATGGCAACTTAGCTGCCGAAATACGTATCTACGGATATAAAATTATTGTGGGCGGAGATAAATTTCAATTAATTGTTGTTAAGGGTTTCAAGCTTTGGCTTAAAGGTGAACTGAAATTATACAGTTGAGCCTAAGAGCTATTTACATACGACCGATGTTTTCAGGTAGCCAAGATATAAATTTGGTGAATACTTGATACAAATTTATCGAGGAGAAAAGTACAGAAGTTGAAATGCGTTGGATCATTCATTGTTGTACAACTATTGCGTTAAGGCAGAGCAGTTCAAATTGGTAAAGGTGAGATTAGTTTCTTGATTGCCAGTCAAAACGTTTCTGTTTTGTTTTGTAATGTAGGAAGATGAGTAAATTCAGAATCGTTAAAACAAAAACCTATAAAACAAACGTTTCAAAATTACAGTTCTTTGGTTTTCAATATGGTGGGGTATGATTTTACCGTTTGTACACTAATACTTTTACTACTCCGTAGTTTTACCATCATGTAGCATTTCCAATTTTCATAGCTGTATTCGAGGTGTGGCATTAAAATAATCGGACTAACGCTCAAAAAAATGTTTATTAACAAAATTACTCAAAGGACATGTTACGAATCTTCCACTGTTGAAAGCAATGTTGCAGGCCCTATGTGAGAGATCGTTCATGAACTTTCTGGCTTTTTTCTTCACAACACGAACGGCCTCAAATTTGGTTTCTTTTATCGCAGATTTGATCTTAGGAAACAGAAAAAATCACATGGAGCTAGATCAGGTGAAACCTTTGGATCGACAACGTTTCAAGTCTTGTTTTTTCTTCGTCCACGAGGTGCAGTCAAAACCTCCTTGTAGTACGCCTGGTTAATAGCCTGACCTTTCACACTCAATATAATTCTCACAGAGCTCAGGTACACCGTTCGCTGTGGACAAAGGTTAGATACTGTTGTATTGAAAGTTGCATAACCGAAAATTTGGACACTTAAATGAGGAACGAACACAGATTAATATCCGATTATAACATCCCGCGCAAGGTCTGAGTCACAATCTCGGGATGCAGAGCTCAATCATTCACGGCTCTGGTGCCGAATTGATCTTTATAATTTGTTAATACACATTATTTATGTCTTGTTTTTTTTACCACGTCCACTAAACACTACAATCCGACCCTGGTGTGTGAGCACATGTAAATTTACAACAAAATCGCTCACACTTAAAGCAGAAGAAACAGTTCGACACATCCCCTTTAATCCACTCGAGGTCAATGAAAATCCAGTAAAGCGATCAAAGTGCCGACAAGCGAGTTGCGCTACTGTATTCTTTATACTGTGCTAATACTATCTAATAGCTTAAATTTACAAATTCTGTTACAGTAAAACTTTTCTAATAATTATATTTGTTAAATTATGTATGTATAATATTTCACGAATACAAATATAGGAAACTCTGAATTATGAACAAAAGTAAAAAGTCAAGTAACTAATCCTTTAAAGAGCTAATTACTACAACCTACTCAACTCATCATTTTCAAATAGAGAAACTTGTATACAATTAGGATATCTCCTATCTCTGTCGGTTCGTCTTTAGTTCATTACTCACATTCGCACACTCATCACACGCCATTCTAGAGTCTGGTAGACATCAATGACAGGGTTAGTTAGGCAAATGACATGAGTGACAGCTGGAATGGCCGCCGGTATTAGATTAGGACCGAGGCGATTACTTGCAGATATTTCACATAATGCCTAAAGGTCCAAACAACATGCTGTTCGGGAGGCGGAAATTTGTTCGTTTCTGGTTCTTCTCACTTATTGACTGAAATAACTCATGGCAAAAGGACTACTGAAGAATAATAATTTAATAAAGAGTAATAATTTAGTTTTTGAATTCCACTATACACACACACACAAAAACAAAATATTAAACATTAACCAAAGATAAACGCTGCATCGATGTAGCAGAGAATGCTAGATTTTTAATTGACCATGGAGACCACACAAAACAATCGTAAACTACATCACAACAAAAGCAGCAGATCTCAAACGGAGTTTCATTTTTATTCATCTGATAGTGTGATGAAGCTGTCGATATGACATGTGATAGCGATATGCTTACGACAGGTTTGTTACACAAAGCATTTTAAACTTATCTCGAACTATATTTTAAAACTACGTGGTTCGTAGTACTTCGTATTGAATTACTAAGACAGCTTCGATTTACTTTGCATGGATTATTAATTACAATGAGAATTATTATGCCAGATTATCTTCTGAAGATATAATCGCGAATTAGTATGAATATTAATTTACTAAGTCAAAAACAATATGTACACACTGTAGAACAAAAGTATGGAAACCTCTAAATATCTCAACAAACTTATTATAAGTCAGAACTTTCACACTAACTTAAAATTGACGTTTACTTATGTTACTTATGTAGCAAACACCAACTTTGCTTTTTAAGAAAACCTGCGCGCTTTAATGTTACGAACTTTCAAATCTTTAAATACTTCTAAAACAGTGAATATTAGGTATAGCCGGTATAGGGCGTGTTACACATTTTATGTTAATATTTAAGCAACTTAAACAAATAAAAAAATACAAATTTCGCTTCGATAGCCCTAGCCGTTGTTGAGATATTTAGAGGTTTCCATACTTTTGTTCTACATAGTCACATAATAAGAAAATCTAAACCAATATCAAAATATTATAAAGCGACGTGTAAAAATTAAAAAAATAAATAAAAGTATGTAATTCGTTCCTTTTTTATTGACGATTTGAATCTTGTGTTTTACGTTACAAAAATTTTCTATCTATATTTTCTCTCTATATTTTCGTCGCACCTAATTTTTCAGTCTTATTTACTTTGGAAAAAACTTTATATGTAAAATAAGACTTGCAGCTTTTAAACAAAATTTTATTATTGAAAGTTAAAGAATTATATGTTTAAGTATTGAATTTTTATTGTCCCATAAATAAATTTTAAAAAGTTTTAATTTTCTTGCTCAAGAATTACACTAGTCGTAAAAGTTAACAAGTCAAAAATAATCAATTGAAGATTTTAATCTTTAAAAATGCACTCTACAAACTCTAGTGTACACTCATACGGGTACAGTCAAAATAATTATAAATAAAAATAATTAGATTTTTGGTAATGAATAACACATTTAATAAAAAATTACAAATGGATCGTTCAAATAAATAATCTTTTTCATCTTTTAATCCACTGTATTTGGTGCCAAATCGTCACTTTCATAATAACTACCAGTTTTATTTATTTATAATATTACTAAAATCCCAAAAACTATAATTGCAACTTGCAACGAAAACAAAACAAAGTTGTTTTTTGCAAATATCAAATTAAATATTTAGGACGAAGTAAAAATCCCTAAACGCTGATTTAATTATTTTTAAAGTTATAATCATTGTTTTACAAAATAAACGAGTTAAAGTATTCTTCTACGATGGGAAATATACTCCTAAAATTGCAAGAAAGTATTTTTTATAGGAACTGTGAAAATGGTACAATTGAAATACCTGGTGTCAGTGACACTCCTTAACCAAATTCAAGCTAACATTATCCCCATGAATTAATAAAGTTACTTGATGTTTACGAGAAAAACAATAAGCACTCACCGGTCTGCATTCTTTCTGTCCCAAAAGGAACAAAAAAATGGAAAATATATAACATTACAGTCAGGGTTGGAAAAAAAACTGTTTTTTTTTTGTAAACAAAACATTTGTTTTATTTGATTTTAAACAGTTTTTTTTGTTTAAAACATGTTTAAAATTGACTTAAAATTAATCATGTTTTAAACAAAAAAAAACTGTTTAAAATTAAATAAAACAAATATTTTGTTTAAATTTATTACACTTCTATAATTGCTTCAAATACTCTCACACTTAACGTTTCGCAGTCGTTCGACAGCTTCGTCAGAAGTGAAAAATATAAACAAATAAAATAAAATAAAAATATAAATTACATAGTAAAAACATTTAAAATGAAAACATTTAAAATGAAATTAATGTCGTTTTTAAAAGATTATGCATTCTATTCTACTGACGAATTTTCAGAATTTTCGAAACACACGCATGTTTTTTCTTATGGTCACCCTACTACTTTCTCAATTAGTTGTACTTATTTGTATATTTGACTTTTGTAAAACACTTGATTGTATTATTGCGACAATAAAAATACAAAATACAAATATTCGAACTCATACTGCCATTTGCTGCAGGCAATTTTCTACAGGCTGCCTAAATTTTTTTATGTTGATCTGTTGATATTTAATAAATGCAAACGACATATATGTTTCAAAATATAATGGAGTGAATAATAAATAAATAAAAAGTAAATGATTCAAGTACTAGAAAATATCATAAATTTACATATAAAATACCATTTTCGAAAACAAATATTCGTAAATTTTCTTTTTTCCTAGAACAATTCAAGAATGAAATAATTTAAATGAAATAAATTTGATAAAATTAATAGGAAATGTGGAAAGAAAGTGAAAGTTAAGATGCAACTTTCTAAAAGCAAATTTTATGTATTGTTAATAATTTTGTAGTTATTTATTTTGATTATTAGACCACCAAGTATATTTATATACTGTACATCTAATTTGCAATAATAATTAAATAATAAATGCTGAAAGATGTTTACACGAATGTGACTTTAATTTTAGTCTCTTTTAAATCCCATTATCAAACTGGCCCTTAATAAGACAACTAATTTTTTATTATTAAATATATACATATTATATGTATCAATAATACAAAACACTTACATCAGAAGTGTTTCTTCTACGCTTAAAACCACAAAAATGAATTTAAAACATCAAGTAAAAAACATGTTTAAAACCCAATTAAAAACAAACTCTTTGTTTTAAACAAAGGGTTTGTTTTTAATTGGGTGTTTTAAACATGTTTTAAACACAATGTTTTAAACAGTTTGTTTTAAACTTTCCAACCCTGATACAGTACAAAATTTATTTATACAATCACACAGTTATTTTGAAAAAGAACTTTTACTGAAAGAAGAAATAAAAAAAAGGAATGAAAACAATATGTATATAATATACTCTCTCATACGTGGACACCTCTCTTAATCGGCGTCCACATCAAATGCGCTGCGCACCTAAATGAGTTTTAGATGCTCTTCTACAAATTTTTACATAAAAATACACATATTTAATTTTTTTGGTGCTTAAAGCGTCGCACAGTGGTCAATATGCGGAAAAAACCCATTTTTTTCAAAATGCTGCAAAGAGCATTTTGATTTTAAATTAGTAATTCTTAATGATTAACTGATGTATATTGACAAAATAATCAGATATATTTCCATATTGCATTCTTATATAAGCCCTTAAAGTCGCCTGAGTTGTAATGCTTACTGACAGTGTAAAAATTCATCATATTTTTATACGAATTTCTCTTACGATTTTATTACTACATTAAAGAAATATTTTTTAATGAATAGTAGCACTATTGGAGAATATGTTATGCTGAATAAACATAATTATTTCAATTGTTGTGTCATTACATAGAGGACTCGAAGAATTGTTGAAAAATGTTTTGTGAAAAAATTTAATAGGGCATAATTTTTGAGCTCCGTCGAGCGCTATGTTCTAACCTATTTTTCTGCATACATTAGACTCCTAATTAAGTAATAAAATACTTTTTAGCTGCGACCACTTGCGACCCTCGTTTTAGGTTACAATTGTTCTAATATTTGACATACTGTAAATATCGCTTCAACTGTTGACCTGTTGATGTGAAACCTTTGTTGTTCATCCAGTGCCTTAGTTTCTAAGTTCTTATGGTGTTAAAAATATGTATAAGTTTCTATTTCGTTTTAGATTTTGATTTTTAATAATTAATTTTTTTTTAATTCGGCTTAATTTTCATTCATTTTATTTTATTCATTTAAAGACATAATGCATCAAAAAAAGTAAAATAAATTAAAAATGATAACGGACAATGATAATTTCAAAAATAATTAGTTTTTTCCGCATCTCTATAGAACCTAAACCACTGTGCGTCGTCCACATCAAACGCGCTGTGCTGCGCCAAATTGCGCAGAACCGCACAAAGTATTCGTGCGCGTTCGATTTGGACGATAAAACGCGCGGTTTATCGTCCAAATATGCTTAAGAGAGAGTATAGTCGTGCGCAGCTTAAGTGCTAGAATTTGACAGTTCTGTGAACCTTATGTCGCAAGATTTTAATACACAGATAAAAATTGTGCGGGGTTTAAAGAGTAAGTAGTTAAATGTTTCTACATAAAAGTTAAATTTTTACCTACTGTAATAAAAACTGTATCTTTATTTCTTCAATGTAACACTGTATTTACGATGTATTTTAACAATCTGTACAGTATTTAAAAATTTTAAATATACGAAACGGAGAAATATCATAATTTCACATTGATAAAAGTGAATTTAACATATCTGTGTATTTAAATGTTTCCCAACCGTTGAACATGTTACAGATTTGAGGAGGTAAATATTATTTCAACAATAAAACTGTGTTAGAAAGTAAGAGTCAAAATACGAGCCCAGAATCATATCGTTTGGCCCATTTTACAGGTAACTTTTTAAATAATTTAGTACGTTCACTATCCAATGATCCATATGTGGTTCATGCTGCTCTTGAACCATCACAAGTCCGTGACTCATATGTGGGTCAGAATCATGGTTCTCATTTCTAAAAATGTATTAGTTGGACGTGAAAATAATAACCATCTGATTTTCAAGGGACTCAAGAAGACCATTTAAAAAAAAATTATTGAGATATCTGATACCGTTCTGTTTCAAATAATTTTAAAAGAGTTGCGTGACCCATATATGGGGCTGGAAAATCTTTGTGGTGGACATATAGCGATCTAAATGAAATTGCTATATGGACAGTGTAAGTGTTAATTTAATTTATAGACATTTATTATTGCTAAAACTGTTTGAAATATTGTTGAAAACCTTGAAAATTATGATTAAGAGACATTAATCTGAAATATTTCTTTAGGTTTGTAAAACAAAATTATTTAAAACGTGACTTGTAAAATCCTAACTTGGGCCAAATGATATGATTCTGGGCTCGTATTTTTTAATGTTACTTCAACTCTGCAAAAAAGTGATTGTAAAAAAACACATGAAATACAATTAACATGCTTTTATATCTTTTGCAGAGGAAATTTATTTCCTTCTTGGAGTTACTTTTATTCCTTAAAATTTTAACATCTTCGGGTTTAACTACTTGTGTAAATGGACGCGAGGAAACAACCAAAAAGAATAAAAACGGTGTTGATTCTAACTCCTCATTTTTATCTGTGTATCTAAGTCAAAATATTTTTAAAATAAATAAATTAAAGAAATGTTTTGTTATGTCTGACATGGATGTAACTTTAACGGCTTAATGTGTCGATTCTGCTCGTATCTGTAGCAACCGTAAGATCTGTAAATCTGTAACTCAGTTATTAAAATGTGGAATTTTGAAGTTCTGTGGAAGGTATGATTTCTCTTAGGTCCCTAGGATTACTCGCAAGTCTCTGTGGTATTATCTTATAGACTTACAAGAAAACGTATCATACTGAGAACTTCAAATTCCACCTTCTGATAATTGACTTACAGGTTTACAGATCTTACGATTGCTACAGATATAAGCAGAATCGCTCCATAAAGTGCGTTAAAAAAAGCTTTAGCAGTTGGCATTTACACGAATAATATTAAACATGATTATTATTGATTTATCTAATTTTTGCCTGGAACAACTTTGTGAAATATTACTTTTTTAAAGTTCTTGAATAAAAAGAAGTCTGTCGAAGCTAGGTCAGGGCTGTAAGGTGGATGCCTTAAGTCTATAAACCTATAGTCATTGATTATCTGCTGAATTTTGCTTATAAACACGTTGTCGTGCAGCAACAAGTTTTCTTGCGAATAAGATTGTGGGTGTTTTTTCTCCAGAGAAGTTTTCAAATTTTGAATTATATTTCCGTAGGCCTCTACATTTATCTTAGAAACCCTCAGGCTATACTCAATAAGTAAGACTCCCAGCATCCCAGAAAACTAGGCATCCCAGCATCCCAGAAAACTGTTGCCGTCAGTTTTCTTTACAGGAAATTGTGTTTTGGTGGCAGAGGGCCTTTTTGAACTCTCTGCCTGGTTGGTGAGAGGCCAAACTTTCCCGAAAAATTTCTTTACTGACCAAGTGTTTATAATCTGGGAGTCCACCCTGGAAGTCCACCGTACAGACACCTTCTTCATACCCAAATCGTCATGCAAAATTTTTAGGACACTTGTTTTAGATATAGAGACTTCATTGGCAATAACATCAATTATAATAATTTGCCGTTTCTCGCACTAGTTCTCCAGTTCCAGAGCTTTTACGGGTCGTCCGGATTTTGGATCATCATTCTTTATCCTATTGAAAGAGTTTAGGTCAAACAATAATCTTTTGTAAGTCACGACCAAACTTAGTTAGAAGGAGATCAAAAAATCTAACGGGATGTGGTCACTGGACGATTAATAAAAGACAACTTCTTTGTTTAAGGGCTCAATATTTCGTTGTATTTTTTCAACTTCATCAGGAGGTTAAAACTAGAGGTGGATGAATTGGTCAACAATTAAACTCATTAAAGTATTGATGGAGACAACATTACATGTTAAAATTTTAAAGAAATTGTGCCATGTCTGACTTAAGCAACGTTTTACGACGTTTTCAATTTCTTTAAAATTTTAACATGTAATGTTGTCTCCATCAACACTTTAATGAGTTTAATTGTTGACCAATTCATCCACATCTAGTTTTAACCTCCTGATAAATTTGAAAAAATACAACGAAATATTGAGCCCTTAAACAAAGAAGTTGCCTTTTATTAATTGTCCAGTGACCACATCCCGTTAGATTTTTTGATCTCCTTTTTAGATCAAACTTTAATTTGAAAATAAGATAAGTGTATCTTCTCCATACGTACCAAACACTCTTTCATAAACAATTTCTGGGCCATTGCCTTCTTTTGTCAAGAATTTTATAACACTGCGTTGTTCCATCTTAATTTCACTCATTTTATTAAGAAATGAATCTTCCAAAATCTCTATAAACCGCACAAATTAAACTTAGAACATGTACTAAATGTCACGGCTAATTTTCAGTAATTGGTTTGATATCGTCGCTCTTTTATTTCATAGCTAGGTAGATAACATAAAAATACGCCCTCGTAGTCTATTTTACTGCTTACTGTTTTCAAACAAAATGATAAATAAAATAAATATTTCAGAGATATAAATGGAAATTAACTCTTAAAACTGTATAAAATTTTACATGCGCATTTTATTCTCTTCACTATTCGAAGGTCTTAATTTTTCAATTTCAAATTTTGTTCCCCTACATTTCATATCAACAATTTAGGTTAAGACTGGAAAGATATAATTTTATACTAAACAGAATATATTCTATTGGCTTATGCATGTATTACATATTTGCTTCCGGCTTATAAATATATACATTTTATTTCGATTTATTTAAAAGTATTAAATAAACAATGTAAAATATGATTTGCTTATTTGAAGCAAAACTGAACCATTGTAAACCTTGTGCTGAGCAGATCATGTCATTACGAAAGTTGTAACAGGAAAACGTGAGCGTTTTCATTTTAAGTAAATGACGACTCCAGAGCAGCTCAGTAACAGGCACCTGGGGGTCGATCGCAAGGCTGTGGGAAGATGTCCCGCTGCAGTAACAATACGACAGCGCCCCGGTGGGTCTCGCTATCACAAAACTCGGAACAGAGAATGCATGCATTTTTCCATGGTCTCTCCTATCCGTCATCACCAATATATAAAAATATATATTAATAAAAAAATACATCACGATAGAGCAACTGAATATCAACACTCAATTTTAAATCAATAAATTTTGAGCATTTGTGTTCGTAACGAACTTATCGAAATTTAAAAACGTATGCTCATAAAATACTGACCTACTTTAAGCATGGCAGAGGCAGCAGCAGCAGTATTCAGAAAACACTTTACTGTTAAATATACTGCCACCATAAAGTTTACGGTGCTTTATTTACTTTATAAATAGGAAACTGAAAGTTTAGG
Organism: Dorcus parallelipipedus; assembly: GCA_958336345.1. Lineage (NCBI taxonomy): Eukaryota > Metazoa > Arthropoda > Insecta > Coleoptera > Lucanidae > Dorcus > Dorcus parallelipipedus. The sequence goes on along the minus strand of OY284482.1, from coordinate 7,743,291 downwards.
GGATGCATTCAGTTTCGTTTCAAAGGGAGAGAAAGTTTGCTTTTACTATGCTACAAATTACTTCTCGTCGAGGGACTGTTCGTAATACAAGTGTAAATATTTTGAAAACAGTATTATTACTGCTTAATTTACGACTGCTATAATTTAATAAAATGCAATAAATTCTTTTGTTAGATAATTTGAGAGGCTCGTGGATGTCCAAATAAAAAAAGAAAGAAAAAACATAACTTCTTTTATGGTTAAAAATAATGGACATTTAAGTAGCGACATCTTTCGATCGCTTGTTGACCTGTTAAAAATAATGTTTTAAAATTAATTATGAAACTTCATTTTTATAAAAAAATGTAGAAAATGTGTGAATCTATGTGTTATACAGGCAGTTACAAATTCGAGGCTCACCATTGGGATCTCGGAAACGGTAAGAGATACGAAGTCGGTTAAATTAGGGCAAAGTTGTGTATTTGGGTGCTGAACAATAATCTGTTTTGATAAATCTTCTACGATTTGAAATATTTCCAAAAAACTGAAAACGTAATTTTCTTTTTTATTTTTTTCTGAAGTTATTATTGTAGGGATCACAACAAAATTAATACATTTTGCAGGCACCTTTTTGAGCTTCTTACGATGATATTATTACATTTTACTTAAAACGTTTCGTTCTGACCATCAGCAACTTCACTTTTTCTTATGGGCGCCACATTAGATTTTAATACAGTTAAATAGATCCATTTTTTCTGTTGTTTTTTCATATATCATACATCCGGATTTAATAAATTGAAAAAACTATAAATGCAAGAGATTGCTGAAAATAACAGCGCAAAGAAAAATATGGTATGCTGTGAAGATAGAAACAAAAAAGCTTTGATATACCTTATGGTATTTATATTATTCATCACTCGATTAGAAGCAACTGAGGAAAATTATTAGTAAATTGTTATCCTCGTTTGAATTTGGAATTTAGTAACAACAGTAACTGTGTTAATTTTTTTTACATGTTGAATCACAGAGAGTGTTATTTTTTGTTCGTATAATTTGTATTTGAATTAAATTGAACCCTCCATAGACAAGAGGCCAGCTATCTCGAGAGACCCAAATAGAGTCAATAGTTGAATAGAGAGCAGAGCTGTGCTCGTACTTATGATGCAAGTACAAGTATAAAATACTATGTACTTTTTTTTAGAACTTATTCGTGTATTTAAGTACATGCAACAGGCGACAGTACTGCACTTGTATTTAAAAACTCAAAGGCCTAAAATACTTGTAAAATAAATACAGGCATAAGTACTGCCACTGCTAGCTTTCACAAAATATTGCAAAAGTACCTAAGTGATAATGAGATTGTTTTTCTACATTTGAGTATTTGTAATTAGTTCTAGAGCCAACACGTTCACATAAAATATCGTCGAGTTTTTTGTTTAGCGCATATTCCTGATATTTCTATTTCTAGATTATTCGAGAATTCCAGTGGAGAGAATTCGAACAAACCGTCTGACGAAACTTTACTGCTTACTTCTGACTTCATTTACTTCAGTGTTTGAGCTATGTTGGTGCTTTATTTACTTTCTAGTAGCGATTTAATTGAAATTTGCATAATTACAATGACAGTGTTTGTTCAATATACCTATTATTTAAGTTTTCTTTTTCAAATACATATAACATATCGCAGAATTGATTATTTCCATAAAGTAGTGACAGTCTGTTATAGAACTTAGGCTGCGCTCACACTGATGAAGCAAAAACGTTTTCGGACAAAACGTTTTGCTGTATTGTAAAACGTTTCGGCTAGGCTCACACTGATAAATCGAAAACGTTTTCGGCCAAATGTTTTGCTGCATTATAAAACAGTGTGACGTATATTAAAGAGACAAAAAAGTCCTTGTATTGATATATTTACTTCTCGGTGTCTACTTGCATAACCGCAAGTCTTTTTCTTATCTATATTGGGGATTTTAAAACCCTGTTTGTTAACTTCCTTAATTACTTAACAGCAAAAATAAATAATTAAAAATGCATTCGAATAAAACAACGGACTGTTAACTTTGGGGGCCGCATTAACATTGTTTGGGGGCTTACCTAATAAACTCAAATTTGTTGTAGCGATTCATTCGCCATTTTGTCGAAAAACTCTTTTTTTATTTGTTTATTTATTTTCCTTATTTATTTTATTTGATGCACTTGGATATACAAACTTTTATATGTAAACAGTTAACAATGAAAAAAGGTTTTATATACATAACATCAAACATCAAAAATAAAATGTTTAGGTATTACTTTTAATAACAAATAAAAAAACGAAGGAACAAATTCTCAGGTCAAGAGTAAAGACTAAGAAAATAAAAACAAAAATCGCCGTGTTTACTATTTATTGTCATTAAAACATTGATTTTTAATATTTTATTCAAATGCAATATTGTTGCAAACCAACGATTTAAACTTTATCTAGTTACGAAAAAATTTTGAATATTTTCTTTTTTCTGAAATTTTAAATTTAGATTGTTTTCAGTTTTATTTTTTGATAACGAGGGGGGCCCTTTGATTGAACGGGGCCTTGGGCTGCAGCCCTTAAAAACCGTGTCTAAATCCGTTCTTGTTTGCACACCTGACAAGAAGAAACACTACGAAATGTTTGGTTGGCTTAATTATATTGATAAGAAAGTAAAGCCCAGCATAAGCTTCGCTGCGTTGTTTTACGATGCGTTTTAATGCAACGAAATAATCGCCTTGTGGAACCTGCACGTTGCGATTTTTCATATCTCTTTCTCTCCCATTTTGTTTCATCGAAAGTAGGTAGCTATTCTCTCTCTGTCAAAGAAACTCTTCGTAGTTTACGAGGAAAAAACGTCTACTTTAGCATAAATCGTTTTTTTGGGGTGATGTAACTATTTCGTTTCATGTTAAAACCACAGTCATTAGATCAAAACGTTTTGAGTAAAAACGTTTTGACTGCAAATGTTTTAGCGTGTTTTAAACTGCTTTTTGTTTTGATGTATCAGTGTGAGCCTGATCCTATTTAAAGTATTGAAAAAACACTTTCCAACAAGATTAGTCAAAAACGTTTTGTTTGAAAACGTTTTTGTTTCATCAGTGTGAGCGCAGCCTTAATGTTTACTGATTTTCAAACGTACATATATTTGCTGCTAAATACGTGACCTAACAGTATTATGCAGTTACTAATTTGTCGCGTCTGCAGCTGTACGTTCTCATGAAAAAGCCTTTTGAGATGGACGCTGACCGGTGAACTTTACTGCGGGGGTGTGCGTGCCATTCTTCATTTCACAGGACGTCATGGGGATGTTGTAGCCACGCTGCAGATGAACAAAGTTGCGTAGGTTTTGCCATGCATCGCAAATGTGATTCATTCACATTTAAAATGCTTCATTTGCCTCAAACATTGCAGTTAATTTTCTTGAATTAGAGCGAAGCAAATAATCTTGAGGAAATTGTTACAACATGCAACTTCGACAAATAATTATTTTTATTGTGTGGATATCATGAATTAGCTCCCTGCATATAATTGCATATATCTGGAATTCAGAATCATAAATGATTCACTACGTGATGAATATGAAACCCTAGTGTTAATGATGCGTGCAAAGAACTTACCGCAAAATCGCCCACAGTATAGAATAATAGATAATGGCATTTTACTATTGCCTGCTAATATTGTTATTACTATAGTGAGTAATTTGGGGCAGAAAAGTTATTCGTATATTTTATCATTTCTATTTTCTTTTTGTTTTCAAATAATACACATTATGTTTTTCATTAAAATAATTTAAATGTGCTTCAAATCAAAACAGATAGATAGTTTATTCGTAATGATGTTAAGTTTACAAATAAGGTCAGGCCTACACTTCAATGATGTATGTATGTAGAAGAATCAAGTGAAATTTGGCGTAATAGTCTATGGTTTGTGTATTTAAAATACTTGTCATTCTTCTAATACTAAATAAGAAAGATGATAGAGATCTTTCATGTAAGATTAAATGAACTCCAAGAAAATTTGTGGATTTTAATGCAGTTGAAATTCTAAACGTATTCTTAAAAACTTTATCTACGTTTAAGGTGTTTATTGCTAGTAAACCGTCCGTTAGTCTGTGATTTCATTTTGCATAACTTTCTAGTTTGTGTCTATATCGTTTATTGTCGAAGTTGTGTCATCGACAAAGATAATTTTTCGCCTATTAAGGTGTGTAGATTAATACATTCATCATCAAAACTTTGTTTATCAGTTGTTGGTAGACGTAGAAGTTTTATATCGTTACCCTAATTCGCAAATGTCGTAACTCCACTTTTACTAATTTTACAGGAGACGATAAAAACCGTAATGATAGTTTACCTATTAATTGTAATTTTGTTGTTGTTGAATTAGGTAATATAATAATACTTTTTTATTATGTTGAAATGATTCACACACTATTGATTTGACCATGTAAACTGACGGACTTGCGATAATTTCTTACTCAAATTGTCAAGTGCCGGAGTCATGTTGATTTTTAAAATGGTCTTTAATAATAGAAAACTGTAAGTCTCTGCGCTACAATTTTTTTAGCAGGTAGGTTAGTCGTTTGTTAACGAAATGGTGTCAAAATCTGAATTTTGACAAAAAGTGGACTTACGACATTTGCGAATTAGGGTAACGATTTTTTAATATATGCCGATCGATCGAACTTTTATATAGCTATCTCCTTCCAACTATCGTGAAACGCCCTTGCTGCTTCTATCTTGTCATATCATTTCGTCGTATATTTTCTTAACTCAGATCTATACGATCAACATATAAATAAAAAATTAACTTTAGTTTTACTTATTTTTCCTCTCTATCTGTTCCAGTTCATTGCATTTTTCCAGTTCAGTTCTATATGTAGTATGTAGCCTCCTATTTCCATCTTCGTCGAGGTCTTCCTCTGGAATTCTTTTTTATTGTTCCCAATTTCCATACATATTTTGTTTGCCTTTTTTTATGAATGGGCAAGGTTTCGTATTTCGTATATACCTTTAGGTTCCAACTACTAAGATCATAAGACCCTGAACTACTATATACATAGAATTTAGCCGAATCTAGGAAAATTTGGAAATTTTACCCGCCTCTCCCCCGAAGAGTTTTTGAGCATGCCAGATATCCGATTGATACGGAGTCTACGGCTTTACTTCTTATTCCACAAGAATTGCTTTTCATCTCTATGTGAAAACTGACCGTCGCGACCGAAAGTTGGAAATTGCACCCACGTCCTTCAGGTCCGAAGGCAAACATGCAAGCCTATGAGCACCGGGTGATTCTTTTTCTTGTCTTGTTGGTGGCATTCTGACAATACGTCCAAACCCTCTTAGTGAGTTCTCTCTTATCCTCTGACTGATGGAGTTAACCCCTTAAACTGTTTCTTATTTCTTGGCTTCTTATTCTGTCTGACTCCGCTATTTTTTTGAGTATTTTCATATCACTGGCCTCTAGTCTTTCTTTTGTTTTTGCTCAGTGTCCAGGTTTCTGAATTATTTGTTAGAATGTGTGTTTATTCAGAACGAAGTATGTTAATGTGATGATTATCGTTCTATCATCCAGCTCTGCTTTTATTATTCCGTCATCTGTTATGACTAATCCAAGGTATTTAAAAATATCGTTACCTGCTCTACTCTACTCGTCCTGATTTGATATTTAATTTCCGGGTTGTCTTAGGTACGATCATTGCCTTCATTTTACATTTGTTAATTTCTAGATTTTTTTTCTTTAGTTCATTACTCCAAATTTCCAGATTATACTATACATTTCCTTTGTATCCTCGCAATAAGATCAAATCGTCTGCAAATGCTGGCTAATTTATTGTTACTCTTTCTCAGGAACAGTGACCCAATATTGCCTTTCTTCTTTTCTTTCTGCATTGATTTGTCAATAAGCCATTTACAAAATGCAGAATGGGTGCGAATAAGTAAATATACAATAAATGTACAACGTTCCGTAAAAATAATGTTGATTCAATGGTAATGGTTTGGATGAACTTAGGTAAAACCTAAGGTCATCCGCTCTCTGTTCGAAGCTTAAATTTTGCTGTGGAAAATCTCAGACTATTATATTGATAACAAATTCTTATTTTTTAATTTTTAAAATATATACCACGTGTCCACCGAGTGTGGTTTTCTTTTGTGGCGTTTAAACCATTTAATACAGAAAAAAAAAATTCAAACACTATCATCCTCTAACAAAAAACTCTATACGCAAAATTTATTTGCAATTCCACAGGGTGTTCATTTTACATGTGTCAACAAGTATCTTTAATATTTAAAATGGAATGCCCTATACAGGCTGTTACAAATTCGAGGCTCACCATTGGGATTTCGGAAAAAGTAAGAGATACGAAGTCGGTTAAAAATTTTTCGTTTTTGTTTTCACAGCATACCATGTTTTCCTTTGCACTATTATTTTCAACAATTTCTTCATTTATGACTATTTCACTTTAATAAATCTGGATGTGTGATATATGGAAAAGCATCAGAAAAAATAGACCTATTTAATGGAATTAGTGTCCAATACGGCGCCTATAAGAAAAAATTAAGTTGATGATGGTCAGAAGGAAACGAAACGTTCTAGGTAAAATGTAATGGTATCGTCGTAAAGAACTCAAAAAAGTACCTGTAAAATGTATTAATTTTGTTGTGATCCCTGCAATAATAACTTCAGAAAAAAATAAAAAATTAACGTTTTTTAATTTTTTGGAAATATTTCAAAAACTACAAATCGTAGAAGATTTATCAAAACGGATTATTGTTCAGCACCAAAATACACAACTTTGCCCTAACTTAACCAACTTCGTATCTCTTACCGTTTTCGAAATCCCAATGGTGAGCCTCGAATTTGTAACAGCCTGTATACGAGCCCTGCATCAAAAGTATTCGCTTAGCTAGTGTAGCTGTTTTTGAAAATAAAATCATTATTAGAATTTAAATATTAAAATTTGATTAAAAATTATACATATAGATTTATATACAGGGTGAGTTTTTTTCGATGTTTAGCATTGGGATCTCGGAAACTAGCAGAGCTAGAGAGACGGTTAAATGGGGAAAGATTTGTAGTTTTAGGAGTCCAGTTTAATGCAGCTTTTGTTTTTTTCTTAAAGTTCATGGCTGGCTAGATATTTTGAAAAAACTGATTTTTTATAAATTCGTTAAATGCATATAGCTCGGTTATTCTTGATTTTAGAGAAAAGTTGCAAGACAAAAGTTGTACAGAATTATGTTCTTAATTAAACAGTCAAACTAAATTTTCCATATAAGCTCTTATTTTTTCGTTATGACATAAACATCAGTTTTTTTTAATAGAAACCATAGTAGGCCATGAATAAAAAAGAAAGACCTTTTTTTACCATTTCAACGATATAACATTCGATATGATTATTTAAAAAAACGACGGAGATACGGCAGTTTTTCTTTTTCAAAATTGTTAATATGGTTGGCCATGGAAACAAAAGTTTATTGACAAATGCAAGTTATAAATGGTGAGCAAATAAAAATCAGATTAGAGTAGGCGCTGCAAAAAAATGTATGTCTGTGATTAAATAAAAGGTCAATACATTTGACAGTCCATGAATGTATTACATTAATTAATTCAGTTTATCACAAACATTGCACAGCCCACTCTAATCTGATTTTTACTTGCTCACTTATATTACTTTGACTTTTGTTCACCGTTTCTTTTTTACATACGTTTCAGAATCAAAACTCTAATACCAACAATGGTTCAATATTTAAATAGCCTCCTAGGAGACCCTTCAACCTCAAAACATCAGTATCACTAGAATTTCATGTTTTCTTCAATTTTCGAAATTTTTAACATTGATTTAATGTCAACTCTTTTTTGTAAATACTCACTTTATGACCGCTTTTTGTTGAGATAGGGTTCATTTTCATCACCAACTCAAAATACTGTTAAATATCAAACAGCTATGTGAAACATTGAAATACAAAACCAATAATTCGTACGTATAAATTATTTTATAGTTTACAAACACGAAGCAGCGAAACCTTGGAAGATCATTCTTGTGGTTCTGAAAAGAACCTTTCAAAATTCACTGGATGAACAACTGCAAGTATACCAGGGTCGGAGAGTAGGACTTGACCTTCATATTGCTAATCCGAAGCCTTTTTAAGAAATCTAAACTATCGAGAACAAAAATAAACTAAAAATATTTCTAAAGATGTTCGAAAAGACCACCATTATTTGCAATACATAAATTACACCTCTTTAAAATCGATTTTACTGCTTTCCTAGTAGAACGTCCGTCATTAGGGGCTATTCTGTAACTTATTAACAGGCTGTTAAAATTTAAGGGTACGTTAAAATTCAAAATAGAGTCTTGTGATTCGCTGTTACTACGATAACTGTACTTTTTATTTAATCACAGATATACATTTTCTTTGCACCGCATACTCTAATCTGATTTTTATTTGCTCATCGTTTATAATTTGCATTTGTCAATAAACTTTTGTTTCCATGGCCAACCATATTAACAATTTTGAAAGAGAAAAACTGCCGTATCTCCGTCGTTTTTTTAAATAACCATATCGAATGTTACATCGTTGAAAAGGTAAAAAAAAGACCTTTCTTTTTCATTCATGGCCTCCTATGGTTTCCATTTAAAAAAACTGATGTTTATGTCATAACTGAAAAATAAGAGCTTATATGGAAAATTTAGTTCGACTGTTTAATTAAGAACATAATTCTGTACAACTTTTGTCTTGCAACTTTTCTCTAAAATCAAGAATAACCGAGCTATATGCATTTAACGAATTTATAAAAAATCAGTTTTTTCAAAATATCTAGCCAGCCATGAACTTTAAGGAAAAAACAAAAGCTGCATTAAACTGGGCTCCTAAAACTACAAATCTTTGCCCATTTAACCGTCTCTCTAGCTCTGCTAGTTTCCGAGATCCCAATGCTAAACATCGAAAAAAACTCACCCTGTATATTTATTATTAATATTCTCGGAAAATAATCTACCACTGAGTAACTAATTAAATTTTAAAAATCAACGTGACTCCGGCATCTCCGGCATCTCTTTCTTTACCAAATAGAGGTAGGCGAATACTTTTGGCGCAGGGCTCGTATACTGAGAAAAATGGAATTTTGCGATTTTGATAAAACATCATTCCTATCGATAAAATAAAAGTATAATGATGTCATGTTATAAGATCCATCTTACTCTAAATTAATCATGATTCTTAGCACAATAAAACTGTTTAAGTTTAAGAATGTAAAATTATCATTCTGCATAATACGTATTGTTAAAATAATAAACCATAATGAAATATTATGCTGAATAAATTAGTAATAAAATGTCATGTCTGACTTTTTGTTAATTACTCCGGTAATTTTATCATGACAGGAAATGATACTCTAAACAACAAACCACATAGTGTTAATTTTGCAGTAGTACGCTGAGTCGGTTTTTAACGCGAATCCGAATAAAATGTTCGGAATTCTTGTTAATATAAACGTACTCCTTTGTTCTATTTTTCTCAGAGTATTATTACGAGTTTTGAGAGGTCTATGAATTTGGACAATATTTTATTAACATATTTCTATACCTAAACCTAGTATTTACCGAGGTAAATGCCGTCAATGAAGAAACATCTTAAACACGTTATTAAATTGCTTTTAACTTGCTTAATTGAAGAGTCTTCGTTATCAGTTATTAGCGTACTTTAAACACATGCTTTAAACTAGGTAACACCATATTAAACAAACCTGAACACTACGCAGATTGTTGGTGGCTGGCAGTTCTTTCTGCTGAATTTAGAAGTGAAATCTTTCAAGTTTTTCTTGTGGAACACCCCGTAAGTAAAATCTTCGACCAATGTAAAATTAAATTTGCTATATTTTTGCGGAACAATGTCCTATACCTAAAACCTACGGTTTGTAAGATAATTCTGGTTTTCATTTTGCTTCATGATTTTTATCATTTTTAGGATGCTAAAAATGTACCACAATATCTAGTTTCTGACTTTCTTCGTTAATGAGATATTAATTATAAAAGTTAGATCTGTATTTTCCGAAAACCGCAAACAAAGCCCAATATCTTAAAAATCATAGGTCTTAGGTACAGGGAACCCTTATCAAACTTACCCTGAAATAACCTGACAAGCTAAAATTCGTTATAAAACATAGAGTGTTCAATTTAAAATAACGAAGTTACACATCGTGTAGCCAAATTGGAACAGCCTGTATACTTGAAAATAATTTTTACTTATGCGTCGCTTGAAAGGATGATAGTTTTGTATAAAACATTTTTCCATATTATGTGTTGAAAATTAAAATTAATGACCAAGACAATTTTGCATGAAGCCACTTAATAAGTAGGAGCAGTAATGAAATGGATAGGTAATGGGGTTCATAAATTTAATTTTTATGTCAACAACAAACGAGTTTTGTAAATTAGTAGTAAATAATCGGTGTAAGTTATCCTCATACTTTTTCTTACAAACATTGTAAATAGTGATTGAAAAATTGTTAAACCATTTACGGTGAATTTTACAGAGTCCAGGTACTTAAAGGTTAGGTAACAAAAACTGCGGTTGTACAATTCCAAGAATAATCTGCCATTAAAGCTCTCCTGCGCTTCTTCAGACCAAGTGGACCTAATTGAATCTCCGAACGATTACAAAAACTAATAGCTTGAAATCGCATAAACTTTTAATTTAACACATCGTCGTCGTGATTTGCCGCATACTCAATAACAATTTTCTGTTTACTTAAAATTTTACGGCAAAGTCACAGTCTAAACCTAAGCTTATTGTGTCGGGTCCATACACGATTCCCCTATGCACCGCTACAATAGAGATGCGTGTGTATAGAACATAATGAGATTCAGTAGCCGATAAACTGAACGGGAACCAATCAGTATCGGCCCCAATCATCTATTGTTGCCGTTCACGTTTACCAGGGGTGGCTTACCATTGCATTCATTAGTACAAAAGCTAATGGATCTTGCTCAGTTTCACGAAACTTTTACTCGCAAGTTTAAACTCGGAATACGAACGCAAGAATTTCTGCCATTAATTATAGGCTTCTCTTTGTTAATGAGTGATGTGTTTCTGGTCGAATATTTTGATATGGTCCGGGTGATTGCATGAATTATGACGTGCATGTGTGCAGTTACTGTATATGATTAGGCTTCAGAATCATTAATAACGTTTCGGTCAGGAAAATTATATATTTCATCCACAAACTGTCATAACGTCATTACTCATCCAGTGATCTACTAGTTTTGCACTTTTATTGTTACGTTAACCTCTCTTGCCTTTTAAAATAAATTAGGTTAATGTTAATTGAAGATCAGAAAATTTTTAATAATTAATTCTTAAAATGTACATAACTATTTTTACGAATACACTGATTGAAAAAAAATCTAATTTGCTTGACTTTGGTTAATTCACATGTATAGCAGGGACTACACGATCCCACATGTCTTAACACATGTACGCGCATACATGTTCGCCGAACATCAACGTGCGTGTGTTGGCCCGAAAAACGCTTCGAACATGTACGCACATACAAAAAGTCCGTCGAACTTGTTTTCTGGATTTCCTGAAAACAAGTACGTGCGTTGATGTTTGCGCGTACATGTTCGATCGTGTGGTTGCCAAACGCACATGTTCGCCACGGACTTATTCAATGCAGTGCGTCGACGACGTGCATACTCTTTTCCACAGCACCTCGAAACAGCCAATTTATGATTTGTAATAAATAAATTTCCGGAAATGTGTGGTGGCAGATCCTGCAATTGGAACTATTAAACTGGGGACTTATCACAGCTTTGTTTATTATTATTTTTTTTTGTATTTTTGTTTTACTATAATAGCGCACGCCAGTGCCACCAAAGATAACTCTTCCGAGATCGTCTTGGTTGATAACTGGACTATGATGTCTTAAGACAAATTCGATCGTGTGTAGTATGGTACTATGTGACGTTGATGTTCGGCGAACATGTACGCGCGTACATGTGTTAAGACATGTTGGATCGTGTATTCCCTAGTTATAGTAAGCAACCCAGGCGTTAACGTATACGTCTTTCGAAAAAACGTTATGCAATAACTCTTTATTATTTTACAATATGTTTAAACTTAATTGTTTTTTGTAGTCTCCCTTGAAGATAAATATATTTCTAGTCAAAACTAAGAAATAGAAGGTATTTTTATCTTCATTTATTTTTTTCACAAGATACATTAACTGTAACATTGTTGCAGGTATGGAAATTAATAAGTGTGAATTCCACGTTAAAATTCCAATTACGAAATTTCAAGATATGACATTATTGGTGAAGCTATTGAAGTATAAAATTCTACGGCATTGTCATAAATCAAATGCGTTGCCTATCGCAAAAGACTTTCACATTCTGTCGATATGACCGATACCCTAATAAATAAGATGAAAACGCCGACTGTGGGTGGGGGTGGGTAAATTTCACAGGGCAGCTGCCGAAATAAAAGAGCTAGCGACAAACCTTAGGGGGTCGGAACCCCTCCCGCCAAATACTGCTTTGGGGGAATAGTTGACAATATTTAACATTTATCCGAACGTGTCGGGACCGTGCCAGACCGGACACAGGATTTTAGCTGCACTTTTGTATATGACAAGGTCGCAAAACGGGAGTCACGCACTTTTGCAGTACGCGTCATAGCTTAAGGGTGTGTGTATGTGTGTACATAGTGCGTCGGCAGTTGATTAAAGTAAAAAGTGAAACAAACCGAATATGAATGTGTCACCGAGCGCGTGTGATTACTGGAACAGTAACCAACAGTTCTATCAACAGATGAGAAACAATAGTGTTATGACGGAATGTAATCGCGAATCTACTAATTATTATAATTATCCAAATAGCCTTGACGTGATGGATTATTATCGAGGTAACATGGGTTACGACTGTTACAATGACTATTCAATCAAGCCACAGAATATAGCGCCTGATAAATATAGATATACCACGGAAGATATCCATACTGGAATTCAAGAACGGAACGACGTGAAGACAGAAAATTCAATAACACCACCACTAACTACGAATTCTATTTTTAATGGTAAAAGTGACTACACAACCCAGTTTGACACTTGTCGACAAGTAATTTATAATGATTCGTCGCGCTCCACTCCGTCTGCTAATGATGCCGGGGCATCATCTGATTCTCGAAATGCATTCACCGATGACACCAAGGAAACCCCAAACGATTCCTCTGACTCACCTGCCTTACGAGCATTGCTTACGAAACCGTCTAGCAGAAAGATAAGTTTCTCGCATTTTATTTCATGCACCGAACAGGATATCTATCGCAAGAAGTTAACGTCAGATAACTATGTAAACAATGTAGATGTTAACTTAGAACGCTTTGCTATATCAGAAGAAGTTTCTTGTGCAAAAACACCCGAATCCCAAAGGCAATCGAATGAGTCAAATAGCGGTGGTGAAATTCAAAATTATTTTCCGTGGATGAGAACAACGCACAGTGAGTTTATTGATATTCGTAATAGATAAATAACATTTTCTATAGCTAATCAAGAACTTAGAATAAAATTACGATTATCTTTTCTATTAACGTCACATTTATTAACTTTCTTAAGCGTTATTTCCTAATTTCGTTTTCAACAATAAAATCATTTAAATATTTCATTTAATTAAACTTATTTCTGCCTTGTTATAATTATTGTAAAAACATAAAAATAAAAGCAGTTGTAAAAGCATACTTTTAATATTTTGCAGCAGAAAATTCCACAACAGGTGGAAAACGAACTCGTCAAACTTATACCAGATATCAAACTTTGGAATTGGAGAAGGAGTTCCACTTTAATAAATATCTAACACGACGTCGGCGAATTGAAATAGCGCACGCTCTCTGCTTAACGGAAAGACAAATCAAAATTTGGTTCCAAAATCGTAGAATGAAAGCAAAGAAAGATACAAAATTCAATGTCCTCCCGGATTATTCCACCAATGAAGACATCAACATGAATCAAAACCGTACATTCGTAGGCGGGTCACCGACTAATAATATGTTCGTGAACAATACCCGTGCGACTGGTTCCACGGAGACTTCGATTATCCGTCAAGAAAGAAGCGACTTTGAAGATGACGTTGCAAAACCGCTCACTCAGTTTAGAAACTTACCCGGACCACCATGTATATCGTAAACAAACTAATTTCAATGTGATATCAAATATTTCTAAATTCTAAGTGAGCGAATATCAAAATGTACATACATAGAATCGTCAAAATAAGTTCAATATTTGTTCGTACAAAAACTGAGTCAGTAGTTTAAGATAATTTATGTATATTATTGAGTAAGCAGTAAATTATTTATTCAGTATCAATATATTATAGGCTTTGAAAGGATAGTTTACAATATCCATTATATTTTACAAGGTTTTGTGTTGTAAGTATCCTTTAGTATTTGCAACCCTTTCGGCTTAAGTCCCAAGAGTATACGAATTTGTAAAATATTATGACAAGCATGTCGGCGCCTACAAAATATGACAAATTATCGAAAGTCAGTTAAGTAGATTTAGATAAAAACGCTTCGGCTATTGCAATAGCCTAGCATAGACATTTGTCCTCTTCTGGATTCTGTTAAAACCACAAGAATGAGATGGAAATCATTTTATTACTTTTTTTATTTGATCAATTTGTTGTCATATTTTTATAGAAGGTATTTTGTAGAACTTACTGTGTAAAATTCAAAACCTTGTACTCCGGTTCATACGTTATAAAATAAAAATTAATATCTGTTCAGCTTCTTCACTGAACTTCCCAAAGATCATCACTATTTTTTAAACCAAGGCAAATAATTTAAGATACATACAGAAATATGAATTAAAGTAAAACATAATATAAAAGTTTACTAATAAAGGTGAGTTGCTCCATTTGATAGTAGTAACCAGAATTAAATACAAAGTTTGGAGATGTGTCAAGGTCACTAAATAATTATTATTTAGGGACCTTGACACATCTCCAAACTTCGTATTTAAAAGTTTACTCTTCCATAATAATTGTAGAAAATTGTAGAGAAATATTACTTTCAGATCAGGAAAATGTTACATACTTCTATTTGTTACACTATAAAACGAACTTCTGACTTTCTTGAATCGTTGTGGCATTGCCGTATAACTATTTACAGAATTAATGTTAATTATTCCCCAAGAATCATTTGTACTTGTTTATATGTACAGTTCATTTTTTATTATATGCCAATCGATTGATCAACAAGTCAGAGGACTTTTATGTAGCTATCTCCTTCCATCTTTCGTGAAACAGTTTTGCCGCTTTTGTCATGTCACGTCATTTCGTCGTATATTTTCTTGACTCAGATTTATATTGTCGGCATATAGTAAAAAACGATCTGTATGCATCTATATTTTTATGCGTGTTTCAAGTAAATGGTATATTCTTTTACCTACATTCATACTGATAGAAGTTTTAAAACTTATTAAACTTCAAAAAATAAAAATAAAAAGTAATAAAAAGAATATTCTTTTGAGAATGTAATTAAAATAGCTTTCCTATATTAAAAAACAATTTCAATAGCTTTCTTTGATAAATGTCATAATTAATTTAAATGTTTAAATTGTTAATAACGTTTTAATTAAAAGTAAATTTGTAAAGTATCTTAAAAGACAAAGAGAAAATTGTTCAAAAGCATTAAAAACAAATTAAAATGTCGTTCTGCTTGAACTTATTTCAAATGAAATGTACAACTAAAAATAAAAATATAAATATGTACAAATTTACTACGATCGATATTTATATTTAATTTAAGTATTATTTAGTGTTATTAATTTTAAATATAAATCAACATTCATTACAAGAATGTTTAAATCAAAAATAAATCCTCCAAGTAATAACCTTTCAGGAATTTTATGACTTCTGTATTATGATATTAGCGTTTAAATAAATTTTACAAAGTAAAACTTAACTTCCATGATTCACTTTTCTATGGCATCCCTTGCCCGAGGGTTAGAAAGTTTCTGTTGCAGCTGCATCACGGGGTACGACTGCGCATTTTGGCTTCAAAGATGGCCGAGGATGGGAGCTTTGCTTCTCGGAATCATATTTGAAGAAAGAAATTTACCGAATAAAATAGGTTTAAATTTTTAATTTAGAACAATTATTGCAATTTGAAACGTTTGCCATTATTGAAAGTGCCGCGATTCTTGGTTAAGGGTAAGTTTTGTTTATTTTCTTTTCAATATATGCTAATAGGTTTGTTTTGTTCGTACTTAATTATATACTTAACTAAATGCACACAAAATTGTGTACTAGAGGTTCTAGGCATGAGGTCTATTTAATGGGCATTTATTAGATATAAAACATATTAATGTTCGTATTAATACGAAGAGAAAGTCACTGGGTAAACTAGTTTAGGTTGCACTTGAAATTACGAATAAAGAAGTTTTTAACTTTGCATAAACAATTAAATTCTGAAATCAATTCAAAATCTGCAAAAATTATAACATCAATTTTAATTGTAATTATTTTGTTAGTAATTTTAGATGATTTTATTTCAACAATAGAATTTAGTAAAACATGAAAGAAAATAGTTAAGGTATATTTTTGTATTCTTTGAATACTTATACTTCTCTTTTACTTAAATAACTTTCGTCAAAAACCACAAAAAAGTATTTTTATTTTTAACTTTAATTAATGTAAAGATCACTTCAGATTTTATTCTATTGAAAAATTCCAAATCTTATTAAAATTTACAATAGAGAAAATGAAAGAAAAAAGTAAATTTCTGGATTGAAAACGTTTAAATTAAATTTAAGGAAAATTATAATTAGTGGGTAATTCTAAAATTAAACCACATTTATTTTTTAATAGATTCTGAAACTTCTTAATGAAAAGTCATTTAAAAGTTTGTATATTACATTAAAAATTAAAAAATAGGAGAATGCAATTTCAATTGAATTATTTAGTTATTTTTAGGCTAATATGTATAAAAAAAGTATCCTACAAAATCATTTCATTTTTTTACAGCAATGTGATTCTCTTTATTTGTCGTATAAGTTAATATACAAATATAATGTATAACAACATTTAAAAAAATTAATGTTTAATAATATTTTCCTTCAGGTACAAACAGGCTGTTTATAATTTGATGCTGAATACTGGAATCTCATTTATTATAAAAAAAAAATAGAAAGTAGGTTTAAATTCAAGAAAGTTAGTTTGATTATTATATTCTGATGAAAAATGTGTTCTATGTTAAATCATATTCAAAATATTAATTACTCCTCTCTAATTACCTCTACTACATGCAATGACAGCATGTAGTAGAGGTTTCATTAAGTGATTCACATGATTTTATTTGAAAATATTTTTATATTAATCTAATTTAGCAAAATTTTGATAACATATAATATGTATATCATGTGTAAAGCACTAGGTGTAACATAGTATATTGGAGCACACCTGGTAAAGACAAGGAATGCAACAACCAGCTGTGGGGATACGTACACGCGAATCGACCTTATTGTATTTCAGTCTTTGTTATTAAAACGCTTAATACAATATATTTGCTTCCTTGTCTTTACCAATTACACGGATTGCTACATATCACAAATCAGTTTACAGACGGTATGCTTTCTTGTGCGTTTATTTTAATTTTAAAATTAAATCGATGTTGATGCTTATATCTACATACATACATAAATGGGTTTTAAAATAATAAAATACGTTGACGTACATAAATACAAAAATAAGCAAATAAGAGAATTTTATTTTTTTTATTTTTCTTCACATTTATATTGAATGTGGTTTACCACAGAAGACGTTTTCCTGTGTTTTTCTGTTTTCACAAGAATTAAAATCTACCACTTCACTAATGTAATAATCGAAATTTCCTAAGTGAGTATCTAATTTAAAACAGCTTGTGTTCGTAAAAATGAAATGTAATTTCCAATTTTTTTAAATTTAGAATCAAATATCTGTGTACACACTGGTCACTAAAATTTGATTTTGGACTAGAATAACGGGCATTTATACCGGGTGTTCCATTTACGACTTCTATTATACCTCTCTAATAATTTATTTTACAAAAAGAAATTTCAAATGAAAGATTTACTGTAACATATGGAGCATGTTTTAAAATAGTTTGTTGCATTTTTCACCTGTATTAGATGCGCTTTTTTATTTTATTTTTTCAATTGTACAGGGTTGTCTTTATCTAGGTACACTTAATAGTTTTTTGTTTCAAAATTTCTTCGGTTCTTATGCCCGGTTGCACCAACTTTTTAAGCAGAGCTTAAATTTAAGTGGTGTTTAGACTATGACATTATTTATAGATTTAACAAATGTTAGTCACATTCTATTTGATACTTAAGTTGAAGTTTAAATGTCAATCAGAATGTATTTGACATAATACTGACCATACGGCATGTCACATTCTAAACATAACTTAAATTTAAACACTGCTTAAAAAGTTGGTGCAACCGGGCATTAATATTCCATCTAGGGATGTCAAGCCGATTATCGGTTTCGGTTATAACCGGTTATTGTCGACTGATTTATCAAGCGATTATTAAAACCGGTAACCGGTTAGTTTTTTTAATACTTGTAAAGCTTGAATAATATTGTATTGCACAAAAGTTTGGTAATAATATTATATTGTTGGTTGTCCATAATTGGGTATATAATTGTAACGAGGTAATAAAGGTATTATTATATCTTCATCAGGCAGCTATCGTCAAAAAATTGTCAAAATTGAAACCAATCGTCACTATGAAGAAGAAGGAGGAAATCAATGTCAACACGTAATATAGTGTAGTTAGTTGTCACAACTAATAATAATAAATAATTTTATTTTTAATTTTTAAATAATAAACACTTCAAAATAAAATATTTGTTTGTTGTAAACTTTGAGGAGTAACGAGATTCATATATTATTGACCACAATATTTCGTTCTTAGGGAAATTATGTATGTAGAATCACTGTATTATATTATAAGAAACGGAAATCGTTAATCGGTTATCTATCGCACACATATTCGAATAAACGGTTATAAAAAATAATCGGTTATTTCACAAACGAAACACTCTGTATACAACAAATTATTTTTAAAATTTGCTCCACATATATAGTGAAATATTAAATAATGTATTTTCTTGTAAAAGGAGTACCTAACTAGAAAGGTACGAAAGAAATCGTCTTAAGTGGAAAACCGTATATAATCTAGATTCAGAAGGACAAGCATAATTGCAAAACAATAATTTAGTATTATAAATAAGTAAATTTGATTATGACATTTTTAAGTTTACTTTCATTATTTTCTGAATCAATGGGGAGTGGAATTAACCCTACACACATAAAAATTTTTGGGATAAAATGTTCTCCTCCTAATCGGTGTGAAAAAATACGGATAGAGTTTTACTTGAAAAGTTGTAAAGCTCATCTCATTTAGTGATATTAAAATCTTTTCCTGATTAAAATGCGTCTAAAAATAGGTGTTAAAAAATTATATATATATATATAATACATATATAGAAATAACTACCGCAAGGATTAAAATGCTACTTTTGTAGACCACGTTAACACTTTCTAAAGTTAAACGTCCTAACTCCATTTATTTTAACACCAAAAACGGATGGACGCGAGGAAACACCAGACGCAAGGGAACTCCAGATTTTTATCTGTGTAAGAACGATATTAGCAGATAGATTGCGTATTTCATAAAGAAAATTTGTAATGATTAAATCGAAAAAGAACAACGTCTGTTTTGAAAACATTGTAATTTATTAAGGGAAAAATTATGTTTAATTTCTAAAACTGAAATTTCATTTCAGATTCATACTCGTAGACATGATTTCCAATGACGCCTAAATTATTCCTAAAAGGCTGACTTCTAAACTCCAAAGAACGAGACAGATACACATTCAAGGGGAATATAAACATTTAAGTATCTTTTCCTTGTTTTGGGGTTCGAACAGGTACAAATTCAGCCAAATATATTAACCAATTGTTGCTGATTTATTTAGAAAAATATATAATTTTTTTTTTTTTGCTTTTCTGATCGGTGTGGTTAATTTTGTTTGTTTCTAAATAAATACAAAAATGGACCGAGTATTTATTTAAAAACAAACAAAATTAAAACATACAGGTTGATTCAAATTTGTCTCCTGATATTTTCAGGGTGAATAAAACATCAAAAAATAAGGTCACCTTTTTATATCATGCGTCCAACAATTATTGTAGTCCTGGGTGGCTGTGGTATCACAAATAAATGCCGATTTTTACTTCGTATCGTTGAATTGAAGTCTCAAATATATTGACTGTTAGACAACAAATAAATGTTTCTTTACGTATTTAATGTTTTAATGCCATTTGAAACAATAATTAGTTAAAAATGTTTGACTCTACAGCCACCCAGGACTACAATAATTGTTGGACACCCGTTATATTCAAATATTAATCTTCATATAAATATAGGACGTACTGAATTTAAAAAGTTGAAATCTAAGATTGCGGGAGAATTTTGATTAGACTGACTACACTTAAAATGTGGTTATATTTTAAAGAGTTTTGCAGAAAAAACTTAATATTATACCAGTCGTTGAAATAAACTGAAATTACAGAAATTCAGTGAGAACAAAAATAATATGAAAAGCATGGAACTTGAGCTCTGCGCAACCAATCGCCGAAGTTACAACCGACAATTATTTCAGTATTATTTCTTTGTTAACGGCGAATGCGAAAAAAGGATGAAGTTATGATTCTTAAGTCTGATGATGCAACACCAGATGCGTTTCGTTTGTGACGCAAAGCTCTTCTCTTATAAAAACTACAGCACACATTTATGAACTGCCAGAGGGATAGCATTAGATTCTAAATAGAGAATACGCCGCACCTCCGCAATGGGCTAGAACGTACAAGTCCTCCACATACTTTTTACGTGTCTATACCGCTTTCTGTTTGTTACATTGCCCATGTTCATATTAATAGTAAATATAGAATAGTAAGTGTACCAAGTAACGGCTGTTCAATTGAAAAGTTCATCAAGTTGGTTTTGATTAAATGATGAAATGATAAAAATGAAAAAGGGATGACTTCCTAAACCGATTGACATTTAACGGACCAGAGCTGTCAAACATTTATAGTGTTTTGCAATCTAGTATGACATAACGAAATTCACATTTCGCATTAGTGTAATTCAAGACCTGCTTCACAATGTTATGAAAAACTCAAAGGTTACTTAATGAACATTTCAACGGAACACTTGATACTTTAAGTTTTTATGATCCTGCTTCACGAAAGCAAGCTAACTTTAATCTTCGTTTATTGCCATATAACATTACTGCCTTCACAATGTTACTCTACTAAATTTAACTTGAGATTATGAAACCGGACACTACATCCACTAAACGTTTAAATTACTTTGGAAGGCATTTAATAATCTTCCGAGAAACTAGCGTTGAAGTGTTTTTCATAAGAAAAGAGCTCTGCGTAATAAATAAAACGTGTTTGGCGTTACATAATCAGACATAAAAAACATAATTCCATCCTTCTTTCTTACTCGCCGTTGAGAAAGAAATGATAGTGAAATATTTGTCGGTTGCAACTTCGGCGATTGATGACGCAGAGCTCAAGTTCCGTGAATTTGTTATTATTAAAATAAATTTTAGCTGAATCATTAAATTTGTAGGAAATTCTATAAAATAATTTACACAAACGCAAAACAAAACTAATTCTAATTAAATCAAATACTAAACATTTTCTCAATCATACCCGTACACATACAATAGGTACAAGCTCTGTTGCCTCCTGATTTGCAGCAAAGGTTAGATTTTAGTAGGCGGTTGCTCCAAACTGTCGAAAATTTAGTTTACTGATGAGGTAACTTTTCCGCGAGTAGAAATGATCAGTTTTCATAATGACCATTATTGGAAGGACGAAAATCTCCATGTAATTAGAGGTTGCCGTTTTCAGCATCAATTTTCGCTGAACGCATTGTCAACTTATTGGCCCATATTTTTTACCAGCTCTAGCCAAAGAACTAAACGCTCTGTTAGAAGATGTACCTCTTCAAGTGAGAGTTAATATGTGATTGATACACGACAGTGGCCCAGCCCATTTCAGTCTTATTGCTTGTCAGTACCTCGACAACATCTATCCTAACCGTAGGATTGGACGTGTAGGTCCCTAAGCTTGACCAGCTCGCAGTCCGGATTTGAACCCTTATGATTTTTATTTATGGCGCCACCTAAAGTTTCTTGTGTATAAAACACCTGTATTAGATAAAAAACTACTTAAGAAATCGAATAATTCAAGATTGTAATGATATATGAAATACTTCGGGAATTTTTGGACGTGTCATTGGTCATTTTCAACATTTGCTCTGATTAGTGTAAAAATTGAATATTTTTATGATTGTAATACCGGGCCATTTTTGTAATAATAATTGTAATAATCGGTTAATATTAGGTAAAAAATACAAGAGACATTTTTTGTTATATATTGTTAGGAACGTTAGAAAATAAAAAAAAAACTCTTTGAAGCTGTATCTCGGAATATAAGCGCTTCCGGACACATGTTTATATAAAAGCTTTTCATTAAAATATCGCAAGTAATTACACCCTGAAGTTACGGATAGTACTTAAGAAATAGCCTGTATATGAAGTAAATATAAGTTTGACTACACTCCGTTTTCGTCAATGTTGGCTTTACTAACAATTTTATCGTGAACCAAAATTTAATGACTAAATACATTAATTGTGCTTTTTATTTTTTAGTTATATACTAGTGCTGGCAAAAACCGGAAAAAATTGAAACCGGTTAATCGATTTCTTTAAAAACCGGTTTCGGATATAACCGGTTATCCAAATAATGGTAAAAACCGACTATTTGAGTATCCAAAAACCGATTATCCGGATAACCGGTTTTCGGTTTTCTTCAAAACCGCGAATATCCAAAATCCGTTAACCGATTATCAAAAAAACCGGTTTCGGTTGCCAGCACTATTACGAACGATTTCCACTGTCTACCGATGAATTTACGAACTTGCTCTAGAAGGCCAATTATAATTCGCGGAGATATACGCACACCCAAATACATTATAAATAATAAAACCAATTAACTAAATAAATACATAACTTTTTCTCTAATAGGTACTGAAGATCATTAAATCCAAAAATATCTCTTTCTAATATTGGCTTATTCGAATTTCTAGTTATTCAGATATCTGAATATCCGTCATTCGAATAACCGGTTAGCCGGATAATCGGGTTATCCGGATAACCGGTTTTCTTCAAAACCGCGAATATCCAAAACCGGTTAACGGATTATCCAAAAAAAGGGTTTCGATTGCCAGCACTATTATATACGCCATGCAGTGGCGTACGCAGTAACGGGTTATCCCCAAATCAACTGAGTGTTACCAGTTTATTCATATAAAAAATCGTAATATTTCCGTATTAAATCGCTCATTATGTATATTTTATACAGTAGATAAAAATTTTTAGTCGCTAAATTAAAAAACAAAATCCGCCCATCAATGCATTTTATATGGACAAATTGTTTTGGACGTCGAATGTTACTTAAAAGTCCCAATGCCCAATTTGGGAACACTGACGCGACCAGCACAGTATAAGTAATTACCGTCACTTAAACGTCAGTGACAAAAAAAACGCTATTTTATTTGATACCCTTATGGAAATGCAATGTAATTTGCAGCTGGGTAGTTATCAAAGAAAAGAGCAAATGTGACAGTTATACTCCAGGGACGCTACTGTGTGATTCTTATACTCTACGACCAGTGACTACCTTCGGCTTCGACCATAAAAGTATAATGTAGACGAAGAACACCGACGTTTTGTTTGTAAGCATGATATGCAACTGCAGGGGAGTGCAGGATTCGGTGCGAACCTTATGTATCCCCTCACCTGATTGGTTCCTTCCATCTAACAAGATCTAACCCACCACATGCAACACAGAATCTATTTATTTCGATGTCGTTGGTCACTGCATACAATATTGGTACTTGAGCATGCGCGAAATATGACTCAACCCAACCGCTCCCATTCACCAATCCTGCGTACGCCACTGACGCCATGAATCTAAATGTGTTTAAAAGTAACAGAAAAGAGTCACTAATCAATCAATGAATTAGTCATTACTGTACTCAGTGTAATCGATCGATGAATCACTCAAACGGAGTATTATTTTTAATAGATATTTATCCATTCACGATCTTCTTGCAATCTACTTTGCCATTTTTTTTTCGATGGGTTATGTGCATGTATTTTGATAAAAGTCAAAATCTGATGTGAAAAAATTATGACTCCAACTGTATTGACTGTGATGTCAATAGGCGTATTCGTTTTTCATAAATGAATTGAGATTTAAGTAAGCCAAACCGTTTCTACAATGGATTCTGTTTGGATAACTATGGAAACTTATTTAACTTACTTACTTTTGCTCAGTTAAATGTATAAAACGAATACGCCTATTATACAGGGTGAGTTTTTAAGCGCCCTTTCTTCCATAGCTCATTTATAGAACGAGATAGAATTTGTTTCTTTTACAAGGACATTCTACCTATTGAGCACTATAACCTAAAATTATTTTGATACATACAGAGTGTTACATAAAATAATGGCAGCATGCAGCGGGATTTTTTCTAATGGAACACCCTGTGTATTTTCCTATAGAAGGATATAACACTCGATCCTCTAAACAGCAGCACATAAAATATTTATTATTCAATTTTTTTAAATGCAATCTCTTTTCACGAATAGATAGTGTTCATGTTGCTCTTCAATTCTGTTATAGGTTTCCTGCATCTACTCCTTACAGTTTTTTAACTATAATAAACTTTTTACATTTTTACTCTAAAATCAATATTAAAAAGTTATTTAACGTACCGTATTTTAATTTCTTTAAGACAGCGCCCTCTATTTCATAAAATAGATGGATAATATCAAGTTTACAATTGATTACAAACTCTTATTAAATTATAATCATCGTATTTTTCATGTAATACAGTTCTTTCACTTTGTTGTATTTAACAATGTCTTAAAATTGATTCGATGTGGTTTACAACAAAAGAAAACATCAGGGTTTGCAAATAATTACCTTAATGTAAAAATTGTTTTAATTTAATTGTTAAAAATTGTTAAAAATATAAAAATAATAAATTAATAACCTAACAATTAAATGAAAATCGGTGAATTTCTTTTGTTCAAATATTCAGATTTTATTAGATCAAATATTAATTAAGACAACTGAAGCTTAGGAACTACATCGAATCAATTTTAAAGCATTGTTAATTACAACAAAATAAAATAACTGTATTATAACAAAAATACGATGATTATAATGTAATAATAATCTTTAATCAATTGTAAACTTGATATTATCCATCTGTTTTATGAAATAGAGTACGTTGTCTTAAAAAAATTAAAATACGGTACGTTAAATAACTTTTTAATATTGATTTTAGAGTAGGTAAAAATGTAAAAAGTTTATTATAGCAAAAAAAACTGTAAGGATTAGATGCAGAAAACCTATAACAGGAACATGAACAGTATCTATTCATGAAAAAAGATAGGGAGGTTGCATTTAAAAAAAATTTTAAGTTTACATTGAAGGCGTATGTAAAACCGGCTGTCAAACAGCCAATAACTTTGCGACTTTTTGGCGGGTCACATTCAAATTACACCTCCTAGTTTAAAAACAAACTATAGACGGCAAAATGATAGTAAGCGGATTATAGTAGGAGTATTATTTGTAATAAATATTTTAAAGAATCATTGAAAAAAAAAGCTCTCCTGTTGATTAATTAATAAATGTGAAACGAAATGTGATTTTATACAAAATGGTTCTAAAGTAATGGGGCACAGAGCAACGATGCAATACTGACATCAAAATATTACGATTAAGCTAAATTCACTTTGTCCAAAAGTTGAATATAAAGATTTTGACGTTTTATTTTAAAAATTGACATGTTTTTTGGGACAAATAATAATAAAGCCTTTGATTTGATGTAGCAGATAGAGGGCGATAGGTGCAGTATCATTCTTACTTTTAAAATGCTTTAACTTTCTTATAAGCAAACTTATGGAACTTTTAACAAAAAAATTTTTTAATCCTATTACGTATACCTGTTGAATAGCGCTAAAGTTAAGTGTTTTCAAGATATTTGCTATTTTAGTTTTAGATGCGACATGGTTTTTGTATTTGATCGATTTTGTTCCTTCCGAGAAATAATAGATGGGTATTGGTTATAAAAAGTTTGTCCAGGTATTTGGTGAACAATATAATGTCATTAGAAATGAATAGGAAAGAATGTAAACTTATGTTCATTTTTTCTTTTAAGAAAAACGCATATTAATTTAGGAATACCTACTACTTTTATTTCCTTGAAAAATTCATAATAAATGCCTTTCGCTGTGCGTTTTACAATAGACTCTTTAGTATTAATTTTGTGGCTAAGTAGAAATCACTCGATATATCTGATAAGCTAAATAGCTTTTCAGATGAGCACAAATTATTGCCCTAAAAAATTTCTTGAACAGTCAAAAATATTTTTTTTTCACATTTGAAGCAGATTTTCTGGCAGTCACTGTCTATTAAAGAAACCGCCATTTTTTTAAATTACTAAGTAAAGGTTTTTTTGAGAGGATTGAAGAGATTATTATTATTGTTGTTAGAGAGGTTAGTATAATGAAGGAGGTTCCAATAAATATTATTTACACTATCTCTAGATGATTTGATTGAAAGTCAATTATACTCGTATTGTAGTTATTTGCATAATAACTATAAGTTCCACCCATCATGGATAATTTAAGAATATTTTTCCTATTTCATTTCTTATAACCGACATCAATCTTTTATTTCATAGGCTTCGCAGAATGTTTTTCTTTTTGATGGCTCGTTATATTATTTTCAGCAAAAAGTTATTTTCTTGTAATGAACCCAAAATTTTTCAAAATTGTGCTCCAAGCGATATATGCTATTGTTTCGATAATCTTCTAAAGCGATATTTTCCAATGCAACTAGTGTAGTAATAATATGAATAGAAAAGAAAGTTTTCATCGCATTGGTTTGGTCTTATTAAACGAAAGCAAATATCCATTTTAATCTTGACAGACTTTTATTGTTAATAAAATAAATAATATCTCAGGTGTACAGGTAGTCATCAATAAACAAAGAAAGTGACTAATGAAATTTAATTTAAAGTAGTACAGCCTCACAAAGCGGACTCCGCAGAGACACTTGGAAAAAAACAAGCAAAATTAAAACGTATTTTCCAGTCGGTAATGTATTACAATATTCTACAAAAACAGGCATCAGATATCAGCATAAGCATGTCATATACTCTTGTATTTAATCTCCTATCGCCCGGTCGTCATAAATTATAACTGACAGGCTTCAGTGTGGTGCGACTGGATCTAGTGACCGGGGCCCGGGTCGCCTCCATTCATACTGCACCGAATGGGCTCTTATTATCTAGCAGACGACTTTTATACATAGAATCTGATGTTTCGCTTTACTAAATGGCATCAAGCAATTCTATTAGAACAAAGAACAATATTTAAAAATTATTTTTAATTCTGCTTTTTTAAACTCGTGAATTAGAAGAACCTTGCTTTGGATAAAATTTTCGTCACTTCATGGTCTTTCAAATTATAACAAATTCTGGAAGAACGTAGGGTGTTATATTTATCTACCGAATAACTATATTAGGCCATAAATAAATTTCAATTTACTCTGTAACAGAACACATTCTGCAGCCGTGTGATAAGCGGCAGATCTCTGATGGACTGATAACGGCCGATCTTCGAGGGAGAGGTAGCTTAATCATCGTTATTGAAACTCTTAATGGCCTGTATTGTCCACCGTTCGATTTATCATGTGCACGTCCTAATGGATTTAAAGGAATATTTATCTTGTATTTGGTATACTCTACATTAAATTTTATTGTTATAAATTGTGGTCTAATATTTTATGCTTTATGTACTAAACACAAAAGGAAAATCAACAAAACAAACTTTACTTTCTATATATTTTTTTATCAGTAGGAGCCAGTTGGCATTACAGAATGACTTCTGATACAAGAACAAAATATTAATATCATTCCTCGAACCAATTTTGACATTGATTAATTCCACATGCACATCTAATTAACAAAGCTACTTCGTTTCAAATTAAATTTTTGTAATTAATTAAAATTAAAGTAGGAATTAGCCTAAATTCGAAGAACGAATACAAATAAATTCATTGGAGTAAATGTTCAAAATAATAAAATTGATAGAGTAAAATTTTTTAATAAATGTCACACTACGAGCCAATTCATTGTAAACGTTGTAGTGACCTATTTCATTTATTGCAGTATAACAAGTTTATTACAAACAACTTCAGAAAAGTGAGGCGAGTCAATGTTGTAAAAGTTCAGAAAATCTCAGATGGTTAATTTAATTCAATTTTATAAATTTCGCATAAGGCATAAGGCCCTGATTTACATTTTTGTAATTTCTCATTAATATTATAAGTTTTAAAATTTATTAAAATGGGATATTAACTATATTAAATCATTATATTTTTCCCACTGAACAAATTTTAAATTTTGAGATGCAAAAAAGATTTGTAACACTTGACTTAATTTACGAAAGAAAGTAAACGACTTGTCCACTAAATGAAGCAAAAAAAATGTAGGAAAATATCCTGAAAATCGTAGTTCCGATAAATTTGAAACAGTCTCTCCTCCGGCTACGAGTTCACGTGTTATTGGAAACAGCGCACTTCCATTAGACCAGATGTGCGGCGCGGGCCGTGAATATGCAGCTCAGGGGTGTGTATTGGTACATAATAGGTTCAGTGACGTGTTCTACTAACCCTGACAGGAGGGTCGCGGGTCGGACAAAGCTCGGGACCGCGGGGTGGGGTTCGGGGCCAGGGAGCTGATGGATTACCCGGCCACCCTGTCAAACGCAAGATGGATCTGCCATTTTCAAACTTACTCTTTCTCTACAAATACTGCACCAAATACAGCAATGGTGTCAGAAAATGACGGTTGTATTGTCGAGTAATATATAGAAAAGTAACGATTTGATTTATTGCCGCCTTCAACTGTTTTTGTGCGATTTACTCCATCGATTAAAAGTTGCTAATGAAAACCAAAATGTTTCCAACAATTTTTATTTTAACAAAATCTTTATTAATCCAACAAAAGTGCCGAATGTAGGACAAAAAAATTGAAAGAGGGAAAAATTAAGCATTTCTATTTTTTGTTTT
Source organism: Dorcus parallelipipedus (assembly GCA_958336345.1). Lineage (NCBI taxonomy): Eukaryota > Metazoa > Arthropoda > Insecta > Coleoptera > Lucanidae > Dorcus > Dorcus parallelipipedus. The sequence continues at coordinate 7,714,032 of OY284482.1, read as the reverse complement.
ACTTTTATCATTTACGGGTATACGTAAACAGAATTATAATCGAATTAATTATGAAATAGAAAACTTACTGTAATTTCAAGAAAATGTGATAACAAAACTCTGATACATATAAGGCAGGTAGTGAAACTCAATACGTTTAAAATTTTAACCAACATAAAAGCACCGGTCACATATGCCTTTATAACAACATCGTAAAATTCACAGCTGATTTTTCACGGATCGACAGGTTGCTACTATACCATGACCTGCCGCAACGACCCAGCAGAAGATAAATAAATCATTCTAAATTTAATTTACAGTTGGGTACAGTAAGTTGGCTAATGGTAAAAGGGCGTTTCACGTTTCAAGGTCGCCGGATAATTGATATAATGGAACCATAATGAAGAATACGTTCTGAACGGCTAACATGACATGTCGTGACCGAAATATGATAAACTGCCTGGGAACGGTGGTACAATAGTTAATTAACTTATTTATACCGTTTATGTGATATTTATATGCCATTTGTCATTTGCGTCGTTTATATTTTAATTCCCAAAGTAATTTGAAGCATTGCAATAAACAGTTTAGGAATGAATTGAAATGAACATAGAGCGTTACAAAATAATTGTGGATAAAGGTGAAACACGAGCAGCATTAGATTCAGCAGCATGTACACATGCATATATAACTTTAAAATAGTTTAAACTAATAACAATCATTAAATACAGATCACACATAAGGAGGTTTTTTATATGATATTGTTTCAAGGAGCCATCGTCTCTATCGTCTAAGTTTTAAGTTTGGTTTATGCCTTGCAGAATGATCGTCTCTGAAACCAGAACGATAATGTCAATAGTTCGCCGCAATCTCTTTTTATTTAGGCCATGAAGAAAATATTTGTGCTGTATGTACAGTTGCGGACAAAACATTTTGGACATCACTGACATTGCGCTGACGTAAGAGTAAAAAACATTCCTTTTTGTAAACCAGCCATTATTGTCATTTTGAGTGTTGTTTGAAAATTAAGTATTGAAATTTATTTTAAATCAGGTAATGTTAATATTGTGTCGGACGTATCATATTTCAATAAAGTTAGAATTATTGTATAATTGTTGTCTAAAGAGGTACTATTTAACAGTTCAGATGAATATTGGAACCGACAAAAATTATCTGCTTGCAATTACATCCTGTGATTTATATTATTGCTGTCACTCTCCAAATGGCAAGTGTGAAAATGACCGAAGATGAAAGAGAGGTTACTTATTCGTGAAGACGGTTTCACACTGTTGTTATGTACTGTACCATCATGTTTGTTCGTATTTAAATGCAATCTTCATACGAATTATGTGTTACAATACAATAATAATTTAGTTTTAATTTTAGTTAATTTTGTTTTATTGACTTAATTTTATTTACTATAACTATATAAGATTATTTTGATAGTTTCAAGCAATTCACACTAATGGCGAATTAATAAAAAAATGTCTAATACTTAAAATTCAAAATGGCGTTTTAATTTTCGAATAAACTACGCTATAGGATTAGACTTTTCAGTATGTATTGTAAATGTCATAAAACATACAGGACGTTCCATTTGGCAAAATAAAGTTTTGTGTCATTACTGAAATATAGTAAGCCTGGGATTACAACAATGCATGGTACCTTAAAATCTGTATTCTGTCAAACAATACACAAGGGAAATTATTAATACTTTCTGAATATTAACTGAACTAACTTTCCAAATTTACAACAGAAGCATTCTTTAGTGACCTCGACACATTCTGAAACCTTTACGAATAAATTTCGGTCACTATTATCAAATGGAGCAACTGACCTCACCGGAAAGCAAACTGCTTTTAAAGCAAACTGGCATTTAAATCCATTTAAATTTGCTTTAAGTAAAAAAATGTGTAATAACAAAACATAAATACCCATGCAAATTACAAATAGAATAACACACATTGACTCATTGGATTCATGTGAATTTATGTGTTGTTTTGAAATCATTTGCACTCCAAGTGAAATGGCCACCTGACAGTGAATGGCTCGTCGTTTTTCGAAATTACGATTCTGTCATACTTTCGTCACTGGTTAGCTTTAACCTTTGGTTTATTCCGATGCCTACAATTGTAGATACAATTGGAATAAATCAAAGATTAAAATTAACCAGTGACTAAAGTACCGGTCCTTAGGTATAATTCTTTTTATAAAACTAATTATATTTAAAAAAATGAAATTGCAGAAATTCGTTTGTACCATATTGTACAATTTAAAATCATAGGTTTTATTTTTTTAAATATTTATATACTACATTATAGTTTACCGACGTGCTCCATGTTCCCATTGTAATATAAAACAAGGTTTACACACGAAACATTTTGGAAGGGTCCATCTTTTGGAGTTTCGTTAAATTACGTTATTTTCTGAATTGTGAAAATCTGACTTAAAATATACGTACCTTTTCTATCTCTCCTTTTAATTAAAACAATACCTTTCTCATTCATTCGACAATTGCTAGAGCCTCACCTTTGGGTTTTTGCGGCTTGTTTCGGCAAAGAATTGGAATTTGACCATCAAATGGTCGAAAAGTTATTAACCTATAAGCACTGTTAGAAGTTTGTCAATTGGAATAAATTATTTTTTGGGGAAACCTACGCGAAGTGACCATAACACAGTTCCCGAAATCGAATTTCCCGGCCCTTTACTTACATTAAACTTAAATTAGCATCAATTTTCAGTATTCAGTATCTTCATAACCATAAAGTTAAAAGGAAAAGTGTACTATAAATTCCTACACAGTTTTTAAGGGAGAATCGCTTGGTGTGAATATTTACCGGAAGTTCTAATACACCCAATATTCTGATACAAAAAAGCATAACTGACCACGTAATTTTTTTGATATACAAATAAGAAAAACTACAGTAATCATCAAAATAGTTCCCTTTTTAATTACAAACATTTGCATATGGTGCCGTCAATGTCGTGTTTGTTTTTCTTAACAGAAATTTGTGATTTAGTAATCGCAAAATTTGGGCTCATCATTTTGCCTATAATATGCAAAGTTTAATTGATATATGACAAATCACGAATTACTATTAAATACAGCAAAACCAAAATAACATAGCAATGCAATATGTTAGTTTCATTATATTGTAATATAATTTTTCTCTATCTATCTATACTGAAAGCGTGAACAAGGGACGATCAAGCGAAAGCGGGCAGTATGTGCCCGGGAGTGTTGGGGGAGTTGTTTTCTCATTAAAATCATTTATTTTCTGGAACACTCCAGTACATTCACATTTAGTTATGTAATTTTAGAATTTTAGATGTAGTGTGCATGAAGGGTAAACTTGCCTAATTCATACCCCTTAAGAAACATTTGCCTATAACTACGAAATTTTAAGAAAAATAAACCGCAGTATAGCAATCGTAAACTCTTTTTTTAACAAAGTGAATAATTTTATAAGCAAACAAAAATGAAAAATTACGAATTCGTAAGAAGCAAATGTTTTCAAAAACACGAAAAAATTACTATTTAATATTAATGCTCCGAAACGTACTGAACCAGTTTTCGGCCTTTTTGCCAATTTTGCCTGTTTTTCCTTTTGAGAGTCTCATATGCTGTTAAGTTCTTACGTGTGGCTTTCTTCTTTACTTTAGTCAACTTTTTATCTAGAATGTTTTGTATGAATTTTCTGTTAGAATTTGGGTGTTCATAATTTCCTGGGATAGTTTATCTGAACATGTAAGCATTTAAAACCTTGGAGATATGTTTTCTATTTCAGTGCAAATTGACATAGAGCTAATCGTTCGAAATAGGCACAAATGCCATCGTGAGTTTAAATTTGCCAAGGAAAATTTTAATAACTGACCGACGGTTAACAGAACCAAAAATAAAATTGTACAAAAACTTACTTCAGTTTTCACCAGAATTGATGCAAAATCGTTATGAGTCAGGTAAAAGCCTTACTGAAAACTAGTCCAAAAACTTATTTTTTCAGTAATTCTCCATGGAGAACAATAACATGTCTAGGTTAAACCATGTAGTTCACTGTTACTCGTATTCATAGTTTCCGCTGCGCTACAAGCGCTGCTACAAGTGATTACAAGCGTAATCACCATTACGGCCAGTGTTGGGTAATATACTTTATTTTTGGATCTGAGATACATGTACATATACTTTAAAAAAATATATATCTTAAACATATACTGGATACTTCATTTAAAATGTATATGTATATACATGTACAATATACGACATTTTATTTGTACCTCTGTACATATACACTGAGTATTTTTCCCATCTGTGCAGTGTGCATATACCATGAGTTCAATTTTAAAAAGAACGAGTCAATGCATTGCAATGTATACCAGCTATTTGTGATGAAATGAAACGAGTTTCAATCAAGTAATATTAGAGCTTATTTAAAAAAAATTATAATAAATGTTTGAAATGGCCTTCTTAAATCCATAAAATGTACAACATATTTGTCACATTATCAGCTGTTCCATAGCTTTATCATTTTTAATTCAAAAGAGGACGGTGTTCGGTAATTTACCTTCAATTCTAGAGAACATGACATGATCATGCAGTGCGCGTTATGTTTATGTCGACTAGCAACAGAGATTGTTGATACCAAGTTTAAAAGAAAGTGTATTTGTATAAAATATACAGTATGTATATAATGTACAAATTGTACATTATATACAATTCGTATATAATATCCTGAATATTATATTTCCTAAGTGCGGAAAAGGATAATTACTCATAATATCCTAGAATTTGTATAAATATTCAATATACAATATACTTTTTTATCGTAGTATATTATGTATAGATACAATATACCTACAAAGTATATTGTGTACAGTATATAATGTACATTGTACTATATACCCCCAACACTGATTACGGTTCACGAGAAATTGTGGAGGTACGGTTAGGCTCTGCAGCTGGTACGAATTAGGCAAGTTTACTCTAATGGTTGGTTAGTTCCTATTTAGTTGTTATTTGCAGCCTCGTTTGAGGATAGTGTTAGGTAAGTTGTTTATTTATTAAATTCTTGTGCCCCGAATTGTTTGTAAAAATTAATTGCATATACTCTACCTACAATGCGTTAATATATTTTTTTACATAAGAAAAGTCTATGAAAAATAAAACCTAAGTCGTAGCTTAAATGAAATTAACTTATGTCAAAACTGAAACGTCATGATACATTTGACGATAGTAGAAAAAATCTTCCAGTTGAATACATAAGACTTTGTTAAAATTCTTTAACATGATAACCACTAATTTCAAATGCCGTTGGATTGCTTGCTGAAATGACTATAGTGCTCAAGAGTGTTTAAACAACTAACAGATTTGACAGGGATCAGGAAGCAAACGTCGGAATAAAAGTTTCGAATCAAGCTAAGACTCTGATTTTATTTTTCATAGCCTCCCCTTTTCTAAAAAAAATATATTAACGCATAGTATATTCATTATTTGTTTATTTTGGCTGGTCGTTGAAAACTCTCTGTAACCTGTAACCGGCTCTCGATTCGAAACTGCAAGTTTAAATAAGAAAATTAAAATAAAAGAAAATGTTGTATTGTGGAGTAAACCATAAGAATAGTTAATGAGCACTCATTGAAATAAAAATATATAAATTCATTGTAAGACTACGAATTTAGGTTATCAGTGATGTGCATTTACGCATAAAGAAATATTTCTTTACGTTTCATGTAAAAAATGAAATGCGTAAAAATGTAAAGAATTAAAGGTGAGGTTAGTTTTTGAGTTGTGTGCTTGACTTGACAGAACTCACTGGAATTCTAAATGAATTGATCACAAAATGTTCAATTAATGTGGTATTAATTCGCCATTTTTTTCGCACTCTAGTTATATCGACCAAAAATATATTATTTACGTTCTTTACATTTTTTACATTCTTGACATAAATAATAAACTGAGCAAAGAATTAATAATTTACACGTAAAAAATTGGGTAACGAATTAACATAAATTACATGGCACATCACTGGTTATTATTGTGCGCCTCAAACTAAAAAATATCGACGTAATGAAAAAGATTGTACCTCTTATGCAAAATGATTTTGAATTATTGAAAAAGGGTAAATATATGAGGATTAACAAACAAAATCATTATAAATATGACAGTTGTCAAAGAACTATTATAAAATGGAGTTTTCTCTAGGAACTCATCATTCAATGAGTTCAATTTCAAGAGAAAGCCATTATTACTAATTACCATTAATACTAATATCTTTGGTTCTAGCATGGGAATAAAATACAAATGCAAATGTCAGGATAATACTAAAATACATTAAAAAGAAGTGATTTTTATATTAATGACAATATTGTTATATATTAATCTAAATTATTTGTCAGTGTGTATGATGACTTATTTTGGATAATTGTAATAATTACAGATCACTTAATTATTTTGATTAATGACAATTTAAAAATAAAAAAAATATTTAAACGGCCAGTCTTGTGGTTAAAGGGTAGATAGCGTTCCACTCCTCTTGAAGTGCTTCACGATGCTCTTGTAGGTTATTTGGAACAGGGATCCTACTCACTTTTCCGAACCTAACCCAAAGTCCTCTTCCTATGTACCTTACAACCGTTAAATATCCATTTAGGAAAACAAGGTCCGCGCGGCCTTTGAGAGACGCAGTTGTCCACACCATGACGATCGTCACGAAATGGTACCCGTTCTTTCAAGCAGACGATGGAGTATTTTTCTCCTTGTCGGTTCCTGAATACTAAATCTAGGCCCATTGCTGAAGAGCAACTGCGCCCACTAATTCTCGACCCAATTTAAATGGTTTCTAGCTAATTCAAGATTTTCATCTCTGCTATCTAAGAAGTTCAGCTTCAGCAAAGCGTCTTCTTATCGTTCACGGACTTAAGTTTAAAATCCGGACTTCGGTCAAACTGTTTTGGTTGTCGACAGTAGTAAGGTATAGATTTCTAATAACTGATAAAATACTAAAGCGGTCATCTCTATACAAAGTGGAACGTTTTCTTCCAGATCCGGACCTTCGCGTAAATTCATCCTTCTCCTAATAGCGTTCCAGCACACAGACAGTTAAAGTTCTAGCTGCATCTCTTTGACTGTACCAAGCCTCACATCATGCAAGAATTCCTGCACTGTTTTCAACAGAAAAACTCATTTTTAGTTCAAAAAAACTTTGATACAGGCGCTTGTAAGACACTTGTAATTGACAAGAAACACATAGAATAGAAACTGACAAAGAAAAAGGAAAAAATCCACATTTTTCGTTTTGCTTTCACAACCCCTGTCTTTTTACTGGCTGACAACATTGAAGGCCAAATTCTGAATCAGCAATCATACTCAACTGACACTCAACTTGACAGTTTGTTGCTAATTTGAAATTCAGAAACGCTTTAATTTTATTTTAATGATTTTTAGAATTTCTAACGTAAATCACTGATGATCAAAGTAAATCATAAACTTGATTATACGAGTAAATATAAAGACATTTCTGAATTTCAAATAACGTCAAACTGTCAAGTTGAGCGTGAGTTGAGTATGAGTGATGTTTCAAAATTTGACACTTAATTTTGAAAATTCTTCAGCTTGAATAAATTTTCAGGGATGGAAGCTTGGGGGTGCACTAGACTAGACCACACCTACGCCACAACATAACCAGCATGGAAACTGTTTGTCGGCACCTTTGATCTGGCGGGGCAAGATTTTTTTGACCTTGGCGCCATTTTTCGGCTGGATATACCAATGCCGCAATAAAAATATTTTTGACTATTCAATTCACCTGTCATTTTTCAAATATTAACCAATATATTAGCAGATATTTACTTTCGTAGCCTAACAACAGCGAGTATTTCACTAATGAAAATATAACTAGGTATTCCACTAGTGGTTGCAGTGAGTATTTTAAACAAAAATTTATTTACCGGTTGCTATGAAAATGAAATCATGTGTAACGCAGATTTGCGAACTAGCTTTTGAAATATTTTATTTTAATCATTGATTTGGTTCATTGAATAGCCCTCGAACTTTCCCTCGAATACCAATCGTAGTCAAAGTTAAGTATAATATTTTTGTGGTGGTCTCACTCATGTTTCTCACTCTTGCGAATACTCGTGCTGCGCACTCGTAGTATTCAAATGCAAGCGTGAAAGACGTTCGTGAGAGCACCACAAAAATATTCGACATAACTTTAACTACTCATGGTATTATAAGTGATAATCGAATTATTTAGGTTACTTTGACTATCTAATTCATATGTCATTTAACGTTCATTAACGAATGGAAAAACTTAATTTTAGTCATTTCCATAGTTACAAAAAAATTGCAGTAGTTATCGGACTAGTACAAATTACAGCGCATATTGTACTAAGACGGGTCTGAGGGATTTGATTTATTAAATAGTCCTCCGAATACGATTCGTACTATTCGTAGTCAATGTTACGCAGATCATTTTTGCGGTGGTGTCACTCAGCATACATGATCGAAAGAACCTATTATGCTGCTAATTACACGAGACACCACTGATAGTATTCCTGCAATTTAAGGGCGCATTCGACATAATGCTCGATGCATGCAATGAGTAGAAGTGTGAGGGAAAAAGAAACCTCCGTGCGCGTTTTTGAGGTTATGCGCGTAGAATTTGACTGCGTCAATCGCGGGGGGCCTATAGTCATGAGCAATGATCTTGTTAAATGTCAGAAGAACTATTACAATCAGCCAAATAATTACGTGTCAAGCTTTGTAAATTAATCTTTACGGGCGAGCTGGAAGTTTGTGGGTCGAGCGACGCAGGAGCGAGCCCCATAATCCAGTGAACCTAGTAAAGATTAATTGCAAAACGTGTCGCGTACAAACTTTTATTTCCACCTTCACATGGCGATTTTTAATTAATTTACTTTAATTTTTTTATGAAAACGTTCTTTTATCGAAGGCATTATTTCTAGCTAGACGTAGTCATGGCAATGTAAAGAGACAATCTGCTTTTCTACAAGCTTGTAAAATTTTACAGGTCTTTTATACCAGCCCGTAAAATATTTCAAGTCTGTTCCGGTAATTTATCGTTTACTTGTTACCGTAAACAGCAAAATTAACCTTTAAAGTGTCATTTACTAAGAAGGTGGAAATAAAAATTGTTAGAGATTCAAATTTTAAGAATTTTGCAAGTAATTTTTACTTTTTACTTTTAGGTGAACCATTCCAAGGAGATAGGAAATAAATATCCTCATCCTCTTTACAGGTGAATCGTTTATTAGGCCACTAATAAATTAGACAATACTGTGAATATCATAAATATAACTGTTAATTAAGTTAATTTATACGTATTTTTGTTATTTACCCTAAATATCTTAATTAATAAAAGCTTCGATCTAAGAACGACATGTATAATTTTATGGTTTATTCGCTACCTATTTTGTTATATACAGAGCGGTAATAAAGTCCCATACCAAACTCATAATTTGTTTATTTAATGTTTTTTTTTGCAAAATCTAGAAACAGGTAAGTTTTTAATTTTAAAAAGACACATTTTAGTGTAATAACCTTTTCTGGAACGGCATTTGTTTTTTCGCATAACTAATTTTTTTTAATGCAGATTTTGATCGTCCTTGTTAATTAAATAGTGATATAAAAGAAGGAACTGAATAACTTTTTCGAAAAAAAAAATAGAGGAAAATATCCAAATATGGAATACCGTTTTGTTTTTCGAAAAAAAAAAAATCGCAAAAAATAACGGTTATCGAAAATAATGGTTATCGAAAGTTGTTTCTTGTTAAAACATGAAATTTGCTTTCCATCTTCAGAATATAGTCTACTAATTGTTTTTCAATTTCTGCTTGATTTAATAGCTGCTGCTTTTTTGTGGGGAAAATTTGTTTTCTCGCAAGAACGGAATATAGTACAACATCAAAAGTCATCAAAATATGCTATTGAAAACATGTTTTTTTTCAGATGAAAATTTGATAATGATAATTGTTGACCAACGAAGGCACTAACAGAAGAGGCAAAAAGAAAAACTTTTAAAAATTTAATAAACAAGAAAAGATATAAAAACAAACGAATGAGTCAAATAAACAATATTCAGTATGCCCTCCTCTGCTTCTTAGTAACACATTGACACGCCTATGCATCGAAGTAATCCATGAATTTATAATTTCCTGTGGAATATTGTTCCATTCCTCTATAGCCGCTATGGTTAATTTTTCCACGGTGTGGGGTGGGTTAATCCGATTGCGAATGGCTCTAGTAACATAATCCCACATAATATGTTCTATTGGGTTCATATCGGGCGATTGTGCTGGCCAATCCAATCTGGTGATATGTCCTTCTTCAAGTGCCTCCCGAACCCTTATTGCGCGATGTGGTCTGGCATTATCATCCATAACGATGAAATTTTCACCCAGTTCATTGCGTAATGGATAGATAATGAGCCTAATAACGTTTTCAATGTAAACTGCACTTGTCATGTTCTGTTGTATGGGAATTAGCGCGGTACGGCGGTTGAACATTATACCACCCCAAAACATGGCTGTACCCCCTTCGTAAGGAGCAACTTCACGGGGCAAATTTAATCGTTCTTGACGACCTGGTGCCCTCCAGACCCGTTGCCTATGATCATCACTCACCAATACAATTCTGGTCTCATCGGTAAATAAGACCCATCGCCACTGCCGTAAAAGCCAATCCCTGTGCTCCTGCGCCCAGTGGAAACGGGCAGGTCGGTGTCGTGCAAGTAGAGTGGGTACTCTTAAAGGTCTTCTAGCACGTAAATTCGCACTATGAAGTCTTCTTCGAACGGTAGAGGTTGAAATAACACGACGAAACGTACCTTGGAAGTGAACTCTTAGGGCTGGAGCTGAAGCATTTCGATGCCTCCGGGTATATTGAACCAAGTAACGATCCTCCCTTTCATTCGACACTCGAAGACGCCCAGAACGGGGTCTTCTTTCCACAGAACCACTTTCTGCATATCTATGCACTATGCGTGCAACAGATGCTCTAGGGATATTTAACATCGTGGTCCAGCATGATTGAATGTCCAGGATCATGCAATGCAATAATTCTTGTTCTATTGAAGACGGAAATTTCACGGCCCGGCATTATAACACGAGATAATCACGAAAATCGTTTGACTATAAATGCAACAAAACTGACCCTTTTCTTCAACAATTGACAATAAATCACCTGTGTGTTATCATCAAACGTCATTGCTTTGATTAGTACTCAAAAATAAAAATACACCGTTCGTTTCTTTTATATAGAGGGGATCCAAGATTTTTGACGTTATGCAGTTCTGGGCTCTTGGAAGTGCTTTGAGGCTTTGAATTATTTTTATTGCTTCTTTTGAATTTGAAGATGCCATCCTAAAGATAGAAAGGAATATGTTAAAAGAAAAATGTAACCCAATCTTGCCTTGTTTATCTCTGTGTAAGTGCGTCTTATGTTAATCAAAATAAGTATACTTATTTCTTGAGGTCCCGAAAAATATGTTTATGTTTAGAAGAGATGCTAGCCTCTAAGCTGTGGAAACCTAGGAAGCTACGTCATAAACCATATGCACTCTCTTCAAATCTGGTTAAAATTGGCATCCAACCAGACTTAGGCCTGGTTTATCAAACACAAGTTAACTTTAAGTTCAAGTTAACCATCAGTTAATTACCATAACAACAATTGTCTTCGTACTAGTTACTTTGGAAACAAACTGAAAGTTAGAGTTAACTTGTGATTGATAAACCGGGCCTAAAGGTTACAAGTGTATCGTATATAAAATCTGTTTAAAAAAAGGTAAGCAATCGGCTCTAATTTCTATTAATATCGCAGCGATATTTTTATACGAACGACAATTACTCACGCGTGTAGTAAAGCAGTGTGTATATGTCGAATTAATTATTCAACACTACAAACAGCTCACGAAGACATTATCCTCTAACAAAAGACAGCCGTACTACATACAGTGATTCGATAACTCTCAAAGAAAATGAGAAACCAATTTTAAATAATTATGTACTTGTAAATAGTTTTAATCGTTCTTTATATAAAGGCGGCGGAACAGCTATATTTGTAAAATCTACTATAAATGCATCGTTAGTAAATGTAAATGTACAGTGTAAAGATAAAGATTTTGAATATTGTGTAGCCCAGTGTTATGTTCATGAGACTAGATACATCATCGTTTCAGTATACAGATCGCCTTCTGGCAATGTAAGATCGTTCTGTAAATCCTTTCAGGATGTAATTGTTAAAATATTAAAATTTTCTAATTGTGTAAAAATCATCTGTGGTGATTTTAATGTCGATTTTTCAAACTGCTTATTATCTGATACTATTGACATCTTGGATATGATGCAGTCTTTTGGTTCTCTGCCAGTGATAAAACAATATACACGCATAAGCCCGACTAGTAAATCTATAATAGATAATATATTTGTTAATGATTGTCCTGTGCGCTGTAATGGGGACATTATCTGTCCTGGTTTCTCAGGTCACTTTGCAGTACAGGTGACTTTCAACCTAGAAAAATCTAAGCTACACAACAAAAGTTCCAAACTTTTTAGAAATTTTAGCTTTACAAATAAGCAAAATTTCAGAGAACTTATTCAAATGCAGACTTGGGACACGGTTTTTCAGGCTTCAGATGTGGAGAAAAAATTTCAACATTTTACTGATATATTTATGAAACATTTTGAAACCGCTTTCCCTTTGGTAAAATCAAAATTAGCTAGCACCAAGAAAAAAACTGGGTTACAGATGAAATTAAAATGAATTCTAAAAAACTTTCAGACTTATTTATTACATCCTGAATTAGCAAAATACAAGCCATTAAAGATGAATACAATAGCTTTAAAAAATATCATAAGAAAATTATAAATCAAACGAAAAAAGCCTACTATTCTAACATAATACTAAATTCTAAAAATATGTCAAAATCAGCATGGCAGATAATTAATGAAAACAGCAAGTCAATAAACCATGAAAAAATTGTCATCAAACATGAAAATGAAATATTATCAAATGACAACAAGGTTGCTTATTTATTTAATAAACACTTAATTAATTTACCTCAATCTTGTCAAAACAGTCAGTCGATGTATTTAAAACCTGTAACTGATAATGAGTTATCAATACAATTCACTCTGTCGGGCATAAAAATTCAGCTGGAGTAGATAATGTGCCATGTTCTCTTCTTAAATCCGTATCAGACATCATTAGTAAACCATTAGCCCATATAATCAACGAATCTTTCAAACAAGGTCATTTTCCCTCTACTCTCAAGATAGCTAAAATAGTGCCAATATTTAAAAAAGGTGATAAATGTTGTATTTCCAACTACAGGCCAATATCCATTCTTCCGGCAGTATCTAAAATATTTGAAAAATGCATGTCAAATAGGTTACTTAATTATTTAATTAAACATAATATTTTGTCTGCTTCACAGTTTGGATTTCTGCCAAATAAATCGACAGTAATGGCTCTTCATCATTTTTTAAATTTTATATATGAAAGCTTAGATGATAATAAATCTACATTAGGCGTATTTTTTGATAATAGTAGCGCATTTGATACCGTAAATCATAACATTCTTTTGAATAAATTATATAATTATGGCATGAGAGGCCCTGTTATAGAATGGTTTCGATCGTACCTTGTTGATCGAACTCAGGTGGTTCAGGTGGGTAATATTGTATCGACACCACTAACCAATACCGCTGGGGTGCCGCAAGGTTCTGTCCTTGGTCCCCTCTTGTTTATTTTATTTGTTAACGACCTAAACTCGTCACTTAATAACACCATTACTTGTCAATTTGCTGATGACACATCTCTAGCTATCGCGGAGAAATCCAAAACTGAACTAATTAAGTCAGCTACAAATGCTGCTGACATGATGGGAGAATATTGTAGACAAAACTCACTTATCTTAAATAAAAATAAGACTCATATAATCCACTTCAAAACATCTAAAGTCTGCCATAATAGCCTACTGGTTCGCATGAATAAAAATTCTATCGAACAGGTTGAAGTGATAAAATTTTTGGGACTTCATGTTGACGAATATCTTAAGTGGGACAAACACATAGATGAACTTTCTAAAAAATTATGTTCTTTAAATCATCTAACTTACAAAATTAAAAATTTTCTTGAGATTGACACAATAAAGTTATTTTACTTAGCAAATATCGAATCGCGGATTAGATACGGCGTAATGTTTTGGGGAGTATCCTCTCATGTATCTCGTGTATTTCAGATTCAAAAGAGAATTCTACGAAACATGACAAACGATGGTTTCCTTGCACACTGTAAACCTATTTTCCAAAGACTTTCAATTCTAACTGTATTTGATCTCTTCATCTATGAATGTTCCATGTATGTAAAAAAAAATCCGTCACTATTTATTAAAAATAAAGATGTACAGCAACGTTATCAAACCAGGTTCGGTGAAAGTCTGAATTACCCCATACATAATCTTTCTTTATTTGAAAAAGGACCCCATTATAGCTGCATAAAAATATATAATCACCTTCCATCTGCTGTAACAAAAATCACCAAAATATCAAAATTTAAAACTGAACTTACTAGGTGGTTAAATAGTAAAAATTATTACTCACTGGCGGAATACTTGCAAGAGTGCCATCATTGACCATATCTATTCATGACATGCTTCTTATTTTGTGATGTGTGATGCGTGATATAACTACTTGTAATTGTCTTTTTTTTATATTCTTTGTATTTATGACGTGTTCTATATCGTTCTTGTGCGATCAGTTGAACAAATAAATTATTATTATTATTATTATTATTATAAATAGTTTCTGCTTCCTTTATGTACTTATCTGAACTGAGCAAAACTAAGATGAACAGACGATCTCAGTGTCCCAATGGGATGATTATACAAAATTTGGTTGTGTATAATGTATGCATTCTTATAATTATTTTGGTGTAAATGACGTTTTAGAAATTTTACGCTAGAGGGCTAGAGTGATGTTAAATCTCTATAGTGACAATGAGGTGTATTCAAAGGTAGTGCTCGAAAAGCAAGCAGAAGATCGAGATCTCAGTTAAAACTCACATGTTCGTGATATGTACAAGGCTCGTAATTGTTACGGTGTATTCAAAGGTAGTGCTCGAAAAGCAAGCAGAAGATCGAGATCTCAGTTAAAACTCACATGTTCGTGATATGTACAAGGCTCGTAATTGTTACCTGTTGATCAGTAAACACTAAACAAAATATACATATACTCTAGGGAGACGATGCTCACTTCATGTTTTCTCATGTCATTCGTGAATTAAATTGTTACGTCGTTAGGTCTTTAAAATTATCTTAGTATCGACGGCAAATTAAAACAAACATCTGTGATAGAGTTTTTGGAAAAAGGATTTTCAGCTCTAGAAATCCAGAGGAGGCTTTTAAAAGTTATGGTCTTCGTCAATTGATATCCGCGATGTGCGTAGATGGGTTTACAAATTTAAGTCCGAAGAAACCGATACCCAGCAATAGTTATTTATGTATAAAGGGCATAATTAGAAGATTATAGCCCGAGAGTATGTTTAAAGCACGACGCGAAGCGGACTGCTTTTAAATGCTGTATAGATTTGCGCTGATATCATAAAATCTCTCGAGGAATGTAGACCATCCTTTTTTGATAATGTTGGGACCGGAGATGAAACTAAAAATCAGTCAAGGGGATGGCGTCACACATCACCCCGCCCAAAAAATTAATAATATTAGTCTTTATTTGTACAATGCAAAACAAAACAAAAATTAAATACAGAAATATGATATGATATACTAAACATGCACAAACCAAAAGGCGAAGTTAAGAATATTGGGTAATGTCCATCTGTTTTTAAACTTAACCTGGATTGCTAAAATTTAACTAAATTCGTGTAATTGCCTACATCTAATTAATGCAACAGAAATTTCTACACAGAAAGATGATAAATAGAATATGCAAATAAACTTAGGGCCAGTTTTATAATGGAATTTAAATTCAAAAAGGTCTGTTCCAAGCACGCTTTGTGACCGTTTCGAAACCTTCACAAGCATGCACTCATCAAAGTTTTACACTCGACAAAGTTGTCAACATCGATCATTATTTCGGTGGGCAACTGATTATAACAGTTTCTTGAATGGTCAAAAAGCGTGGTTGGAACAGAGCTAAAGTCACTTTCAGATGTCAAAACAAATATGAAAACACATTTGTTTACACATCAGAATGTAACTTCCATTAAGTTCCATTATGAAACTGACTCATGAATTAAAATTAAAGTACAAACAGTTGCGAATAAAGTTATGGCAAAAGTTATGGGATCGTCAGAGTATTATACTTGTTGAATATCTTGAACCGGGCCTAAGGAGCCATCAGAAAGGAAAGAGTAAACAGAATTTGCATAACATTGTCTTCCACTATGACAGTGCAAAATCCCACACTGGGTTTACCACAGTTGAGACAATCCAGAAACTTTGATGATCAGTAATGCTTCTTCCAGCTTTTGGTTCCGATTTAACCCCGTCGGTTTTCTACTTGTTTGGCCCAGTGGTACATACAATGTTTTATTTTAGAGAACGTTTTCAGAAGTGCGGCTGAAAACAGAACCTGGTATTTACATGTACTGGGTATATGATTGAATACTTTGCTTATGCTCAAAAACAAATTTAATGTGTAATTTTTTTAATATTCTACCCCGAGCCCGGCGGTACTGGTAAATAAGGAAATTTCTTTAAACAAATTATTAAGAACAAAAACATAATAATTCTTAGAAAAACTCGTCTTTATGATTTTGCGTTTTGAGTGCCAAGAAACAAGATTATGTTTCCAAAATAAAATAAATTTCATTTATTAATAAAGAATTGAGAAGAAAAACTTCGAATATTAATATCCAGTGTCCGATATCTGGCTGGATAGCAAGAGAAATGTGGCCGGATAGTCACCAGGTATCCATTGCATTTCAAGACAAAACTTTACTTTTTTGAGGTAGGCAGGCAGTTTATTTGTACTTTGAGTAATACCGTTGAAACATAGAGTAATTTTTAAAAAAATTCTGAATAAAGTATTAACTAGAAACCCTCAACTAATTAACAGCAAACAGACATGCTTTAAGCATAATCAAAATATGAATCGCTAGTAATACGTTGTAAATGACTCGCAGACTGCTTTATCAGTTCTAAATGAACTTTTTCTGTATCGGATATGTCATTCCAATAAAATTATACGTATTATGAATCACATAATAGCGTGCGTTCATCTGATGTACGGTTGAAATTAACACGGTGAGTGTTGCACATGTACTTTTACTGCGTCAGAATTGAAATTATGCACGGTTAACATGCAACCGCTCTCAAAAGTGGCGCCAAACAGCAACAACGGTTCGGGAAGATCGGTCGTTGTTGGGGCGATTTGTCCGTTGACCCGCCCCATTTAAGAAAACCATTAACACCCTTTCAGTATCTTAATGGAATGCGTGATAATATGCCCATGAAAGCGTTGTAAGCAAATCGTTTGCTAATTAGAGTGAGGAATGCACAAAGCTGAAATATCAACTAATAGTTCCTAATATTAAATGAAGCTGTCTTTTTATTTTAATTGCAATTAGTTTAAAATAAATTATTGCTAATTTTCTATATCAATTTTTTTTCATTTTTGCAACTAGTTTTACTACAATCTCACGTACAGGGTGTAAATGAAGTGTGGAGCAAAAAATGAAAGGCGTTAATCCTTGAATTTCATACAAGGAGAGTATGTAGTTAGAAACATTAGCTACTGCTTCTGCTTTGAACAGAAAGCAATTTAAGAATTTTACATCTGGCAACACTGTTACCCTCATTTGTAATTTGCATCTCACACGAGATTTGAGGACGCTATTATTTAGGTAACATGAAGGTTACTGTATTGATAAGGTACCATTCCATTCTGCGTTTTTCGTCCCCCAAATTTAAAAGGACTCGATGATACGCTAAGAAGAAAAAAGATAGATACATAACAAGTTAGTGTTGCTAGGGAGTTTTCAAACTTGATCAACATCATTTAATATTTACTTCATTTGTGGTTTTTCTCTTGCAACTTGCACATGTAAAATAATACTCCTAAATAATAACACTTCTTGATCAATGGTTACTGTTTTTATAAGACTCTGCAACATTTCCTAAACGCTTTATTTACCTAGTAGAATTGGACTCAAAATCCTCATGCACAAAAGTGACTTTGTTACTGTCACACAAGTATTTACGTTATCTTGCTCGATAAAACTTCTTTGTGTTAATAAGTAAGTAGGTAGTTACAGCAGCTCATTGTATTGTCTTTCTAGTGTGGTTGTGTTGCGAAAGAATTCCTTGTAATTCCTTGAACTCAGGTGAATTTTCTGAGCTCCAAAATCTCATGTTTTAATCGTTAACATAACTTAATAGGTAGAAAGGTAATTAAATATGAAAACGAGGAAAATAAGAGAGGATATCTAAGTCACTTTTTTTTGCCCAACGGGGTCCTAAGTCAAAGACTTGTCAGGACCTCAGGAGCGGGAGTGTATTTGAGTGTGTGTAAAGTGTTCCATGGCTTTGTTACTTCCAAACTTCTCGCCGTTTAAGGGGAAGCAGTGTCGAATTTAATCCCCAACACTGAAGGGTGCCTAAAGTCGATACCGACCACCCCCGAGAAAAATCTAGAGTGCGGTTCGAACCGACGACCATGCGATTGCAAGGCCGGTGCTCTTACCACTGGACCGTTCAGGCGTTAAGATGTGGAACGTTGACTCGTTCGAAAAAATCAATTTTTGGGCAACTCGAAGTATACATTTCTCGGCTTGGTATACAAATAACTATGAAGACTTCATGAACCATTTTCGGGTCCGTGGTAGTGCATACATATATCTACACATCGATTAATCAAGAGATGTGTTCCAGGAAATTACTTGAGTAGATATGCTATGGAGGTGGGGGTTTTGGCTCACTTTCCTCTGTGAAATAACTTTATGTATCGAATCTGTATGTAAGGTTGCCTGTTCTCGCTCTGACAGGCGCTGGATACGGAGAGAACACTGAGGCGAGGGAGTGCGGGAGGCGGCGCAGAAACTGCTACCGATTTTCCATAGAGTGCTATCATACATACACATTTGGTGCATAATGTTATTTCTGCACAAGAAAGTAATACAGAACTCCCCATAGTATATTTACTTACTTGTTAAGTGAAATTTCGTTCTTAGGGGTAAAAAATACGCTCTCACGTAAAGAATATGAATTTTTTTTTCTTTGATGAAAGAAAAACTTTATTAAATAAAGCACCAATATTACACACCTATCAAAGATAACGTGTGAGCCAGAGAATTTTTTTTCTGAGTTGGTAGTGAGAAAAATCACGTATGTCGTAATTATACTGAAAATTCAGAATTTTAAATCTACAGACAGGTCATTGGAACTATTTTCTTTCAATGACAGTTGAGGTTATTTAAAAGTTAAGTTAGGTTATGTTAGATAATTTATATAAATCAAAAAAGTTGTTGAAAAAAGCCAGTATTCATTGAATAAGATGGAAAATTGTTCTCATGATCTTGCCGGCAAAAGAAATGACCCAAAATTTTTGTGGAGATGGGAAGCCCTCATATCGCCATTCCGTACTTTATACTTTTGCTTCTGACTTCTGAATCTGTTCCGGATCCGTGTTAACTATCATCAAATTTACCCAAATGATAATTTGCCTGATGCGCTTTGGTCAGCTGTTAAGATTCGAACGAGCAGAGGCTTATGTTTCTGCTATAACTTTTAACGGATATTTGAATGAGTTTGGTGTAGTTCTTGCTCCTGATATTATAATGCGAAAAAAAAACAATTTTATATCGAGTAAAAGTAGGTATATTTAAAGTATTTGGCGTTTCGCAAATTTGACTGTTCGCTTTATAATTCACTCTTGATAAAACAAACAATCAAATTCGCAAAACATTAAGTACTTTTATTACACTTTTACTCGGTATAAATTTGGTTTCTTTTCAATATTAGGATATTTGACTGTTATTAAAATACCTGTTAAATATGTAATGTTCTCGCAATAAATCTATTGTTGCTACATAAAAATTAGTAAATGTGAGTTTTAAATAATCAGTTGATCTTAATGTAAACGTAGTCCATTGAAGTTGATTGGCTGCAAGGCAAAGGATTTAATGGTTAACGGCTACGGGTTTGATTTTCTCAACTTGTGAGTTCCATGGAAAAATATAGTATGTGTCGGCTCCTTCGCACTCGATTTTTTGAGTCTTTCAGTTTTTAAGGATAAAAGAGAAAAAAGCTTCTGTAAAGCGGTTGCGGCTTAGTAAGTAGGCTTGAGCCCCAATACGATTAAAACTAAAAATCAATTATATGAATAATACCTTGGAAACGATATATAAAAATTTATTCCCATTTCTACGACCGGAAGTACATTTGTATTTGTACCCCATATATTTTGTGTGGAATACACGGTGGCGCAGGCAAAATTTGATGTTGTATTACTGTTATGTGATGTTATGTTATGCGTGTTTAAACGTGTTTTGATTGTGCCGGGCTATGTCAAAAAGAAACGCAAATCTCGTAATGAGTGCCACAAATGTAATGAAACACACAGACCTAGCGATATTTGGATGATTTGGTTGCCGCAATTTGATTGCCCAGAAACTGCACGAAAATTACCAGCATAAACGGAGCCCCATCAAGTACTTGCGAGAAAATTATCAGGCGATCAAAATATCGCTTGTAATCGGGTGACACTTAAGCAATCCAATCGCCCGATACATCCGATGCTGGCGATTGAATTGCCCAAATATGTCTGTGTACTCCACAAAGCGACTAAAAATCTTACCGTGAACTTTTTTCTAAATTATTTTTATATGTCAGAAGTAAAAAAACTTTTTATAATTCATTATACAGCGTATCCGCCGAGTGCCACGGTCTTCTTTACTGTCTATAGTATATAATTTATAGTATATAATTTCAAAACAGCTTCGGTCTACCGAAAAATTATTAATTTCTGTCTCGCGACTTCTTCAGTTTATACAAATACATTTGGCGTTTTATGAAAGCTTATTAAAGCAGTGTTTCACGAGAGTCTAGATATACTGGGTGTTCCATTTGAAAATTTTGAGAAAAATTATTTTTCGCAAAACACAACACCCTGTACACATAATAACTGATAGACCGAAGCTGTTTTGAAATTTCTTTAGAAAAGATATTGTATCGAGTACCTACAAAAACTAAAGACGAAATGTAAATAAATAACAAAGACATAAGTACTCATATTATGGCAATTTTTTACACTTAAACATCAATATCTTACAAACTCTTAAGTAAAACTTCCTAAATTTTTGGTTATTACCTATTCGTACTTTCGAAATATGGAAAAATATACTGGGTGTTCCATTAAAAAAAAACGTAACTTTGGTATGGCTCTCAGTTACTGAACACTCTCTATAACCAAAAATAATTTTATGAAGTAGAGCTGACTAAGTTACATCTTAGTTCGTTTGAATCTTATATACTATAGACGGCAGAGAAGACCGCAGCACTCGGTGGACACGCTGTATATGTCTAAAATCAGGGTTTGAAAAAATCATGATTTTTATATAAAAATAAAAAAATCGGATTTTTATGATATACAGTGTGTCCCAAAAAGTTTTATACAAATGGAGAAAAAGTTTATCTTACATTCCACAAAAAAAACTATTCTTTATAAAAAGCTCTGCATAACTTGTAGATCCATAATCAGGTACAAAATTTTTAAAAAATTGGCTGGGATACGGGGAAAATAAAAAATAATGATTTGGACGGAGAGCAAAATACGTTCAAACTGTAGTGGAGAAGCAAAATGTTCATTGAAATTGTAATTAAATAGCAAAAAATTATGCACACTTGTAGATTATTGATATTCCCAAATAAAAATTGATAAAGAAGGTTATCAATGTTTTATAAAAATAAATTATCTAACAATTGCTGAGGTGTTTATTTTTTAATTTTTATCTGGGAATATCAATAATCTACAAGTGTGCATAATTTCTTGCTATTTAATTACAATTTCAATGAACATTTTGCTTCTCCACTACAGTTTGAACGTATTTTGCTCCCTGTCCAAATCATTATTTTTATTTTCCCTGTATTCCAGTCAATTTTTTAAAAAATTTGTACCTGGTTATGGATCTACAAGTCATGCAGAGCTTTTTATAAAGAATAGTTTTTTTTGTGAAATGTAAGATAAACTTTTTCTCCATTTGTATAAAACTTTTTGGGACATGATATACCATGATATATCATGATATACATATATCAAAATATAAATCAATAATTCGATTTTTCAATTTGTAATTGTTTACAAATAGAGTTGTCCGTTCGTCTTATTACATATTTTTATCATGATAAAACAGTATCAGGCTCAAACAAAATTAATAAACAAGCTAAACTCAACTTAAATTCAGAATAATTGTTTGGTCGTCGCCCAAATGTTTGCCATCTTCCTACATCCAGTTTAAATTTCGCTTTTTTGGAGCTTCTGAATTCATATATTTGAATATTAAAGCTAATTTATTTTGCTTTTTTATAATATTTCATAATAGCTGTACTTGTACTTACTCTGTCAATTTTAAAATGTGAATAATAAATATCCTGATATATATCAAATATAAAAATCCTGATATATATCATTATATACAGGGTGGCCCAACGAAAACGAATATCTGAATATCGGGAAAAAATTGTTACAAAATCCAAAGTGTGACATATCATATGAAAGCTAATTTTAATAGTAATTCAATGCGCTATTTGAAATTACGTAAAGATATAGAAAACTGACTAAAATAACTAAAAATAGGGTTCGTAACACACAAATTTGGTATCCTTACTTTTAGTTATTTTAGTCAGTTTTCAATACCTTTACGTAATTTCAATTAGCGCATTGAATTACTATTAAAATTAGCTTTCATATGATATGTCACAAATTTTCGGATATTCATATTCACATTACTGAATTCTCTATAAAATTATCTTTTCAATGATATGCCACTCATAGTACATTCCTTATTTAAATTCCATTGGTTAGAGAGCTGGAAGGGAGGGGGATGACGTATGACATTTGGGTATAGGATAGAAAAGTGTCCCCCTGGGATTATAAATCGACTTGTTTTTGCGTCTTTTCAAACAAAAATTTTCTTGGGAGATATTCAGTCTGTTTCGTTTTCGTTGGGCCAGTCTGTATATCATATCATTGATATATATCTTCAAACCCTGCCTAAAATGTGTAAAATTGTGTAAATTTCAATAAAAAGCACAAAATGTAGCTTCTTTCAATGAAATTCCATTCAATTTGTATAAAAGTACAAATGTACCTACCACCACACCTGGTCTACAGGGTAAAAAACTTTAAATTGATGTACCTGAAAATTTGAAATGTGCATAAAACCACATAAAACTTGAATATATATAGAATGAGAATCAAGCTCTATGTATTTTACTTACTATTTTTTTTTTTTTTCAAAAAGTACACCTGTACCTCTGGTAGCAGGACTAGGGGTAATAAAACATACTACCCTGACTATTTGTATGGAGCTACAATTAGTACATTAGTACTAACCCAATTCATTTTCTTTTTTTTATCCGCTTAGCTGTATATCTGCAAATGTATCTATTGTATAAAAATTTAAAAAATGAAAATTTTCACGATCTTGTAAATATGAACAAAATATCTTAATAACTTAGCTACTTTCAAAGTGTTAGTTATGAGTTAGTTTTTTTTATAGTGTTAGCATTTGAAATTGTCTAAAATATACATGGGTTATAATAAAACTAGTAGAAAGTACACCGAATTATTATTTTTGACAATAAGTTAAAACTTAAAATTAACTTCTAGCAATAATAATCAAGACTATCAATAAATCTGGCTTTTACACTTTTCTAAAAATTAGAAGCATTACCTGTTTGTAACACTACAATGGGAAAGCAAATGCATGGCAATAAAGCTGTTGTTAGTACATTTAGGTGAGTCCTAATTAACAGAAAGTACGAATGTAATCAAGTGAGAATTATTATTTAGTGACAATATGCATACATATCAGTATCAACGAACGCAGAAAGTTAGAGAAATAATTTATGACCGACATAGTGAGCATGTAAGTGATAATTATGGTTCAGCTACTCTACGCTCACAAATGCAAGATTTAACAGAAAAGATAAAAATTAAATATCTCGAGAACATTTTAGGAACAATAAAATTTTCTTATTATTAGTACAAATACATCTGAGGTAGAATTTTTATCTTCTTCCATAAAACTTAGTCCCGAAAATTAATATAAACCACAAATCGCTTTATATTAGGCGTTAAACAAAGAAATTAAATAATACATTGAATATAGACTCAAAAATTAAAATTAAATCCGAATCGAACAACATATAGGTACAGCAAGTTTCAAAAAAATCTAAGAAATATGTTACATTTCTACGAGGGCTATTTATTCCTGATGAAAATATTGACTTCATGCTTTCGTTTGTTAAAAATATGAGTGTTTGTTTAAGTTATCTACCCAGCTATGAAGGAAAACTCGCAGGGCTACAAAAAATTTATTTTTCTTCACAACCACCGACTACACGAGCAACATTTCTCAAGTCTCATTCCATCCAAAAACATATTTTTTCTACGACCCTTTATAAAAAGACGTTTTTCGTCACCGAATACTCCAGCGAAAATTTGATTTCCGTCATTGTTGAGAAAAAAATCTCATAACGTTTACTTTCGTCACTAGAGACGACAATTACCTACTAATTTTCAAATCCGTCTAGTTGCCTGCTGTCGCTGTATCGCGTCATTATTAAATCACGTCAGTTTGTGCTGTTCGTAGCTTAAATCGTGACTTCTGATTCAGAAAGTTATTTAGATCTTCCCAATACTCGTAGAAAAAGTACAGTGTTTAATTCGTCTAAATCATTTTTTTTTAAATCTTAACGGATTTTCCATGATATTTGTGACTAAGGCCCGATCTTTCCACCTCCTAATAAAGTTCCCGATAACGTTATTTGGTAAATAACTTGATTTTTATGAATGGTTTCCATAAATTTAAATACAATTTTGAGTAATTTTAAATACAACAATAAAGCAACAAAGGCTGAAGGCAAGATAAAACAAAATTTTGAAAGGCTGAAGGCCGGTAAGTATACAGCGTGTCCCATTTTCGATGGTATTCCATAGGTATCTTCGTTAATAATGGAAATAGAAAAAAATCGAGCACGCAATATTGGGTCAACTTTTTATGCTAATTTAAATGGCCAACTTGAAAATTTGCTGTTCCTTGTCATTTTCGCGGTACAGTTGAAAAACGAAAAATTCATCAAATTTTCAAAGGCGCATATTTTTCTTATTTTTAAAGATATCGAAAAATGACAGGCATTTTTGATTTGACTTTTAACGTAGATCATGATTCTTTAATCAAATCGCACCAAATGTTCATAATAACCGAGATATAACCACAACTAATGTTTTTTTTAAATTGAAGTCATAGTTGGGTTTGACATCATTAAAAAGGGTATTTTTTCTGCTTTTCAAAAATATGTAGTTCGTTGATATTATCTTTTAAAATAACATCGTTACAGGCAAAAAATTTATTTACATTAAATCTAATAGGTCGTGATTTATATAAAACAAATGAATGCAGGAAACTTAGATTTCAAATTTATATTTATAATATGTTATTTTAACAACATTCAAATTGGATGTGAATTTTATATGGTTTACATCTGTTTTTTTTTTTTAGAATTTTTGTAGGTCTTGTCTTTAAAACACCAATTTCTTGTTCTATTTCTCTAGTAGAAATGTTTGGATTAACTTCGATGCAACTTAAAACATTGATGGTATTTGCTTCTAAATTCCTTTTATTATATGATTTTGGTCTAGGTTGATTAAATGACCCGCAATTGATTAAATTTCTCTTCACCCTAAAACAGAAGATTGTCTAAAAAGCCAGCTAGATAAAAGAAAGTCTCCTCTAACTTTTGTAATTAAATAGAAAATAAAGAGAATGTTTTTTTTGTTGACTTAACTATAAAATAAATACCGTTCGAAAATTCTCTTATCTGGTTGACGCCATTCTGGAATCCGTAATTTGTTGCCGCTGTCGAATTTTCTTCACACTGAATGAAAGATTTTATTAAATCATACTTCTCATAATTTTCGTATTTTTCCATTTTAAGAAATACTTATTTAAAGGTAATTGACACTTTCTGGTAGTTGTGCTATAAGCAGTTGACGTTTAGAATGTCTTTCATTTTTTTTCTTGTTTTCTTTAGTCATGGCCTACTAAATTTGACATGAATAAAATTAATTGTCTGTTATTCAGTTATTTTAAAAGATAGTATCAATGAACTACATATTTTTGAAAAGCAGAAAAAATACTGTTTTTAATGATGTCAAAGCCAACTACGACTTCCATTTAAAAAAACATTAGTTGTGGTTATATCTCGGTTATTATGAACTTTTGATGCGATTTGATTAAAGAATCATGATCTACGTTAAAAGTCGAATAAAAAATGCCTTTGTCATTTTTCGATAGCTTTAAAAACAAAATGAATATGTGCGTTTGAAAATTTGATGAATTTTTCGTTTTTCAACTGTACCGCGAAAATGGCAAGGAACAGCAAATTTTCAAGTTGGCCATTCAAATTAGCATAAAAAGTTGACCCAATATTGCGTGCTCAGTTTCTTTCTATTTCCATTATTAACGAAGATACCTATGGAATACCATCGAAAATGGGACACCCTGTACAATACCACTTATGGGTAAAAATCGAATTAAGGCAAATAGCGTAAGTACATCAAAAATGACAACATTAAAGCTGAAGGCAGGAAAAGTAACAATTTTTGAAAGGCTGAAGGCCAGTAAGTAAACAATACCACTTAAGGGTAAAAATCGAATTAAAGCAGATGGCGTAAAGTTGAGATTAAATTTGAGAATTAAGTACACATGACAAATTTTGGTTTTTAACCATTTTCGCTTCAAAATTGTTGTATTGTTGTACTTAAAATTACTCAAAATTGTGTTTAAATTTACGCGCCATCAACTTTCATTGTGATTATATATTTATTTACCTTAAGTTGGTACTAGTTAGGGATTTTCGTTCTGCCATGCTTTTAGGTTCTTGCATTTTATGTCATTCAATTTAAGTAAAAATGGACAAATGTTAACGTGATTTTAAGGCAGGTTTGTTTCAAAATTTAAATATTTCTTCACTTTTTAGCACAAATTCATTTATTGTAGATTTGAAAATGGTTTATTTTTAACCGAAACATGTCATCAACTTCAAGTTTCTTGTATTAACTTAACAACTTCAATATACATCGCTTTTCGACGTTGTGTTTTTTGTGACCTTCTGGCATCTACGAGTCTAAATTATATCATTTTTTAAGCTCGTTAACATTACCAAACTTGGCTTTGCTTCGTTTCGTAAACTGTTCTCTCGCTTAAAGAAATGTTACTTTCGTCACTCGTTGAACAATATACTATTGTTTACGTGTCCAAAAAACGACGGTATACCTACTTTGAATTTTTCGTCTGAGGAATATTTTCGGCCTCTGAGGTCTTTCTTTAGAAGTTTGAACAAAAAGAAGACGCGGTGCTCTAAATCAGGACTTTGGGATGAGTGTTATAACTCGATGAATTCACAGCTTTAGCTCGAACTATGCGACCCTGCAGTTGTCGTGCAACAGCAAAGTTTTGATCCTCCATGAATTCCTACGTATTTTTTTTTAATAGCCAAGCTTCAGGTATTGCATCGTCCTTCCGTAAACCTCTCCATTAATTGCGGACCCTTTTTCCATACATTGAATGAGAATACCTTCGTAGTCCCAAAAACCGGTCGCTATCAAACTTTCCAGAAGGCAACTGAGTTTTCGCCTCCTTTGTAGAGTCTTTATGAACCCTTATGAACGCATTGCATCGACTCATGCTTCGTGGAGGGACCCCAATAGAACAACCAAGTCTCGTCGCCTGTGACAATTAGCAAGAAATAAGTCTCGTCGCTCTCTAAAGCGGTCAAAGGTTCTTGACAAATTTCTCTCTTCGCCAGCTTCTGCTCTGGTGCAAGGAGTTTGGAAGCTCATTGTGCAGAAATTATTTTCATACTTAAATCTGTACAATCCAGTAAACTGTAGTTTCGGATACTCTTTACAATATAAACCTTTATTGTCGTAAGCTTTGTTGTTAGTACTATTTTCACTGCGTTTGGTGATCCTACATCTTGAACAGATTACGAGCCAATAACAAATGTAGGTAGATACATAAGTGGGTAGTTACAACGCAAGTACATATCTGAATTGTCAGGAGTGCTTAAATGTCTTCTTACTAGTGTGGTTTGCGAAACGAATTTCTACCAACAAATAATTTTAATAAATGTAAAAGGTCCAAATCATCACGAAGCTTTGAAAAAAGGAGCAATACGAGGAATCGAAGTTACTGACGTTAAGGCAGAAGGTCAACGTCCAATTTGTCTCTAGTAAAACATGATACGAACCCCTTTTCCAAAGTCTAACAGAAAACGGAACTGTTTCACACCGATTTTTGTGGCCCTATGCAAGCATATTTAAACAGAAGTGCACATTTCATTCAAAGGTGCAGTTTCAGAAAATTTAAAAATTAAATATTTACGGAAGTTAAAGAACAGAAACGTTACCTATTTTCTGAACTTGAGATTGCTCAGTAAGATAAAACTAACACGATAAAAAATTTTTTTTGACATTGTTATGAAATTGAGGTTCGCTAATTTTAATTGTCGTTTTTTTTAAAAACACCTTAATGTCTACAGCCATTTAACACAATGGAAACACAATAACCATGAACTACAACACTTGTTTAACAAATAACACTTCTATAACTTAATAACGGTTCTACTAATCGCTAGCTTCACACGTATTGCTTTCGAAATAATAACTGATTCGAAACGCTCGCCGCCCCTCACTTATACATACAGTAATTCAGTCTTTCGAGAATAGCGGCGAACAAGACCAAGAGTTCCAGCAAATTCTACCACCATCTAGGGCGAGTTTGAAAAGCACTGGAATCTTTGACTGGCTCATAGAAAGCGTGACCAGTGTAAAAATAGAATTTGTATCACGGAATGTAACACTGCACCTTCCTTAATTCTGTTCGTCCCGAACAGAATATGGAGCCTAGCGGTCTATATGAATCACTTTCATTTTCCCAAAGGTAGTTTTTGTATCCTATAGACTACATCATCGATCCTCTTGATTATTTACAGACCCCAACCCAAGGCGCCTGCAATTTGGGACACAGTTCACAAGTCCTTCTGGGATTATACAGCCACACCTGGTCCCCTTGTTGGAATTCCATTCGGTTGGCTCGTCTATCGCAGCGGGTCTTCATTCTGTCGGTGACCAAACTGATGTTGCATCGCACGTATTCGTGAGTGCTCATAGTTCCTGGTCGTCCAAATTTCATATCACAACAAACAGAACCCGGTACGGCGATTGCTTAATAGTGTCATGTACTGCAGAACGATATGCCATTAAAAAAATGGGCAAATGTTGATTCCAGTCGCGTTGGTTTGCAGAAACTATTTTGGGCAAATGTCTTTCTAGAGTTCTGTGGAATCGCTCCATCATGCCATCTGATTGTGGGTGTAACGGGGTAGTGTGTGTTCCAAAAATGCCAAGCATACGACTCAGTTCTTGAAAGACGCTTCCTTCGAAATTTCAACCTTGATCGGAATGAAGTTTCATTAACACACCAAATTTAATTATCCAATTCTCTATGAGGGCAGTGGCGACAGATCTTGTTTCCTGATTAGGCAATGCGTGACCTTCTGGCCATTTAGTGAATAATCTGTTGCCACTATGATATACTTATTTCTGCAATCGATTTCCGGAAATCGGCCAGCTATGTCAATGGCAATTCTTCTGAAGGGAGCACCAACGTTATACAGATACACCGAGATTTCGCAGGTCCAGACACAGTTTTACAAATAGTGCATCTAGCGCACCAATCTTCGACATCAGTCCTGCATTTTACCAAATAAAATCTTTCTTATACTTTTGTCAATGTCTTATTGATGCCTAAATGCCCATCTGATTTACCTACATGTATCTCCTTCAAAACATCAATAATTCTGACTTTTGGGAGAACTAATTGCTCTTTAATTTCACTTCCATCAGTCGACACACGGGCTCCTGGAGAGTGCATCTGCAATATTATGGTCACGACCTATTTTTGAACTGAAGCAACCACTTCAATGCTGTCATGGTCTGATAGAATTTGAAACTATCGACCATAAAGAGACTTATGGAAATATTCTGTGGTTTTCACTAGAGCAAGAAGTTTCTTTTTGGACAGCTTTGGACAAAACTTTACCGATAACAAGTTCTTCTCCGTCCTGCACTTGTGATAGTATGTCTTGGATTCCGTGGTTGCTAGCATCATAGATAACGATGCATTTGCCCTCTGATTGTGGCTAAGACAATATCGGTGCACATATTGAAAGATCCTTCAGGTTGTCAAAGGCTTCTTGGCAGACCACTCTCCAAAAAATGTGATTTTTCCCTCGGTCAGTGCATGCAGTAGTTTGGCTGCACTTTGAAAAGTCTTTCACAAATCGTCTGTAAAATGTGTATAGTCCCAGGAAATTGTGCAATTCATGCACATTTTTCGGTAATGGCCAGTTCTTAACAGCTGAAATTTCGTTTGGATTCGTTCCGACTCCTGCCTCTAATATGAGGCTTCTTTTTTAGCAGGAATCAACTTCAATTTCGTCCCTTTTGTCCTCTGGAAGACGTCTGTTAAATTTGCGAGGTGTTCTTTAAGGGTTCTTTCGACAACAATCACATCATCTAAGTATACGAGGCAACTTTTCCAGCTGAGTCAGCGCAGTGCCAATTTCATGAGTTATTCAAAAGTGGCTGGGGCATTACATAAACCAAAGGCATTGATTTGAATTGACCGGGTTAAGTCTTCATCGGTATAAGCAGAGGTTCCTTTGAATTTTCGAAATAGCCCTCGCTTGTATTCCATTTCTTTGGGTTCCAATTTACCTTCCAGCAATTTCTCTAGTAGTGATGATAGAGTATTAGACTGATGACAAGAGGATGCATCACTTACTTGAATGTGGTGTACAGAAGCCGATGCTTCACATTTACCCACTACTGTTCCGCTGGGAATGGTAACTGGGTATGGTAACTGCGCCTGATGACCGCCTGCATGCTAAATTAATTTGACCATCCTCATTTGCAAGGAACAAGGACAAGGGACATGTCCCCAAAATTGACATATTTCTTACACCAAAACATACAAAATACTACTCTTTTCCTCGGCCATTTGCGTGCGTTGCACGCTTTTGCACACTGACCAGGCGGGGCTCTGGCTGTTGACTTTCGCAAGAGGGATAGGAATTGTTTTTTCAGTTTTCACCGGAGTACCAGTGCGTAAGGTTCCCTTCGTGGCGCAGTTGATTTCAATGGGCTGGACTATCCCAACAGGATAGCTACCAAAATTTCCCTCCAATTTCGACAAAATTACTTTATCAGTGAAGACATAGTTATTTACACTTTCTTTCATATTAGTATAAGTATTAAGTATGAGTATTAAGATAAAGTCTAATTTCCAATTTATACAGTCGCTTAAAATCTTGACCCCTTAATTGTTTTTAGTAGTTTAGTTATTTGCGCTCCAAGTAAAGGTAAGCGAACATTTTTTTCGATGTGCTCCGCTTCGGTCCACAAAACGACCGAGGATAAAATAGAAACTTAAGGAAATAGACAAAACTATATTTTTGGCATACTTTAATGAAAGATCGTCTGTTTTGAAGTCTCCAACGGGTTTGTGGAGTGAATATTCAATGTTGAAATTAGTAAATTGTAAAATTAATAATATTAATAAATAAATATAATACAGTATCATGCGCGAAAAGTGACCTGCTGCGGTAAATCGTCTTTTCTGTCCTTAGATATAGTCTGTTTACATTTAAGCTGAACCATTACTTAGGTCCCTGAATGTTTTACTTTCCATTATTATCGTCTTTTTGACAATGTAATGTCAATTTACCAAAGTGGGAGTGAGAAAATTGATTTTCTATATCTTCAATATAACTTTTCACGTCTTCAATTTGATCAAAAATTGTATGATCAAATTGTCTCTTGACGTTTTCAATTTTGTCATCAATTAGATATTTCAATTTTGCATTCTAATCTTCCTTTCATTTCTTGCATTTCTTCTTTCATTACTTACATTTGTTCCGTCATTTCTACCTTCATATTTTCGGGTCTTTTCCTTCATTTGTAAGGCCTTGTTTAAGCAGTTCTTGTTAAGTTAAACAGTTTTCATTCCAGAACTTTCCAGCCCTCTCTCGTCCAATTCATCACGCAGCTCCTTCGTTTTCAATTCAACAAACTTCAGTTTCGATTTTTTAAAATATCCGCTTCTGACACCAATTTGCTACGAATTTGAGGTTCGCCAATTATAATCGCCCTTTACTTTAAAAACATTTATGTCTACAATTGTTTAACACAATGAAAGCACAATAATAACCAGCTGTAACACTTGTCTAACAAATAACACTTCTATAACTTAACCGTTCTACTAATCGCTAGATACACTCGTATCGCTTTAGAAATAATAACTGATTCAAAACGCGCCGCTTCTCATTTATACATACAGGGTGATTTATTAGCTCACCGACAAGCTTTGCCATATGAAAGCTCATGTAATTTTAAGAAAAAAAAATCATTTGGACATGTCCGATTTCATTTATTTAAGGAAATAGAAGACTTCAAAGTTTTGATTCTAATTATTTTAATGTTGCAAAATCACTTAAATATTTACATAAATTGCTCAAAATTCAAAATCATATAAATAGATAATTATAAAAAATTCTCAAAATGTCCTCCTCCCGCTTCAATGCATGCTTCACAACGACGAACTAAAGAGTTTTTCACTCGAACGAAAAGGTTAGGTTGATTTCTAATTTGAGTAGCAGCATTTTGTATTCTCTGTAACAACTGTGGTCGTGTGTTAATTTCCTCTTGATAAACAATTTGCTTCATATGTCCCCAAAAATAGAAATCCAAAGGATTTAAGTCGGGGGATCGCGGTGGCCATGCAATTGGACCATTATTACCAATCCACCTGTTTCTAAAATGTTAGTTTAACCACTCAACGACTACCCGTCCGCGATGAGGTGGAGCACCATCGTGCTGGTACCACATATTTGCAATAACGTTAAGAGGTATATCTTCAAGAAAGTCAAAGATCAAAAAAAAAAAAAGATCAAGAGTCAAAAATCGGACATGTCCAAATGATTTTCTTTTCTTAAAATTACATGAGCTTTCATATGGCAAAGCTTGTCGGTGAGCTAATAAATCACCCTGTATAGTAATTCACTTTTTCGAGAATAGCGGCGAACAAGTACCGAACGTTCCAGCAAACTCTACCACTGTCTAGGGCGAATCTGGAAAGCACTGGAATCTTTGGCTAGCTCATAGATGGTGAGACCAGCATAATAATAGAATTTGCATCACGGAATGTAACAATTTCTTAATTAATTTCCGAAAAATAACAATATTAGCATTTTGTCAATTTCAATTTGAAATTTTTTTATAACTAAAAATAAATAAAAATCAGTGAACATGTCTGACAGAGGCTAAACATGTTTTCAGACAAGTAGAAATTATTGCCATGAAAATCAAAAATAAAATTTTTTCCATTTGATCAGGTACCGACTGTATGTATACAAGATGGTCCAACTCACTTAGTCCAAAGGTTGTTAATAAAAGAGATACAGGGCGTTAAAATCAAAATTTTAACTTCACAATTTTCTTTAATAAACCAAGTTTTAGACATATTGCCTCAAAAACTGACATATGGCTTTCTTGAGACGAGAAATAATAACATGACCTTAATTTTGTTGTAGCAGATCAAAGGCGCTTCGTACGGTATCATTCTTGCTTTTAAAATACTCCAATATTTTTGTAATTTTTTATAGATTCATGTAACTTTTGAGCAACACGTGTTACGCTTTTTTTGAAACCAATTAGATATACCGGTTTAATAGCTCTAAACTTACCCGCTATCAAGATATTTCCTATTTTAGCTTTGCATGAAACGTGGACTTTATGATAGTATTTATTCGATTTAGTCCTCTCCGAGAAGTAATGAATGTGTACTGGTTATAAAAAGTTTGTTCAGGTATTTGGTAAACAATACATATAACGTCACTGCAAAACATTAAAAAAGAATGTAGATTCACTTGCATTCTTTTAATGGAAAATGCATATAAATTTAGTAATATTATCTTTACTTTCATTAAAAGTTCATAATAAATACTAGATACGCAGCGGGTATCCAGAAACTATCCGGTATCTGGCCTAACCGGTCACATTTTTGCTCTCCCGGCTCTCCTAGATACCGGATACTGGCTACTAATACACAGCTACGCCGGAGACTTATTTATTTAACGATAATGGAAAAATTAAGGTTCAATCAGAAGTTTTATTTCAATCTTTTATAATTAAATAAAATTTGCTATATACTAAATCTAAATTTTGAATATCATATCAAAAATTCATATGGTTACAATACCAGTCTACTATTGAAGAATTAGCAAAAAAAAAATTTTCACATAAGTTAAACCAAATTATTATCTCCTCAATTGTAGAAAATTCCAACTAATTCCCAATTACATTTCATTCAAAACAAAACCTGTGAATACGCTTTTGTAAACTGATCATCAAAGAATCAGGAACAAGATCTGCAATTTTAGCAAAACGATGGGAAATAGAACATTTAGTTTTAAAATAAAATTACTAAAGCATGAAATTGACATTTTAGAAAAAAAAATTATTTCATTTCAAGAAGAACTTTGAAATTTAATACCACAACATACTATTGATTAAGAATTTTTTTATCCTTTGAATTTTTGAAAATACAAAATCAAGTAAAACATTTTAATCAACGAAATTAATAAAGCAAAATTCTTGGAAAGGTTTTCCACTGAATATCATCTTTCACAGATGTAAAAAAAAATTGAAAAAGAATCCAAATATGAATGGACCTAATTATACTTGTAAACTTTCGCATTTTAGGAAAAACTGCTTTTTCTAGTAAGTCTTTAGCCAAAATTTCGAAATAACATGCAGGGTGGTCAGAAAACAAGACAACGTGAAATATGGTTAAGAGCAAAGTACCTTTTATTTGAAAGGAAAGTAAAAGTATTACTGGAAAATGTTGTTTGTAATGTCAATAGATAACTGCGATAATCATGTTGGCTAAATTTATACCTATTACTTTTATTAATCACAATGAAGTCAAGAAAATCAACTTTAAGATACAACGTTCAGATTAGATATTTGAGCTTCTATTGACTTTACAAACATATTTTTCTAGTAATACTTTCTTTTCTTTCAAATAAAAGGTATTTTACTCTTAAAAAAATTTCACGTTGTCTCGTTTTCTAACCACCTTGTCTGTTATTTCGAAATATTGGCTAATAGAGGGTGAGGGCTCGCTAGAAGATGCAAAACTTTTTATGAAAAATGACTGTTCTTCCTAAAATGTGAATTAATGAAGTTTTCAAGTATAGTTAGGGTCATCCGGGAACACACTGTACATTAAAGGCTACCACAGTAGCTATGATAATAAAAGAGCGTCAAAAATTAAATGTGTAAAAATCAAATACACAGGATGTTATCAATTAAGAAGACAATAATCATATCGCTTATAGAAGACATAAGAATATTACGATTTAATCTAATTTATTTAAATCTAAAAGTTTTTCGTTTCTGAG
This sequence comes from Dorcus parallelipipedus, assembly GCA_958336345.1. Lineage (NCBI taxonomy): Eukaryota > Metazoa > Arthropoda > Insecta > Coleoptera > Lucanidae > Dorcus > Dorcus parallelipipedus. Next base: position 7,678,267 of record OY284482.1, on the reverse strand, counting down.
ACATAACCTCCTAAAGGGGCAACTTGGAAAGTATATTTTCTTAAATATTTCTGGAACGGTTTAACATACAGGGATGAAGTTTGATATGCAAGACAATTGATAAACAGGATACACCATAATCAAAATTGTACGTTCTTCATCAGTGGCGTAGATACAGGGTAGTAGGTTACCGTTTTCCTAAATAACTTTTTTATTGTTACTTTTTGAAAAAAATCTGAAACAAAAACTGAAAAGTTCAAATAAAATTATAATGAGAAGTTTTAATCGTGACATCCTGCGATCGCATTTTGACCTAACATTGCATTAGGATTGACAAATTGAAGTCAGATTGCTACATAATATGTCATCACATACAAGGCGGTTATGCGTGCTGTCACAACACAATGAAAGTTTCAAAAAGTTTGCTGCAAGTCGATTTTGCTTGCAATAGATTCCAAATAAGTCCTAAGCAGCCGTACAGAGGATGCTCGAGGAATCCACTGCAATCAAAACCGATTTGCAACTAAATTTTTAAAACTTTCATTGTGCTTGGACAGCACGCATGGCCGTCTTGAATGGGATGAATTATTATGTAGTAAACTGGCTTCAATTTGTCAATCCTAATACAAAAAGCGATCGCAGGATGTCGTGATTAAAACTTTTCATTACTATTATATTGCCACAGCGAATAACCTCGGACAGGTCGATTTGGTTTGCGGTGGAATCCTCGAACTACGCTTCTGCTGACGAGACCCCAAATAGAGCCGAAACCGCTGTACAGAGGATGCTCGAGGAATCCACTTCAACCAAAACCGACTTGCAACAAAATTTTTAATAAAATTATATATACAAGAAATGTACTAAGTTCTATTTTCACCAGATTAACCGTTTTTGAGATATTCAGGTCGAACGATTATATTGCTTCAGAATTTTAAATTCGGTAAAAAAATCAAATATGCTTTAACATTAGCTGTTATTTTACATATCAATACACAACTATTGCGAAGTTTTTAATTAATTTATTAACTCCAACAGTGAAATGACGCATATGTTACTCATTCTTGGGGAAAGTATTATGTATGTGACAGTTTAGCAGCGGCAAGACTTGAATAGGTATACGTAATTGCAAAAGATAAGAGAATAACAATCTTTTGTTAGAGGTTCCAAAGATCTGCTCACAAAAAATTAGAGCATTTTAAAAATAAGGATGACACCATACGTAACACCCTCTATCTGCCATACCAAAATTGGCCATATTATTAGTTCTCGTATCAAAAAATCCAAGTATGTCAATTTTTAAAGCAATATGACAAATACTTAAAAAATTTATTTTAACGCCCTGTATCTCCTTTATTATCGACTCTGGATTAAGTGAATAACATTATTTTGATGTCAGGAGTCTACTGTTACTCTGTGTCCCATTACATTTGAACCACTTGTATTTATACTTTAAATAAATTTCCTGTTGATTTATTAAACATGTGTTTTCTGTCTGACATACTTAAAAACAATAAAAAATGCACAAGAAAGAATCCTTAGTGATTATTAAACAAAAACTGAAAAAATGTTTTATGTTATGGTAGTAATAAAAATTTATTATTTCTTAAATTAGTAGGAGAATTTATTAATGTAACTTATTAATAAGAAAAAAAAAACAATACTGTTAAAAATACTCGAAGATTTCTCAACGAAACAATCAAGAACTTAAGTGCTGAAAGACTCTGTTTACTATACATCCAAATATTTTGATCTATTTTGATTTATACCAGAGGCCTGACTTGTTTAAAGCAAAAGTTCCTATACATACGAGTCAAATCAATGTCATATACTATATAAAAATATGCCTGAATTAAACGCAGGCTGCTGCTATTATTAGCAAATTTTAACAGGTCAACAGATTGATGTGTTTTACAATTCCGGATTGTATTTATTTTTGTTAGACGAAACGTATTTTTTCCTAACAGCTTTTACTTCTCTACTATTTACAGTAATTGTCTAAGGACAAGGAAATAAATTTGATAAAAGGCAATTGTCAATCATATAAGTTAAAAATTTTTACCATTTTCACATTCAATCAATTTACGAATTATACACTTATATTGTTTGTATTATTAAATAATTATGTTATTTTATTCTCCACTAACACAAAATAATATAAATAATATTTTTCCGATTTACGGAGTGAATTAAAAAAATTTTGAAATAATAAAATTAGTGAATTTAATTATTAAAGTTACTTAAATTTAGACGCAAATTTTGACTACAGAATTTGTCTGCTTATAAATAGCAACGGCATGCTTGTTTAAGTACTCTGATCAGGTGTGACGTTATAAACCGTTTTATTGCACCTGAAATTTAATACTTCTCGTTATCGAAAGCAAAAGAAACACCATTAAAAGTAACCGATCAAGCGTAAAGTCCTAACTCCCACTAAGAATTTTCTCGATTAAGTCACTTTTATTTTGTGGAAATGATCCGTACTTGCGGTTTCTTTGTGATAAGATATATTGTTACCAGTTTGATTTTTAACTGGCGTAAAAAAACTGTGGTTTTATCGTAATAATCCTGCAAGGCGTATTTATTTTAATACGGAGAATTCCGAGATTGTCAATTAAGTTTCATTGAAACTAGTTCATTGGAATTTGTTTTTGCTGTATTTAAAAGAAAGAACTAATTTAATTTAATATTTTTATAGAACCTTTTAATATTGCCGAGTTAATTTATGCGAATTCTTAACAATATTTGTAAGAATAATTTTAGATCAATTTTATTATATTTACAAACAAGAAGTGTTACAATCTAAATTACTTTTAAATATTTTACTAACAAACTTAATACAGTTCAGTCTAAAATGTTTGAATATACTATCTACCATATTTAATGAATATATATTTATTTCCATATTTTCGCATTATTTACATAAATTTTTATTCTATACACAATATCACGAAGAAGGAGGAAGTTTTACATTTTACAATTTTGAACTGTATTTCTCTTTTAAGGAAAAGATCTGTACTTCGTTAAAGTTCATGTTAATATTTTGAATTAGATTTGTAATTATTTTTCGGAGAATTTTTATAATGTTTAGAAAATGTTCCTGACAATAATTAATTATAAATATTATGCAACTATTATAGTTCGCACAGGTTTTAGAGGGCCTTCTAATTAGCGTTTCGTTATAACTCAAAAAATTTGTTTTGCGGTACAGTGAAATATCGATTAGAAAGCTCTACCCCCCATAAGTATTTACATTTTTTAAATAAAAATATTAAATAATAGTTGAGCGTAAGAAAAACAACGCAAAATTTATTTTTTAATATACCTTGAATATCCTACGTTTGTCTTCATATACAACGTGTGTAAGAAAATTTTATTCTTTATAAAAGAAAATTGTATGAATTAATTAATTATTATAAAATTATAAAGTATGAAATTTACTTTTAAATAAGGAATCACATGCGCTATTGTATTTAAAGGCAATTACTTTTCTGTTCCACACCGGACCAATTAGTTTTTTTCCGAATATTGATTTTTACATTCAGTTTTGAAATTTGGATTTTTAACTTTGATCGCCAACTACAGTTTTGGGAGCAAACTACAACATTTGTACTGAATATACCTTCATCTGTAAATAAAATTTTAATTAAAAGTAATTTATAAAATGCTTGTATCTTTGTTATTTGTCATTTGTTTAAAGTTTTTTGTGGGTTCTAGACAAAGCACACACTTTTATAAATAGTAATTTTTTTTTCAGAGATGTATAATAAACAAGTTTCTCATTTGTTGTATACTTCCTTGGACACCTTGTTTGTTATAAATATTGGAGGAAAACGATTTTGTTGAACTGTACATGCATATTTATTTAACTTATAAATATAACGTCTTTCTTTTTTTAACAAATTGGTTTTTTAGTCGTTCGTAAAATAAAGCCTAAAAATTATCCAAGAAAATTGGTTCTGCACATTTCGTAGCTAGCATGCGTAATCTTTATATGAATTATATAGGGTGTCCCAACAGTGTGTTCTCGGGCAATATCTTAATAACTACTGAATATACAAAAGAATTAAAGACAATTTCCTTTTTAATTTTAGAGGTCTACAACATAAAATTATTTTCATCTGTATAGCGATGAATCAAAAATCAAGTTTTAGATCTATTTGAATTATTTTTTATGGGATCCATATGCACCAGGAGGGGATTCGAACACACACCTACAGTTTCCCAACCAAACATCAAGCCCGTTGCCGGCGGACTCAACCAGGCTAGGCAACCATTTAATAAAAAAATAATTCAGTAAATCCAAAAATTCATGTTTTTACAAGTTCACAAATAAAAGTTTCCAACAGTGTTTCCAACACTTTGAAAAGTAATTATTGATGTCAACTGGTTCATTGTTTGTTGGTTTTCTATAGCCACCTTAGATAAGCATTCGTTTTAAAAGAAATAATTCAAACAGATTTGAAAATCTCAAAAAATATCGCAGATAGGCATAAGACATACTTAACAAAAACGCAAGTACTTTATTAAACGAAAAACTTAGAATATAAAAACATAGGGCGTGCTATTTAAGAAAATTTTGAAATTTCTGATACTTTGTTTAATGTTTAATACTATGACACCTATAGCGATAAAAGTATGTTTTATAATGGCTTGTAATAAGCTTATATATCAACTACATCTTTACCAAAATCTTTTTTTTAAAGTTAAAAATAATTAAAATACGAATAAATAAACTGCAAATGACAGTTTTTAGACAAAATGTTAAATATCTCAAGAATAGTTAGGTTTAGGTATAGACAATGGTTATACAGAAAGTGTGTATAGAATTTTAGGGGCAATCTAAATTTGTTTTCATATACATACACTGATAAAAATGGCACAAAGGAGTACGTTTATATTAACAAGAATTCCGAACATTTTATTCGGATTCGCGTTAAAAACCGACTCAGCGTACTACTGCAGAATTAACACTATGTGATTTGTTATTTAGAGTATCATTTCCTGTCATGATAAAATTACCGGAGTAATTAACAAAAAAAGTCAGACATGACATTTTATTACTAATTCATTCAGCATAATATTTCATTATGGTTTATTTTATTTTAACACCACGTATTATGTAGAATGATAATTTTACATTCTTAAACTTAAACAGTTTCATTGTGCTAAGAATCTTGATTAATTTAGAGTAAGATGGATCTTATAACATGACAGCATTATACTTTTATTTTATCGATAGGAATGATGTTTTATCAATATCGCAAAATTCCATTTTTCTCAGTGTAGGTATAATAAAAAAATGTGTTTGTTTGTATAACTCAAATAATGGCTTATTATTATTATATAGGGTGTGTCGTTTGAAATAAAAAAGTTTTGTACGGCACCACTGTTTTGATTCACTCTGTATAGATGAAAATAATTTTTGATTGTATATCTCTAAAATTAAAAATAAAATTGTGTTGAAAACTTTTTTGTATCTTTAGTAGTTTTTGAGATATTGCCCAAGAACTGTTGGGACACCTGTATACATAGAATGGAACTTATGAAATTAAATACGTACCTCTGAAAATTCATTCATTTTTTAACTGCATTGCTAAGATATAGAAGTGGTTATAAAAAGATGTCTAAGCGCTGAATGACAACGACGTCATTTTACAATTTATTGATTTCTTAAATTTTTGGAATAAATTTTACCAATAATAAAAAATTATTAAAGTTTTATTTTTTATCTTATTCAATTTCTTTATAGGTTAAATAGTTTGATTTTGTCACTGTGAATTTTCGTTTGAAATGATTTTAATAAATACAACCATTTATGGTAAATTGCCTAACACTTTTATTTAACAAAATGTATGTCCAAGAAACTTTCTTTACTTTAAATATAAATTGGTTATCCAAAGTTCTAAATTAAAAGTTATAGTTATGACATTTAACATCCAGTTCAATGATTCAAGATTAATAACAACTTTTTTAAGATTAATAACAACTTTTGTGTATTTTTATATATATTATTTTGCGAAATATTTTTCCACTGACAAGTCTTAAGACTTTCATTTAGCTTATAGCTTTAGGTTAGTATATATTTCTGTTATTTTCTCAGCAATATTTTAATAATTTGTGATTTGTTAAAAAAATATTGTTTAAATTAAAAAATAGCGCATAATTTAACGTTTCATTTATGTAACCATTAAGTAAGAGCTTTAAAATCTCACCAAACTAGATTACGTTTCATTATAGATTGACAACTTCCTCAACCTATACCCACTTTATCGTTACACTTACAATTTTCATCGGACAAAATTTAGGGCTGATCTTTCCTCCTCTTGATAAACTAACTGACGGATAACTACCATGGAAACAATTCATAAAAATTAATCAATCATTCATAGAAATCAAGTTATTTGCCGGATAACTTTAACGGGAAGATGGAAAGACAGACTTTCAGTAGAATTAGTAGATTGATAAGTAGATTCTTGTCCGATGAAAATTCGTATAACAAATTACTTTTCATCTTTTAACTGACACTTTAAAAATTACGCAATCAGTACACTTTAATAATTGCACAACCGATAGTGAAACCAACGTTTCACTATCGGTTGAAAGCTTTGTCAGAAATGAAAAATTAATTTTTCACTCCTGACGAAGCTACCAACCGATAGTGAAATGTTGAGCTATTGTGCAATTTTTAAACTATCCGTTAAAAGATTCAAAAGAATTTGTTATACAGGGTTCAGTAAAATGTATGACTTATTTTAAAGATTTTATAAAATGTTATCTATATATTTATTTAAATTACAAATTAGACAAATACGAAGTCATATATCACAGGGATTTGAGCTTTACATTTAAAAAGTTATATACTTTAAATGACCATCTTCTTCAGCAATACACTGAGAAAAATGGAATTTTGAGATTTTGATAAAGCATCACTCCTTATCGATAAAATAAAAGTATAATGTAAAATTAATGACAGCTGCAGTTCTTGCCAAATGAAATTGTAATTAAATTGATTTGTTTAATTTCACTCAATGTTTCCATAGTTACTTACGTTATTTATTTTACTGTCACATTTTGCCTTTTGAATGATGAAACGTAACTGTTCCTTTCAATTTTGCAAGATAATAGACGGTTTTTCAAAAAGTTTTCTTTCAGGGTTTGTTTTTGGGTTATTGGAAATTCAAAAATATGTAAGTGTATAATTTAATTATTATCCTTTCAAAAAGTAATTTTTTAGTACATATCTCTGATGAGGCCCAATCAGGCTGAAATAATTCACGTGATTTATAAGATATTCTATTTCTCTAATACTGCCAATTAAACAAATCAATTTAATTATAATGTAAAAGTATAATGCCGTCATATTATAAGATCCATCTGACTCTAAATTAATCATGATTCTTAGCACAATGAAACTATTTGAGTTTAAGAATGTAAAACTATCATTCTAAATAATACGTAGTGTTAAAATATAATCAACCATAATGAAATATTATGCTGAATAAATTAGTAATAAAATTTCATGTCTGTCTTTTTGTTAATTACTCCGGTAATTTTATCATAACAAGGAATGATATTCTAAACAACAAACCACATAGTGTTAATTTTGGAGTAATACTCTGAGTCGGTTTTTAACGCAAATCCGAATAAGATGTTCGGAATTCTTGTTAATATAAACGTACTCCTTGGTCCTATTTTTCTCAGTGTATGCACATCTAAACGCTTACAATAATAACTTTGAATGAAGAACATGATGTGGAACTGCACAAACTTCATTTTTTATTATTCTTCTCAATTTTTCTAAATTCTAGGGCTTATTTACGTGTACTTTACTTTTCAAAGAGTTTGGAAGAAAGAAATCAGGGACTGAGTTTCGGTAATCTTGGAGGCTAAAAAGTTGCTCCGTTTCTTGAAACCAATCTCATATTCTCATATTCATATAATCTCAATTTCTGTAAATCTCCAACCTGATTCTAAAAGTAACTAATAACACCGTCTTGTTGAAAACAAAATTTTTCAATTTTCCTTGACTTTTTGGGACAAGGATTTTTGAAGAATTTCAGTGCGTCACGTTATTACAATGATCGTTACCGTCTGAATATTTTCTTCAAAAAATTAAGGTGCGACAAACTATCACACAATAAGACAATATCTCCAAGGCTTGCTCTTTAATTTAAAACTTTTACCATAGTGATTACTTAGATAGTTTTCATGTTATTGCATTTTGCCGGACCCTGTATAATGAAGTTAGCACGAAACTTGTTTATTGCATTAGATTTTTAAAATTACACATTTATTACTTTTCAACTTGTTCATGCTGACTTTAAATAACAGGTATTAATTGTACTAATTAACGTATCTTTGCCTCATTCATTCATTCAAACATAACTTTTTTCGGAGTTTTTTATGATTTATAAAACGGTAATCTCGCCGATTTTTTCACTTCGTGTTGTTTTGCGTTATCCTGCTTAAAAGGCAAAACTAACAAACATTTTTAATTAAGAAATTTGCAACTAAATTAATGGTTATCTGTTGAATAAGTAATACCTAATAATATTTTTTGTTCAATACACAACGCAAAACAATAAGTTTTGCCAGAACAAAAAAAAATTATAGCAAATGTAAATATTTTTAATTCAATGTAAAAATACTTTTATATTATTTATTTGGTGACATAAATTAATTGAATTTGAAATACCTACAATAAAAATAAATAATTTATAAACATTTACGTCGAAAATAATACAAAATTAGATATAATTTGAACAGAAACGTTCAATTTTCAAATGAAAACCACTGTTTCATTAGAAAATACTTTGTTGACTAATCTTTAGGTGCTTGGGACAAGGCAATTTCTTTTAAGAAATGGTTTATTTTGAACCGTTTTATTTGCCATTCATTGGAAGGTGTTTATATTAATAACTAACTCATATCTGAAGAAATTGTTTGACAGATTAATGTCTAAAAGCTTATAATTAATAAATTAGGGCGTTACATCCTGCGGCCGATTTTTGATCTAACAACAAATTTCTAAAAGCTTACATTATGTACAATGTTAGCAAATATTTAAGAAATTTATTATTGGTCTGTACAAAAGAAAATTTATATTGTTGTTTTCATATTACTAAATATTACCAAATGATTTTTGTATTACTCATTACAACTTAGGTATTTTCTATAAAATAAATTTCTCTTTCTCTTTAAGTATATAATTATTCCTGCTATCGGTCATGTGTTACAGGTAATATTTTATTTCTTAAAAACGTACTTGTACTTAACCGTTAAAAATTTAACAAATTTCTTTGTACGAAATATTATGCTATCTGGTTGTAATCTAATAATAAATTATTCTTTAACAAAATCAGATCAAATGTAGGTAGGTAGTTTTCCTCGTCACTTTTTCATTGCATACATTTAAAGGAGCAAACTAATGAAACATTTTACACTTTTGAAAATAATAAAAAGGAATCATAACGTCAGCAGTAACATTAATATTTCTGTTAAACAGATTTTTACTTCAATAGATAATGCATTGGTGCTTAAATCTAGAAGAAAACGTTTTTTTCAATTTAAATATGAAGGGTTGTCAATAAATTTTTAAACTTAATAGAAGATTTTTTCACATAATCAAAGTTTATTACTCATAGAACTTGCTAAGTGTTGCATTAATTATTTTAATTTTTGAAATTATGAATCTTATGAATTCAGAAGTCAAAATCAATTCTAAATTTCAAATCTTTTGAGATAAAAAAATTATATGAATATAGTTTGCCCAAAACAGTAGTACCTATAATCTTTAAATAAACTTTTCTCTACGATGTATCCAAAACCGGAAAATCTGTACTTTTGGCGAAGTCCTTATATCAATATTTCACTAATTCTTAAAACAAAATTTCCTGAAATCATTCAAATTATTGAGAAAAACTAAATATCAAATTTAGTAACAAATGAGTATAAGAAACCTGCCCAAGTTTGTTCCTAGAGATTTGTCACAGTGAAATAAGAGTCGATTCTATAGAGATTACGTTAATTTAATTTGCTTAAATTTATCGGCTGTTTTCTGTAAAACAGTAAAAGTTTTGATTTTAGGTAACTGTTTTCAGAAAAGTAAAGAGACTATAGGCTTCTAAACTCCATTATTGGCATTATTTTCCTCATACGCATTTTTCTTTCATCCAAGAATATTAAAATAATTTCAAGCAATTCAGTACCTAATTCGGTAATTGAATTTGAATTTGTTTCTAAAGAACTATATTTTTCTCGTGACGTTGATATAAAAGTTTTAATCAGAAAAAATGTGCAAATACATGAATGTTAATAGTTATAGTTATCAATATATAATAATAAATTTTCCAATTATTAATACAAGGTATAGTAAAATCAGCTAGGATTCAATATTTAAATAAATTCAGTATTTTAATGTGAAGTTAGAACAACTTTTGTTGCCGTATGTCAGATAGATTTTGTGAGTTTAATGTATGTACAATAAGTTTATGTTTGTTGAATTATATTTATTTAGTATAGTTCTTATCGGAGAAAGTTGAAATATTAGTACAAAAATAATGAAACAGTAGTTTCTTCCTGTTACTTATATTCATACAATATTATAACTTTATATTTTTTCTAATGTTGAGGGTATAGAAGTAATAGCTACTGTTTGACTCTAAATAATGTTTTTAATAGAAGACTAATATATTGAAAGAAAGTATGTATAGAAAAAGAATCCTTACCTTATTGGAATTTGTAAATATTGAGTTTGACAATTACACAGTTTAAGTAAATGAGATTCATGATACATGTTAGTAGGATTTATTCACTTAAGAGATTATTGTGATTGTATCCAGTTGAGAGGTGAATTACTAAGGTGTTTACATGGGGATGATTTAAGATAATAAATCAAGACGCTACTGTAGAGACTTCATTCAGGGGTTAATAGTCGGGTCTTCCCTCTGTCATAACAGTGCTTGTGTTAAAAATTTACGACGTCGTAAATAAAATTATCTCTGCAAGTCTTGCAAAGTGATTTGTACATACAACAATTTAACTGATTTAATGCATCACATATGTGAATTGCACAGAAGTTCAGCACAGTAGCACAAAATAATTTACAAGTAATGTGATTGCACACGTTGAGTTTACATTAAAATTTAATCATCTTTTACAAGAAATAAACTTAAGTCGCATCATACACCGCTCAGCTGAGCATCAAATCTTAAACAATTCACAACAAATTATCAATTTCTAACCCCGTGGGTCCCGCCTCTTGCCCCGCTGAAACTCCACCCCGCGCTTGCGCCTGCTGAAGGATAACACGCTGAACATGCTGCTTTTAAAGCGCCCCCACTACTGAATGCGTCTCTCTCGCCGACATGAAGGTGGGTCCTGCCCGTTTCTTCCGTCTCAATCCCTCAGACCCGCAAGAAATCGTGGTTTGGTAGAATCGCATCCTCACACACTAAACCCAATCAACGTGTGGCATTGGGCAGTCGTGGCGCCGCTACGCAATCGTCTCGACGCGAATGTCTATCACTATCATATAAGCTTCCACGTGATTCAGTCGATCGCAGTACTCGAGTGTCTACAAGTCGGTACGCTCGCGATGTCATTCAGTGGCACCTGAGTCAGCCGCGATCCGTCGTAAAGAATCAGTTGGACAGTTTTATAGCCCAAGCCACGTGCAGACTACCAGTGTTGTGTTTATTGCTCCATTAGTGTCGGCTTTCGGCCCAAATTTACGACCTGTTGTAATATTTAAAGACTAATTGTTGCATGCTTTTCTTAATAGACGTTTAATTGGTGTTTGTGAATTTGTGAGTAGACATGTAAATTACTCAAACTACTTCTTGCATTGTGTTGCAAATTAAACTGAGACGATGAGTTCGTATCAATTTGTTAATTCTTTAGCCCAATGCTATGGACAACAAGCTAGGCCTAACGCGGGTGAACAAAGCGCGCATCAAGCATCCAGTCCTGGTGCTGATTATTACAATCCAAATGCTGCAAGTGCAGCTGCTGGTTATCCCCCAGCTTGTTATTCACCACCTCAGGTTGGGCCTCAATATCCTCCACATCCTTATGCAACGCCAGCACCTGGACATGGCTTGCAACCTACAATGGGCGACTATACGCAATTACAACCCCAGAGATTAGGAGGCAGTGCTTCGCATCTACATCACGCAAGTCCAGGTGCTCAAAGTCCTGGTATGCTTAACCCGGCTGCAAGTTGCAAATATGCAGATTCAACATCCTCAACTGGTGTGGCTTCGCCGCAAGACCTGAGTACTACCGGACCACCTACAAGGAGTACGCCCCCTTTGGCTAACACGCAGACATCAAATAGTAACAGCAGCGTCACCATAACTTCAAAAAGTTCCGGCTTAACATCCCCTTTATCGGTGAACACTTCGCCACCGGGAAAACAAGCAACAGGCTCATCCACGGTATCCCAGAATCTTTCATCTCCTGCTTCTAGTACTAGTTCGACGTCTAGTAATGAAAAGAACGGCTCGAATAACAACAATTCAAAATCTGGAACGGCTCCTAATCCGCCGCAAATTTATCCTTGGATGAAGAGGGTACATTTAGGACAAAGTAAGTTAATCCATTAGTACTTTTTTCATTCAGGCAAAATTTAAATAAAAGCCTGCAGAAAGAGAAACGTATTTTTAAAATATTGCTGTTAATTTAAGGATACGTCAGTGATACGAAGGGCTTTGCCTGTCGGTAGTAGAGTAATAAATCAAGTCGGTGTGTGCACTCCACCGACCTTTGGGCTTCATCGGCCCGGGACCTAAGCGGTCACTTCCCGCCAGAGTTACCAGCCATACCCCGACATATGTACATTAAGTATTAATAGCGTAGAGCGAATGCAACTGCAACGTCAGAAAAACGGCACGTCAAGTTAAATTTACGCAGACAGTTCCTTTTTTTTTCAGTGCACGTTCAATTCCCCCACAAACCGGAAGAGCGATACCTTCCTAGATAATTATACGAGTTAGAAATTGTGTTTTAATGAGCTATAATGGCCCGATATTTAGTGGGAGCGGAACGTGAGTTATATCCGATGCAGTAAAATAACAACTCATTTACTGTATCCGTGGCTGATATAGATATAAAGGAATGAGAATGGTACAATTATGGTTGATGTTCGCGAATAAGATAATAACACATTCTTATCCCTTGAGGCTAGAATCTGACAAAAAGATATAGGAACGCCCCTCAGAGAGCTGAGCGCTAACTCATGCCTACACGGTACAATAAAATAAAATAAACATACCACAATCATACCGCCATAAATCTGTTTCAGGTCTTTATGTTTTACATTTAAATAGGGTGTAAATTTAATGGCAATCTCTGCACGTCGTAACTTTGCCACATCTTTTGATCACGATAATAGCTGAAGGTCCTTATTGTTACATTTTATAAAACCGTTCGCCCCTTTGGTATCAACTAAACCGATAGATAATTTTTTTTTGAATTATCTCCGCTTATAGTAACCCAAATTATTGTAACGTTTCCTCATACAGTGCATAAAAACAAAATCCATACGTTCACCATATGTGAACCATAAAGAAAATAAATATCGTATTCATTCAACTATTTATACACAATTTTACCAGTATAATGTTAAACTTTAAACAAGTTTTGATCTAATCTTAAACGAACTGCGCCGTCTTTCAAAACAAATAAAGTCAAAGCTATTTTAATCCTGCAAGTGCAAAACTGCACGCTTATCTTCGCAAATGTTCGCTCTAGCAAGAGAAAACCATTGTGTGTACTCAATTAACAGGGTTTAATGAAACCGATTTGGTGTATGTATTCGCAAAGAAATCTGTCATAAAATGCTTGCAAGTTCTTGAAGAAAATCTTATTACGAAATTTAATCATTAAATTAGTAAGTATTAATTAAATAAAATTCAGCGTTTTACTAAAATAAAATATAAAAATGTAAAAGACTCGCGATCAGTTTAAGTAAAACAACGAAATTGCTACGTTCTGAATTAATTACTTATTTATTTATTTTTATTAACTTTAGTTCCGCAAAATGTATAGGTAACATAAAATGCCACTGAAAAAATATGTTTGTTATCAAAGTTTCTCAGAATGAGAAAATTTACCTCTTTCATTTCAAAATGTTTCTTTTTAAATAAAGTGTTTTAATGTAAAAAGTAAGAAAAGATATATTCTGAAATTCCTGCCTTTACACTTGAAACTAGGCGAAAAATAACAGCCAACACATGAAAATAAATATGTAACTCAGGAAAGGATTTGTTAAATTCTTTATACGTTATAACTGAATGTTATTATTCCTTATTTTTATGGTAACGTAACTAGACATTGGGAAGAGATTCTTGCTGTATAAAGTAATTTAAAATTTTGTAAGAACGAACTGTTTTATTGTGAATTTGTTACTTCAGTTCAGAATTAAATTTACCAAAATATTACAAAGCATCTAAGATTATAATATGTATCAACAGAGACTCTTTATTTGCTTTTATTGAATATTTTGAAATGTATTCAAGTTTCGCACTGAAAAAAAAAATTCGCTGATCTTTATGTAAATGGGACAAAATAACTTATTTGAACTTTAAACAATGGTGTATTTTGAACCACTTTATTTGGCATTAATTGGAAGGTGTTTATAACTGAGCAAATCGTTTGTTTTAATTTATAAATATAATATTAGCACGTATTCGAAAAATTTGTTATTAATAAAAGCTGGTATTTTGTAACTAATATTGTGTACAGTAGACTCTCGATTATCCGAAGTATGGGGGACCGGACCTGTTTCGGATAATAGAAATTTCTGTTAAAACGGAGGTTGCATAAGCTGGTGAAAGTGACACAATTTTTTAATTAGTATAAATTGTACATTTACATACATTTTATATTCTAACCAATCTAATGCCAATTGTTACTTTGAAAATACTACGATTGAGTTATGGTGTCATGAGCCGAGTGCTCGGCACAAATTCCGAGCCGTATTTTTACGAACCTAAACGAAATAGATGTCATTTCGAATAATCGGGAGTTTCAACCAACTGCGTTTCGGATAAAACGAAGAAATAAGTTTCGGCATTTATTTTGGATAATCCGTTCTCAGAATGGAAAGCTATACCTACGTTGGCCATAGGAACATGTATACTCGGCTGTATAAAAGAAAATTTTTATTGTTTTTAGCAGTTAATAGATATGCCTTAAGTCGTCACTATAAGTCATTTTTATAGTCACTTAAAGCACTAATACATGGACAATCCCTTACATTTATATTGTTTTCATATCACAAAATGATTACATTATTACTCATTATAATTAAAATATTTCCTCTCTTTAAGTAATTGTTGCTACTCTCAACTGTCATGTATTACAGTTAAAGTTTTATTTCTTGAAAACCTATTGATACTTAATAGTTAAAGATTTAGCAAATTTCTTTGTAGGAAATATACTGCTAACTGGTTGTAGTGTTCCAATAATTTATTCATTAATAAAATCAGATCAACTATTCTTTGTCATTTTTCTCAGTACATGTAATTTGGTGTCTTGTTTACAGTAATAGAAAATGCATACTACTTTTGACGCCTTATGGGTAGATTTTATTCAAAATTGTTCAAAAATTTTCCCAAAAGAATGAACCGAAATCTAAATGGAATTAATAATCTTATATATTCTGTCTACTACAATTTTGATGCTACGCATCTAATTTCTGACTTTCTAAAATATAACAGAACTTCTTATTCTATTAATACCCATTTATATTTACAAAAAACAAAATATTTTAGTTCGTTTCCAAATCATTTTGTAGCAAATAAATCAAAACTTTTTTGATTTTATTAGGTGCAAAAAAGATTCTCAAAAGAAATCAAAACTTCTGAGAACTCATTAAAAAATGAAAACTCCTTGTTCATAAATAAAGAGGTGTTACGCGTTTAAATGGGCGTAGTACGTGTTAAGGTTCCTTTTTTGTTTTCTTTTGGTACAACGGCCGATCTCGAAATTAAAAACTTGTCAAACTATTTAAGACTTGCTTTTATTTATAGCATTTGCATGTCTGGCTAGTTCGTGTTTTATTTTTGCTGTTACTAAAGATGAAGCCATTTCTTATACGTGAGCTCCACCTTAATAAAGTATAATTTATATAATAAGCGGCCATGTATCTCCACCATTTTAATTCAAGTTAAAAATTATACTGCATACGCTTACGTTGGAAATTTGCATTTAACATCTTAATTAGCATGGCAGAGTTACCTGTCCAAGATTTCGTACGCCCATCTGTTTGCCAATAGAAGAAAAGCGATGATTAGGTGCACGGTGGCCCTGGTTATATCTATTTATCTGCTTGCAGATATTCAAATAGATGCAACGGTAAATTCGATAAGGTTTATTATAATTAGGTTCGGTGCGTTCGTGATCACCATCTGACCGCCGGATGTAAGCTATTATTCATTCAGGTCTACTGTTTTTAGGGAACGTTATTTTTTTCTGAACTGAAACCATATACACCCCGTAATTTATTAAATTGATTATTAATTTTGAATAATATTGGTATTTCTTAAAAATATTACAAATTTGTAGTTTGTAACGGAAAATTTACTGACATTACTGTCAATTATGATGAACATCCAACCCAACAGTTAAAATCGAAGGCAAAAAAATATGCACTGATTCATTGATTTTCAGGAAGTAAGGAAAGTTGAGAAAGTTGAAAATACTAAATAGTACCTACTAGACCAAACAGTAGGTACCTAATTTTTTTTACCAGAAATAGAAATCAACGAAACTTAGTTTCTACCTCTAAAATGAAATTATATCTATAAGTGAATAAATGTGTGAAGAAATGGAATCATAATTTTTAGAAAACAATAAGTTTAGTTTAAAATAGAAATTTACCAAGCATTTATGTTTCACGCAAAAACAAGTTCATTTAATATTCAAAAATATCCAAATTTAATAAGTCGAGAAGCTTGAAATGCTTATTGTTCAAAACCCATCCATAAAATGTTATGTTTTCAAAAATTTTAATATTATGGCACGTCGGTGGAAAATCTAGATTACTTTTCTGTGACCTGAATCTATTAAAAGAAAACCGGAAATTAATTCCAACGTATTTTTTTGAAACAAGAAATTAATTTTGTACTTTGAACGATAAATTCTTCTTCTTTTACTTCTGCTTTGCGATTCAGTTGTGCTTATAGCTTAATAGGATTTGTTTAAAATATTAACTTTCTTGGACATCCAAAAACAGTTCAGGTAAATGATTTTAAAACCAATTAATTTAATTACCTAATTTGTTCAACTAATGAAAAAAAAGTTCTGAACATTTTTGGGACACACCAAATTGCTTTGCCTAATTTTTGAAAGTGAACATTTGCGTCTTTTCCTAAATTGAGAAATATGTTTAAGGATTCTTAACATTTAAGAAGAATCTTTCCTAAATGAGATTAAGAAATATTGATTTGAATATCCTTTTAATATACATAAACAGACTTACTCTGCAGCTTGATAGATTCTGAGTAAAATAATTAATGAATGCTTATCGAATGCTACAATATTTTATTTTTGTTAATTCGTAAATAGATGGACCCAACATTAAAAAAGTTTAATTAATTCATTATTACAAAAAGCTTCG
Source organism: Dorcus parallelipipedus (assembly GCA_958336345.1). NCBI lineage: Eukaryota > Metazoa > Arthropoda > Insecta > Coleoptera > Lucanidae > Dorcus > Dorcus parallelipipedus. The sequence goes on along the minus strand of OY284482.1, from coordinate 7,660,665 downwards.
TTTCGTCTCTTTTACTTTTGATTTCGACACAGACATTTATTTGTATCGTTTCACATATTTTCTGAAATTATTTTATTTTCTTTCCACTTCGACGTTCATATTCATATGCAATGAACTGTAGTTGACTTTTTATTTCGCTTATTATAAAACATTTTCACGGATTATAAAATAATTATTTAAATAAAAATGAATTTGCAAAATCACTGAATTAGTTCAATTTAATGTGACAATCAATTGTTTTCAAGTTTTGAGAAAGAATGTTTGCGGGACTCTTTTAAGTTTTAATATTCTGGTACTGGTTACGAAAAGCATGACTGGGAAGCAACAGTGATTCCAACAGGTGTATATATTTTGCGAGCGTCTGAACAATCGAATATAAACCCTGTTGGGTAATAATGTGGGCAGGAGCAATGGCTTGTGACCCTCGGGCCATAAATATCCCGGCCAGTCTTTGGGATTGTACTACTTCTCCATCCTTAACCTAGCTAACACATGTTCCAAACATGTCTTAATTCGAATACTGTTGAGCGTCTCTCTCCTCGCCTATAAAACCGTCACAGAGTTAATAACGGCCATTAAAGATGATCGGCTCAGTTCTATTTTTTCTCTTCTGCTGCTCAACCACAACAAAAAAAGGGCGTTACAAAATTATTGAAATCTCATTTGTGATATAACGGAATCAATTTGAATTATCCGGACAGTTAATGACATTATAATAGGCAGTTATGATGAATATCGAATGAATGCGTGTTTTTGTTTTCACTCTTTTTAATACTGTTTATTAATGTAACTTGCTTCAAGTGCAAATGAACAGACACGCAAAGTAAACGTTTAAAAAATATTTATATCGAAATTATTTGTGTGAACAACTTATTTTGATAAAATTTTATAACACTTAATCTTTGCGAAATATAACATTTTCTTTAAGTTTATTAAAGTCTTTATATTACGGTATACCGCCCGAATACTGAAATACTTGAAAATAAAATAGTACCTATTTTGCTCATCTTTATATTCTGCTCGGCTCAATATAAAATAACTCTAACTTGTAACATAAGTACCCAAGCAACACCATTTCGTTCATTAGACGGTTTATATATGACAGATAGAGATATTTTTGGTAATGATATATAGAATGCCAAAAATATTCATATTTTAATGGTACTGGTTACCCTAGGATATAAGTGATACGTTAACTATACGTTTTAATTAAATTGTAATAAAATGTCGCGACTTGCAAAACATGTTTATCAAATTATTAAATTCCATCTTATCATGTAGGCGCAGGCCCATAACATACATTTTTCTCATTAAAATTTTTAATATAATCTAAAAAAGTATAATGAATGTTTAGATGTAACATTTATTAACAAATATTTATCCAAATTGGTCTTGTGACCCTTGTTACATAGTAAATTTTCTATAAAACTACTAACATTGTATCACTACATAAGATGAGAGCTTAAAGTATGAGTATCTTATAAATTTCGCCGTGAGATGTCGCGACCTAAACAGTTGCTCACTAAAGTTGTCCTTTATATTGTTTCGAATAGCCACCAATATCTTTTACATAATGTTTAAAATTTAAATTTCCTGTAAATATAAACAAAATTACAGGTATTTTGATATATTGCACTTTCTGTATGAGATTAACTATGATGTGTAAAATAAATCGCCCTTGTTGCACTTAGAACGATTAACCCTATAAAATTAATACGTACATATGTATATGGCAGAACATGTGGGATTCAATGTAGTAGTTTTTCAATAAGAACCATCTGGTCAATCTCAAATCCCCTTATCAACAGCGACCCTTGCGGCAAAAAAAGCAATTTAAAAATTATGTGAGCTGCTTTTAAACCGCTTTGCATTTTCTCATGGCTCACATTTGACTTATTTAATTATATATTAATATTGAATGACGTAATTTTATCTGTGTGTGTTAAGAAACTCCTTTATCGGCGGCTAGATTAATGAATTTACTAAACATGCGATTATTTCCTATCGACAGTTTTTTTCTTCTCAAATTAAATTAACGGACTTTCAAAGTGTTTTATTGAACTTTCACAACTCGAATTCCGTTTTAATAAAACTTTTACTATACTTATATAAACATTCTCTAAAATATAACAAATCGCTTAAAATTAATAGTATATTAATTTTTTGTTCCTTCTTAGTATTATTTTCATTCTGTTTAATTTAATTTCTACGTGCTGAATTTCATTCAAACAGTTTCTTTATAATTCTTGTAATAAATTAGTTATGCAGTATAACTTGCCAAATTGATTCACGCAAAAAGTATAATTTAATGAAATTTAATTTAAATAAATAATAGTTGGTAAACAAACAAAGTTATGTGACGTATATCAAATTTAAGTTTGGCAGAATTGTTAACATTAACCTTCAGTTTATTGCCATGAAAACAATTGCTTTTATAAATATTACTGCGTGAATAAACAGAAAATTAAAGTTAACTTTTGAATTAAATACTGAGTCTTAAAGGTGGCCACTGACGCGTCAATATTCGGCAGTGACGATGAGATTGTAAGCGACATTTTGAAGGCCCGGCAATTTTTGTTCATAAGCACTTTAGGCGTCGGTGGGCTTCATTTATTCTGGCGATTTTCGTGCAACTTTCGGGTGATCAGATTGTAGCGACCAGATATCCAGAAAATCGACGCGTTAATGGCCACCTTAATGTCTGTAATTTTGATTTTGTATTCTGATGATTTTTTCTATATTATAACTAGACCAGTTTTTACAATAAGATCTACTATACTCGCATAAAAATTAATTCCATTTAGAAGAGCAAAGTAATAACCCTCTCATAAAAGGTGACACGCTGAAAATAATCAAATAGACAAGATAATTTATAGCAAGCCACTTCGACACTTATTATGGCATCGATAATTTCTAATACAAGAATTGGAGAACTATCAAAATTGTAAAATAAGATACCCAAGAAAGTATCTAGAAAGCAAATATGTATTAAAATATGAGTGTTATTTTTCGTTGTATACTTTACAGAGCGTCTCATATGAAGAGCAGATTGAAAGGGTAGCCAAGGTAGATCAAAGTAAAGCTATTTTTCTTAATTAATTCGCTTTTGTCAAATACCCAATAACAAGAAAGGTACAGCAGTTTAAATTCATTACAAATTTACGTCGGCTTACTGACTACCGCTGAAAATAATGAAGAATTAGAAATAATATAATAGTGTTCACGTTTCCATTTCTTGCAAATGCTGATAGTTTGCTATTACTTCAGTTTTAAAGTACGTAACTAACAAAATATTAATGGGAAAGCAGCACGTACAAATCTTCTTAATTAATAAAATTTATTTTACAAACCCATGTAACACACCAAATATAGAATATGTCTAAAACACGTTTTGAATTTAGTCTAAATGTAGAATATTATAGACTAGTATTTATACATATGAGTGACAGTCTAACTAACGTCTCTTTTTGGGATAAATATAACGTTTACACAAAATGTATATTTATAGGGTACGCGCAACGTTTATACATGGTTTATACTAGACGTATATTTTGGAATTATAAAATTATTATAATTATATATTTATATTATTACAACTTATTCTAAAGAAGCTGTGAAACGTACAGCGAAATGTTGACATTTAATTGAACTTTACCAAGTGTGTGTTCGTTGGTAGTAATTATATATTTTGTGATGATTTGTAATGGGCAAGAAAGTTCCTGCGGTTTTTACTTTAGTGAGCAACAGTTTAGGTCGCGACATCTCGCGGCGAAATTTATAATATACTCATATTTTAAGCTCTCATCTTATGTAGTGATACAATGTTAGTAGTTTTATAGAAAATTTACTATGTAACAAGGGTCACAAGACCAATTTGGATAAATATTTGTTAATAAATGTTACATCTAAACATTCATTATACTTTTTTAGTTTATATTATAAATTTTAATCAGAAAAATGTATGTTATGGGCCTACGCCTACATGATAAGATGGAATTTAATAATTTGATAAACGAGTTTTGCAAGTCGCGACATTTTATTACAATTTAATGAAAACGTATAGTTAACGTATCACTTATATCCTAGGGTAACTAGTACCATTAAAATATGAATATTTTTGGCATTCTATATACCATTACCAAAAATATCCCTGTCTATCGTATATAAACCGTCTAATGAACGAAATGGTGTTGCTTGGGAAATACAATTTTATTATTAAAAAAACTTATGACAAATTTATCAAAACCAAAACATTCAAAATGTTGCCCTGCATTTCAACGCATAGAAACAATTGTTTTCATAATTGTTACTATGGGAATAAACATATTTAAAGTTAACTTCTGATTGAGAAACCGGTTCTTAACGGTAAACTCTTAACTTTAATAAGGAATTGATATTTAAGTAAATTTCTATATCAACTTGTTTCCTAGTTTTATTTTAATTAGTCAGCAGCTCTCAACAACAGTTTTTGGCCATCAAAAGAAAAGAATTAAATAAGCGTAATTTTGATGTAACTAATTTTTTATTAAATTTTTTAACTAAACATTGTTCAACTAACACTTAGGTACCCCCAATTTGAATTTAAAACGTAATTTATTACTACAGTTAATAACGATTGCTTGCTAATTAATTTAACATTAACTTGCTCTGACTTCTAGTTATTGGTATTTGTTAAAAGTTTATTAAGAAAGAAGCTTCAATTTAATCTCCCCTAATAACACTTTTAGTCTCCTTCCTACGTTATGAGACAGCCTGTATATGAATTAATTTCAAGGTCAATTATTTTATTGAAGCGATCATAATAAATACAAATCACTGTAATTCTACACTAACTCATATTTGGTAACAATCTGAAACTGTTTTTATCGACTAAGAAATAAAGTACATACATTAAATAAATAAGTTTAATACACATTTAATACATTAAATAAATAAGTTTAATACACATTTAATACATTAAATAAATAAGTTTAATACACATTTAATACATTAAATAAATAAGTTTAATACACATAAGACATTCATACCATTATTGTATAATTATTATCTTCTGATTAATGTCTGTTTCCCCGCATTTCTTTGCACCTTTTGAAAAGAGGAAGTACACTGATCTTTAAAAGTAATGTCTCCCCAATAAAATTTTTAATCTAAAAGATAAACAAATACGAGTTGAATTTTATTTCATGTTTTTATTTTGCGTTTGTTTCTTTGGATATATCTCCCCGGGTAACTTTTAAATTGTTTTGACGGCGCGCTATATCAATTGAAAATGCTGTCACCCTATACGAAACGTTAACTGCTGAGCGGTTTAAAAGGTGTCTGGCGAATTATCATACAAATTTATTATTAATTGGGTAGTTAGTGCCAAGGTATCCTTAGGAAAGTTGACGTTTGACATACATATATTTTGCCAAGAAATGTTTAGGTATGTATATTAAAATTCATAATCCTCTTTATGACATTATTTTAGATTATGCTGCAAGTACTTTATTTGGTCTATAATTAATTCATATAAAATAATAAGATCATCTTCAGGCTATAACAGTAAATACTTTTATAGAGGCTTACAACTGATTTAAGGCTCATTATGGAGATCTCGTAAATTATAAGAGTTACAAAAAGTTGGGCTAGTTTGGAGTCCATAAAAATGTGCAAAAGATCTCTTCTATCATCATTAATTTCTGAATTACCTTCAAAAAACTTAATTTAACTTCGCTGGACAATCTGATAAGTCAGAAGAAGTAGGTTAAAATTGACAGTTTCGCAGATACAACCGTCAACTGTTTTTCCTCTTATGGCCGCTACCTTAGGTTTTCGTACCATGTTACGCAAAATTAAAATCTGAATATGCATCTAATTATTTCACACTTCATTATGATTATGAGCCTGTGGTATTCCTTGTTTATAAATAATCTTACTTAATCGCTTTAAAACGAAAAAGCACTCCTTAGAGGACTCTTAATATGTACTAGTAAATTATTAATAGTTGAAAGAATGTTTCCTAGTTTCTGTGCAAAATTTAGGGCTCAACACAAAAAATGTGTGCTCTACTCCTTGTAGTGTATTTATTTCTCTGTTAAGTTATTTGAACTCTACAGTACGTTCAGCGTAATTGTACACATGTATAGGTACAGCCGGGGTAACAAGTCATGACATAGCCTTTACAGAAGAACTCATCGTGGACATTTTATTTGTATTTTCTAAGCAAAAAATAATTTACGACATCCCGGATTCAGTTTAAGTAGTAAGACTTGAATGTATTCGACGCGACGTTCATAGTTTTTAAGGAGATGAGTACGATGTCCTCTAAGCTTTCTGTACACGTCTTGATTAATTACTGCGACTGTACATGTAAAGGTACATATTTTCATATAATCTTATAAAATCCTATTTTCCTAAATTTCATTCCAAATTTTTTTGTAAAATGTGGAATTACTACGTTTCTCTGATATAACCTGATTTTCTCTTTAGTTGTTTAAAAAAAGATTCTTTTTTTATAATTTTGCAAGTTTGTGTTCTAATAAACTAATTGATATTAATGTTCTGTCAGCAGTATACTTTTCTGCATTTAAACTGCAAAAGAACGTTTGATTATACATAAAGGAGTGTTTACGGCATAATTTATTGTGAATTGTAGAAATAAAGGTCATACTTATGTAACATAAATAAAAGTAAGTAACTTGCGATAATACATTTAATAAATAATATTTCCTCGAAAAAGTCTTCGTAAAATATATTTATTGCAAACCAGTCGCACTCTGGAGGCGGACTGATTTTTTTTAAGTGCTAACATTAGACAGTACTTTATGATATAGTGAGACAGTATGTGGGAATTAATACGAATACGAACACTTCGTGTTTAAATTCTAACATGTGCTTGCGTTACATGCCAAAGCATAGTAAGTAATGATTTTTAAATGTATTTTGCAGTCCGGCTATTAAAATGTTCTACCGCACGTAAACAATGTATTTTTAAACTTGAACATGGCAATTAAAATTATATATTATAATACAGTATAGAAATTATAATTTACGTCTGCGTATTTGAAAACTAATTGAGCGGAAAAGATTATTAACGTTTAAGGTTTTTTAATGGCCGACTTGAAAATATTATATTATTATTAAAGATTATCATTTTATTTATGAGAAGACGAATTAGAATAAATTTACCATTAGCTACATTTTACTAAGTAAAAGTTGTTCTTTGTGGGCCATAAAAACTGTCATTCTTGCATAAATATTTGTTAAACAGGTATTAAAATTATACAATTAATTGCATTTATACATATGTAGATATGTATGTGTGTCGGTGCAATACTTTTTATTATTTCATTTCACCCATAATTTTCACTATACACTTTAACATTACAGAATTGGAAAAGAACATGTCATTTAATAACATAGTTTGATTAGTTTCCTGTTTTCTCCCTGTAATATTACGCTCCCCTCAAAATTAATTATTTGTGAATCAAATGTGGATGAGCGCATTCCATGTTGCCAATGTGACCACTAGAATTAACTTAATAGCTGATATTGACAAGAATCGGTACTAATTTGTTGAACAAATCACTTTCTAATTTTCTAAATGCAAAAGATTTCTTAATATGTTATTCTTTCCAAGAAATCAACAGTAAATAATTCTATTCGTTTCGGTAAAATGTCAATTATTCACTGGATGGTGTTTTTCCTTGAGACTTCCGTACTACGCAGACTAATTCGATTAATTTTTTTGTGAACGAAATTAAACCATTATATTATATATTTAATGTTTAAAAAAACACGGAAATGTAAGCGTGTTATCACAGGGAAGTTAAAGTGCTTAAATTTTTTAGTTTATTTCTAAAATTTGATGAATTTTGCTATACACGTATTTTAAATTCATTTTCAAAACTATTTTATGTTGTTTTTTTCTTTCTAAAAAGAATTAATTTGGGAACATAAAATAAAATAAATTTTCAACAATTTTATAATATAAAGAAAAAATATCATTAATCAATAAATAATTTGTGTTTCTTTTTAATATACTGTGCTCTTCAAGTAAAAGAAATTGCTTTTATTATAACGAAATAATAAATAATTAAAAACGAATTGTGGAAGTCAGCTGCTGCTTCTTCTATAATTAATATTAATAATTTCACTGGAATACACTTAAGTTTCTTATATAACATTAACGTAGAAATTCGAAGAAAAAATATTTTAGTGAGATCGTAAAGTAACTATTTGTAAGCAAATGTTTAAGCAATAGGTAAAATTAATCATTAATATATTTTTCTTGATTTTGAATACGTATTTGTGTAGTATGCAAAACTGTTTAGTTAAAGTTGAATGTCAGGTTCAGCAGTAGAAAGATTTAACGTAAAAGGTCAAAAGGCAAAAATAAATCGAAAGTCATGATCAAAGTGTAGAGAGAAGTTCCGTGAGTTTTCTTGTGTTTTTACTAATTATTATTAATTATTTAGGTAAACCTTGCGTGGAAAAAAGTAAAAGAATATGGTTTTGTGTTTTTTATTGGAAAATTTGATCGCATACAAAAATTATAACAGTCAAACAAACAAGTAACGAATCGAATCATATGAGTTATTATACAGGGTTCCCCATACTAAACTATATTTTCTATGGTCCCTGGCGTTTAAGTCTACGTAAATTAATCGAGTTATGGTGTGGGTTCGTCATTGATGTGAAAATGAAAATGATTCACTACAAAATTTGAAGATGCCTGAATAATCCATGAAAATTTAATTGGATGTTAGAATAATGTCACAACGTCTGAAATTTTATGATAATCAACAAATTTTTATAGAAAAATGACGTTCTACGAAATACTAATTTAAATCTGATTTGTAACAGGCGCCTAGTCAATTAATATATGTACGTAGACTTAAATCTCAAGAGGCATAGAAAATATACAGATAAGAAACAATTTATTCAGTTATCTAGTATAGAATTTATTTAAATATAAAAATGGGTATTCTATTATGGGAAACCCATAAATATGTATTATTTTAGGCGCTATGTTAGCTGAAGGCCATAAAAAGTCAGTCTAGTATCTCTTAGAATTAGAAATGGGTCAAAAATCAGTGCCTACGGCAAAAGTGTCAAAACAATTTCCACAATTTTTAGTTTAGATAAACACATTTTTTATGTTTGTCTAATTTGTAATTTAGACTTTAGATGTGAACCTAATTAAAATTACTATTAATTATTCTTAAGTTAATCTATGAAGTAAAAGAATTGTTATCCTTAAACTCTTCGATTTTTGCTTGAAGAAAATTATCAGTATCAATATACAGAGGCTTTCTAAAGTCTCATATGCTTTAAACCCTGTTACTGTAGATATATAATACCTAAAGCATTACTTCCCTATCTTTATTGTAATAGAGGAAAATCCTGACAGAGAATATTTCTGCAGATTTGTCTTACCATCCGGCTGTATAAACCGTTCAGAAGGAAATATAAATATGGCATTAAAACTACTTTCTAAACTTGTTCGATTTGTAACATTTTTTTCAACTCGTATCTTTTTACGAATATATACATATCTCAAACTCTTATTCCTTGAATTACGTAAATTAAATAAAAATATTTTAACGAATAAGTTTCCTCTTAAAAGTAAAACATTCAGTAGGTACTACTTTTTGCACAAAATATTCTCTCAGCACGTTAACAAATACTAAGATTATGTGCGCATTCGAATTATAATGGGGCGTGAAGTATAAATTACGACGGGTGGATATTTCATGTGTAAGAAATGCTGAGTACATTTACTGGTAAGTTAACCTTTAGGAAGGTATAGAAATGCTGCGATACGTAACGGGCACGTTACAATTCAAGTTAATTACCGTTTCATATATCTTCACCTTGTTGCCGCTGTCAGGAAAAAGTGTTTCAAATTTTAGTCGAGAAAAAGACTTACTTTTGCGCTCGTGATTGACGATCCAGACGCCATAAATTATTTCTTTTTATGATATAATATTATAAAACATATTTTAATCTTGATTAATTAGTCGACTCTTTAAAAGTTGTTTGCTTTATTTCGAATTAGAAAGTAATTTATTGTTACCCTTTGATTTACGCATTCATCTTCTCCTTTTCCTTAGAGATTACTTTACGATTTCACAGATTATAACGCCGTGTCACCGATAATAATTCATATCTGTTACAAAATGAGATAATAAATTATTCATGCTGTTTGTTTCGCTGTGTCTCGGGAATAACAGAAACATATAAAAAACCGGTCACAGACGGAAATTAGAATTTTTTAAATAGTTTCTCTGAGAATTACCATACTCTGACATAGGCTACATGAAATATATTTGCTCATATCGACTATTCAAAAGGAAGCTATTACAATTTGCCAGAATAATCAATTAAAATCTATTCAGTCCATATCTGTCGTATGCATAGAAAAGTAAACGACTGTAAATCGCTATTGTATGTCTGATTGTCACAAATCTTTGTCAAGAACTATTGTAAGTACAAAATGCTGCATCTAACTGTTACATACCAAACACAAATTACTGCAAAGTTACAAAAGAGTTATTCAATGAGTGTTTTGCTGAAGAGTTTGGTCAAAACAGTCGAATAGCTAAAGTATGTTGGAACTATAAATAATCAAAATATTAATATTAGTTTGGAAGCCGATTTTACAAAACTAAATCGTTTATTTTTCTGTGCACTCGATTGGCAATAAAATAACCGGACTGATCTTTTTTGCTGCTTAATTGGGGTTTTGACAACAACTAGCAGGATCGAATATTAATGTGTTCGTTTCTTCCCCTACTATCTAAATTTCAAGGATACGCAACGTTCAGTACGACCGTAACTTTTGTCCAAAGCAGACTGTGTACCTGAGCTCTGCCGAAATTATACTGAGTGTGAAAAGTCAGATTATTAACCAAGCGTACTACAAGGAGGTTCTGACAACATTTCGTGGAAGCATAAGAAAAAAGTCTGAAGTTGCATTTATCAAAAATATGAAATGTACTTTATGATAAACACACCGATGTATACTTGAAATATCATATTTCATATTCGTTGGTGGAAGTGGGCAATGCAAAAAGATATTTTGAAAGAAATAATAAATTCGCATAACCTAAATTTTCTCCTTTGATAGTTCCTGCGAAAATCACCGCACCTGTACAGTTCAATTTAGGATATATACTTTTGTTTTCCTGGATAACTAGAGGTACTCTTTTGTTGAACACTGGATATATTATATGTTATATTATAATATATATATATATGTTCTAGTGCTCGCTTATACCATAGTCAGTCCTCTGGAGAAGAAAAATGTAAAATTTCTTCCATCTTGATAAAAATGAGCAGTAGCTACATCCATCTGCAGTTATAGACATCTCTGTCATCAAAGTTTTTATACATATATTTAAAATTTCACAGTGCATTTGATAAGTTTGAATAATAATGAAATATCTTGGAGTAATCTGGTTGCAGCAATTTGAACGCTATTATGTTCATAGTAGGGAATACAACGGGTTCTCGGGTACCTGAGTTCAACACGTAAAATTGTTAACTGGGTTTCTCTCAATTCCCATTATTATCCGTGTAATTTGTCAACGCAGAATCTTGGAAAAACATATATCTATCTGTCTGTTATTCCATCATATAAACTTGATTATTTTTAACATTCGGACACTCATGTAAGATTCGTGGTAGGGGTACTAGAACTTATACGGGTGCTCGAACTTATGCGAGTACCCATGTCAGTTCGAACTTTAATTTTGTGCGGGTACCCGAGCTCATATGTTACCCGAGCAAGATACGGGTCTCCAGGTAGTTTATTTGGGTACCCGGATATCTCAAAAATATGGGTATGGTATCCCTAGTTCGGAACCGTAGAACGGAGGTTGCCACAAAGCAGCATCGACAAAGGAGAACGACAACAGCAGCATCCCTGAGGAAGTCTTTTTGAAACAAAAGACGAAACTTCTGCAGAAAGAAGGATTTGTGACGCGATACAATTGAAAGCCAGAAGAAAAAGTCAAAACGGTAAAATTTTATTTTTTGATTTTAAAGGATCGCGAAGCTGAAAAGGTCGAAAGCGATGCTCTGGAAAATTGTACATTTAACTTAAAGCTTCAATACTTGAAGTTTAAGTTAAGCTCACATGCTGACTAATATAATTAGACTAATATAATTAAAGTACTGACGACAAGGAATGGAAGAGAAGAGCGTCAATATAATATCTGTAATGTCACGCAGTTATTGCCTGCCAATATTCAATCGGTTGGCTACTCATGTCTTTTGCTTGTTGTTGTCAATTTGCTTACACAGGATTTTATACTCGACAAGCAGTATTGCATGAAGGTTACTAAAGTATAAAGGTTACCCAAGTTTTCGGCCATGCACACACTTCTGTTACGTCACTGGTCCACTTCTTTATTTATTTCCCTCTGCAAATGTTATAATTAACGTAAAATTTTACTTAAAACTCTTTTAAATTATACATTATTTTGCTTTCCTGGCAAAAATTTTAAAAAGATAACTTTCAATATTGTCAAAAAAGTGCTTATATCAATTTTAAAGTGTTTTCGATCGAGAAAGGCCGTGTGATTTTGGAAACTCAAAAACTTCTAATGTTTTATTTTTAACTTTTCCAGAGAAGCAAAAGAATAATTTATACACATTTTAGTCTGGTAAAGAAAAAACGAAATGGCGGGAATTCTTTTCCGTATTTTTGTTCTTCCTCAAATCACATTTTTTGTACAACGCTATAGTACAATTTGAAGGCATCCGTACACAGATGTTATTGAATTAAAAAACAGAGAAAATAAAAAAATACATATTTATAACAAGAAATTGAATTTACTTACTCTTCCCAATGAAAACATTAAACAGTTTTAAATATTTATTATAGGTAGTATCTATTACGCTATATTTCAAAATATTATACACTACATACACCCCTTATAAACTATATTATAAAATAATAACTAGAAATACAATAATGGATCTATTCTAAATTATAACGAATTACACTGTTTTGTAAGAAATCCCGCGCAGCGTTATGGACTAGAGACGTCACAATTTACCTCAAGTATTCCCCGCGCTCATAAACTACATCCAACATAGCAAGTATACACACTAAAGACAACCTTTAGCTTTAGTAACCTTGGTGTTGTATAGGTGGCGAAGCCGGCGAGTATTAGTTCTTATGTTGCTGTTTAACAACGTTTTATTGAATTTACTTTTATATACATCGTGATTTCTTGAAATCGATCCGACTGAAATATTTCAAAAATTAAAAGGTGTTCATTTTGAGTGAATGTTTTTTTTTAGTACTGGTTATTTATTCTGTAAAAAATGTCAGTAACACACTGTCATTTCCAACGCCTAGCGAGATGTTTAAAGATTTAATAGACCAAAGTGTTAATTTTTGAGTTTGTAATTATTTTTTTTCTAAAAGACAGGTACATTGGTGCATTATTTGGACGATAAGCTTTCATTTGAGATACCACACGATGAGTCGTTCCATTAAAAATTTTTGGGAGGGTATTCGTGGGGGCACGGGAGTATACGTCAAAAGTGTGATTCATAGGTTAAAATATACCCTTTAGGCCCGATTTTACAATCGTCGGATAAGCATTATTCTTAGAATAACGTGACGTAGGTGTGACGTAGATATGGAGGAACGTTAAAGGATATTCGGCGAACAATTATTCCGTCCTTATTCCACGATTGTAAAACTGGGCCTTAGAATAAAAGCAGACGTGTTTTTGGAAAATTTTATTTTCCATTTCATTTTTGAAATATTTCAGGTGGATAATTTTAAAAATATCACCCTATATAGATCAGTACCCGCTTGCGTTCGATTTATAGAAATAAAATTAGAAACTTTCTACGTTCATGACATAGCGTTCTAATATGTTAACGGTTTTAAGCAGTACGCTCGTGGTGGATCAGTTATCGTTCTCTCGTGTCTGGATCCTAATTATAATCATCTATTTTTTAAATGAAATATCTCTTTCAGTGCTAATTGTGTTGTGTTATCTTTGTCTTCAACTTGAAAATATTTTGAAATGAGTTTCATAATATAATCTATTTTTAAATTTTTCTTTTTTTGGTTTAATAGCAATGAAAAATATTTAGATAAGCTTTCAGGAGAAATTACACTCTTCAGGAACGCCTCACTATTCACGGTAGTTACTTTTTTTTAGAAAGAGTAAATTTGTTTAAAAGTTATCTATTTAATATTTCCACTTTTAAAGTAATTTAAGGATTATTAAATTTTTTCTAAGTTGTAGTCTGAACATGCAGCTACATAATTGTAAAATAAGTTCTGGTTTACTATTTTATCTTCTTAACTTCTTTTGTGGAATTCATTTTGTACTCGATGTTACAATCGACAATTTTATATTTTGGCGTTACAAAAAGTGGAATGTACAGTTGTCGCCTAAAAAAAACTGGTACAACAAATGTGTAATGTAATTTTCTGTAATGCGTAGAAAGAAAGATACGCTACCTCATTTAAATAAATTAGAAAACAATTAATTTTCCAATGGTTAACACAAAACCTAAATGATCCATTTAAAAATATAAAATTTCATGGATTACATTTTATGAATTTTAAGCCTTGTACCAGTTCTTTTCGGCGGTAACCGTACGATGCAAGAAGTATATGCCTAATGAATTTCTCGCAAATATATAAACTTTCAGTGTTTTATTATTTAAGAAGTGAATAACCAGAGGCAACCTTAAGGGCGGGCGAACCGGCTAACTACCCGGGGCCCCGCGCTTGCAAGGACCTCGCGCCACCTGCAATGAATAAGTATGAAAATGCACACTTGTTAATTTGAAATTTGTTTAAATTAAATTTATTTCACTTACTTTATTTTATTTAATATCTTTTTACGAAGCGAAACAAACCTTATTCCTTACTCAAGTTCCTTACCCAAAGGGCCCCAAATAAAATCACGCCCGGAGCACCGCAACTATTACAAACCTTATTGCTTCCTCAAGTTTCTTACACAGAGGACCCCATAAAAATCACGTCGGACCCCGCAACTATTACAAACCTCATTCCTTACTCAACTATTACAAACCTTATTCCTTAGTCAAGTTCTTTACTCAAAGGACCCCATATAAATCACGCCCGGAGTCCCGCAACTATTACAAACCTTATTCCTTATTCAAGTGCCCTACTTAAAGCACTCTATTACAACTATTACAAACCTTATTCCTTACTCAAGTTTTTTACTCAAAGGGCCCCATATAAATCTCACGCCCGGGGTCCCGCAATTATTAAGGCCACCTCTGTAAATAAATTCAATGAAAGATCAATTTTTGGCTCTTCTAATAATCATATCTTTACCTATCTTTCGTATACTATTAGAAAGATCTAAGAAAATAGATTATTATTTTAGAAAGCAAGCATACAAGACACTCATCTTTTACATAAGGTGAGAAAAATTCGTACACAAAGAGGCTGCTGTTTTTCAACGGCAGAGGTCAGCTGTGAGGTTAACACATTCGAAAAGAAACTTGCGGCACAGAAACGGTAATTTTATTTACAAAGGTAATTAAGAAGTGTCACCTGGACCATTCTTGCGTAGAGGCAAGTTACCAAAATGAAACAAAATACATATAACTAAATTTTTTGACCGTGAAATTAAGCTGTAAAAGATACTGTGGGTACTTTAAGCAATAGCTTTATAGATATAATAAGTCTTACTTAAAATTAAACCTGTTTTAAAACTAATATTTTCTTGAGTAACGTTCCTTTTAACAAATTTTGAGAAAAATTTGAGTTTAGCTTGGAGTGTTCAAAAAGGATTTCTGTATCGAAGATTTTATAACTTTACTTCAGACAGGAAACCTTATAAAATATATCATCTAATATTAAAATTATTTCGGTATATAGGCCATTCCACTATTTTTATTCGAAATTAAAACACGTTTTTATATAAATAGCAAGCCCGTCAACAATTTTCTGTAATCCTAAATACCGGTGAGGTTGGATCGAAAAAGCGGCAAGCGGCAAAGAATCTCGTAAGTATTTTTAGACAAGTCTTAAGTTGTAGACAATCACAGTGTATTTATCAAAGGCGATATATTTGATTGATAGACTTGTCGGGTTAATGTTCTGTTTTGTAGACCGTGCGTGTGCGGCGCGGTAGTCGCTGCCATTGGACGTGTACAGAACGGTGCGATAATTTGTTTTGCTTCGATTGCCGATTGATAGATGAGATTATAATTTTAATTACGATTGTCTAAAAATAAATACCAAACAAAGCTAATTTATTGCCACGCATCGATTTACCCATAGCCGCTTTACTAATTTCACGCTATACAATTCAAATTTTGTTAAGTTTAAAGTACGGAACGTGTACGTTTCCGCGTTTCCAAGATACGTTCAAATGAAATTCGTCTCCGGAATGATTTATTAATGAGGTGGAATAACGTGTTTCTAAAGTGCCGAGATAACTATAAAATTATTATTTATCTAATATTAAGTTTTGAGCCGGTCGGCAACCATTAAAGGAGCGAATTAATTTCAAGCAAACCATTTACAAGAACTGGTAACCGTCTTGACAAACAACCATGAAATATGAGTGCGCTGAAAAACGTCGCCGACGTATAAATAAAATATTTGATACCAAACCTTTACATTACTATTGCATGCCATATGTTACATTCCCGTATTGTTAAAACACGGTGTTCGATTTTATTCTCTGCTATATGAAATGCCTGGAGTAAGCTGCCGCTTTGGTTTCTTTTATTATTATTTTTCTTATCAGATTTGCCGCTTAAACGTAAATTATTTTCAAAGGCGACACGTCTACGATACATGTATAGGTGGAATGAACACATTTATTGCGTTATAAGAATGTCCAATGTCCGATAGACACAGACCTACCAGGCCGGCAACACAAAATAAATCATCAATCATTCGTGCCTTGGAACAGTTGAAACAAAGCTATATAAAAGCAGCGGGAAATACAAACTATAAGGTTCTAACGAGACCATACTTAGCGAAAGATGTATTGTGTAGAAGTTTTTATTCAATTACAAAAACGGTTTGAGGATTTCTTAAATAGATGATGGATAGTTTCTACGAAATAATTTAATATCTATTGAAACAAATGTACGTCGGAAAATACATTTTTCTCACAATGATATTTTACTACAACAAACTATTTACTATCTGTGTTTAAAGTTAAAATTAAAAGCAGCTATATCAGTGTGTTTACCTCAATAAATTAGAATAAATTTCTTGTCTACTATTTTTATTAATTCCAAGCGTACAACTCAGAAGGTAGTAATCCACTTTCAGCTTCAAGTTAGCTGTCGATTATGTTGGAACTAGTCACGATTTGGATAATCTGAAAAAGTTCAAATTTATACTTCTTGTTTTAAGCTGTAAAGTAACGTTCAATTTGCGGCAGCTAATAAAACTGTATTTCTCGTATCTTCCTTTTCATTTCCCGGAATACCTACCTGGCGGATATTTTCTCACGTTACTAAACTACACATATAACGAATAAATCACAGCTTAGAAGAAGTCGTGATGGTTCGCCTCAAAGAAAACAAGTATAAACAATTTCGTATTTAATTAGTTACTTTGGAGTCTCAGCAAACTGCATTCGATATAATATGTAAATTTTACTTCTACTGTTAAAATCTTTATATTGAATATAGATTGTTACACAAAGTTTAATTTTTAATCTTATTGCAAAATTACATTTATTTTATTAACATTTATCAATGACTCATTTCTATATATAGCATATGTAGATTACTTTGTGCGGATGATTTTCATTTTGGTAGTTTTTGCTAAATTAGTTCTAGTATACGCCAAAATAGATCTTAGAGTTAATCAGTGTTGAAAAGATTTATATGTAAAATTGGAAATAAATGACCGGTCACATTTCACACTTCTTATCGTTAAGTCGGATAAACATCATGACAGATCCACCAAAACAGAAAACTAAAACGCATTAGATAGTAGTTAATTGGTCAATATTGATTTGATGTTTGATATTAATTATTATTTTAAATACATATCATTTATTTTTCTAAATGGTCAAAAGAATTTTAGGTTTTTAACGTGCTCCTCGTTATTTTAAACATATACTTCAAGTTACTTGTAGTTAGAACTTAATTATGAATTGAAAACTATTAGATTTAACAAGTAAACAAATTCGTTCGGGTTTTCAGTGTTTCAGGGTAACTGTATGTACTCGCGCCTTATCCGGAAGCTTTATCTGGCATTACTGCGATCAAACAAAAGAGTTTAAGGTTTGCACTTTCATTTTCGAAATTCCACATTTTCTCCCTACTAATTAACATACTCGATATTCTTAAACTTATGTTTTCAGGTGATTGCACAAATTTACTCAGCACCTCTGTGAAATAAATAATCTTCAATATCTTCATACCTTCTTAATTAGACAATATGTAACTACTTTAGAATTGCTACAGACAGCTTTCTGGGTAACGCATTTAAAAACGATCTACATAAAATATTATTTCTTTACATTAATTATTTCCACATTTTCCGGCCCATCTGAGCTATAGGTAATTAACATAGGATTCCAAATATTGATTTTTATTTTCCCAAGACGAAATGCGACAAAATTCACACTGCGTGTGCTAGTCTTTGATCGAATACAGCTTAAGACTTTAAAGTATGAAGAATTATGCTACAATTATTTAAATAATTAAAGAAAAACGTTTTCGAAAAGTAAGTTTCACTTTAAAATTTGGTATGAACAAGGGATTTAGCCAAGTTGTATGGGCTCCCGATTTCTGCTCAGATGCCTCGAGTTCAAAACCTCGCAAAGTTTTTTTTTTTTAATTATTACTACAATTTTTAACCATTTACATTTTTACGTTGTTCATAGTAAGCCCATAGTGAGTCCATGCAAGTTGGTCAATGCCCTTACTTATCATGCATTTTAAAATGGGAGTCTTAAAGTGAAACTTAATTTTTGAAATTGTTGCGTAATTCTTCATAATTTTAAACACTAAGTTCTATTCGATCGAAGACTAGCAGAAGCAAAATAAATGTTGTCGTATTTTATCTTGGGAATATAAAAATCAACAATATTTGAAATCCTATGTTAATTTCCTATAGCTCAGAAGGGCCGAGACACAAGGTATATTAAATGGTAATAATATACCTTGTGTAATATTTTTATTAATGAATATTTTTACAGCAATTTGGTAATAACTAAAAAGTAAGCTTAAAGTTGCTATAAGTTAACAACTTGAATCTTAAAAATATTAAAACCTAAATTGTTAAATAAAAATTATGAAAAAAGAAATACATAGTTTCCAACCTAATCATTTTTTTCTTAAAGTATGTTTAGATACTGAAAGAAGTACATAGCTTTTTTGGACTTACAAATTCAAATTATCTTCAGGAATAAAAATACAAATTCAAATTATCTTCAGGAATAAAAAATATATTTATTTTGATGTTTCAAAGGAATGATCATTAGGGCTGTGCGAAAATGAAATTTTGCTATCGATAACGATAGTTTTCTATAATCGATAAATATCGATATATCGATAAAAGTCGACATATCGATAAAAAAAACGCATATCGATATATAGATAAATATCGACATATTAATATATCGATAAATATCGACATATCGATATATTGATGATTTTTTATATCCAATAATTTATCGATACTTTTTGGGAAAAGTGACGACAAAAAAAAGACCTCCAAATTATTATCCATTCACGACCTTTTTAGATTCTAGAGGGTCATGCTTATTTGTCGTTAAGTTACGTGCATGAATTTTGATAGAACTCAAAATGTGACAAATATAAAATGCTGACACTTTAACTTCTGTCCCATCGACTGCATTGCTTCTTATATTCTACAATGGCATGAAGAAGTAATAATATTGAAACAAATAATAATTATCGTGACGTGACTTTTTAATACTAAGTCAAAATGCTAAAAATCATCAGTGATTTTCGGCGTCAGTTTTCAAAAACATAACCATCAAATTAAAATGGAACACATTCACTTGGAGGTTGGAGGTATGTACTACTACACTGAGAAAAATGAAATAGTTAAGTCAACAACTTTTTGAATGTCAACTTTTTGTGCGTTGATTTAAATAAAATGTACTTGTTTCAACGGTAATATGCTTAACTGAACATCTTGGAAATTGTTGAAGTTACACTAAGAAAATGTTAAACTATTACGTTTGACTGAACGATGTAAATGTTTTGCCTTAAAATGAAAGTGTTTAATATGTTAAATCAAAAAGTTGAAATTTCAAAATGATCGTAAAGTGCTGTTTCTTTTATGTGTCTGTTTTGATTTTTTATTTAACGGAATAAATGTTAAGTCAAGTAAAAACGTGGGTTAATTTCCATACACTATGCCCAATTGCACCGCATTTTTAATCATTGATTAAATTTAAGTCGTGTTTAGAATGTGATATTAACGTAGATCCAGCATAATGTCAGACGCATTCTAACTGACACTTAAGTTGAAGTTTAAGTGTCAATTAGATGGCGACTGACATTATGCTGTCATGTATTCACGTTTGTCACATTCTAAACACGTCTTAAATTTATTATCTATTATTATCTAGTATTAGAGTGATATACGAATTTACGTGTTATATTTGCAGAAATAAACAGTAAACAGTTATTGAAATTCTTGCTATCGAGTTCCAGATGGCGCCCGCTAAAACTTCACATATATTTACTGCCTGTCCCAGCATAACCTTGTTGTTCGACATCGTTTCTTAAACGGATAAGTTATTCATATTTCGAATGTGTATAAAATTCGTTGAGAGGTTTATTCAGCTCCTCTTGTCACCTCACCAAAGGTTGAAAGGTTAACTTACTTTGGCACTATCGCAAAGAGGTGAACATTTAATTGATGTTTCCCGAAACGATAGTCTAGAATTGAATTGACTCTACGCTTTTATTAGCCGTACTGAAAAATTACTTTAAATATGTCAAAAATATAAATTTTAATTCCCTAACAGCGTTCACACAAATAAAATATTTATTAATTTTAACAATCTAAAGTTGATTCAACCTAAAATATTTAACATTTTTTGACTGTTGGTTCAATGACCATGCGTGATTGCTAATAGGTAAACGAACAATATTGTTAACTGAACGTGTTTTTGGTTGACTGAACAGTTTATTTTTCTCCGTGTAACAAATATGTTACCTAAAGTAGCAACGAAAAAACCGACTCCCCATTTGATTATTACAGTATCATGATGTATAGTATGATAGATTTGGTTATCGATAATTATTTATCGATATATCGATATTTTTGCATAGCCCTAATGACCATACGTATCTTTGTGGTATAAATTATAATCCGCAATAAACGAATCTTAAATAAACTAAAGAAAATGTAATTCATTTGGTTTTTATGCAAAATAATAATTTGATAGCGGTCGTTTCCTACCAAATCTTGTGTTTGGATGCAGTAAATACTAACATTTTATGGCATCAAGAAATATTAACGTTTAGTGAACGGTATAATTGTATAGATTTGTCAAATAAATTATTTGAAAACTTTAAAAAGAAAATCATCTTATGATTATTTTTGCGTAATCAGGGAAAATCCCGCAACATTAACGGCTGTTCGTGCAAAAGCGAGCCGAAAATGATTAACGAAAGTTGATAGTGAAACTGCAGAATATTTCCGGCAACGTGTATTTAAACCCATTGTTTTGTTTCCTTTTCAAACAGCTGAACTTTGATTAATTATCAACCGCAGACTCTGCGAGCTGAAAGGAGAGTTGTTCATAAATATTTCCAAGCGAACGTCACGTCACTGCGTTTCATTGCATGATTTCGTTGCAGTCAGAATACGGCAAGAAAAAGCCGTTTCAAACCCGACATTAACCTAACGTTGATACGAGTATACTTACTATACTCGACACATTTGCATAATCACATGTAGTAGTTGAATGTTCGATTAAAAATAATAACATTAAATTGCTAAGCAAATAATATGTGTGGGTACTTTCTTCAAGGGATACGTTTTTTTTTCTTGCGACTGTGTAGCCGACGGTTTAGCTTAGTATGTATGTAAGTTTTAAATTATCGTTGCAGGTAGAACGAATGTCCATTATAGGTATACAGATTTATGCATAACAGAACTTAATTAAATCGATAACACTGCGGAATTTTTGATGTGAGTTGATATTAATTCCTCAAAAATTTATACATACATACATATGAATATAGATTTGATTAGAAAAAAATCGAAAAATATATGCAGCTAAACTAGTTTCTGTATGTATTAGGACTTCTTTCTATAATGCATTCTAATACTTATTCATCTTAGCTTCTTGTATCTATCTTATGCATTTATTTAGTTTCATTTTCTTTAAATAATTTATGTACTACATATAATTTTATGCCCATAGTACATAGATACAAACAGATAATTATAAATACACTAATTTTCAACTTAAAACGAGTTCAGAAAGAATTATTTTCGAATTTATTTGTCTTTTTCTGTAAAACCTGAATTTTCAACTTTTTTCATTATTTTTTTTGTCAATAACTCATTACTACTGAGTATGCTTGAAATGTATTTATTATATCTTAAGTTTATTTTGATAATATGATAAAGTTGGGAAAATATACACCAAAAAACAATGAGTGCAATGAAGTTGCACAGGCATTGTGTTTATAATAATCAGAAAAGAATTCGGCTAGAACTGCATAATCACAAAATGTTTTTAAGTAAAGCCAATAAATGAAAATGATTTGTTTAAAAAAATTAAAATTTAACTATACATTTTCCTTTTAATAAAAATTTAAATAAATCATAAAGAGGCTACCGATAACATTGGTTTAGCTTACAATTTAAACACAGTTAATACATATTTAAAACGTTTATTGTGAGTGGAGCTAAGCCGTTAAAATCCGCTGGGGATCAGCAAGGACTTTTACTTAAATTTAAATGTAGGGTGGTTTTCAATTCTCCAAATGATTAATACAAAATAAATGAGCTAACTTCGACCCTCCACGGTTATCCTTGAATGGAAAAACTATTTATTCCCCACAGATGCATGTTTATATTTATCATTTTTCCTTTGATACGTTTTGGAATTATGACTCTAATGGTGTAGTATTTAAATAGAACTCTAGTTTTCTAACAAAAATTTATAAAAAATATATTCATAATTATTTCAGCAATTTAACCTTCCAAATTATAGATAGTAAATATTCCATGTAATTGACAGATTAAATTATGAATTTATTTTATTTTCTCTAAACAAAACTGAAATTAAACCATCTGAAGAGGTACTATTGTTCCTATAAATAATTTAAAAATACATACCAAATCATTTTCATAGGGGTTCTAATGCCTATAAAGAGAGTTCCATGTGAAAATTATTGAAAAGTAAGCAAACATTATTCACATTTCACCCTTGCAGAACGATCGTTCTCCCTAAAACTAAGGGTGGGGTAAGGGAAGACACATCAGAAAGGAAATAGACAGACAGTTATAAATGGTTAGAAAAATTATCGGAGCATTTCTTATTCGATCCAAATACTATACAAACATTGCTGTTATGCGACCCCTCTGTACACTCTTTCAACCTTTGCTTTACGAAGATTCTTGTGAGCATTACTTCGAATTTGAGAAAATGTTTATTTACACCAAGCGAACAATATGAATGAATATGCAAACAAGAAAATATTGCATCGCCACACATACCGATAATAATATGACTGCACACGCTGCAGTAACAATGGTGTGAAATTATAATATGTTAAATTTATCGTCTGTCACAACGTAAAGATAAGTGTGACCTTTATCTGCTTGAAAACAATTTCTTGTAATAAGAGCAAATTTAATTCGTAATTGTCTACATATTGTATAATATACTTAATGTGTCCTACGTACAAGCACCAAGTTACTTAATATAAAAAAAAGTCTAATTCATGGTACATTCCCTTTCTAGATAAAATTATTTTTCTACTTTGCGTTCACAATGGATTCATTGTGACACCAAAAACAGTTTCACAATGAAGCTCATTGTGACACTGTTTTTGGGGAAATTTTAGTCATTTTTAATTGAAAATATTTAATAGATTTTACAAAATAGCTCAGTATTTATTTGTTACTTAACAATATACTCACAATGAAGCTGGATAAGAAAAATTAATAACTTGTTAATGTGACTTTTGATTAAAACGAAAGGCTTTCAGTGTTGCCACGCATTACAACTAAAATTCCCCATATACTAAGAAGATCCAATATTTTTCATATTTTTGTTCAATAAGTGACGCAAAGTAGAAAAAATAGTATATTATACACGTTTCACAAGAGGCATTGTAACACTCGTTCCGTTGGGGCACTCCTAGCTCGCTACGCTTCGCTAGTCGTACCCCAACCCCACTCGTGTTACAATAAGCCTTCTTGTGAAACTTGTATAATAATATACTATTTAGGTATGTAGGCTGTATTCTAACAATTTCCCTCTCTATAATGAGTGTATTATCTGATTTCATGAAAAATTTACTTCTATGTGCCTAGTGAATAATTTCGAAAATCTGTGCAAAAGTCCTAAATAAATGATGAAAAATTGTAATATATTGCTTACTGTCAGGAAAAGCATTTTTCAAACAGTACTCTAAAAAATAGAATACTGAGTTATAAAAAAAAATGCGAACCTGTAGATATTTTTGTATTTTGTATATTAAAAAAATTCGATTGTTCGTCTTTTGTTATATTAAAGTTATATTAAACCATTTTTCATGTGAGAATTTTTTTAATACTTTAAAAATATTCTCGGGATATCGCTGACGAATTTGCAACTCGCTGATAAATATGTAATTTCACGAAATTCTAAATTTATCACAACACCGGCACTATACCGTATAAATAAAATTCTATTTAATTTCTTAATTTCTTTGATGTTGCGGCGTACTTAAAAACAAATAATTTTAGGATTTTCTTTGTTTTCTTATTTTTAGTTCTTTATAATTTGTTAAAGCAGTTAATATGTTCGAATTTAATGATTTAAATTGAATTTAGGAGAAATTGTTTCTCATGTCTAGTTGAAAAATTATGAAGAATGCTTATCGCATTATTCGGAAGTTCATATTTTGTAAGAATACAAAATATGAGCAATAATTAACATTAGTTAATTATTTCCTTGTTGTAAATTATATTACATTGTGATGTTACAGTAAAAATTAAACTATGTAAATATTTGACTAAAAATTCATTTCATTTACCTTTGAAATTTTTCTTTATTTTTTCACATTTAAAAAATATAGTATTAGAATAAGAAAACGAAAATTAATAAAACGAGAAACTTATTTTATCGTATAAATACATAAATATCTGATTTTTACTTTTTCTGTAAATATTTCATATTTCTCTAGTAATTGTCAAATTTCCAAATCAAATTTCATAAGAAAATTTTCCTTTAATGTATCAATAAAGTATTTCATTGTTTCAAAATATCTACAATATAATATGGGTAAAATTATTTAGTTTTTGATTTTAATTTTCGTATTTTGATTTAATTTAAATAAGCACAAATACAGATCCCAAAATTCTTAGTCTTAGTTACAAACAAATGATCTGAATTTGATGCCTTTCTAAAAAAATTTTTGTGTTTTTAAAGTGTACCTATTTTGTTGTTTCCGTTTCATAGCAATTTCGGTCATAAATTAATTTATTTTTAAGATAAATAAGTAAGTTTTGAGTGATAATAGTGACGTCACAGTGTAAAAATATGCGTTATTATTTCTCATGTCAATTTAATTATTAAAATTACATCTGTTTCTTGTCCACAGAAAATTTACCTATGTATATTCAACTGTAAAATTTTGTTATTGACCAGTGTAGAGGTACAGAAAATAAGTAATATTTTTTTTGTGTAGGTTCTCTATTTGTTACTAATTAAAATGTGATCAGTGAATTATATTACATTCACGTTAAATTTGTCCGTTAGTTAATTTTCTTAATGGACTGGTTTTTATTTGTGTATCAGATAAATCATGACCGAAATATTTAAATAAAAAGCCTTGCTGATCTTTATGAATGAGCAAGCATTTCGATTGCCACTAAATGCAATTAACAATTCAAACAAATACTACGCTTGGAACCCTTTCAGTTTAGAAAAAAGTTGTAACGGCCTTCAAAAGAATGTATGATTTGTAACTGAAATAGATTGAAGAGAAGTGTTAATACTATAATATACAGTTTACAATCTGATATGTTTTGTACTTTTCTTTGCGCGTCAAATTTCATCACTGCGAATTGAGAACCCAATTTCCATAAGTTAAGAATTAATTTGAAAATAGTAATATTCAACAAAACAACTATTTTTCTCGAAAACTGTAAACATTTCTGTAGGGCAAGTTCGAGTATTTTGCATCTTTTTAGCATGTATTGCCACTATATAAAATATTTGCACAACTATTAAAATCACCTAGTATACTGCAATTTTTTTTAAAATTAATTTCCTACTAATTTGTAATTAATACTTAAAGGAACGATTGATTTGATAATAATATTAGGTTGTTCGGAAAAAAATGTCGCATTATGTCTAGAATTTTTTAATTCCAGAAAAGTTAGGTGATATCATCTTGGAATATAACTGCTAGCAGAAAGATGGCAAGAGGTCACTGATGCAAATGGTGATTCTATAGTTTCATCAAAATTTATATACTTATGTAAATAAACATTTTGAATTAAAAAGAAATCGACATTTTTTTCCGAACAACCCAATAGAATGTAATCTTAACGAAAGTCGGTACCAGATAAATTTACTGGTAAACTATAAAACTTTGAGTTCATAAAAACACTTCAAAAGTATATACACCGGCTTGAGTACTACTGCAACAATAAACGATTTGCGGTATTAAAACTGTTCAGCATAACTTGTCAGAGTACTCATTTAATACTGATTTCTGTAGTTATCTTTTTGATGCATTTGTCTAAAAAAGCAGAGTACCGTTATATAGTGAAAAATGAAAATACATAAATTAATTCTGTGCAAATTTTAAGTTAATTAATAATATTGTCGAAAAACAAACAAATTTACATTATTCATTAATGTAATTAATTGTCTGTGAAAGGGTTATGTGCGCATTTAATTTTAATTTTATCATATCTTACACCATCTCTAAAATCAAATTTTACCGAAGGGCCAATGAATTAATTATGTTCTTCAAATTTATTCTGTCTGGCTGGTATTTCTCATCAAAAAATATATCTTCTTTAATTTATCGAGGAATATACCGGTGTACTTTAGGTAAGACCACCTATATAAATTATTTATTTGTCTAGTTTAAAAACTTGTTATATGCCATTTTCAGAAATAATTTCTGCTTTATCTCCAAATGCATTTTAATAATTTATTCTGCCAATAACATAATACTTCCTGTCAAAGCGACTAAAAACTTCCTGCAATATTTTATTATAACGAGCAAACATCCAATGAATTAAGTTTTACCAGGATGCCAATACATATTCAGTTTAAGAGGTTCTCAGCCTATCGATTTTGCAAATGTTGAAATTATTCATCTTTACTTAATTACTGGAACACACATCATTTTATACGGTTCTAAGTAATTATTTCTAATTAAACCCGGTATTATACAAATTATGTATGTGGGTACTGAAAGTCTTACCGAACCTGAACATGCATATTAAAGCGTAAACATTTTGCATTGGAATTAACAAGCGCTAATAGCTTCTAATATTTTCAACGTTTATATAAATTATCAATTTATTTAATATATCGCTTTTATAAGGCCAGAAATCGATACTTTTTCTTGTGACATAAAATATTATTTGATTTGTTCAAGTTATTGGAAAAAACTCTAGCTTAAATATAAGTTACAAATTAACAATGAAAAAAGTTCAATTATAACAAGTGTACATTCACTTTATTTTTAAATTTTATGTTTGTGAACAAGGAGGTTTTATATATTGTATTACGTATTACAATACAATACAGCAAAAGTCGTGCTTCACTTGACTGAATTATTATTATTGAGAAATAAATTAACAATGTACCTTTTTTTGTATATTTTTCGCTATTAATGATTCGGATATATTCAGAATTATACCGTGAGTTTAAAAAGTAATTACCTACATAAATGTTAGCCATAGAAAATACAGATAATATCTACAGCAAGCTTCAGAAATAACAATGACAACCCCTGATGATAATTTTCAAAATAAACTTATGACAACAACAGCAACAGCAGTGATGACAGTTAATGAATTTTAAAGCTTGCTGTGTTACTTGTGTTTTCTATGGCCATTATATATATAAATATTTTTTAAACACGGGGTATATTTTTTTATGAAAATTTTAATTTCATAGCTAAGTAAATAAGTTGAATTAAATATTAAGCTTCATAATGAATATCTACCTAAATTCATGAATATTATTTTTTACGTAAAAACACAAATTG
Source organism: Dorcus parallelipipedus (assembly GCA_958336345.1). Lineage (NCBI taxonomy): Eukaryota > Metazoa > Arthropoda > Insecta > Coleoptera > Lucanidae > Dorcus > Dorcus parallelipipedus. The sequence continues at coordinate 7,632,246 of OY284482.1, read as the reverse complement.
AGAAATTTCATCATCCCACATTGTTAAAGATACAAGCCGGTTGAGAAAATTCAGCTACAACTAACGTAAAAATACTAGAAATCAGGACTGTAATTAATTACACATAACCGTTAACAACATTTTGCACTACTCATCCGACTATAAATAGGTTTGCGTTATACATGAGGACATTTTTAATTCTGAGCAGCCAGTGCATCTTACGACGTTTATTTAGACGTCATGCTCGCAGCACATTTTATGACCCCGATATTACAATATTCCAGAAGGGTCATCAGGCATCTTGTCAAGCAAGAGTGACATGTGAATGACAGGCGCGGGAATCAGCAACTCCGTATTCGATCCAGCACCGTACACAATACTACGTTTCAATGAACCTAATGCCCAGCGATAACTTAATTCAATAATATTTATATCTATTTATGACAAAAATCGCAAATGAAAGAATCAACACGGGGTATTGTTAATATCTGACACATAACATAGATAATTAAATAAAAGGACTTGAATTAGGTCATGTCCTTATTTGTACTTTCCTTTAAAATTCCCAAATTATTTTTCTTTTAATTTATTGAACTGCAACCGTCTTTTCCTTGCTATCTAGTGAACGGTTCATTAAATTTTCGCCGTAGCAAGAGCAAAAATAATGTTTTTATTTAATATTTATTAACATGGTTAATTGAATTAGAAAAGTTTCTTGCCTTTCGTTTGTAATTTTGCTATAATTCAGGACAAACTAATTACCTCTGCTTTTCATCTTCTACGATTTTCGGGTACTATTATTTTAACTAAAATTTTTAAAGAAGTTAAACTAAATCAAACCGAGAAAAAAAATCTTAGTATATTCACAGGAAAATGAAAATTGACAAGACAAGAGTATACAGATTGAATCACAGAACTAGGTGGATATAAGTCATTTCGGACGAAATCGTGCGCAGTAGAGGGAGGGGGTTCCTAGCGTAGATCACTTACGCCTTCAGTTCAAATCGAACCATGTAGATCTGAATGTCGTTTACTTTCTTTATCACGTAAATAATCGAGATTCATCTGTTTAAATAAAAATAATATTTTCGTTTTGCGAACGCATTTAGAACAATCTCTTATCTGCTTCACTGTTAGCAGACAATATTTTTAACTAATTTAATTGAAATCATGAATAGGTAATGATTTACATTTTCGAGCAGTTTATATTTACATTGAAAAGTTTTGTTGAATGACAATAATTTTATTGACACTAAAAATACTTTTTAATCATTAAAACTTGTACTACATTTTAAAAAGAATTATTAAATATGCGTTCCTCGCTTCAAAATGCTAGCACAAGGCCGCGGCTTTCCCGAATACATACGATGTGCGCGCCCGCCAACCTAGTTGACTGACTCAATCTGTATATTTTTGGTACCCTATTTCAGATATGGTGAACCTATGGCACGCATGTCATCGTTGGGCACACGTGCCCGCAAAAAATTTTACTAGCACGCGAACGGCAAGAGTAATATAATTTTATACATTTATAAATTATTAATTGTTTTCGTTTCAATACCTAAAAGCAAATTTTTTTTCTACTTCGCACAACAGTAACTGGACAAATATTATTATAAATTGTTGGCACGGGAACACAAAAAGGTTCGCCACCACTGCACTGCCCTATTTCATTTAAATCATTTATTTGCAGATACTTTACATTAAAACAGATTCATGGATGTCTCAGCAATAACGCAATAGGATTTTTTGGTTTAAATGATCTTCTGGTTTTTATTTTACCATGAAGCTTCATTTACTAAATGAAATATAATTGGTATATTTGATATCTCGGATTATACCTAAATTATGTAAGGTCAATTATGTTAGGCAGTTATTTGCCGAGTTGCTTGAGTCCGCTGGTAACTGGCGCTCGGCCGGGCAAATATTAGGTGTGGGTTCGAATCCTACCCTGGTACATATGGATTCTATGTGAGAGATAGAGTACTTATGTGTCGGATTGTGTTTCGGATTCATGCCGGCTCCTCCTGAGTTTTCTGCGATTCCGCGAATGCCGAAGGAGAAATTAACATCTAAGACGGTCGTAACAGCCAACACTCCTCCCCGACAAGCTCTGTGAGCTTGGGGAATTAGTTGGAAAAAATAATTTCTTTTCATGGTGCTACAAAAATATTTCTACTTCCAACTATAACTTCTTCCTTCGAAAATCTTTATCCACGAAGTTTTTTTTTCAAATATCGAAATAGAAAATAACCGCAGTGAGCCAAATCTTGGCTGTAGGGAGGGTCGCATAACTCTTCGAAGCCTAAATCCTTTAGGGAATCACGAGTAATTGGGGTCTTGCGCACAAGAGCGTTGTCGTGTGAAACCAAAAGTTTATGGCTGTTTTTGTTTGACAGACTCCTACAATTTTCTTAAAAGATTACTGCCATAAGCTCATTTTACCGTAGTTTTGTGGAGAAGATAATCTATTAGCAAAATTCCTTTGGAATTTCAAAAAATCGTAGCCATCACTTTGCCAGCCCATGGTTGAATTTTCAATTTCTTTGATGTTGGAGAATGGGTCTGTTTCCTTTGCATTGAGTCTTACGTACTCTCAGGGTCAAAGTTATGGATTCACGTTTTGTCCCCAATAAAGTTCGCAATAAAGTTTTCTTCTTGTCCTTCACAAGCAGCCATAAGTTGCTGCTCTCGATTTTTTAATGTTTTCTGATGTTGTGACAGATTTTGGGAGTCCACTGTGAGGGTCGTCTTCTAAAGACTCCCTACCCGTTTTAAATTGTTTAGACCAAAGCTTTACAATTTTATAAAACAGAGAAGTTTCACTGTAAACCGTAGACATTCTATCATGTACAGTTAATTTTTCCTATATGTATATGCCGATCGATCGAACCAAAGAACTTTTATGCAGCTATCTCCTTCTAACTTTCGTGAAACAGCTTTTCGGCCTTTGTCATGTCACGTCATTTCGTCGTATGTTTTCTTAACTCAGATTTAGGCGATCGGCATATTGTAAAAAATGATCTGTATTTGCTTTGAAGTATTCTTTTCTTTTATGAGAAGTTTTATTACTGCTCGATGTCCGTGATTGTAATTTACAACGCACAATTATTTTTAAGAAATGGTAACTTTAACAAAAATAGGGCTACTGACACTTCAAACTATATTAAAAAAAATCTTTTAAATTTCATGGCTTCCTTCATAGTGTGGTACCTTATATATCGAATGGTTTTTGTATGTCTGGCATTGAAATTAATTTTGATTTAATGCTAAGTGGTCTTGTTATTCAAACACATTCTAACTCTATTTTTCATATATTCAAACATTTTTCATACATTCAGTAATTTTGCTGGCGCTACACGTTAACATTCATTTTCAGTTCATACTTTTATGGTCTAAAAAATGTAGTAAGAAATACGAATTACGAATAGCCTAATAGATTACCTTTGTAACAATAACAATTTCATTAGATAACAAAATTTTACTGACGAGATTTGATAACATTGAGAATGTAAAACTGTGAAAACATGCATTTGTTATTTCACATATATCCACTTTACAAATTCTAAGATCTTTTGTGTTATTATTATTGCATATCTCGAAATACTTTTAAAGCGTGCCGGTGCACACTTTCATGTTAATTGAAATATATCCTGATTTTAGGTAAGTAACTATGACAGACGTTTTTTTTTTTGGAACAAGGACATCCTTTTCCAAGAATAAGGTTTTTAAGTCTTGCTACCAACAAAAAATATCACCTTGTTTATACTTGTATATAAAATTATTACTGAAATAGTGCGATATATGAATAAATAATCAATCATAGATGGAGTCAATTTTGACAGTGTTTCTATTATCAAAAAGGTTAAAAACTATGACTCATTTTCGGCAACAGATCATTCAGAAATATTATAATCCATTCACGATCTTTTTAGTCTCAGAGTAGGCCATGTTAGGGTGACACTTTTGTTGGTACCTCCAAGTGAATATGTTCCATTTTAATTTGATGGTTATATTTTTGAAAACTGACACCAAAAAATATTGATGATTTTGAGCATTTTGACTTAGTATTACAAAGTCACAAGTAATTTATTTGTTTTAATGCTATTATTTTACTTTCTTCATGCCAACGTAGAGTATAAGAAGCAATATAGTCGATGGGACTGACGTTAAAGTGTCAGAATTTTACATTTGTCACATTTTGAGTTCTATCAAAATACAAGCACGTAACTTGACGAAAAAAAAGCATGGCCCTCTAGAGTCTAAATAGGTCGTGAACAATGTATAACTTGTATGCTTCTAAATAAATATTTTTTAAATAAAAGGATATAGGTAAATGTGGAGATTTTAATGAAGATGGTAAATGTATGTGGGCATTGTTCATTTAAAAGTTAAAATATTAGATGTGTCCATGGTTCTTTGATCGTTTTCATAAACTTGTATGTACCGCGAAAACTATTCAAGCGATTTTAGCTTAATATCTGTGCGTCACAAGTTATTTTGGTTGTTATTGATATAATACTTACGCTTATGCAGTGATTTCAAAAAGTAATTACAAAGGCCTGACCATGGAGGACTGTCTGCAGCAAAAAATATAATGCGAGTAAACGAAAATTCTCTGAGTTGCCTTTAGACAACCAAGGCATATAATGCCGTGACTGCTATTTTACTAAGCGATGAATCAATAAAGAAATATGTATGTGCTTTCTGTTTGTTATAGCTACGCTGATTGGATTTTCGTTTCATCGTTCGTTACCCTTTTCTAGAAATTGTGTATATTTTTAATTGCCGGAATACTTGATCGTTTTCTCCTTCCAAAATTGTAAAGTTCCTGCCTTTTTAAATATTAGATTTATTATGCCTATGCGTTCTTAGGGAAACTAATTTTATTCCAATCGGTAATTAATTTGAATTAATTAGTTTGAAACAAATGATGATTTGCACCAAGTAATTTTAAATTTAAATGCGATTGAACTGAAATGGAATAACGATATATATTAATTATTATAAATGCTTTTGTAGACTTCTATACATTTCTAGAATCTTTGAAACAGGTTTTAAAAACTTGTATTAAGAACATGGTGTTGCGTTAGTTCCAACTTTTCCGGATTGTCCCTCTTTACCAGAGGGAAAATGATAAAGTTACCCGGTCTTGAAAAATGGCGTTTATTTACGCTCTTATTAGAAATATTGGGTAAAGCATTTATTAAAAAAAATCATCGATTACACAAACAAGTAGTGGAAGTCACTGGTTATTATCGTAATAGTTTTCTAGTTACAAGCATGTAAAATTGGTCAAAATGTCATGAAGCGCCCCAGTATATGAATGTGTTTTTAGCAACAAACATAAATTTATAATCTTCCATTGTAATCACACAAAAATTCTTCTGTAATATGTGAAACAACTACAGCCGATGCAGAGAATTCCTTGATCGGTAAACTTAAATTTTTGGAAAATTATTTTATTAATTTCGAAGAGGAGAGTAAGAACTTATACTCCAACAAGAGAATCAACAAGAAAAGTAGTAAAAACTATAAAGTTGTAGTCAACAGTATAAAGCTCCATTTTATGCTTCTTCTTTACTAGCGTAGGAGTTTTCCTTGAGTTATCCTGTATATTTTCCAGATCTGTCAATCTATTCTTCTTTTTAGAAATCTGTTTAACAGATATTTTTCCAAAATAAAAAATTCTAACTACGCTTGACCAAATGCATTAATTTGAAGAATTGTATGAAAACTGCTTGCAAAATGAAAATGTTTAAATATATTTAATGAACAACGTACAAGAGTAGAGTAGTCTAAATTATCTCACTACTATACATTTTGACATCGTTTTAGAAATTCATATCAGTGCTTCAGTTATTATAAAAGTTTATTGAATTTCAAATAATGACAGATTGTTTGTGTGAGTTCATTCCTTGAGGTTCGTTTTGTTTATAATAAGTTTTACTTTAAAAATATTTTAAATTAGTAATAATTATGTAGATGCCATTTTCAGCTGGGTAATGAATTCTAAAGCAATTTTTTGGCGGTTAAAATTATTTTTATTATTTATCCTGTAGAAGTTGTCTACGTACAGCGAAACGTCGACTTTTAAATTGCATTTACAAATGTCCGAATAAATTATATTAACATAATATTTGTAACATAAATGAGGTCAATATAAAATCGGGTGTCAGTAACATTTGCTTGACCACTATCTGTAGTTATTTACTATTGTCAATTGGGATGTTGTTATTACTGCCAATTCTAAAACAATTCTTGCATTCATTTCATATTTTCTGGTACTTAAAATTTTTCTATAATTATATTAAAAATTTCTTTCTTAATAGACGTCTCTAATCGATAGTTTCTTTTAATAAACTTCGTCGCCGGCTGCCTGCACAATATTCTCTGCCCTATTACTCTGATATCCCAAACTAACACAAAGACTGCAATAAATCACGGAAGTCCTCTTTTTAAATTTCGTGTGCGTAACTCATTCACTGCTAGCTCTGCAACATATTAAAGACAAAGTTTGTCAAAAAATTTCTCTCAAAGCAAAAATAAACCGAAGCGGGCCACTAATATTTACGTTACGTAAATATTATGCACACAGGCCTTCAAAGACCACAATCACTGGTGCTAAGATTAATTAATTTTAAATAAACCCCAACTTATTCATTTCGCTGGAAATGAAAGATTTATGGACACTAAAAATACAAATAATCCACGTAAAATCATTAACAAATTATCAATCTCGCTTTTGAGTACAGAGGTATGAAATATAACGGTACACGTACGATGAAAAATAGAATACCTGCAATCAGAATTAGATAAATTTCAACCGCAAAGTAAACTCGATTGGAGGAAGTCGATTAGCCGGACAGATAGCTGATCTGAGGATATTGACGATATTCAGAGACTAAATTGTCAGCATTTTACCGACTTTGACATGAGACTGATAATCCAAACGAGCATAATTTATAGGAAAATCTTGAGATGTATGTTTGTATTTTATATACCACGTGTCCACCGAGTGTGATTTTCTTTTGTAGCGTTTAAACCGTTTAATATAGAAAAAAATTTCAAACGCTATCATTCTCTAATAAAAAAAAACTCTATACGTTAAATTTGTTTGCAATTGTAATTGAAGAGTCTTCACTATCAGTTAGTAGCGTGTAATTACACATGCTTTAAGCTAAGTAACACTATTTTAAACAAACCTGAAGACTACGCAGATTGTTGGAGGCTGGTAGTTCTTTTTGCTGAATTTAGAAGTGAAATATTTCAAATTTTTCTAATTGACAGCACTTAAATGAAAAGGTTATGAAAAGTCACGTCACATTGACAAACCAAATATGTTGCTTAGATGCAGCATTTCTAAGAAAAATCTATGATATCTAGTGATTTGATGGTTTTAATTAAATTATTACAAATCTAACGAAATACAAAACTATTAGTCGGACATTAAACGTTGAAGGCACCACTGGCATTAAAATTATACGCGCTAGGTCGGCGTACACCCCTGGGGCCGAAGGCCCTCGTGTTGTACACTGCCGACCTCGGACGTTATAAACCTTATGACGCCCTTAGTACCTTAATGTGACCTTAATAACTATTTGGGCCATTGACTTCTTTTTATTAACAAATGAACCTTCCCAAATCTTTATATCTGATTTGTAAATTGAGGGGCAACTCCTTTTAAATTATTATGTCAATGTCAATGGAAAGCGGGATAAGTCGTATAAGTATGTATGTGGAATAAAATAGAACAAGAAGAGCTTTTCTAATTCCTCAATTTCTCTTAGAACGTTTTGTTTTCCTTTTTCCTTTATTACAATCTGTTTTTGCCTTAACTGTCAGTACTGAAATGAAATCACAGTACTCATGGGAGTACACTTTATTATGATAACTTGTTTTATACTAATAAAAGTTCAATTCTTTACGTTTCCTTAAAACTTACATTAATTTGCCCTTTAATTTAATGTTACATTTTATTAAATAGCGGTTTTACAAACAAGTTAAAAGACCGGACCTAAATCTCCTTTTTTTTATTAAAAAGGATATTTAATTTATTTCCCGTCAGTTGTCTTCAACAATAGAAGAGTGTTCTCTGCTCAGATTGTCAACTGCCGGCGTTGCAACGCCGCGCCGGCTTCTCGGTTGCAAAAGTGCCGGCATTTAAGACGTCATTAATTCGTCATAATCCAACTTATGGTTAGTTTAATCTTTCCGTCTAGTCATGGTTAGGTCAGGATCAAGTCAAATGTTGGAAGTATTCAGATGGTATTGAAAAATGCACAGTCCAGTTACGTTCCAAACAAATAACCGCCTTTCTTTCAACTAATTTTTAACCGAACCGGGCCTGCCCTATTTGGCTATAAACAGTTTATCTTAATTTTACATTTTACCTAAGGCAACAATTTCACTGATTTCATAATAGGTGAAAAATTAATAGAACTCGAGGCTTGATACCTGTTGATCAGTAAAAGCCAAACAAAATAATCTACTGAGGCGATGTTCAGTTCATATTTTTATATGTAATTTTTAAATTAAAATGTCAAGTTGTTAGTCTTTAAAACTGTTTCTAATATGGGAAACAGATTAAAACAAATAGCTGTGATAGAGTTTTTGGAACAGAAGATTATTTATATTGATTAATTAATTAAACAAAATGAATATAAATTTTCATCAAGTAAAGACCGAATCAATCCAACATTTGGAAGATTGTTTAGTTTCAGAAGTTAGCGAAAAACTTTCAAAAGTGTATGATGATTCAGCAATTGATATCTGCAATGCGCATAGATGGGTAAATAAACTTAGAGCCGGTGGAACCGATATTTTTAATAAACCACGATCAGGATGACCGATTATTTATTATTGGAACAGATGAAACACAGTTGCGCATCGATGCAATGATTCGTGAAGAAGGACGTGTCTCGGTTCGGAATATTGCTATAGGATGTGGATGCAATGTTATAAAAAAGATGATACCATGACCTCGGATATTTTAAGGTATGTGCTATATGGGTTCCACGTCAGTTAACTAACGAACTCAAGGAAAACAGAATGGAGATTTTCGCTCTTCTCATAAACCCTCTCGAGGAAAATGGACCATCTCTTTTCGACAATGTATAACTGGAGATGAAACATTGGTATCTACGTATGACCCAGAAACCGAAAATCAATGAAGCTAATGGTATCGTCACACATAATCGCCCCACATTCTACTTACCTACAAGGACATAAGTCAAAGTTTGGCTTGCGAGATTTAGAAAGAAATTTGTTGTTTCTAAATATCTATATTATGTTCACATTAGGTATATTTTACCAGAAATAATTGCTCACATGCGTGGCTCACTAGATCTTTAGCTAAGAGTTAGGTACTGCTGCGAAACGCATGTAGTTTGTAGTAACTTTAAATATGTCAAATAAATATGCCGCAGCACAACTACGCGCTAACCGTGCGCATATCTTGTTGGTCGTCGGGGTTGCAATGGAGTTCTCAAGTTCTGCTGATGAGGCCCCAATTAGGGTCGAAATAGCTATACAAAAGGCTTCTTTAGGTAATTTCATTTTATTAATTTTAATAATAAAAGAGCTATGAACATTTATAAAATAGCAATATTTGAATATGTAAATTTTGTGAAAACTTGGAACAAATAATTTAGGTACTCTATTTTAAAAACTTTGTTGCAAATCGGTTTTGATTGCAGTAGATTCCTCGACTCCTCGATTCCTCGATTCCTCTGTACCGGGTGTCCCAACGGTGTGTATTTCTTCTGTGGTGCCTAAAGGAATAAAAAGTAGAGAAAAAAGTATTAAGAAAGTTATAGTAGACATCACGCGGCTCATTTTAAAATTATTTTCAACTATACAGAGTGTTCCAGAAAGTGTTGGTGCATGCAAAGCGATTTTTTTTAATGGAACACCCTGTATATTCTTATAAATTTGAATGCCGTGGAGAGATGATTACAACAATATAAAGATATGTTAATTTCGCTCAGCTATTTTCGTAAGAAGAAATTTTTTCTTCGAAAATTCCTTAAAAATTTACAAATTTTGAACTTATGTTACTAACTATAGCGATGACACAGACTTACGAAAATATAACAAAATATTCTTAGGACTTTGGGCTTTTTGAAAATATGAAAAAGTTAAAATATCTTTTAGCATTATACAGGGCAGTACTTATACAGTACTTGCGAAGCACTTAGTATCTCTTTAAATCTCTTTTTTTAAATGGAACGACCTATTTTTTATTTCAGAAATAGGTAGTTCTTAAACTTAGCTTTCTATTGATACCAGGTTATTCGCATACCTATATTTCTAGCATTTCTTTCATTAGCCTTCCATTTATAATTTTTGTATAGTAAATGAGCAAAAAGTAAATCCCAGAGTGTATTTATATCACACTTGAAGAAACGTTCAAGTCTACACATTTATGACGGTGATCAGAAAAAAGCGCCCACGAAAATTGCACACAAAAAGAAGCCCACAGCGAAAAATGCGGACAAGAAAAAAGCGCTCAACGATAATTGCGCACACCGAAAAATGTCCACATGGAAAAATGCGTACACGGAAAATTGCTCACACCGAAAAATGCTCACCCAGAAAAATGCCCACATAGAAAAATACGCACATTATATTTTATTTTCACATAAAAATATAAATTTGTGCGCATTTCCATTACCGTGGTGTGTTAAATAACGTGCTTTTTTTAAATTTCTCTTTGCTTGAAACTTAAATTGACATACCATCGTAATCAGAAAAACCGACTACACTCGAAATTTTATAGCGTTTTCGATTCATCTGCACTGGTTGCACTCAGTGTATTTGCATCTTCTTCTAACCTCATGTAATAACACGAGATGAAGATATTCTCAGTGCGCACTAGTGCGGTCAATCGAAAACGCTGTTAGTTAATTGAAGCGTGCTTTAAAATGAACTTGTCATTTTGACATTAATATTATTTTGACAAATTAAATAAAAATACCCCAATTAAAAGCAATTCAGAAGGCAATAATTCAAACGCGATTGCAAGAGGAAATCAGTATTCGAGCAGTTGCAACTAAATTTGCTGTTAGTACCTATAAGAAAATTTTCAACGAAGATCTGAAACTGTTATTTGAAGCAGTTCAAACAATTAATGAACATCTTTTATAATCATTCGGTGTTAATATTGTTTGTAGTTGTTTTAATAATTTGTTAATTTGTTATAAAAGCATGAGCGTTTAAAACTCTCCAAATACGGACTCAGAAATATGTAACAGTTATTTTTTATACAACATAAGTCGAATTAAAATTAAAATTTAGTCGAAGGGCCACTGCGCTAAGCGAACCTAAGTTGAGCGAAACTAAGTTTTTTTGAAAATTAGATTCAACGTAATCTTACGCGGACGAGGCAACCGAGCGAAGATAAACATTATTTTATATATTTATATCTTCCCTTAGCTTTAGTTACCATGTCCGCGTAAAATTACGTTGGATCTAATTTTTAAAAAACTTAGTTTCGCGTTCAGTGGCCGCTCGCCTTTATTTTCTGAGTCCACTATTTGGAGAGCTTTAAATGCTTATGCTTTTATTATAAAAAACTAACAAATTATTAAAACAACTACAATAGTATATTACATATCGAGAGTTGTAAATAGCAAATTACGCACGGTGGAAAAGTTGCACCATGTACGGTAATGGAAATGCGCATAAATTTCTTTTTTATGTGAAAATAAAATACAATGTGCGTATTTTCCTATGTTGGCATTTTTCTGGGTGAGCATTTTTCGGTGTAAGCATTTTTCAGTGTGGGTAATTTTCCATGTGCGCATTTTTCTATGTGGGCATTTTACGGTGTACGCAATTTTCGTTGTGCGCTTTTTTCTTGTCCGCATTTTTCAGTGTGGGCTTTTTTTTGTGCGCAATTTTCGTGTGCGCTTTTTTCGTGTACGCTTTTTTCATGGAATCATTTATCACATTGATACGAGATAAACAGGTAAATATGTGAAAAAAAAAATTCATCGTAGTCAGCCATTATTTCATATTTGAGACCTTATAACAATTCTGAATAACTTTTTCAAATAATATTTCCACGTATCTTGGAAAATAAAGGTACTTTACTCTTATGTCCACTTCAAATATTTTCATATCCTCGGTATGTGACCAGTGGTATTCGAATTTTGATATTTGCATTTTGAGTTTGGGAAGCTCTAGGAACTTTCAAATTTATGGTTACAATTTATTTCCAAAAATAAAAGGTTTACAACCAAAAAATTCTAATGGAAGTAAAAACAATATTTGTAATAAAACAAACATTAGAAATAAAGGTATATAGCCTGATATCAGTAAAAAGCTAAGTACTATCTACTTCTGAAATAAAAAATAGGTCATTCCATTTAAAAAAAATGAGATACTGAGTGCTTCGCAAGTACTGTTTGCCCTGTATAATGCTAAAAGATATTTTAACTTTTTTCATATTTTCATAAAGTCCAGAGTCTTAACAATATTTTGTTATATTTTCGTAAGTCTGTGCCATCTCCATAGTCAGAAACATAAGTTCAAAATTTGTAAATTTTTAAGGAATTTTCGAAGAAAAAATTTTTTTTACGAAAATAACTGAGTGAAACAAATATATATTTATATTGTTGTAATCAGCTCTCCGCGGAACATCTAAATTTGTAAAAGTATGCGGGGTGTTCCATTTACAAAAATTCTCTCTGTACACCACCATTTTCTGGAACACCCTGTATAGTTAAAAATAATTTTAAAATGTGCCGCGTGATCTCTTAATCTCTTTTTTTCTACTTGTTATTTTTATAGGCTCCACAGAAGGAATACACACCGTTGGGACACCCGGTACAGCTGTTTCGGCCCTATGTAGGGCCCCGTCAGCAAAATCGTAGCTTGAGAATTCCACTGTAAACTAAACAGACCTGTCCGAAGTTATTCGAAATTGCAATGTAATAGTAACGAAAAGTTTAAATCACGATATCCTGCGATCACTTTTTGACATAACACTGCATTATAATTCATAAATTGCAGCTAGTTCGCTACTTAGTAAGTCATCCCAAACAAGGTCCCAAATAGGGCCGAAACAGCTGTACAGAGGATACACTGCAACAAAAATTGGCCGCCTTGTATGGGATGACTTATTAAGTAGCGAACTAGCTGCAATTTGTCAGTCCTAATGAAATGTTACATCAAAAAGTGATCGAGAGATGTCGCCATTTAAACTTTTTCTAGTTTAAAGTTACACACAGAACTCCATTAAACCAGCTACAGAAATTTTTGCGCAATTTGCGCTCTGCCATATACAGAGTGCTCCAAATATAAAACTTTTAACAGTAAGCAACAATTTTTAAAAAAGTTAGACAAACAAACAAACGTATGTCGCAATTGAACATAATCTGACTTTTAAATGTCAGCATGAATAGAGGTATGAAAAGCATTTTTCATTATGTCTTGTAGTTCCGATAACCCCGTCAGTACGTTTTCGAGGTTGGCCTGTTATTTTTCTTCGGAAAAGACCTCCAGTTTTACGAAACAACTGTACACACCAATGCAGGTTGTCTTCGATTGTTTTGTGGTCAATAATAATATCGGGAAATTCAAATATAAACTCTTCCAAGCAGTTTCGTACTCAGTATACACATTCCCATCGATTTTTGAACCATTACGAAAATAAATTTCGTATTGTTGTAATTTTACCACATATTTCCAATAATTATGAAGAACAGGCTTGATGCACCAACGAGAAAAATCCATCTTATACAAATATGCTGAGCACCAATACAAAGTCACTTAAAAATTATCTTTCAAACTAGCATCAAAGTACTCCAAACACCAAAAACTATATTCTGGAAGATTCAGAAAACGATAAAAGTCACACACCTACAATACCGAGTCCTTAAAAACACCAAAATAAAAAAAAAATAAACAGTCAAAACCAGTTTAATACTGGCCAAAGACAAATTAATCAAAACATGTATTAAACATCAATAAATGAAGACGGTAACCGTATCCACATTCCGGATGAATAGGTTTCTTGGTACTTGAACTTCAAGATATCATGAACTGGTGCTAGTTTTGTCAATTCTTAAGCAAGGTCCTCCGACAACCAGACATCCTTTGACAGCAAGAAACTGGCCAATACGTGCTCCTAGAAACCATCGAAAAAGGAGACTAGTTTATTTGGAGGATGGGAGAAAAGTACGAAAATGTCCATCGCAGCTGACGTCGATTATGAAGGATTACTAGAAAATTAAGCTACGGGAAAATGGGAAGAGACATTAAACGTAAAAAATATTTAAGTACTTAGATTTAGTTAATGTAAATAAAATTTAACGGGAATCAGACTTCACTCATTGAAGAATATAAAACTAGCTGTAAGGTAAAACAGTGGGTGAAAAATAGGATAAATCTTTTTTTCAAACTGGATTTGAGGGATGAGTTCATAGATGGCACAGATTTTTAAAAAATGAACGAGATTATGTTGTGAAATAGCTACTTAAGATTTGAATAAATGTTTTACAAATTTTCTTTTAGTTACTTCTCCTTTTAGGCCAATAGGCATTACTTATAGTACAAACCTGGTATTTAAAAGCCTCGAAGAACTTTGTATATAAGTACTAGATGCATCCAAATACTCCTACCTCCTTTCTGGAAGATTAAACTTTCTCTATTTCGCTCAAAGTATAAGCCATTATAGGCTAAATCACTTATGATAAACAGAAAAGTACTATGAACAGAGGTAAAAGTAATACCTCTTTTGTAAGAGAAAAGGAACTGTAATTAGATTTTAGATCGGTTGTCTCAAAAGTAATGCTTTTTGCTTCCGGAATTCGATTCAGGAAGATGCAACAAATCGAAATGAAAGAATATTATTTTTTAATTGATAAATTGGAATCACTATAATGTCCTGTTGGATAACATTTAACAAATATTTAAAAATTATTAGAAAAATAAAAATTGTTAGAAGATACTAGACATCAATATTATTGCCAGATATTAAAATACAAGTAAATTTTTATCGAAATGATTAAAATTTTAGTAATTTGGTTAAGTTTTATTACAAAATAGTTAATGAAATTAAATTGATTTGCTAATGTAGGTAAACGTAAATAATAGAATATATTCCAAATCACAGATTAGAAAACTTTTTTCAAACAGGAACCAAAAAATACTAAAAGCAAATAAATTTAGCGTTAGCTTAAAATAACCTGTTCTTAATAAGAATTAGAATCAGAATAGAAATCGCATTACTTCTTAATTTCCGGCGGAACAGAAAAAAAAACGATATAACGGGTTTACACATAATTATATAAAATTAACAACTCCAAAAGAACCGACGTAGCATGATGGGTGGGCACGGAAGAAATAAAGTAGCACGTAAATAAGTACCAATCTTAAACAACGCCGTTGGGACAATCACTAGCCGACGATAACATTTATCTCATTATTAAAGATGCACTGTAAATATGAATTGTATGTATGTACATTGCCAGCCATGGTGGCATATAAATTATATTACAAAACCATATTTTGTTTACTCCATATCAACTGTTTGTTGGTGGCATCAAGACATAACTGAGTATTATTAATATATTATCTGTATAGGATCACATCTAAAAATAAATTTTGCCAAAGCCGAACGCTATTAGGTCATACATATTTAGACCGATCATGTCTTCATTCCCTTCTACTTATTCATAAAAATTAATACAAACATTGCTTATTACGGTTTGCTTTTTAAGTAGAGACAATAAATGGATAAAAACTCGTACATCATCTCAAACAGTGGAGTACTGTTGGTAATAAGTATTTGTAAAAACAAAACAAAACAAAAATATTTCTAAGAAAATTGATAATTCCACTATCAGCAATTTCAATCAGTCATCCAGTGCATGTTTTTGCGTGATACGGGTTGTGCTTTCTTTTGTTAATTTTAAGTTTTAGCTTTATTATATTTTCATTTATAGAAATTGCGGGTTTTAGTTTTGTGCTAAGAGGGAGTTTTTGCAATACCTTACGATACAAATATCGTTACGTAAAAGGCTACTTTGCTTAGCAATCTTATGAATTTAGTCAATCAGGAATCAAGTTTTTACGTTTAACGTACGCAAATTTTAACGGAACGATTTGCAAAAACTCCATAATATCGACTTTTAATTTGTACAAATGCGTGAGCAATAAGTTTTAGTTTGTGATGACAGCGAGCACTTAAAAAGAGGATCGATCCAAGTTGCAAAATGACTGATGTGAATAAAAACCATGTGATTGTAAGTGTACGTAATAGACTTCAAGATGAATATAAGAACAAAATGTAGATGAAATTATTGACTGTACTTGGCTTTCATATGAATGAATAATGAATAGTATAATAAATAAAAATAAAAGAATAAATGTCGTAAAGTAATAAAGGCCCACTCTGTATTATCTTAAAATCTGTGTAAGTAATAATACTCGTATGTGAATTCTTATCGATATCAATCGTATCTAAGTTGACACCAGAAATTAAGCCAAAGGACGCCTGAGCTTGTACAACGCAAAATTTTTAAAGGAATTTTTACTTACACTTGTTAATGTATCGTCAATTTTTGTTTTGGCTATGAAACCGTATCCTTTTACTTGAATTTGATGAAAAATTAAGTTATCTAAAAGTTTTCCAAATATTGATTTTGTATTGTTTACTTAGAAAAGTTAGTCACCACATAAAAATATCAAATAAAATCAATAAAAGAATTGAAACCGCAGGTTACGAGAAAAGTGTTTTAAAAATTCTATGCAGGGTGTTTCTCAACTTCTTACAAAAAATGGAACGTTTAATAAAATTTGTTATACCTATGCTAATGATTAAATCTCAGAGTGCGACCTTGACAAAAATATGGAGGTTTACAGGATTGGTTCCATTTCTAAAACGATTGAATTCGACCGGTGATTTCACCTGTGTAGGGTTCAAGAAAATATATCAGCGATATATAATGTATTGTATTACAATACATTCTAATAAACTGTTTTGCATTTGTAGAATAAACCGATACGTTACTGTTTTCGTCATTAAAAATTTCATTTATTATGCGTTTTTATGTAGCTAATATTCACGAAAAATTATAGTCGAGTTTTAGCGATATACAAGTTTTGTATATGTAGCAAAAATTTGTTTGCTAAATTTCTAAGGTAAGTAAATGAGACTAAAATTTGTTATATTACCTAGGGTCGGAAATTAATGATTATTGTTAAATCTGCAAAAGCGACTAAGGCTGGATTTCATAAAAGTCGATTATTGATCATTGATTAAAAATAATTATTCCTATACCTTCAGCACATGTAACCATAGCAACATTTACTTTTAACGCTTGATTAAATTTAAGTAACTTTTGTGAAATCCACCATTAATATTACAGAAACGTAAAGAAATTATTAACATGCTAAAACGAAATAAATAAATGAATAACATTTTGGAAAGAGTTACTCTATGGACTCTTATTATATTTGAGATTGTTTGAACATATGCTCAAAATTAGTACTCTTAACTTGCACAGATATCTAACAACGATGCGTTATTATTAAATGATTGTCGAACGCGGGGGACCAGTTACATGGCCTCCTCGGTCACCCAATCTACACGCTGCGACATTTTTTTGTGGTGCTACATAAAGGATTTAGTTTATTCAACATTAGTACCAAACGAAAGATGTATAATGTTAACTACGTTTTATACAATTGGCCCTTAATATGTGTAAATTCAAAGATCTAATCTTTAAAATTTATAATGAAGGGACCAATAAAAATGTGTTGAATTGATTTTGGCACGCGTATGGTCTAATTCCTACCCAGGAATAACAGTTTTATGTAATTCAATGAAATATGATTTCCTTTACTTATGGCGGTAGTTCAAAAGTGCTAAGAATTACAACGCACCATACGAAATTACAGCATATTCATCGCAACATAAACACCTTCAACAATCCGCTCCTTTGAAATTTCAATTTCAATATTTAAAATAAATAAATTGGTAAAGCACAAAGTTTCTTAACACCTCTTCCTTCGCGAGTACGAAAGTCTGCTATTCGCACGGAAATAAACTGATCATGCGACTAAAACCCATTGGAGAGAAAGTTGATTGTCTTCAACTCGAAAAACCATATCTCCAGTCTTCAAATTGGAATCGCATTGGTTCACTTTGTTTGAGTTTGAAGGCGACGAAGATACTCGGTCTTCCATCTTTTCTAAAAATCTTATTCCTATCGAAACAAAAGGTTATTCGAGATATTTAATAAGACTCTAGTGATAAACTTCTTATTAAAATAATGGAAGAAGTTTAACAGAAGTGTATGGGGTCGACAGACAGAGGCATCAGTTGACGGGAATTCAACTCATCTGTCTCTACTGCTAAAGTATTATAAAATAAAAATAAATTCTTAATATTTTCCATATCTTTTGAATAAGTTGCACGAAAGAAAATAATTTGTTATAAAAATTTCAAAACTAAGATTATTTTGATGAAAATTACCTTGAAATGGTACAATATTTTTAAAAATTAGACTAGAAAATTATAAATGACACTTGAAGTCGTACGATAGCTAGCAATCACAATAAATTTCCATAATGTGAACATTTTGCGCTAATAAAATAATTATAGATATGTGGAACAAAGTAGTATACTTACTTGCATATTAACATAATGAGTTGTAGTAATAATAAATATTAATTAAGCGCTGTGATAAATGTTCTTTAAGTTCATGCCACAACGATTTCGTGATACGTGAGTAATATATTTCCTTCGCAGTTATTCTGGATTTTAATAAGAATATTTTAAAGCAACAAAAAATTATCTTACCTATCTAGTGTTTGGATATTTAAAAAATCAAGACTGTTTTAATCCGAAACGTATAAGAATCCAGTGCCATAAATCTCGGCGTGACCTCGTAAATTACAAACAGTTGTAGTTAAATATTCCAGATTATAAATAACTGGATACGATAGGCAGCTTAAGCTCTACGGCCGCTTGAAAAGTCGCTTATAAAAAGCATTTTCTAATACCTGTGTTTGCAGAGAGCTTGTTTCCATGTCAGGCTTCATCGTTTAACTTTTTATAAGCTGCTTTGCAAAACATAAAAATTAATCAATTTCTAATTATGCGACACCGGCTCATAAATTCAACATGAAGCAGCCTGACGTAAGGAATTATTGTAGTTAAACTATTCGGAAAGTATTTGTGGCATTTTTAATGGCTTGTTAGTTTAAAAATATCTGTGAAATTGCATCTTTAATATTTATTACTTCATAGATAGTATGGGAGTTTTTTCAAAAATTTTAATGGCAGCTTAAATTCTCTAAATAAATAATGTACATGACAACTAACTAATTACTTGAATTTAAAACGAACAGTTAACGGATGCCGCATTTTTCCTCGGGCATAATTTTGCTCAAAATTTAAGCAAGTTTGGCCTAGAATTAATAAAAGTACTGATGCTACATATTTCACTTGGCAAAGAAAATAATTTATTTTCCGAACTCAAACTACACTTAATGGAGCACAAATGATACATGGGTCAGGTATTAATATATTACAAGCAACTGCATCGTCGAAAAATAATTATAATTAAGAAACATTTACAATTTTAATACGCAAGCCCGGTGTTATCATTTGCCATGGTAAATGTCTCAAAAGTTCAGTAATATTTATAATGTAATATTTATTATGTAATATTGGTAAATTATGGCTACAAACAGCAGGAATAACTTCATTAATTACATTTATTATGTAATTTAAATGTAAAACTAATAACGTAACGATTTCATAGTTGTTCTAGTAGTTGGTTTAGATAACATAATAAATAACATTGCATAATATGAGCAGTTGTTTTAATTGATAAAATTATTGTATTTATACTGAAGTAAAAATTATTAATTTTGTGCAGAAGAACAAAATAAATAATAACCCGGTACTTAATAATACAATAATATTTGCAAAATTCTCAAAGTGCC
Source organism: Dorcus parallelipipedus (assembly GCA_958336345.1). Taxonomy (NCBI): domain Eukaryota; kingdom Metazoa; phylum Arthropoda; class Insecta; order Coleoptera; family Lucanidae; genus Dorcus; species Dorcus parallelipipedus. The sequence continues at coordinate 7,612,302 of OY284482.1, read as the reverse complement.
ATCGCAAGGCCAAAACGTACTGTTGTATCTTTAAAAATAGATCCTTGAAACAAATTTTAGTCAAACTGTTGCAAATTACATGCGCCAGACTCGTGAAAAATTTGCATGCTGTAAAAACAAGGTTAAACCCTTCGTGTTAATGTTTTGTAAGAATTTGAAACGCCCTTAGATGTGACACCACTTTTGTTACCTTAAGTATTATTTATGGACGCATTTGCCATCGTAAATAATGCCTGCTGCTCCTTTATTTCCTCAGACAGTGGATTATTACCGAGAATAAGCACGGAGTTAAGAAATTCTATCGCAAAGAAACGATCGCAATAAGCAATAATTATTATTATTGGAGTACGATTTTTGTTGCTCTTCTTCCATTGCAAGCCAGCATTAAAAATTAATACCATTTTAATGAAGGTATTTTGTTTTAAATGAATGATGATAATCTGCACGACTTATTTTATTTTATTATTAACGCTCCAACGGTCCTTGTTTAACTCTTTAACTTTTTTTTGTTTATAAAGGGAATTATATTTGAAAGCAGAATTTATAAAAAAGTAATAGGATTTATTTTGCACATAATGTTTTATTCCATTTTCATAAAAGTTATTTATAGTATTAGTGTTTCAGCAGGCGTTTTTTATCCACGAAAGAATTTTTAAATTCTAAAACATGAATTCAATACAACGTTTTATCCACAGTCAATTCATTTATGGAGTCAGAATTATCCAAATCTAACAAAAGAATATAATATGTGAATATTTTGATCTGACTCCGTGTGTCACATGAAAATATAGTGAAACTTAAAAAACTAATGCCTATGGTTATGTTCATTATTCTTGCATTTTTCTTATATTAGAATAAAGTTACTTTACTCCACTAGTGAATAGGAATAAAGTTACTTTATTCTACTAGTGAATAATATGTCACTTTATATAGTAGAAATGAGGAAAGTTATGGGCCAATTATTGTTGATTGTGGATAAATGTATATTATCTTACATATATTTTAACGACAGTGAAAAAAAAAAAATACAAAACGTTTATGCATAATCGACATAAATTTCCTTATACTAAAAAACACTTTATTTTGCAACAAAGAAATTTAGAAATTAGTTTATATTAAAGAAATTTATCTAACAAAGTACCTACTTACAAACCATCTGAATATTTGTTTTGTTAGTATGCTTTTCTACTCTATTTGTGGATAAAAAATGATTGTTGCAAATATTTGTAGAAATGAATATTCGTAGATTATCTTGAATTCATAATTCTATTATTAATTTAAATATTTACTCGATAGCGTTCAGTATTTAGAATTTACAGAAAAATAATGTACATTACGTCTGCTCCGAAATGTAAATAAGAAAAATTTTATGTTGTTAATAATTACATAATGACCGCCAGTGCGATCTAAGTTAATTTCGGTGGACCGTTATAACATTCTTTACAGGAAATGAAAGTACGCGGTAAAATTTGAAATAACGTCACCCTGACCGCTCTGCTCTAATTTCATTTGTGCCATTATTATTATGTAGTTGCTACATATTTGTATATTTCGCTAATTTTAAGTTTTCTCGATATAAATTGAACTTGTTAGATTATTCATAAATTTTAAACCAAACAAAAAATAGAAGTAACTTCCTATCAGTCTAATTATTGACTAGAACTTAATTTACGTGGAGTTATAGTCTAAATGTGACTTGTGAAGTATATTTCTGAACTTAAATGTATAATGATATTTAATGTTCTTCCTCAGTGCGCTTGTTTTCATGTCTACATCTAATTAGTATCCCAAAAAAAATTACTACGTTCTTATGAGTAACATTATAGTGTACGGTTAAATGTATGTTAATTTCAAACTTCCTTTTGCCATTTATTTTCTCTTTTTAAATTATGGAATAATATGCTAAGTAATCTAGAAAGCGGTGGAGCAGTGTGACTTTTCATATTATGCCTTTTTATTTATCGACTCACTTTATTACTATCAACAATTGACACGGCATAACAACTTCAAAGATTTACCATTGTTTTCAATGCCCATTTAATATCGGACGCAAAGAAATGATTGGTACTGACGTCATCCACTGTTGATCGAGCACTGTCGATTTTACTCTCATTAAGCCGGGGGGAATTCGCAAATTAACCATTTCTGTAGAGTTTGCCAAGCGGCGATGTGCAATACTGACATTGCCTGATCAATGCCGATTCTTGTGTATGTTTGTATTATAGGATATGATATACTAGGATATTACACCGATATTGACGATTCTTATACACAGTGTGTCAATAAATGAATAAAGAATTCAATTGAATTGATTATGTACACCTTACGAGCTTAGACTGTAATAAGAACGCTATGCATAATCCATTCATTATCTATTTACCATCGTAGTATGCCGTGAAAGTCTAGTGAGAATGTGGTACTCATGTATGTAACTAAATTTTGACAATGAATATCATGTCGATTTTGATTAACAATAATAATAATATTTATTGTCCATTTGACCAAATGCATGGTATTGGTTTCGTCATACATATATAAGAAAGTAATATAAAGACAAAGACAACACAAAATAAAACAAATGTATATGTGAACACATTAAAGTAAAAACAAAAGGCGCTTGTCTAATAGGAGTAATAATTAATATAACTGAGCATACTCGCGCGTAATATCATGAGACACTGAAAGTTGTTTGCTATCACAGGAACTAGTAAATTAATAATACATAAATAATTACAACAGTGAAGTATCTTCCAGAAATTCAGTTAACGAATAATAGCACTTTTGCGTCAATAGCACCTTTAATTTAATTTTAAATTGTTTGTCATTCAAAAGCTTGTAATTATGGGGAATTTTATTGTAACATAGAATGGCCAAGTACTTCGGTGACTTTTTATACAAAGATAATTTATGACGGGGAATTTCTAACAAAAAGCCATTTCGTGTGGTATAGCTATGAAAAGAATTAGGCAATGTTGCGATATCTTCTTTTCATCACGAGATGTATTCACGTCCAAATTTACATACAAAAATTGTAAAACGTTTCTCTTCACTTTTAATTTTGCCAGGGTTACTTTTCAAATCTGTTTCGTTGATATAACTGATTTGAATTGTCACAATTTGGCGTATGTTAAAATGACACCAAATTAAATCTGTCTAATTTTACTATGATAGCCAACCTACTAACTTAAAATAACGGTCTACTACGATGGTAAATAGATAATGAATGGATTATACATAGATAACATGGTGCGGTTAAATGAAAAGACAACGAGAGTCTCTGACCATAGCATATTCATTACAGTTGAAGTAAATGTCGTGAATTTGAAAACACAGATTTCCACACTTCATCCTAAAGAAGATCTTAGACTATGAGAGAACGAATCCCTGACCATGCATTATTCTTTACTTCAAAGTCTGATTCAAACTGTTGCACCTTTACCTTACCTTACCTTAGACGTAATAAGAATAACGCTGTAAAAGTATACTTTATCGGTAGATGATTGAACGTAAGCACTTCTTATTACAATATATTACCCCAATGACTGCCCGCCGTCACCTGTTGCATCCGAAAACTTACCTCTACGGCATTATGCTTTATGAAGGTTCGTATATAAAGAGAATGTTATAAGTTATAACGCTTGAGAAATTCTCTAACATGCTCGAAGACTCAACTTTTGTTTTATCTTCCGAAGATAGTGCTAAAATACTCGTCAACTTTCCATTTGCCTAGCACTCCCTGATTTATACGTATTAGCAACGTATTAAGTATTGTTTTCATCCGAATACGTTTTCATATCCTGCCAGTATCTATTTCGATAGCGAAGTTGTAATAATCAAAACTATATTGTTATGGAACAAATTTGTAATTAGGTAAAATTTATCGAATACTTTTCAAATCATTGTTTCGATATGCGTGACAAATTTATTGTTGCTGCACAAAAGATAGAGAGAAGAGAGTAATATTCAACGATGATTTAAACCAACAGCTAAAGTTCTCATGCCTTTTTCGATTAGATTCCACTAAATCATTATACGTAGGTCAGATTAAAAGTTTCTAGGAAAAAATCTCCACTAAGATGTATGGATTTATACATTCGTCCGAACCATTGATGGAAACAATAAACCCACGCATTTGGATGTAGCTCAAAAATTAGATTTCCAAATGCGTTCACTGTGGCATCAGGAGTTACATAGCGAATTCTACGACCCTTTGATTTTTCTCGGGGGGAAATAAATAAAAAATCACAAGGTGCCAGGTCGGGGATGTAGGGTGGATGGTCAATTAATTTGATGTGGTTCTTCTTCAAAAAGTCAATTGTTACATTGGCTTTATGAGATGAAGCATGTCTCTAATATGTTATGAAATGTTTAGCAAACAAAGAGTTGTGTATCAAACATCAGTAACTATTTTACGATCTTTAAGAATAACAATTGTAAGATATCTCGATCCCACTGAGCCCACTGAACTTTGATTTCAGGTTCGTACAAGTATATCCATATGTCACCTGTCACAATGTCGTCACGTGATTTGATATGCCATCTTGAAACAACAATTTTTTCTTCATTTAGAACAAAATGCCCTCAGTAAAATGCCGAAAAATATCACTGACTCGTTATTATTAACTGCCAACAGGATATGCGAAAAAGTAATAATACGGAAAGTAATAAAGATTAATATAAATACTAGAAGCTGTGAATTTTATAAGGCATGGTTTCTACTGTATTCGTGTTACTACTTCCTTATCAATAACGAGTGATCAATATCTTTTCTAATCAAGTGACCTATGGAAATAAAATCGTGTGTCTTTGATTAGTTCGTTATAATGTCATTTGAATTATTTATATTGCATTCCTATACAAAATCTAACTGCTGTTTTATGTATTATATTTTTTTTTATAAATTGGGACATCAAATCCCAAGTTCACGTTTCCCAGAAAAAGAAGCACGCGCCAAGAGCGATGAAAAACTGGTTCATGGAAGGTGCGTAAAATGTTCGCTGTTCTTTTGTAAACACAAATGAATTCTGCGTTTTAAATCGTTAATAACATTCGCTAGGATTACTGGATTGTTATTTAACTATTCGCAATGTAACAATAAGCTCTTATAAACAAAGATTTCTGTTAATGCATTAAACTTACTGACAGTTATAAGTAATTCAAATGGGAATGACATTTGAAAAATGTTAATTAATCAAAAACATACGATTTTCTTTCCATAGATCACTTGATTAGAAAAGATATTGATCACGTGTTATTACTCAAAGATTAACTGGATTTGTAAATCCAGTTGATCTCCAAGATTTTACAAGCAGAACTCAATATTGTGAGTGATTCTTAAGCCAAGCATGTATGTATATAATAATGATGTCCTGGACGTAACATTCTTAGATGATTTCTCAGGATACTTTAAAAAGCTACACAAGAGCAATGTGCCCATTCAGAATCATATATTCAGACACGAAAGATAGTCATTTGAATAGCAGTAGCATTTTTACTACACAAAAGCAACATGTAATTAATTGAAGACAATTACAAAAGTTTATGACTCGTTAATGAATGCAATCAAGCGGAGGGGAAACATTTTGAATAATTGTTGTCATTTTGCTGTTAAAATCGTACCCTTTTTCTCGAGACTGATTTATTTTATTAACCGTTTCTATCGAAATCTATGAGTTAAAATATGTATATGCAATCGAGATTTGTTCTTCAGTACCACCAACAATATTAGCAAAATCACGGTCTTCTATAATACATTCATTTGATCTTGGGTACGAATACTAGTAAAAGATTTTATCAAAAATTTACAAGACTAGAGAAAGAGATATAGGTAATGTTACGTAGGTATATTTACTTATTAAGGCCCAGTTTTACAATGCCAGTTTAAATTTAAGCTGTACCTTAAACCAATAACAACGATTATTTCAACAATGATCGTTAAGGGTTTAAGCTTCGGCTCAAATTTAAACTGGAATTGTAAAACTGGGCCTTAGAAGCATTAGATGTTGTATAATATGATGAATAGTCTTTTCAACAGATAATACTTAAAAATTAAGTATGAAATTGGAAGCTCGAGTTCGATTCTCGATTGCGGGGGAGAAATTTTTTCGCCAAAAATATTTGTGTTAGTGTTATTTGAAATTTATTTTCACATTAATTTAAGATAATATTTATGTTAAAATAAAAAGTGAATGTAGCTAACTTAAGTATACCGGTTCCTCGTGGCATTTGGAAGTCGTGACGCTCGGCGGTGTCGGTTCGAATCCCACCAGTGCCATGGATGTGATGACTTAGACCCAGCTATAACAAACATTGAAAATTGTCTGGAATGGTGATTGTAATGCAATGCTGCTTCAGAATTGCTGCCCAAAGCGTCAGAAAGAAATAGAGCACCTATATAGAATAACCAAGTAACAACTGCCTCCTCTAATAGTTAATATAAAAGTCTTTTACGGACTAATCTACGAAAAATTCAGGAAACATTCAAATATGGAATACTCAGTGTAACTAATTAGCGATTTTTGTACATACAAATTGTTTCGGTTAAATATCAATTTTTTAATAACACCGGTTTTAATTAGTAGACCACCTACGAAGAAGCATTAACTGTGACTCGAAGTTGTTTCTAACCTGGTTAGAGATTACAAATGTACGAATAGATTTAACATGGTACAATTAAAATTATTTAGGTACGTAACTATAACTAACACCCATGACAGGAATTTTAAAATATGTATAACATAACATATAATAACATAGGTACATATAACATAATAAGTTCTATTAGATGAAAGTTGTTTTTAGTTCGTTCTTACGTTCCTACACGCACGAAAATAAATAAACGTATTGAAAGTTCTTATTGTTTTCATTATTAATTTAAATTTTTAATAAATATGAACACTCCTACTGACTTTTGTAACGGCTTATGAGATTAGGTGACGTCCCGTAGTCAGTCGAAAAAAGCGGGTGCCAATCAGCGTCAGATATTTGAGCCGAGTACACGGGATGAGCCGCGACAGCGTCTGGAACGATCCTGGAAAGGGAAACATGGAGAATGTGTCAGATGTTGTTACTTAACCGGGAATGCTAGAAGTGACAGTCAGGCCATGAATACCACTAACTTAGGGCCGGGACAATAGGACTTTTGTTTCGCCTCATTTTAAAATGTCTGTCAATTTGTTACCGCTCTCATCTCTTACATGTATAACTTAAAATATGTCGAAAATATTGTGGTCTTGTACGTAATTCAAAACTATTTTCCCCATAAAGTATCAACACGCAACTTTTAAGAAAGTTTAACTCGACTTTTTGCTTTCAAAAATAATATTTCTTAAGGTCAACTAAACAAAGCTAGACAAACATATTACCTAAATAATTTTACTGAAAAAACAATGATTAAAGTAACACTGGTTTTTATATATTAATTATACCATGAGATTTATTGAAAACAGGCCAGAGCGGGCCATGTGCAAACTTACGTCTTAGATAAGATTACTTTTAAATCAGACGTCAAAATAATTCAACCTATTTTAATGTCAAAACATCACAATAAATGTTCGAAATGTTGTCTTTCACTTGCAAAACATAATTGCGTCCTTCTTTTTAAATTTAAACGTTCTAATAAAAAGTTATTTTTAAGAATTTTAATATTTGTTCGTTGACAAATCTGGATATTAATTGTCATAAGTATATTTATTTATGACAAACGTTTGAAGATTCCAAAGCCAACTCTAGCCTGTTTTCAAAAAATCGCAGGATACAGTAATGTACAAAATATTTTTCATATCCAGAGGATTTTCTTAGAACACGTCATTATTTGGAAATTTCTCGTAAATGAAAAGGTCAAACATACAAAGAATATATTCCTATTTTAATATAAACTTATAAATATATATATATATATAAATATATATATATGTATATATATATATAGGTATATAGCTTTATAATTATAACGAGTGATCAGTATCTTTTCTAATCAAGTGTCCTATGGAAATAAAATCGTGTGGCTTTGATTAGTTCATTATGTTAAATGTCATTTGAATTATTTTTATTGCATTCCTATATAAAATCTAACTGCTGTTTTTATGTATTACATGTTTTTCTTATAAATTTGGTTATCAAACCCCAAATTTACTTAAAAAGAAAATACGCATGTACGCAGCCGCAGCTCGTAGCAATAACAAGTTTTACGTCCGGTACATGAGTTTTGTTATGATGATTCAGTTAAATTGTTGTTTTTGAATTAATTAAATTTAGTGCAATAAAATGTATTGGAATGAGTGTTACGTTTACAAAGATAACGTCAAATGTATACAACGAAAAACTGGTTCATAGAAGGTGAGTAAAATGTCCGCCGTTCTCCTATAAACACAAGCGAATTTTGCGTTTTAAATTGTTGATAACAGTCGCTAGGATTACTTTATTATAAACTCCTTGGCTTTCTAAACATCTGTGCCATCTTTGAACCTCGCTCAAATCCGGTTTGGAATTTAATATTAATCCGTATTTTTCACCCATCGTTCTACGGCCTGTTTTATGTCCTCCAATGTGTGAAATCTGATTCCTTTTAAACTTTTCTCATTGGGCCAAACAAGTAAAAATCCGACGGGGCTAAATCGGGACTAAACGCTGGATGGGACACAACTGTGGCAATGTAGTGTGGGGTTTTAATTGTCATAAAAAAATTTGTTTGATCTTTTCTTTCTCATGATTTTTTAACTTCAGTGTGCACCGCTGACTCTTTATAGTAGTGCCCGCTTCAAGATGTTCGACAAGAATAACACCCTTACGATCTCAGAACACAGTTGCCATAACTTTCTTCGTAGATGTTTGCGCTTTAAATTTTTTGGACGGAGTGACACCATTCCCTTGATTGATTTTTTTTTCTAGATGACACGCAGGTACTCATATTTCATCTCCACTCCCTACATTATCGAAAAAAGATGGTCCATCCATGGATGGAGTTTGTGAGATCTGTACAAGTTTCCATTCTTTTTTCCTTGAGTTTATTGGTTAACTGACGTGGAATCCTTCTAGCACATACCTTAGTCTAAGAACATGTATAATTTTTGTCCACAACATTGTATCCACATCCCGCGTTGACAATATTCTGAACCGTCACACGTCGATGCCCAACTTTGTTTCATTTGTCCATTGCAATTACAATATTACAAAACTAAGTAAATATATTGTATATTCGTGCATACGTAATATTAATTGAAGAGCTTATGAAGCGAAAAGCATAGCATCTCGGTTGGACATGCTGTATGTGCCAAACAGAGAAAAATTTTACATACGTAATTAATGAGCAAATGTTGGTTAAGTTTCACAGCATGGTTAGGTAAATTTTTGTTTCGCTGACCTAATTCGCGCCACGCTCTTTCACCTGCTAGACGATGAATTATGAAAGCTCTCCTAACAGATGTATAAATACCGAACGGACTCTATAAATTATCGAGAAAAGACGTCGCTGCAGGAGCGGACAGCAACCGTGCTTGGGTCATGCCGACGAAGACTACAAGCCTTCCTCCGTGTGCCGCGTAGGTGTAGAATAATTCATACGAATTACTGTTATGCATGTAGATGCGAAAGCGAATCATGTATTGTTATCTAATCGAAAAAATCTTGTTTACCCGCTGTTGCATCAGATTTAAGAGGTTAATATTAATAATTATTTTGTCTCAGTGTAATTTTAATTTAACAGAAGATATTTTGCATTATGTCGTTGAAAATAATCCCACCTAGACATTTGCATATTTTAAATATAATTTCAGACTTCGTCAGAGACGAATATTTTACTATTATTCTTAGCCAAAAATAGTAAAACGTCTGACCGTAAAAAAATTCTTTGTATACTTAAAAATGCAGTAGGAGACTGTATTTTGTTTTTCTCTGCCATAACAAAAGCGAAATTAAACCATATTACATATTACGATAATATCTAGTTGTTCTTGCTCCCAAGAATCGCACTAGAATCATGTAAAAGCAAAAGCAAATCTGGATGCAAAATTTGATTATTCTGCATCGCGCGATTTTATGTGTTCTGGGCAAATAGTTATTTTAGGCAAGTAATCTTTATTGGGCAAATAACAAATGTTCAATTGAAAAGTTCATCGAGTTGGCTTTGATTTTTTGTCGAAAGAAGAAAAGGGATGACTTCCTAAGTCAACTGACGTTTAAGGAATGACAATTGTCAAACAGTTGTAGTATTCTACTTATAACATAACGTGACTTATTAGAGTTTTCGTTTGCTGCATTAGTGCACACTAGGCCTGGGCAAAAAATCTATTAATCGATTCGAATTGATTTTTTTAATCGATTCGACGATTCAAAAAAAAAATCGAATCAAAATATCGAAACAAATCGAATCGATTTTTTTCTTCAATCGATTCACCGATTCGATAAAATAATCGAATCGAATCGAACGAATCAATTCATCGAACCGAATCGATTCATCGAACCGAATCGATTGCTTCATAAAAACAACTATGCATAGTAAAACTTATTTTGCATATTGTAAGTTTTTTGTGTTGATTAACTAATTTTTCGTTATAAAATGCAAAATATCTACTGCAAAGAATGAAAATCCCTAAACGGTTCTTCAGTATTTCCCGACTTCATTATATAGACACTAAAAACGAAAAGCCGCAAACTTGTTCGAAAAATGAACCTTGTTAGTAAACGGCAAATATGATGTAAATCAGACAGAGGGAGACATGGAGATCCTTCTGCAACAAAATTGAGACTAACAGAGATTCTACCCATCTCAACAAAATACTAGCCAAAGACCCACATCAGCAACCAGCTAGTCTAAAACGTGTGGATGGTTCTTTTACCACCAACGTTGAGCAAACAGCGAAGGTACTGATGGACACACATTTCCCAGGTTGTAATATCAATCCCGTACCTGCATGGATGGAGGCTCCCGATACACTCCTAACGGAGGAGGATTGGGAGTTTTCCGACCGAGTAGTGGAGAAAGAAAGAACAATCTGGGCAATTAAAACCTTTCACCCCTTCAAATCGCCAGGTTTGGACGGCGTTTTTCCCTTTCTCCGCCAATGGGGACTGGAAACAATTCTACCCTACCTGATACGTATTCTTAAAGGGTGTACCGCTTGGAGATACATCCCTAAGAACTGGAGGGAAATAAAAGTGGTATTTATACCAAAACCAGGACGAAAAGACTACCCTCTCGCAAAATCCTATCGCCCAATTAGTCTCACATCCTTCTTTTTGAAGACTTTGGAGAGACTATGTGACAGGCTCATGAGAGAGGAAGTTCTAGTAAACAAACCACTAGATTACAACCAACATGCCTACTTAGAAGGCAAATCTACAGAATCCGCCCTACATTCTGTAACCGAGCGGATAGAAAAAGCCATAAACAACAAAATGTTCACCTTAGGAGTTTTCATAGACATAGAAGGTGCGTTTGACAAAACCACCTTCAACAGTGTCGAACAAGCACTGCGTGAACATGAAGTAAACCACATTCTTAGAGAATGGATTCTACAGCTCTTGAAACATATGGATATCCACTGAATATATATGTGGAGGAGATGGCACTGGGATCAGCCCTGAGGCCGCGGGCAAAAAAGGTGTGGAATAATAACAAAAGTCTTGGAGGTAGGCACCACCTCATTCTGGAGGAGGCTCTACAAGAGACTCCTCTTTTTGGGGCGACAGTTGACTCCCTCCTACCTACATATATATTTAGGAAGCACTTCAGCGTTCTCTTGAATACTGACGATGCACCCAAACCCGACATATCCATCTTCACTGATGGATCTAAGACCTTAAAAGGAACAGGCGCAGAAATTTTCTCCGATGACCTAGACCTTCATATAAGCATAGCACTCGGCCAACTGACAACTGTTTTTCAAGCAGAACTAGTTGCCATCACAGAAGGTGCAAGAGCAATTCTGGATCGAGACATTCAGAACAAAATCATTAGAATAGCTAGCGACAGTAGAACGGCACTATTGGCTCTAAACAGCAACAAAATATCCTTAGAGATAACATTCCAATGCCACAGCACATTAGAACAAGTGGCAAAACATAACACGCTGCAACTCACTTGGGTTAAAGAACACTCTGGAACATTTGGAAATGAGCAGGCAGATGAACTAGCTAGACAGGGAGCCGGCCAACCCTTTTGGGGCCCCGAACCGGCCATAACGCCGTCATCAAGTCTGTTTAATGCCTTACTGAAACAAACATCTCAGAATCGACATACCGATAGATGGGCAAAGCTAAACAAGTGTCGCCAAGCGAAAGAGGCTATAACGGCCCCATCGCTTAAACTGACACGATTCTGTATGCAATTACCCAGGAATACCCAGGAATACTCTCGGGCCACTGCAAATTGAACAAGCATATGCATCGCATAGGACTAATAGACAGCCCAATTGGTAGAGGTTGTAATCTAGAGGAAGAAACGGCTGAACATATCCTTTGTGATTGCTCAGCACTTGCCTCAATCAGAAGTTCCATGTTAGGGGATTTCTGGCCTGACATGGCTGGAATTCGCAGTGCCCCTCCGTCAGACGTTCTCGGCTTCATCGAAAGAGTGGGATGGCTCGAGGAACGCTGACAGTTAAACACTGCTGAACATGGGGGTAGTACAATGGGCCCAAATTGTGGCCTAAGTGCACGTGGATTTTCATTCACCCCCCACACCAAATCCAGAATCCAGAATCCAGAATGATGTAAATGGATTGCACGTAGACCTCTTAGACACTAGCGACTTAGCAGCGCGATTCAGCCGCGCGATTTAATCGCTTGGTACGCGACTAAATCGCGCTGTTAAATCGCGAACCACGCAACGATCACGACTCGATGACAGTTATTTGAAAGATGGATTTTACATATCTCTTCTCAAGCATTTCGTTTCTCAATCTTATCAGAATAATTTTTAGATCGAGAGTCCCAAATTGTTGAGTGGTTTTCAATTCCTATTACAAATAATTCTGTATTTATAGTCATTTTAACTACACCGCAGAAGGACGAATACTGTATTGTACCAGCAGCGCGATCTTGCAGCGCATTGTGTAAAGACAATTGCGATCAAATCGCTGCGGCACACGCGATCTCGCGGCCTTGTCGCTAATGTGTACAGGTATCGGCAATTACGTGCAAAATGATATACGCGACTAAATCGCACGGTTGAATCGCGCTGCTAAGTCGCGAATGTGTAAGAGGTCTTAAAGTTGACTTTCATTTGACTACGAGTCCTAATTAAACGTCGATTACATGAAGCTAGTTTACTGGCTGCTAGTTAGATAGTTTACTAGTGGATAGTAAAAAAACTACGTGTAATTGTAGTAGTTAGTAAACTATAGTTGAACACCCGTCAACTTTACTAGTTACTAGCTGGCGAATTTACACGATGGCTAGTGAACTCGCCACGTGTAAAGATAAAAGCTAGCCACAAGAAGCTAGTTCGGTGTAGGTTGGTCATGAAAAATGTCGGCTGAGGAAATTCGCGCATATGTCGTTTTTATTAGTGCATTGCTACAAGAAGAAATAAGAAACGTAGAAGCAGAAAATAAACGAAACTTTATCGATATCGCTTTATTTTAAATTTTTATTTAATAATCCTTTATAAATAATCCTTATGTTTACAATTCCAGAGTGTAACATAGCGCTTATATATTTCAAGAAATGTTATAATTTCTGCAGCGCTCCTTTTAATAGCCATTTTTTCTTTTATGAACATATGATTAAAAGATGTAAAAGAAGTAAACTCGCTAACTCGCCACTAGCTGCGTGTAATTGGAAAACCAATGTTTACTAGCTGTACTCGCTCACTATCGGGCTCTTCCGCTGGCTAGCTAGTAGCGAGTAAATTAACTTTTCAACAGGAGAACGAATTTCTAAGAGTTTCAAAGCTCCAAATCTGGAGCTTCATATCGAAGTCACAGAATTTTGAAATTCGTTTTCGTGTTACGTACGGCCTTTTGTTTTTAACGCGGGGCATGATTCACATGCGCGATGAGTTATTGCTTCCACGTTCGATAATATTTGTGAATCCCCTTTTCCGATATGTAACATTTTCTACTCGTAAATAAACTGTAGTTTAGCTAATAACTGTCAATTTAATTAAATAGAAAATATCCGTGCGGATTGATTCGGTTCTGTGGAATCGACTCGACTCAGTGCGAATCGATTTTAATTACAATGAACGATTCGATTAATTAATTTGAATCGATATTTTTGGAGAATCGAAAATCGATTCAGTATTGCCCGAATCGTACAGGCCTAGTGCGCACTCTCTTCATGTCGTGTTATGTATGAGGTAAAGACAAGATGTGAATACTCTGAATGCACACTAGTGCAGCTAACGAAAACGCTAAACGTCAAGTGTCATTTCACTTTAATCTAATTCAAGACCTGCTTCACACTGGAAAAATTCAAAGGCTTCTTGATGAACTTTTCAATTGAACACTTGATACTACTATGTAATTCAAAATAATTTTCGTCTAGTTAACTCTAGAATTTTTTTACACGTTATTTTTGTGCCGCTCTCCTCTTTTTGAATGACTAGTTCTGTCAATAGACTGTCAGCTTCAATCAGCTGGCGTCAGTAAGCCCCGGTCTTTTTATTTCCAATTAACTTTATCTGACGATTAATTCCTATAGTAACGATAGTGATCACAATTGTTACCATGGAAATTAATCATCAGATAAAGTTAACTGGAGATGAAAAGACCGGACCTTAGATTTATTAATTTAAGGCCCAGTCTTTTTACCTCCAATTAATTTTATCTGGCGACTAATTTCCATAGTAACGATTGTGATCACAATTGTTATTATGGGTCTAAATTAGTAAGTGACAAGTATACTGTGCAAGAAAACACTTTTATAGCCGAGGCTTCTTTCCAAAATGGAAAGATCAATAATATTCCATTCCTGAATGCAAAGCATAATTCCGTCATCCTAATAAAATTGTTTAAAACCCTGTCTTGAAACCTGTTGAAAGGAAAATCTACTGGAAGGCTGCAAATTAATGCAACTGTACTCGAACAAATGGAACCGCATTCATCATTACCTGATTCAACAGCTCATACTGACGAGTCCTCCAGCATAGTTTGAAGATTTCTGAAAAGACATTTGCATATGCATCGATCAAAGTTTCCTTAGCGCAAGCAATCTTACCCAGAAATCGCAACCATCGGATGCAATATTGCAACTTGGTTTCTTCCAAAAAGATGGAGTACAGTTCACACCACTCAAGAAAATTTGGAATTTCTTGAAGAATTTTTCCATGGCAAAGTTGTGAGTAGGTACCTGGCCAGTCAGATCACCAGATCAAAATGCTCTCAGCCTATCAAAAACTGATTTGCGTAAAGCTCTATTCATTGCTAGGCGTTTTGGGTTGGCTTTAAAATTCTACACGATTCTATTGGGTCAATTTCAAAGTATATAATTCATTTAATTAATTAAATGGACCAATCAAATCACTATCACGTAACGCGGCGGTGAAAAATCGCTGAGCAATGAATCTAACCTTAGACTTTGTGAAGACTGGTTACAAACCAATGAATCAGACGATGATTTGTCCCGAGTAATTACAGGAGATGAATAATGGTTCTACGGACACGACCCTTTTAACAAGCGTGCTAGCATGACGTGGATGAAAGAAAGAGAGCCCAGAATCAAGAGAGCGCGCATCTCAAAATCAAAAATCAAAAGCATGTTAATCGTTTTCTTCGAGATTTTGTTCCAGAAGGACAAACAGTAAAGCAGCATTCTGTCTGGAAGTAATGAGATTTTTAAGGGCTCGAGTAAGATGTGTCCTACCGGAATTGTTTGTGAATGACAGCTGGATCTTGCATCATGACAATGCACCAGCACACACAGCCATTGTTGTGAAGGACTTCTTCGCCAAAAATCGAATCACTGTGTTGGAATACCCGCTCTATTCGCACGATCTGGCCCCTTCTGATTTTTTTTCCTAAGATCAAGAAAGATATGAAGGATCTTCACTGGGGATGACGAGAGGAGCTGGAACGGATCACGACGCGCGGAAACTGATTTTGAAGAGGGCTTCCAGCAATGGAAGAAACATTGCACCAAGTAAGCGGAAACTACTTCGAAGGCGACCGCGCACTAGGTAACGGATTAATGTATTCCGTAACTGTAGTAACATTTTTCTACGAAGTTAATTGTCAGTCCTTGTACTTAATATTTTTTCTTGAACAAGCGTTTAAATTATATTACGTGGCGATGGATCGAAAATTACTACCGAAGTAGTAAAAGAGCTACTTGCATGGACATCCGCAGAGGGGGAACACAGAGCACGGAATGGAGCAAAGAATAGTTAGATAGTGAGACTAGAGTTATAGAAATTTTCCTACGACAAAATTGAAGATCATAACTTTAAAAAAATCTATGAGCCACAAATGGGAAAAGCGAGATAGTTTCACCAAATGGATCTATAAACTAAGCCTACTGATATTCTAAAGGGCCTGTGATATCAGAGAGTAGTAGAAAAGTTACGTAATCGTACCATAGATGGCTGTTTCTGTATATGCCACAAACAATTCGAGCCAAAAGGGTAAGTAATCAGTAATTACCCATTTAACTGTCGTCGTCACCTTGTGGCCGAGAAGATGCTTAGTATTAATTTCACTCAAGCTCGATACGCTAATTTCTGGAATCGTAACGGAAAGTTAAATTTAATCACTTCTGACCGCTATAACGAGTAGGCGAACAGGCGTACAGACACGCATTGAATTCTTGTTTGTATTTGCTTGTCCGCCTGTTTGTTACGGTGATCAGAATGAGTAAGACCACGCATTTACATTTTATTAGGGAGACATTACTTTTAATTCTAAATGTACCCTAAGAATTTTATTCCTTTTTTTGAAATAAACTTTGTAACATTTAGAAAAATGACAAACTTTTCTTCATGCATATTATATGTATATTTTCTATGATTAGGATTGTGAAAAACTTAATTTTTCAATTGAGAAGCATGTTCAGCTCCTACTTTTTATTCACGGTACTGTGACGTTCCTCACTATTAAAGACATATTAAATAGTTGAATACAATATGCAATATAAACATCTTGATAATTTATTTTTGATGCGTAAAGGGTAAAATATATTTAGAATTTCATTTTCTTTATATCCAACAAAGTATAGGCGGCGATCATTTAAAAAAGTAAATTTTTTCGAATTCAAAAATACGATGTATAATTGTCTCTTTTCGCATCGCTGTAATTATGAGTATATTTGGTTAATTTTTGTTCAACGAAGATATCATATCTCCAATAATAACAAAGTTAGCAGTAGTAAGTATGGCTGTAACTTTGTTCATAGTGTGTGGTGTGTTTGATGTTACTCAGCTTACAGATACATTTGTCATGGGTGTGAAATTTGATATCACAAAAGTCGTATATAGTCAACTGAAATGACATCAATGTTTATATTATTTTGCAACAATAAGTCACACTTTTTCTTGACCTATTCGTCGCTTTGCTTTTTAATTTGAATAATCTCACACGGAAATGAAAACATTCGTTTATATTGGCCTTAGACTTATTAAGTAAATTAATGATGACATATACTTTACTAAAGTTAGTGTTTTGAGATAAAATTGGCATGCAATATATTTCATAACTTTCTATAGTCACGCGGCATAGGTATTGCTTCGTATTCATTATTTAATTATTCATGCGGTTGTTGTAATGAGAGCAACATTTTCGAGAATAATAACAAATTACGTGCTGACGCAGATATATCACACGCGTTATTCGAAATTGCCACAAATTTTACGCGCCGTGTTTCTTATGACGCCCATTGAAAAATATTAAGCCCCGACGAATTTCATAATCATATTCACGATTACGCTTGTGTATTATACACGACAGCATATGCGTTCCTAGACTCCTACTACAGCCATTGGCCACTCGCCAACTTCTGATTTATACAGTGGCAAGTCGCGGCTTCCTTGAGGCAGACGGGCTACAAAACACCTATGCGAGCAGTGAGTTACGACTCGCGATGTCACTTGGCCGTGTACGCCGCTTGCGAAATGTTTGTATATCATTTTGATGTCGTTTTGAAGATTGCGCCGCTATGTTGTGTGAGTTATAATTGGATTTGCACCTCGTAACTAAAATAACTGGGCTTGTGGGTGTTCTCCATCGTATAACAGATTTATGAATCCGTGTACTAAATATTAGAGAAAACCCTTCACCATGCTCCATACATTAATCACAATCGTTAATAATATCTAAATTATAGCTGGTTGAAGTTGACTTACACTGTATAGGTACTTTTAGTTCATTTTTTAAAACTCCATGTAATCGTTTTTTTTTTTTATAAAGGTTAGATATTTAACTGAGTAGAGTTTAATGATTTCAAGAAAGATTCTTTATTCATTATTTTATGCAGATGTTTCAACAAGGACTAGAACTGAATTTATTACGGTCCTGTGCGATGAACGATGGAGCTACAAAATGCTGAAAAGCAGACAATGTCGCCCATTCTGCAAAATGACAATTGTCACAAATTATATATTTGAGTTTGATAGAGCTTGAAAGTTGTGGCATTTTGTGTTATCTGTGAAAATCGGCAACGGAAACTTTCCATGATTAAGACGGCTTTTATGATATCATCTATGGCAAGTTCTGTTTGTTTTCGATGGCATAAAGAGTTTACAAATGGTCGGAAAGCTGCGAATTGCAAGGCGATCCAAGTGATCCAATTACAACTCTAAGGCCCAGTGTACAATCCAGTTTAAATTTAAGCCGAAGATTAAACCCATAACAACGATTATTTCAACAAGGGTTAAGGGTTTTAAGCTTTGGCTTAAAGTTAAACTGGAATTGTACAATTGGGCCTTGCTGAGGAAACCATCAACACTGGAGCAATAATTTTATTCACACAGATTCACGCTTGACTATCCCGCAACTCTCCAACATTCTTGAAACACAAACATTTAAACATGTCTAGAGTTTGTACTCGTTGGATTCCGCGTTTGCTAACACCTTATCAAGGTGTAGATAGAGTAGCGGTTTGTGAGTATTGGAAATAGTGTGTACAAATAGAATGTGAGGAATGGTGGAAGACAATTATTGCTACGGGTGAAGTTTGGGAACAGTCAACTTATGGGCAGAAAAAGATCTACTCTTTTCGATGTGCCAAGCTTTCGGTAATGTTTATTACCTTCCTCAGGGCTACTACAGATTGAATCACAAAAGTTAAAATAATAGAGTACAAGATTTAACATTACATTTAGTACTTACATCTGTGGAGGTTAATTAAGTAAATGCATACACATCGTAACAAGGAAAACACTTTTTTCAATAAAAACTAAGGTCCAGTTGTACATTCCAGCTTGATTTTAAACCAAAGCTAACAACAATTGTTGAAATAATCGTTGTTAAAGGTTTAAGCTTCAGCTTAAATTTAAACTAGCATTGTACAACTGGGCCTATGTCTGAGGGTGTACATTTGAGACTTTTGCGACCAACCCGATAATTATTATAAAGAAATTTTAAGTCTGTTAATGATGATGGTGATCACATTCCCAAAAAAGGCCGAGCTGATAGGAAAGTGGAAACTTCACCACGGTAACGTTCATTCGCACGTGGCTAATGTTGTGACAGAATATTTGAATAGTAAAAATGTGAGGTGTGTAAGAGACATGCACGAGTAAAATACAGAATCATTCGAGTACAGTACGAATACTCATTTGACGATTATAACGATGCGTATTTAGTACCTACGTATAATCATGTACGTATATGAGGAGTAATAATCGACATCGGCATCGTTGTGAATAATAATTGGCATCGTCACACAACTTTTAGTTATACAATCATGAAAAACAATCCTATGACACACAATTGCTAATATAGGTCTTATTTTCTAAGTTCCGTTGTGCGTCATCAACACAACAATCAGTCATGCCAACTATCAGCTCCAAATGACCGATGAGAAGTTAGCAATAAAATTCCACCAATAAAGTTATAAAATTTCAAAACGCTGTTGCCGCTAAAATAACGATCACAGATCAATAATACTTAATCCATTGCAAAGAGTATAATGTGTACATTCTCCTTGTACCAAGAAATTGAAGAAATATTTGATATTAAGTTAGAAATCACTATTTAAACCAGCATGAGTCATTATTCATGTAACACACTAAAAAAATGTTTTCAATGAAAATTTTCACGCAGTCATAAAGTAAACATCTATATCTATTCAATAATGCCGTTGGAAAGTTTTAGCCGGTCGATTTTAATTAATTACAGATAAATTAAAAGTACACTTTCACGGTCATATGACAATAGTCAAATTAGACGCTCATATCTGATTAACCAGAATTTGCATAAACATTTTCTTTACAGAATATGAAACTACACATCGAGATCTTTCATTTCAAGTGAACCCTGAGTTTTAGCCGGTTGATTTGAAGTAATTAGAAATTAATTAAAAGTGACGTCCACAGCAATAAAATAGTACTAACTTGATTTTGATGTTCTGTAAAGAAAATATTTATGCAGATGCTAGTTAATGAGCTTTAAGCGTCTAAAGTGACTATTGTTATATGACCTTGAAAGTGTACTTTTAATTAATTTCTAATTATGTTAAATCAACCAGCTAAAACTCAGAGTTTACTTAAAACGGAAGATCTCGATGTGTGCTTTCATATTCTGTAAAGAAAATGTTTATGCAAATTCTAGTTAATGAGATTTCAGCGTTTCAAGCTAGTACTGTTTTGCGGCTGAGAACGTCACTTTTTATTAATTTCTAATTACTTCAAATCAACCGGCTAAAACTCAGGGTTCACTTGAAATGAAAGATCTCGATGTGTACTTTCATGTTCTGTAAAGAATATGTTTATGCAAATTCTAGTTAATGAGATTTCAGTCTTTCAAGCTAGTACTGTTTTGCGGCTGAGAACGTCACTTTTAATTAATTTCTAATTACTTCAAATCAACCGGCTAAAACTCAGGGTTCACTTGAAATGAAAGATCTCGATGTGTAGTTTCATATTCTGTAAAGAAAATGTTTATGCAAATTCTGGTTAATCAGATATGAGCGTCTAATTTGACTATTGTCATATGACCGTGAAAGTGTACTTTTAATTTATCTGTAATTAATTAAAATCGACCGGCTAAAACTTTCCAACGGCATTATTGAATAGATATAGATGTTTACTTTATGATTGCGTGAAAATTTTCATTGAAAACATTTTTTTTAGTGTGTTACATGAATAATGACTCATGCTGGTTTAAATAGTGGTTTCTAACTTAATATCAAACATTTATTCAATTTCTTGGTACAAGGAGAATGTACACATTATACTCTTTGCAATGGATTAAGTATTATTGATCTGTGATCGTTATTTTAGCGGCAACAGCGTTTTGAAATTTTATAACTTTATTGCTGGAATTTTATTGCTAACTTCTCATCGGTCTCCAAATGCAACCATATTCTTACGTGAAAATAGACCGTCCGTTTGAAAAGTTTGTTTGCAATAAATTGCAATGTTGACAAACGTCACCGCTGCCATTTGATTTTTTTACATTTGGTCCATTAGTGATGGTTTGTGTTCAAAACGTTGTATTAGTGTATTCCAGAGGCAATATTTAATAGTTCTTTTCAGAGCTCATTCTTATAATTAATATAACATACAATAATACAATTAATACAACATGCCGCCAGGATTAAATTTGCAAACATAGCAAATGGTTGCTTTTTTAATTACGTACTTTGAAAGAGAACGTGACTTTGGAGGACCCTTAATTCCGTTAACAGCTGTAAGGAAGGTAATGTGCATAACTTAAAAATTTTGCTTTGTATAATTTCCTATTATTATTATTATTCCTATTATTATTATTATTATTAATTTCTTATTATTCGTTACAGTTGGCAACGGTGTCTAAATTTTACGTGATCGTTTTTTACGTTTATTTTACGTTGATGAGCACAACGGAACTTAAGACCTATAACTAATAAGTATATCGTTACGGTGCCTGCGATGCAACGTTGCCCATGATGCTGTATTTACGATTACGTACTCGCATCGCCGCGTAAGTTAATCGGCGATTATTAATCGGTTACATTTTTACTTACTCGTGCAGGTCTCTTGGGCCCGGTATTTCAGTCACAGTTTAACCTTAATCTTCAGTTTATTCCTATAAAAATATTTGTTTTGATAATTGTTGCTATAGGAACAAACTGAAGATTAAAGTTAAACTATGACTGAAATACCGGGCCTAAGTGTACCCTCCATATAGTCCAGATGTGAAGTTAAGTCCTGAAGTTAACTAGGTCTATGGATGTTCATACGGGGACAGGTAATGTCGCCACCAATAAGTATTTTAATCCTTTGACCTGTTTCTCTGATCTTATTCCTACGGGTAATTTCGCCACCAATATTTTCGACGTATTTTAATGAGGGAGATTTGATTCAGGGGTAAACAAACGAGGTCTTTACTTTCCTTGATTATTATTTCAGTCAGCACCAAAACAGTATTATTAGTGAGCATTCCAGTATGGATGGAAGTCGACTGCTGAAAGTGATGCAAACGAATGTGCGAATGTACAGTTGAACGCAGAAAAAAAGTTCTTTCGAAATTTATTACCGTAATTATACCATTGCATTTAAAAAACAAAAGTTGACAGCTGTCTTAAATGTATTAAAGACCCAAGATATGGTATTGTAGAGTTTTTCTGACATTTGATTTACTTATTTTATCGCGCAAATATGACAATGTACACCAACGCAATTCGCGTAGGCGTTTTTTTGGATTTCGCCTGTATATCAACTCTCCAGTCGACCATCCTGCACTGCGGCCTCAGCAGTAGAGATCAATTCCTAGAAGTGCAGTGGAGAAATTACCGGTAGAATTACCATGCCTTTAAATGTTGGTGGCGACTTTACCTGTAGGTTTATTGCATTTAGGAGGTTTGGTGGCGAAATTACTAACACCCGTTCATACATTCAATTTGCGTAATCCCAACTTATTAACATTACCAAAGCGGCAAAGTACACCATCTCTCTGTTTCAAAGATCATTTACATATAATTCGACCAAATTGTATAATTCCATACCAACTAATCTTCACTCATTGAGCCTTGAACAATTCAAAATTTAAGGTTCTTGATTAGTTTAAGTTGTGATGTTAAGGTCGGGTTTCTGAAACGTTTCATAAAGTTAGTAAATAGGTTAAAAAAATATATGTGTAGCCATGCCAACGTTTACCTTAATGGCACGGTTAATTTTATGTAACGTTCCAGGCACCGGGTCTAAGTGTAAGAACAGCTTCTGTTGAATTTTATTTACTCTGTAAATTCTACATCTCAGTTACTTAATAAAGACCTTATTATTATGTAGCCCCATGCAATTACTATCTGTTGCCTCAAGCAAAAAAAGATCTCAAATAACGGCGATTTCAAACAGAATTGGATGGTTTTAAGGTTTAACGACTCTTTGAAAAATGGCAGCACCGTTATAGTTATTGCACTAACAGGCGATCAATATCTTTTCTAATCAAGTGACCTATGGAAATAAAATCATGTGTCTTTGATTCGTTTATTATTTCAAATGCCACTTGAATTACATATTCATATTGCATTCCTATACAAAACGGTAGGAATGCAATAAAAATAATTCAAATGGCATTTGATAATGAACCAAATAAAGACATAACTTTTTTTCCATAGGTCACTTGATTAGAAAAGATATTGATCACGCGCTATAAGTGACCATATAGAACATGATAAAAATATATTGTTGTTTAAGCAAGCTCATTTAATGTCCTTGGATGAACTTGCCTGACTATCCTAATGGACAATTGTCAAGAAAATAAAATAAACACATAAGTAGCAATGTCTCGATTTTTTTCGCAGGAATATATTGATCAAGCTCGATTAACTCTGAATTTAATTATAAAAGTTTATCTGATGGCCACATATACCCAACAAATAAACTCTGCTTAACTTTAAGCATCACTAAGGGCCCATATACACCAAACACTTTAATCGAGCTTAAATTTGAGTGACGTTTATATTGTAACATTTGAAGTTTCATAACATTGTGTAGATCACATTCTAAGAGCCATATGCCCCAAGCACATTAATCGAGCTTAAATTTGAGTGACGTTTATATTGTAACATTTGAAGTTTCATAATATTGTGTAAGTCACATTCTAAGTGACGCTTAAAGTTAAGGTGAGTTAATTCGTTCGGTGCGTACGGCCATAAGTGACGCTTAAAGTTAAGCTGAATTAATTTGTTCGGTGCATACGCTCATTAGGCCCGATAATTCAATCACAGTTTAACTTTAATCTTCAGTTTATTCCCAAAGTAACATTATACTAACAATTTTTCTTAGAATATGACGAATGTGACTTACCTACACAATCTGAAACTTATAAATTCATATGTCATATTATAAACTTCACCAAGGCCACAGACAATACTAAAGCAGACCCACCACGCATATGAGATAAAATGCACCTAGCAACTAGGTAATTTCAAGCAACTAAACTAGGTGTCACTACGGTTTGTTGCATATACAATAAGCCAGGGGGGCCTATTTTTGACTAGTACATTTTTACACTCGCATATATGCATTTTTTCTCTCGCATATATGCGAATGCATAAATGCACTTGTCAAGAACAGGCCCCCTAGCTTATTGTATATGCAACAAACCGTAGTGACACCTGGTTTAGTTGCTTGAAATTACCTAGTTGCTAGGTGCATTTTATCTCATATGCGTGGTGGGTCTGCTTTAGTATTGTCTGTGACCCAGGCCCATATTCGTAGTCGGTTCTTATACTTAAAAAAATCCTAAGCAATGTTTTGTAGATTCAAAGATAGGTTGTAAGAAAATCTTAAGCATTTAGTTGAATTTTTAACTTACGTAAAGCGGTCTTATTTCACAGCCGTCACTTAAAAGCTTCACTGTTCCACACTGTTTTCAAAGAAGTGAAATAATGAAGAATTCTTATGAACAGCGAACAATTTTAATTTCTATTGCAGAATACGCGAGATATTGACAACATTGATATATTTAGTAAATACTGACATCGTCTTTTCAAAGTTCATGTCTATGAATACATAGCAACTTAGGGGAAGGTAGTACACAGTCAAGACATTTTTTCTGTTTTTATCGATTAATATTCAACTGTAATCTTAGCACAAAATATAAAAATGACTTGCCTTAATATAGTCCTTTGTAGTCCTAACCAGCAATGTATGACGGCAACAACTAGTATTAGCTAATTAAGAATAATTGTTTAAAAAAAAGTGCTAACTGTCTCACTATGTTCTACTGGTAGTACACAGCGAGACATTATATTTTTTATTGTAAATAACTATAATTAAAACAAAATGTTCAACTAGTTATTAATTATTTATTGTTACAATCTTTTTCTTTTGGTTTTCCCCTTTTGTCAAAAGTGTTGCCGAATTTGTCAAATGACTTTCCAATCTGTTCAAAGTATAGTAGGCCTGCGGACTGGAAAGTCATTTGACAAATTCGGAAACATAATTGCTAAAAGGGGAAAACCAAAAGAAAAAGACTGTCAGACATTTAATGAACATTAATATATTTAAAGGAAACAGAAAAACAAAACTAACCACTCAATCTTTTGGTTTGCATGGAACATGGTGGCGGTAGGAGTTGAACGATGTCAGATTTATTTACAGAAGCTAAATCTGGTACATTAGGAGTGGTAAACACATTAAATTTCTGATTTTTTCTTAGATAGGACACTTCATAATCATTTGATGCGTCCTTTTCTCCAATTGTCTCACTGTGTACCAAATCACGTCGCAACCTTCTTATATTTCTTTCTCTATATTATATATTTGTTATTACTTATATTGTATATACGCTAATTTTACTGGCAATAAATTGTACACTCCCAGTTAAAAAAAAATCGTAACTTCGTTGCAAAGAAAAACAAAAGACAAGCAGCGTATTTCCTCAAGGGTTAAAGCATACTAAAGGCTGCTCGATCCAAGCATAAACAATGAAGTCAAATATTATACAGTGCTGCCAAGTCAAAAAAAATCAGTAAATTTAGCAAAGAAAGCTTTGTCTCACTGTATACTATCTTCCCCTATAGCAATTTAAGTCAATCTTAAAGGTGTAAGGCTCAGCTTTACAATGCCAGTTTAAGTTAAAGCCAAAGCTTAAAGCCTTAACAACAATTGTTGAAATAACCGCTGTTATGGGTTTAAGCTTCAGTTCAAGTTTAAACTGACATTGTAAAATTGGGCGAAAGACGAACTTAGGCCCAAATGCGCAGACAGATCTTAAGATAGACTTAAGGAAAAAGTGATACTTAAAGCTAACTTCATATCAAATTGTGCGTTGCATAGTTACATTTTTACAAGTTGAGTAATACCTACCTTATTTCTCTACTAGTTGCTGTTTTACGACGTTTCATTTTGATCGAATGATTTGTTTGTTAGATATTATCAGATAGTGTCTTAAAATAATATACAGTTACTCACAAAACTATCCGGCCACCTTGCAGCTTGCCAAAACTGATCTAATATTTCGTGATTATTAAGCAACAAGAAGCAACTAATGTATGTAATTATAATCACTTGTTAATATTCTTTAAGTCTAGCAAATCCGTAAACCAAAAGTAATAAACTAGCTAAGGCAAGTGTAACATCAAAATTATCGGGCCATTCGGCGATTACCACAGAGATACGTGCCCAGAATTCCTCGATTCAACTTGCAACTTTAATAGTCATTTCATAATCATACTTTATTACTGATGTATTTACAATTTTTACTTGAATACGTTGCTAGACTTAAACAGTATTACTGTTATACTTATACACATTAGTTGTTTCTTATTGCCTGATCATCACCAAATATTACATGAGTTCATGGTAAACTGCAAGATTGTGATTTACTGTATGTACATAATTAGTATAATTACTTAGATAACTATTGTGAATTTGATTTTTGTTTGTAAATATTTTCTGCTCAGATTAATACAAGGAATATCCTGCATCCAGTGTACGTATTGTTTCTCATGGGACAATTATTTATTTGCAAGTTTTAGATTGAAATTTTAAGCACTAATGAGTAAACAAATAAATATTAAATGTCTTGATTTTGCAGTCAATGATATAGTATTATTAAATTATTTATTTTTAGAAATGTTATGGACAATAACGTGTGAGAAACATATTAACATTTTGTAAAGAATTTTAAAGGAATATTAGATCAATAATACATTACAAAGTTATGTCGGTGTCTACCATTTTTTCTTAATTCCTTGCCACCGGAGACAAACAGGTGCATAGTCTGGAAACTGAGAACAGCAAGAAATCTTATATGTAGTTTAGATAAGATTTTCAGAAGGTTACTCCTAAAGGCCGCTACACACGCTGCTTCTTACCTTGATTTTTGCCTGAGCAGTCCAAGTCTAAAGGCAAGTCTTAATACCAAATTTGTAACCAAACATACAGCGTTCAGTGCGTACTTTTTTATTCAGTTCTTAAGTAATGTTCGTGTGTGACGATCATATCTACTCTATCCCAGAATTATTTAATTATCTTTTTCTTTTAATTTTTCACGTAACACTTCATATGCTGCCGACTTTTTATTCCGATTACTGTAATCTTTCGATTTAATTTTCCATAAATATGAATTGTCTCTGTATAATGTAATAAATTCAGTAATAAACTCGTGCGAGTAATTCTTCAAGTCTGCCATCACAAATCACATAATTCACTCTTGGTTTGTTAACCAGTTTTAGCACATATTCGGTACAAAACTGAGGGTTAGCTTGAACTGAAGTTGGTGGCTCAACCACATGTTCGAACAAGTCAGCGAGTCTGCCGGCTCGCGCGCAAAATGTCAAACAGAGTGTGAAATCCTTCGAGCCAGTGTCTGAATTGTACACGGCCACAAAAGTCTTAAAACTTTGCATCTACACGCTCCGTCTTACCTTAAAGTATCATTCAGAATTGAATTAATGCAGAAAATTAGTGCAAATAGGTACTGCAGATTGGCCGCGCGAATGTTTGACAAATGTATTTTGATGTCTCTATTCACAATCAACTTAGTGCAAAACGTCTGTTGATTGTGAATAGACACATCAAAATACATCTGTCAAACATTTGCACGGCCAATCTGCAGTACCTATTTGCACTAATTCAATTCTGAATGAGCCTTAAGACTTTGAACTGCGCAGGCAAGAATCAAGGTAAGAAGGGGAGCGTGTGTAGCGGCCTTATTATATCAGACCATTTTTTTTGTTTCCGTCTTTCTCCAGTAGATTCCCCTTCGATGGAGCAATTTATTCGAAGCATGTGACTAATGTGAAGGTACATTGGGAACGGGTGTAACGGGTGATTTTTTAAATTTTTTATCAACTCTTGCCATGGAATTTGGACGGCATGTCGTAGCTTTACTGTAAAACAACAAAAAGGAGTGCACTGACGGACTTTTCACTTAAGCTAAGACATGCCATCCAGTTCACATGGCAGGAGTTGATAAAAAATTTTAAAAATCACTGGGTATTTGATACTTATATTATTTACAAAAAATGTCTATCGTTACACTCATATTTTGGTATGATTAAGTAACTGAAATTTAGAAAAGCCTTTGTATCGGATTGTTTGCGTTTTACTTTTCTGTTTGTGTGCCTATCTTTTTATTACGCTTTCTGTGTTCTCATACCTACTTCTAAACATTAATAGTTCGACTCTTTAGCCGTATGACTGTTACTGTTATTTAAAAATTGTAATAAGAAATCCCATTTTCATTTATTTTTTGATGCCTAAAATAGAATAAGAATTACGAAAAACAACCATATTGTATTGGCGGATGAATAGCGAATATGTCTGGTGTTGAATTTGAAATGATAAGGAATACTACATGCATTTTTGCTGAATTTACCTCCTCGACGTTTAATCTACCAAGTTGATAGATTTTGGAAATCGTAAACATTTTGTGAAGAATCGATGGTAATGAAGACAAAGGCTAAAAGATATTGCTGACCATGAAGTAACATTTTAAATAATAGATTTCTTTAAAAAGTGTAAGAAGAATAAAAATGAAAAAAGTGCCTTAAAGAGGACACGATATGATTTCATTCTGTTACTATTGTTTTGTTATCATAATTACAGTACTCATATTTCTTTGATTTTGTAAAATAATGAATAATGTATAAAGTAATTTTATGTTACATTTTTCTACTAAAATCTAGCTGTAAGCTACAACAACGTTTCCTCACTTTGTTACAAGGAATTACAAGACAGAAAAATTCTAATTAGCAAATTACAAGTCGTGAGCAAAAAATTTCACACTACATAGCCTCTTGAACACATTATCATTATCTTATGCTCAGGCGGTAGAATACGCATTTGCGAAATCGACTTGCAACGTTCTTCTGTGCGCCAAGAAACGCATATAATTGCCAGGTATGAAAACAATCTTAATTGTCGTAGTGCAAAAACACTTCATTGTGTTTAATTGTTACTTCCGTCGGCGGAAATATGCGTACGTATCCTGTTGGAAAAACTGGAATTTTATTTCCTGTTTAGTTATTTCCGCGCGTTTTAAATTATGGGTTTCTGAGGAAAATAATTGTTAGTTGCAGTAATTATATTTATTTATATGTTAATAAACGTTTCACTTTCATAATCAAACAAAACAGACTTAGAAATCTGCAAGCTACCACAAAGGTTGCTTACTAGTTTCTTATTTTTTTATTTGAGCATCACTATGCTAAATATTCGTGTCAATTTTTTTTATTTGTAAGAAGGTTAAGATCCCAAGTAATTCAGGCGAATTTTTAAACAAAATTAATGGTAGACGTCGACTAATTATTTATATTTTCTTCCAGGTACTGTAAATGCAAACGGAGAAACAAAACGACAGAGGACGTCGTATACGCGATATCAAACTCTCGAGCTCGAGAAAGAATTTCATTTTAACCGGTACCTGACTCGGCGGCGGCGCATCGAAATCGCTCACGCCTTGTGCCTCACCGAAAGGCAGATCAAAATCTGGTTCCAGAACCGCCGTATGAAGTGGAAAAAGGAACATAAGATGGCCAGTATGAATATCGTTCCTTATCACATGTCCCCTTATGGACATCCCTATCAATTTGATTTGCATCCTAGCCAGTTTGCACATCTTGCTACTTAGGACTTTTCTTGTGATTACAGTTTATAGGTATTTTTTTTATTTTATTTTTTGTTTATTTTGCATTTTCTCATCTTTGTAAAATATTAGTGTGAAAATTATCAAAGAACAAATTCGGAAATACACAGGGATCAATTGTTAGTGTGTATGTGTATACCGTGCATGGTTATATTACTTATGCTGCAACGGAGAAAACTCTTTCTAAAATAATAAGCTTAACTATTTTGATATTCAAAATATTCTTCTTCACTTATTTGTATGCATCCCGTGACTTATTTTGATTACGATGGTAACGATTAACATCAAGGCTAATCAACCAGGTATCAATCTAGCCTTAATGACATTGATTTTATTGCTATCTAAATATGAATAATTTAAGTCGCGACATCCTACGCCTGATTTTTTACCTAACTTGCAACAAATACTCATCGAAATATGCGTTCATTAGTACAGGTATATGTGCATAATACTAATGTGCTTGCAATCAAATATGTGAAGAAGGAGTGTCTGGCAAAGCCACTGTTTGTACTCGACAGCATTAACGTAGTTGTTATTCATATTATAGGTTGAATCAAAAGTTTCTGCAATTGTTAGTAAACAAATACTTAAAAACAATATCTACTTAAAGAATTAAAAATGGAACCCATTAGATTCTAACGAGCGCTCACAATAAAAAACGAACTCAAAATAGGTTTTAGAAAAGTAGATATGTCGCATGTAGATATTTCTCTAGCACCGTCTTGTTGAAAATAAATTCATCCAATTTCGTCACCATCAATGATCAATGGGGAATCTAATTCTTTCTTCTTCCCTATACCATTGGGCAATTAGCGTTCTATTGAAGAAAATTATTCGAATTATTTTTCTTCGACTAAGAACAATTATCTAAGGATAAAGCGAAGTCACGACAAAAAAATTTTTGGCTTCTCAGAACTCCACATTCGCATGTTCTGTGAATTAACCTAACCAATGAGATGGAACCAAGATTTGTCGAATCAAAACACCACGGTTGGTATCAACTGACATTTCCCTTTTCTCGAATTAGCTGGAACAATACACTTGAATGTGCTGCATCAGGAAATTCGTCTTTTAGTACTTCCACTGCCCTTGAAATTATGCTCCATTCCTAAGGTACAATTCAACGATAACAGAGATCATTTCCTTTCAAGATTCAACTCCCTCCATTACTTAAAGTTTAAGGTTTGTTTAGTTGATGACAGTAAAGATCATCGTTATCAGCACAACTTCCTGAAATCAGTTCAAAATGCAACTCTTCTTCAAAACTTTACCAAACACTCAACATCACCTTTTTTCCAAACTGATCTTATACATGGTTTTTATTTCGTATTAAGCAGATCCCATTAGATTTCTTGTCGGGGTTCACAGAAAAGATTTTTTTCGTCGTAAGTTACGGTACGGCGATAAACGATAACTGGTAGGATGTTAAAGGAGACAACTACCCATCGCGTCGCTGAGCTTGCACATTTGTTAAATCATGTGAATCTTCTCCAGACTATTTGTTTGTTAAGCCAAATGGTAATGCGTTAAAAAGCCCAAGTACCGTTGATAACCCCCATGTGGCATGAGGCTGTTCCTCCAATGTGGCACGCACGGAATTGATCGTTCACTCCTGGGTTTATCTTCTAGGCTGGTATCGTCCGACGTTTGAACCAATCTGATACTCTTCATCTATTCACCACAATGTCTCCTTCAACTTTGAAAATCGCCTTGTTTTGATAATGATTAGCTTTCGAAGAACAACTTTTTTTAACCATGTTAACCACGTCCAGATACAGAGTATAAGCTTTAAAAACAAAATTAGTCAAAAGTGGCGGACTCATCCAAATAAGATGGTAAAAATATATAAAAATTTGAATCAAGAGGAGAAAATGTTACTGCGAGGATAAATGAAATGTCAATATTTTCTGTCCCAAATTAACTGAAATTACAAAATTAAATATTAGTGCCGTCTGGTTAGTAACTAGACATGCTACTTATGCCTAGCTAAATCCGCCACTACAGTTTTCAAAAACTTTCTTCTTACATTCAAGTCACTTTTATTTTAACCCTGCGTTTACTTCATGGGTGACGTTGTCGATTTCGTTCAGTCCGTAGTTATTTTATGTTTAGAGTGGTCACGATGGTCGTGATTTGAGATGCGACTATTAGGCAACCACGGTGGGTATGAGTTCCGTTTAGAAGACAGTCGAACTGAGATCGTTAACTTTGACGGTTCGTCCACCAATTAAACGCAGGCTAATTCTCCAATGCCATATTGTACAAATGCGAATTAGGAATATGAAAGAAAAACATTCAGACGCTTGTTTCTTTGTAAAAAAGAACAAACAAACATATGTGTCAAAAGATTGAAATGATAAATGGCACGTTTGCTCAGTTTCTTTGCTTAACGGTCAGTCAATACTTCCATACGTCTATTTATAAAACAAAATAGATTTTGTCAATATTTATTTGCAATATTTCGTCATTTTAGAAGGTATACCTAATTGAAGCTAAATATCCATCTACCTCTACACATAAAAATATATCACAAAAAGTTGAATATAAATTTCTTATTATTGAAACTTTAGAAGGAAAGTAATGTCATGTTCTAAAAATATGTTTATTGTTACACAATATGGATAAGAAAAAACGAAAACAGTGAAAATATGTTACATGCTTCAAACATCTTAATCTTTGTCTCTTAGTTATTTGGGAAACACTTGACCCTATCACCTCAACATCCATTGGTCTTCTCCAACCGTGCACTTTGACTTTACACTTTCGATAATTTTTTCTAGAATTTTTCTTCTCGCGCAACTGGTTTAAAATCCAGGTGTCGCTGTCGTATGTTCCGTTAATCTTATTATCGTTTTCCGAATTCTGAATTTTGCTGATCTAGACAAATTCCGGAAATTGGACCCTTTTGGAAGGTCTCCTACTGAGTTAATATCTTACATCATCCTCTTATGCACTTCCTCTTCTTCTGTTTGTTAAAATGTTTGTGAAGTGTTCGCAATTTGGGACCTTTCCGAATCTGATTCTTCATTGTTGTTCGTTTTAGTATTAATTTAGTTTACTTCTCTTACTGACATTGTTCTCATTTACACATTTTTTTAATTAACCCATCCTTCCTTGCTGTCTTTTCTAAAGTTTTAAAAAGCTTTTTCTTCTTTCCTTGTTTTCACCATTATTACATCAGGTACGTTATACACTGAACTTTATGAAAGTTGATTGGTATATTTCTTTGAATGTCACCATCTATATCACAGCTTCTAGGACAGTTGAATAAAGACCCTGTCTCAGCTCTATTTCCCCTCAAACTCATTTGATAAATAGCCTTTTGCGAAAACAAATATTATTTCTTCCCAGTTTACTTAACTTTTTGACTTCGTTTTCAAGTTTTGTTTTTGTTTTGTTTCAATAGAAACAGATTTGCTAGGTTTTTGCTTAAAAATCAAATTGATTTGCTGAGTGTCTATCCGTTGCAACATATTTTGTTTACACTGTCGCTTACATCACTCTTTTAATTTACATATCAACAATGTTAGAGTAGTTCGATATGTAAATATATGAATATTTACATGTACAAATCCCATTGTGATTCTGGCGTCTGTAATTATTCATATAACCTTAAGTGTTGTGCATTTGATATTCGTAAAAAAATAATCCTTACTAAACGTGAACATTCTCTCATCCCCATTAATCAAAGTAAATGTGATCGAAACTTGTCGATACAAAAATATCTGTATCGCATTTGATGTTACAGATTTCCACTTGGCGTCACTACAAGACGAAGGTTATGCGTTCCATCAGGCCATGGGGATGGGAGGAATGGGACCCATGCAGCGCGGCTTGTATGCTTGTGGCAGTCCTTACAGCTAGCCCTGGGCCACCTATAACGGAGACTGCGGACCCTCATAGGGTCCCATCGGATCTTAGCGCAGTTTCCGGCTTGCGATACCGCAACGAAGCACTTCCGATTAAAGTTTCGAATAAGGGCATCGTGGCGATGTATCGCGAGTTTCTCTATTAATAATAATCTGCCGTGCCAATATATGAACGCTTTTTTTCAAATTGGCACACGTCATGATAGAGTAACTACTACAATAACGTATTATAGAAAAAAAAATATTTTTTGAATACTTCATCATTTGGTTTGTTGTACAGAAAAATAAACGTGCAATATTGTTATAATTTTGTTAACAAAGCGAAAAATAAACTTCGTCAGAATTATACATTGTAATTTATTTGATTGTAAAAAAGTGATACAGACACTAAATGAGCTCATTAGGGACAAGAAAAAAAACAAAGTGTGATTTAATCCAGTAGAGTTAGATTTGTGTACATATGCTAGGATAGTATACTATTCGTTCACTATAATTTTGTAAATATCGAGAAAAGTTGACACTAAGTTATAAAGTGAGAATGATTTAGTATTATTGTAAATATATAATATGTGAACACCTATGTATAGAATACCTCATACGTATAAGTACTGTTGTAACTATACTCGTTAAACAAATTGTTTCTATGAAGGATAAAATTTATGTATATTGGAACTGGATTTAGTGTTCGCAATATTGGACTAGGCTTGATTTAGAAGACATTTTCTTTATTGTTTCAATTAAAGTTATACAATTTACTTTCTGATAAAATATCACCAAATTGAGGAAAAACTTGTCTATTTAACAGTTTGAACATTTTCAAAATAATTTTAAAAAAACACAAGTCTAGTTTATGTTCCTGTTTCTCCCGTACTGAGGTTGAATGTATAATTGTAAAATATTGTAATACTATAGCTCAATAGTCTACAAGATTCCTTTTTGTTTGATTATTTTTATTTATGTCTTTGTACTCATGTGTGTGTGAATGCAAGTTAGATTACAAATCCTTAATATTTACTGTTGTAATTGTCCATGCAAAATAAAAATATTATTAAAACTTATGACGCCAGTTTTATTCGTTTTATTTGTATTCGAACGGGATTAAAATTAATTAGCTTTTTGTATTCACGGGAGAAATTATTTTATACGCGTACCTATGATAAATTACATCTATTTCGAAATATGTTTTCTATAAAACCTAAACAAGTTTCAGATAAAAGGCACGTGAGAGACAAAAGCACTAACAAATATTTGAACTGCCTTGCTAAAAGATTAATGACTCGTTTGAATGACATTTGATTATGAATTAAATTCCATTTAAATGTTGGATGATTCAGTGATTACATTTCGGGGCGATATCAATCTTCGCGTTCAAATTCTGCCGTGTTAACTCGCTAATTATTGTTTCTCCCTAGCTTTAATGAATTCTTATTTTACAGAATCAACAAGGGTTGAATTAATTTGTAACGAAACAGCGGCTTTAAAGTGATGTTATTTAATGTAAATTCGTTCGAGAAAAAAAACAATCGAGAAGTATAAGGACAGATTCACATAATTTTACTTCGAATGCCGAAGTCAATGCAAATGCTAGGAGATATACATGCAAAGAACATATCAAGAGGTTGGTGGTCAGACGTCAAAATAAAGTCCTAAAGTCGTCTTTGTCAATCTGCATGTCCTTTTGAGTCATTGTCACAGCATCTCAAGAATACTACGTAAATTTACATACAAAGTGCACCTAGAATATAAATATAAAAACACTGAAACGCGACCAGCTTTGGACGTTCGAAACCAAAGGAAAATGAATAAACTAATGTCTCTTTTCATTGACATTGACTTAACGTAAGAGTTGCTTAAAGAGTCTTTATGTTAAATAATATACGAATCTAAAAACGACCTTAAATATAAATTTTTATGAAATTTCTAACATTTGAACCAATTCAAAACTGATTTATATTTACACCTTTTTTTGTCAATAAAATATAAACAAATACACATAAAATATATTTTAAGTACCTATTTCTTCGAAATGTTTTAAGAAAGAAATACAACATAACTTGTCCAACATATTTCATTATAACCGTATGTATACTAACCGAAAATTTTCAATCGCTGACTAACTAGAGTTTTAAAACAGTTTTAAAAATACGATTAATAAAATATCAGATGACAATGAATAATTAGAAATTAATATTATTTGTCGGAATAAAATATGGAATGTAATTTTCCCATTATTTGTATCTCTTTTGTTTTCCTGTATTTTTTGTACCAAGTGTTGATTCGTTTTCCGGACATTTGGATAAACTTTGTTAGCACATTGAAACGTTATTTGAAAAAATAAATGCAGCATTAGTTGCTTTTTAAAATTCCGAAAAAATTATTCCTTTACCGTTTTACAGAAGGGCCAATATTTGCAAACATTTAAATGCATATGTTACTTCCCTGTCTGAAAAACGAATCAACACAGTGCATACATTGCTCATCTCATTTAATATCATCGCAAGAAATGTCCTTCAAGGATATTAGCAAACAACGTTAATTATATGTTATGCAAAAAGTTATCGTAAAATGTACAAACTTAATTTTGTGCTTTTCAAAAATTATATCTGCGGCCTTGTTTAGTAAGAAGATATTCATCAATATATTAGAAAATAGAAGAAATTAATTAATTATATTACAATACATAGAGTAGCATAAAATTGTGAGACAAGTTGACTTATGCTAAAGAAAAAATAATTTGGTGATGTAGAACATAATTTCTTGTTTCTAAATCCAGCCAGGGCAGTTTTTAAAATAATTTTTTGCAAGTGAATCAAAAAATATGTGTAATCAGTGAGAAAGGAGTCTGTTTAAAATTCAAGCAATCATAAAAAGAAATAAGGTAAATGTACCAATTAGTGACAAATTAACATATCTTATTACTAATCAACTCGACACGACTAAAACAGCCGATACATAAAATATTAATATATTTTGTATTTAATAATATTTTTCTTTTATTTCTATTTAATAACTTTAAATAAATTGTCGCTTAAATTGAATCTTATGTAAATGTCCCAATAACTGATAGTCAGGTAACACATAATGACACGTAATTGTCCCTATTACTTATAGGGACCTCGTTTTGATGTCACCTATTAGTGACAGGTACCTAACCTCTTTTTGGCAAGTACCTAATGACATACAACACGTAAACTGAATATCCCAAAATATTTCAAAAATACTTTATCATCAATTAAAATAATACTTATTAGCCTATTTTTTGCGTCATGCAAGTAAGACATGTCATTAATCGCTGCTTAAGCCACAATGTCCCGATTAATGACCTCTAGGGGAGATCCGGCCGTGATGGACCCTTGGGTGTGTTGGCATACTTAGATTATTGTAGATATTTTGAGTTGCCAAGGGTGGTTTGCGCATAGTAAGACGTCGAGTAAAGTGAGATGCATCCAGAATTAAAGTTTTGTTTGTGTATTACAATTTTTCGCGAAAGTAATTGAATTTTGCGAAAAAGGTAAGTCTGAAACGTTCTCTTTCTTATATTTGAAATGTTTTTTCTGACAAGAGTACTGAAGGCATGTGTTTAATTTTTTTTTCTAGAACAGTCTTGAATGTAACCTTAATTAAGACTCCATGTTGGTTGTTCTGTTGTAGGAAGTTCCGATGATATTACGGGAAATTTATAGATATAGAAGAAGAGAAGGAAAAAGCTAGGGAAGAAAAGGAAAAAGAACAACGTAGAGCAGCAAGAAAAGCAGAAAGAAATCTCAAAGCAATAAAGGCAGAAGAACATATAGAAGAACATTTTGAGGAATTATATTCAAAATCAAAAAAAGGCGATATGTGGATCCGGTGTCAACAGTGCTTTAGTTGGTGTCATACAGAATGTGCGGGGGTTTGTAGAAAAACCAAAATGTTTACTTGTGGCCTATGCTATTAGTTTTAATTACAAATATTTCCGTTTGCGTTTAGTTTTTTGTTGGGGTGCCAACATACCTTGATGTTCGGGTATGATGGTACACATGTCAAGTTACAAATTAAAACAGCTAAAAGAAATACTATGAAAAATAATCATTGTTTATTGAATATTGCAAAGTTCAACATTAAAATAATGTACTGTTATAGGCATTGTATAAGGATAATTTTTAAAAAAATATTGTTATCACGAATTTCGTTACATTTAACTTTTTTTTTTCAATTTGTCACAAACTGGTACAAGCATATTTTCTTGTACGAGTTAATGACACATAGATATATTAAAATGTTTACTCTCTAAGTAATTTTATGAATTTCACAACACAGTTGATGATGTCTCGAACAGATTTATAAATAATACAATAAAACTTATTTGAAGCAAAGAATTATGTATATGTCATACATAGGTATGATGTTTATAAAATTCAAAACATATATTTGGACGAACGTTTTATAGACTTTCATTTTATTAAGAAATAATTAGTAGTAACCTGTCACTAATTGATACACTGTCAGTAATTGGGACATTTACCCTAGATGATAGCCTGAATTTTAAAGCAATCCTCTATTTATTTTGATTAGTTATACTTCATTAATATGTCATAAAATACATAATAAAATACTGACTTAAATTAAACATAAATAAATTTACATAAATTTACTGAATGTTAAAAAGAATTGTTTTGTAGTTAGCCAGTAACTTAATAGTTTCCTTATTTTAACAATAACACAATTTAACATTATCAAAAATCAAGTAGTTACTCTTTCAAAATTAACTGTTTAATTATATAAAAATTCTTGTAGTGTATACACTGTAAGAATTTATAAATGTATTACAGTATTTTCTGATGATTCTTAAGACAATTAGCACTTATGACACAAAAATAACGGAACGTTGCAAAATTGAAAACTGTAATAGCAAATTTCTACATCTAGTAGAGAAAAGTAATAATTTTAGCTGTTATTATATATTTTCTCTGTAACACGAGCGCAACTTACTTTTCTGAAAATGTTCATTTTGTTATTTAAATGATTTAAACAAGTTAGTTGAAGTACTTCTTACGACTCAGAGATAAATTCAGCTTTCGCAAATTTTATTCATACAGAAAGCTTTTACGTTACGCTTCTGTTAGACCTGCTACAGGAATCCAACTTTCAGAATTTCTTTGAAAGTTTCAGTATGGTTTCTCACGGATAGAGGGCAAACGTTGAAGTTTATATACATCGTATTCACATCATTTCTTGTAAATAACATTGACAGTAATCATAATTTTCATAAATAATTTTACTTCGGCCCAGCCTTTTCGTCGCCATCTTGTCGGTTAATTCCCATTGTGATCACAATTGTAACTATGAAATAAACCGATAGAAGGGGATATTCTGTAACTTATTAACTGGTTATTAAAATCTAAGGATATTTAAACTTCAAGATAGAGTCTTATATTAGCTGTTACTACGGTAACAAAATTTAACAACCCTTTAAATTTAAATTCGAAGCAGAATATGCCCTACATAAAGTTAACTGGCGATGAAGAGAATCGTCAAATTTATTTAAAAAAAGTCTACCTGAGAATCCCGCAAAGGAAATAACATGAACCTTAAAACAACCATGTTTTTAGATTTTATGCCGT
Organism: Dorcus parallelipipedus; assembly: GCA_958336345.1. NCBI lineage: Eukaryota > Metazoa > Arthropoda > Insecta > Coleoptera > Lucanidae > Dorcus > Dorcus parallelipipedus. The sequence continues at coordinate 7,572,657 of OY284482.1, read as the reverse complement.
GCGATTTATTGAAAACCGGCCAAGGTAGGTCATAAAATGTGCAAACTTACGTCTTAGTTAAAATTACTTTTTAAATAAACGTCAAAATAATCTATATTAAAATCAAAATATAACAATAAATGTTCGAAATGTTGTTCTTCGCTTGCAAAACATAATTGCATCCTTCTTTTTAAATTTAAACTTTCTAATAAAAAAGTTTTTTGTTCATTACAAAACATTCTAATCACAATTTTAAAAATATTTTAAATTTGTTCTTTCACAAATCTGGATAAGTAAATTTATTTAAGACATACGTTTAGAAAATCCAAGGCCAACTCTGGCCTACTTTCAAAAATCGCACAATTTAATAATTACCAAAACAATAATCTAACATTATCTTTAGGCAACAAATGAATAATGGGTGTTTTCGAAAGTATGGCTGAAAATGATTCCGGATATAATATGAAACAAATCTAAAAAAATGGCTGATTACTTTTCTTTAATTCCATAAATTTTCATAAATAAATTACTGAAAATTAGTACGAAGTTTTCCATATTTTGACAATTGTGTGTTTACCGTTAGGTGTTGAGGTTAGTATTTTGTTTCAAATTTAACAATTAGAACCGTACCAATGAGTTTTTCTAAGAATTATTATGCTTTTGTTCTTAATAATTTATTTAAAGAAATTTCCTTATTCACTTGTGCCGTCGAGATGGGGGTAGAATAAAAAAAAAATTACAACTTATATTTGTTTTTGAGCAAAACAAAGTGCTTAATCATATACCCAGTGCATGTAAATACCAAGGTTCTGTTTTCAGCCAAATTTCCGAAAACATCCTGTATATTATTATATTTGTTTTAGATTAAACTCGTAATAACGCGTGATCAATATCTTTTCTAATCAAGTGACCTATGGAAAAAATTATGTCTTTGTTTGGTTCATTATTTCAAATGCCATTTGAATTATTTTTATTGCATTCCTATCGTTTTGTATAGAAATGCAATATAAATATGTAATTCAAGTGGCATTTGAAATAATGAACTAAACGAAGACACATGATTTTATTTCCATAGGTTACTTAATTAGAAAAGATATTGATCACCCGTTATAAATCAATAAGAGGTGATAGAAGTAGATTTTAATAAATCTAGTTATATAAAAAGCTACATTTTAAGTTGTGATATACTGATTGAGCAAAAAATAAAATACATATTTAACATTTTTAACAGTAATGCTACTGCAGTAATGCAAATTTATTCAAAACTTAAGAAAGTTTGCTCAGTATGTAGTAAAAAAAAAACATGAATGCATTATGGATCGTTCAATCAGCAGATAGGGAATATTTTAATTACAGTGTTGCTTTATTTTAATGCTTTCAAAAAATCTTATTACAGCAACAATACTATGTTGAAATCAACTTATTCGGTAATATTAAACAATGGATTACATAAAATAATTGCTCTTAAGTTAATTTTACAATATTATTTCTTTATGTAATTAATAATAAATAATTGCAGTAATACAGTATACCCCTGGTGGCATAGATTTTATAGCGCTTTAATTCACTGCTCTGGAGCACTCTCAAAGTATTTTCTTCTTATTTTAACTTCTTGTAAAAAGGAGTTGAAAATACTCTGAAAGTGCTACATAAAACGAACTTAAAGCCTAATACATAACTACTGCTGACTTTTGCTACTACATTTTCTTGATGATCACGTTTTGAACAATGTATTTTTTATATGATTTGTTTATTGGTTTGTTGGGAAGTGGCTTTATGTACATTCTTAAAACATGAGAAGCCAAAAAACCTACATTGATTACTTTAGAGAAATGCAGTTTCATATACAAAAGTTTGAGGTATAAGTTACTCTAACTAAGTAGGTGGCGGCTTGTGGAACTAATTTTCTCCATGGAGCCATTTCTGGATTTAGGGAATCGTCAAAAAATTTTAGAGCTCTTTATGAATCAATTTATGAACTACAAGAGGATTACTATTAATAGAATGGATCATCCTGCCTTGCACTTGAGAAAATTGGGATTTCTTCTGTAAAATCTTCAGAGGTAAAGTTAACAAGTATAAATATTTCTACAATTTTGTTATTTAAATTAATTAGATTTCTTCATTTCTTAAAAATTCCATATATAGAATTTTTTCACAGGACTAGTTGATGCTTGAGGTTAAAATAATTGAAGAGTGCAAATAAATGAAAAATGCTGGAATATGTGCTCAAACATATCGGGCAAGAGTATTGAAAAGGTGGAGAAAATTTGAGTCATTCCTGTAAGTTACCGCCAATATCAACATTCAGATTCAAATCATTCGAAGCTCAATAGTGCTGACTATAGACTGAACAAATTTTTTTCTCTAGGTTACTGAAAATACCTTTTAAAAAACTACATTGCTTGAACAAAGACAATAAATAAATAGTAAAACCATTCATTTTAATTGTAAAAAATTTCACTTTGCTGTTTTCTTTTATTCATATTTTTCTAAAAGTAAGTACACTTTTCTATAACTTCCTAAAAACTTAATAAAAAATACACAGTGGTAATATGAAATATATATTTGTATTTGTGCAACATTAATAACGGATTATAATTATTTGATAACAAACTTTACATCTAGTGTTATGAATCAATGAATGGTATTGCGTTTTCCTAGAATATTATATAACTGCACTCTACAAGTGTCTCCTCATTCGTGCTGTGAGCGCGAAGGTCTCAAATAGCGGAGACGGCCATTACAAAAAAGGCGGTGATGATTGCAGTCCCTTGACAACTTCTGGACCGGGATCATTTCTCTGACAGCTGCACGGAAGGTCCAGTGACGTCACTAACTACCTCTTTTTCTAGAAACCTACGGTTCGCTTTACCAGAGCACGTTCAAGTTTATTCATTCAATCGGCAGTTTTTTGCCCCCGCATTCAAGAGCAAAATTCTTGAAAATGTATTAATAAAAATAAATATTAATGAAAATAATACAAACCTAATAACTGAACTGAACAAAATTATCGCAGATTCGTTTGAATAATTCAATTAGAAAATAATAAAAATCGGTAATACTTATGCGCACATAAATAACACATGTGATACAAATACTTGCCAGCCTACCTACCATCATGCGTCCAACAATTATTGTAGTCCTTGGTGGCTGTGGTATCACACATAAATGCCGATTTTTACTTCGTATTGTTGAATTGAAGTCTCACATATTGACTGTTAGATAACAAATAAATGTTTCTTTATGTATTTAATGTTTTAATGCCATTTGAAACGATAATTAGTTAAAAATGTTTGACTCTACAGCCACCCAGGACTACAATAATTGTTGAACACCCGTTATATTCAAATATTACTCTCCATATAAATATAGGACGTGCTGAATTTAAAAAGTTGAAATCTAAGATTGCGGGAGAATTTTGATTACACTGACTACACTTAAAATGTGGTTATATTTTAAAGGGTTTTGCAGAAAAAACTTAATATTATACCAGTCGTTGAAATAAACTGAAATTACAGAAATTCAGTGAGAACAAAAATAATATGAAAAGCACAGAACTTGAGCTCTGCGCAACCGACAATTATTTCAGTATTATTTCTTTGCTAACGGCAAATGAGAAAAAAGGATGGAGTTATGATTCTTAAGTCTGATGATGCAACACCAGATGCGTTTCGTTTGTGACGCAAAGCTCTTCTCTTGTAAAAACTATAGCACACATTTATGAGCTGCGAGAGGGATAGCATTATATTCTAAATAGGGAATACGCCGCACCTCCGCAATGGACTAGAACGTACATGTCCTCCTCATACTTTTTACGTGTCTATACCGCTTTCTGTTTGTTACATTGCCCATGTTCATATTAATAGTAAATATAGAATAGTAAGTGTACTAAGTAACGGCTGTTCAATTGAAAAGTTCATCAAGTTGGTTTTGATTTTTCTTTAAAAGATAAAAATGAAAAAGGGATGACTTCCTAAACCGATTGACATTTAACGGACCAGAGCTGTCAAACATTTATAGTGTTTTGCTTATAATCTAGTATGACATAACGAAATTTACATTTCGCGTTGGTGTAATTCAAGACCTCTTTCACAATGTTATAAAAAGCTCAAAGGTTACTTAATGAACTTTTCAACGGAACACTTGATACTTTAAGATTTTATGATCCTGCTTCACGAAAGCAAGCTAACTTTAATTATCGTTTATTGCCATATAACATTACTGCTTTCACAATGTTACTGTGTGGATTAACCAAGAGTTGAATTTAACTTGAAGTTATGAAACCGAACACTACATCCACTAAATGTTTAAATTACTTTGGAAGGCAGTTAATAATCTTCCGAGAAACTAGCGTTAAAGTATTTTTTATAAGAGAAGAGCTCTGCGTAATAAATAAAACGTGTTTGGCGTTACATAATCAGACATAAAAAGCATAACTCCATCCTTCTTTCTTACTCGCCGTTGACAAAGAAATGATGAAATATTTGTCGGTTGCAACTTCGGCGATTGATGACGCAGAGCTCAAGTTCCGTGAATTTGATATTATCAAAATAAATTTTAGCTGAATCACTAAATTTGTAGGAAATTCTCTAAAATAATTTACACAAACGCAAAACAAAACTAATTCTAATTAAATCAAATACAAAGCATTTTCGCAATTTTACAAAGTGAAAGTGCAGCAATTTTGCAATCCACTCAATGTTATTTGGTGAACGGAATTTTGGAATTCCTAGCGACAACAATTCAGATTCAATTCGGTGTTCGATTCGCTGTTTTGTCTGCCGTTTGTGTGCATAATTTATTACAACTGCAGTTATTCTTCATTTTGTATTAATTAATTCATTAATGAAACTAATCTATTTTTTAATTAACGGAATTAACCTGGGGTAAATTTTTTGTTTGAAATTTTTTTATTTAATTGAGATAATAACAAATTAAATCAGAAAATTTTTAAGATGAACTCAATTTTATGTTTGGGACACACTAATTTTGTTCCATTGTATATATTCCAGAGTAATTTTAATTTAATTTAATTAAAAATTGACAGTCCTGGTAACGGAGTTAAAGTCCACTTTTATAAGATGTCTAAGGACCAGTTTCATAATGGAATTTAAAGGATACTTTAATTTAATGTCACTTTTAGACGTCAAGACAAATATGAAAACACATTTGTTTACACATCTGAATGTGACTTTAATTTTAAAGTCTCCTTTAAGCTCAGTTATGAAACTATCCCTAAGAATGGGCTTTTTTAAATTAAATTTAGTTTTTATAGTAGCATTTTATAATGTTTGCATTACAGAAAGTTGATTTAGAAAAAGCAAGAACTGCAAATGAATTAATAAAAAAGCAGTAACAGTCAAAACTTGTAATCTGCGACTCTCTGTTTCATTTGAGGTTCCATACTTTGTAAACAAGTGACACACTGTATGATTTAATTTGTCAAATTATGGAAAAAGTTAATGAATGTTATTATTAGTTAATTTATATTACAGCACTGCATACTGAGAAAGGAAAACGCATTAAATACAAACGGTCCATATATTTATTTCTTTGAATGAATTCATGTTAACCTGCAAGATCTTTCGGAATTTTGTTTGTGTAGTCTGAACGTAATACAGTAATAAAATAATAAATTAAAAGGTGTGTGCTTTTTTGCCAATAATACTTTTAGAACGTAACCTCTAGCGAATTAATTATTATCTAATTTTTTTTACTTATTATTAGATATGATTCTTTACTACTGTTTCAATTTAATTCCTTAAGTTAATTAATTGAGGAAATAAACTAATATTATGTAAGATATTTTTATGAAAAATGTGCAATTTTTTTGGATCGCAATCCCGGAAAGGTCATAGGTAATTTGATTCCTGGGCATTGCCGAGTTAAAGGCATTACCTGCGTAATCCCTTGTTTATATAATTACGAATACTGGGAAAATACTGGGAAAACGAAATATTAATTATCTGTTAAGCCGGACTTAGACGACTGGTGTACTTGGCCAATATTTGTTAATGGCGTATACTTGCCATGCCGTGTGAGTGGTTTACTTGTACAATTATTTGTCACTGGTGAGTACTGGTCAATTTCCCATCGTCTGTCGGTAAAAATGGCACAAGTCAAAGGAATCACAATTATTGGTCAACTTGACAAGTTCATACTTGTGGTTGCGCTCACACGAGTTGTTAATATAATTGTGTATTGCTTTGCAACTACTATTCATTCTGTATTGATAAGCGGATAGAAAAGGTAAAATTTTTATTAATAATTATAAAAAAATTAAATGGAGTGGTCTAATGAAGTGGTACTTGAATTTCTTGATATTTTTTACTTTTAAATAATATCCACAAATTAGTACTAAAAAGCTGCACAAGGGACAACATTTTCAGAATGACCGCTATCCATGATGGCCAGCACTCTTCTATCTATTCCGCCAACATTGTATAAATTCGATGGCGTATTTAAAAAAAAATTGTACACGTCGTGTGAACGCCTTTGCGTAAAATGGCCTTTATGAGCTGGTACATTTGCCAAGTATACCAATATTGGTATATTGGCCAAGTACACCAGTCGTCTGAATCCGGCTTTATACCGTGATTTTATTTTAATATGAAACATTGTTGTTCATATTACTATGGAAACTAATTGCAATTTTTAAAAATGTCATTACATGATCGTCGTCGTTAGGGTTTCTAATGTCATATCAAATAAAATTTGTCCACTTTAATTTGGAACATTTATCAGGCGGAGAAAGTTAGTGAAAATGTATCAGGAAGAATTACCCCTGGACAAGTAACTAATGCAATTAACAACTTTTACATATAATCGTTTAGGACAAGGCATGAAAGTATATGAAGAAATTTTTGAAAACTCCTTGTGGTGTTTGTTTTGAATTAAAGAATTTCAGTTTTCCTTATGTTCTAAGTTTACTTATTTTAAATAAGAATAAGCTTATCTAATGCAATTGAAAGAGTCTCTATTATTTTGTAGTACAAGTATATCGAAAATGGAAATCACTAAATAACAGAACAGATTCATGACAGCTGTCATTTCATGTTCTATTTTAAAAAGGACAGTTTAATTTACAAATTGTAAATGTTGCTATTGATTCTCAGATTCGTACATAACAGCATGTTTTATGTTAAAATAAATTCACGGTATATGCTTGCTGTATGAATTTTACTTTTATTTAGAGTTGTACTTCTGTGACGTTCAGTTTTGTTTTCAATTGTGCTTGCCCGGTGACATTCACTTTCCTTTAAAGTTGTGTTAAATTCTCGCCATGAATCTCGAAATAATTTTAAGTGGACGAGGAAAACAGTTATTAAGTATTAACAACTATAAATATGGTTTTCAAAAGGCCCTGAAAAGTGGTGGTTAATTGTACAAACAGAAAGTGCAAATCATTTGTTTTTTTACTTTGGGCGAATGTGATAAAAGTTTAACAGTTACAAAACATACACATAGGCGGTCAAAATAATAGCAGTGGCACCAAATTCTCAAAAAAATATGTATTACTCAAAAGAAATAAATTTGTAAAATTAATACCATCTTATTAATTAAATTAATTTCACTATCTCATATTTTATAGATAATAGTGTTTTCAATAATTGAAGGGAAAGATATATTTTTACTGTCTTGGCGTTCTACTGCTATTATTTTGACCGCATATATAATCATTCTGAATTAAAAAGAAAACGACATTTTTTTCCGAACAACCTAATAGTTTATGCTGTCTTGTACAAGAACATTTTCATGATGCAGTTGTGCAGGACTTAAATCGCCAAATCGTTAATTCTGCCTGCAAACGAAAAACTGTAGAGGACCTGTTCGAAAAACCTGCGAAGATCATTCGCAGAATATTACAGGATGTTGGTGACTGCTTTGTTTTTGATTTACTTGCGATAGCACCAACAGACGAAAAAATTCAAAAGTATTCCGATTATTTAACAGATAATTATATAACAGACGAGTCTCTCTTTCCACCCTCTCTTTGGGCTCAGAACTCAGCTGAACGTACACGCCTGTGTGAATCTTTTCATAAACATTTTAATGCGTCTTTTTATAAAGCACATTTTAAATTTCTTAGAAATACTTTGTCTATAATAAACATATTTGCTATTGCTTTCCGGGAACCAAATTACACATAAAAATTAGGTAAACCTAAAATATTGGAAACCAAACTACACACTTTTTTGACCCTTAATCTGGGAACCAAATTACATGTTTCCGCTGAGCTAGGACATTTAAATCACTTCCAGTGCTTCTCAAAAGATTGTAAAGAGTAAATGTAGATTTTTCCGGAGTTATTATTGATCTTTATCCCATACGTACGTCCTAACTTCGTTTCTTTTCTTCTGTATTAATAGTAGTTGGCAATAAGTAAAACATATTCGATTACACACTGTATAGCATGTCACTACAAAAATTCATTGAAAATTATTGCATACTTTCTTATGTATTGTCATCAAAACAAACAAGAATATTTGGCAGTTTTTGAGAATGTTGGGCTTTAGCGCGTTTTGGTAAATTTTTATTAAGAACGAGTTTAATTTTAGTTTAACTTTATTATTATTTTAATATGTACTGGCATTCCTCCTCTTTTCATATATTCACGTGGATTAGTGGATTACTAGAAAATAATTAGTTTACGTTGTAATCGTGTGGATCAAAATAACCATTTACATTTAATTAACATTTACAGAAACTGTTATGATTTTTTTGTTACTTTCTTGAAAATATATATTTTACATAGGGTAATGAAAAGCTGTAAATATTACAATAGATTATTTCTAAAATATCAAATTTGCTATTTTTTCTCTTAAATTAATTAGGTATACCTTCATGTCAATTGGCGAGCGTTTACTTTTCGCAAATACGTAATACAGATCTTCATATTAATAAATTTAATAGCGACATCAATTTTGGATAATTCTTTTATTTCATTTTCAATTCAAATGGTTTATTATAGAAAAATTTTAAAAATTCATTGAGAAACGTTTGTAATATTTTTGAAGCAAAAACGAACTGTAGCGCAAACTATTTATATTACAGCGGCAAGTTCCTTGTAAAATCAAAACACAAAAGTGCACCAAAATACCGTTTTATGAAGGGATTTGGGCTGCCCCTTGCAGTCAGTGTCAGCCCAGTAGAGTTTATGACCCAATATTAACTGTCTCCAATAATAATTTATGTTAATAGTCCCGCACGGCTGCGAGCGAACAGGGTTCTGAAAGCGCGACAGTTGGTACTCAAACTCGGTGAAAAGTAGAAGTGTTTCCTATGTTTCTTGTGTTCTCTTTCAATAATTTGGTTGCAGTTTACATTCTTTTTTTTTTTCAAGCGACGCTAATTGAAGGTTGAACTTACAGATTATTTGCAAAAAGAATTTATAAGGTAAGTCTTACTTTTCGTTTTTTTAATTGTTTATGATAATATAGAAATAAACAACATAATTTTAAAGAATAATACAAATAATACCAGATTTCCTTGCAAGCAAACAAGAATAATAATATAATTCTCAAAAATGTTCGTTTTAATTTGTTTACGTAGGTCTACAGTGAACGGGCTGAATTATAATTGCTAATTAATACACACATCTGTCCTAGCACCTTCCTGTAAAAGGAATTTGTATTAACGTTTGAAAGTAAACAAATATTTTAAAGGCGCAGAAATTTTTAAATAAGGAACAAGACGCATTTGTGAAATTATTTTTTCCAGATAAGGTCCTATTGATTCCCTATTGGCGCCATTTTAAGGGCAAGAACGTCCGTTAAGGACGCGCGCATTCTTCTCGTAACGCATGCGTTCCCGATTTTTGAATCAATAATCTGCAAGAATGCCATACATTAGGCAAAACTATTACTTTTATTATTTGCTGTCAAATTCACCATTGAGCGTTTTAAATGGACGCTTTTATTAATTTGTTACATTTATGTTGTTTACAGGGCGTTGCAGGCAATTCTTATGACGCAAAAGAGACATGCATTTGCCTTGAAAATAAAGCAGTTCTTGTAAACAAGTTTTGTTTGGGGAAAAGTAGCTCGTTGTCGGTGTCTTGATGCCTCCCATTCGAATCGATTTTCATTTCTATTAACAACCTGTTTCATATATTTAAATATATGTGTGTGTGTGTGTGTGTTTGCTCATTTGCATATGATTTCACGTGTTCGTATTTCTAACTAAATTGTGTATTTGTATATACATACATATTCCTAATTTCTTGTGAAAATATAAAATGTCACAATTTCGTAATTAAAATTCTGTTTTATAATGAATTTCTTAATTAAAAGTTGCCTATTCAGAAACTAACAAAATGCTTTCAAGATTTATACTAAAATGACAATATATACTATAACAAGTATTAATTCATATAAAATATATTTCAGAGTTGCGGTTTTTTTAAGTTGTTAGATTAATTTAAGGAGAAACAATTAACAGACATCTCATTTATCGAGTTATTGAATACTACGTTCTTCTTTATTAAGTTACAATTAAGTAACATATTCTTAAAAATGGCGTATTCAAGTAATCCTAAGTATTTATACAGTGCAGCTTCGAAAATCCGGATTCTAGTAGTCCGAATTCTTCCAAAATCTAGATGTATATCTTACTATAATAGTATACTTTATAACCCTGATGTAATTGCTTCCCTACGTGATTTTAATAGTATCTATGTATTTTTTAACCAATGATAATTATGTAACTTCTCCAAACATATACATATCTTGCAATGTTGGCTGTAAAACAGTAACACCGAAATTAGAATTCTTTAAAAGTTATATACACATACATAAGTAACATATTCTTAAAAATGGTGTAAGTATTCAAGTAATCCTAAGTATTTATACACTGCAGCCTCGAAAAACCGAATTCTAGTAGTCCAGATTCTTCCAAAATCTAGATGTAAGTACCTATATCCTTCCTATAACAGTATGGTTTATAACCTATCAAAAAGAATTGAGAATTCTAAAATATTTGAAATTAATTTGATTTCTGTTATTTGCAGTTTTCCAGTAAAATTTAAACATATTGTATTTCAGTAATGTAAATTTTCAATTATTTGAATCGCAATGGTTATTAATCCGAATTATCAAGCTTGCAATGTACGTGTATAATTGTCCGCAGTATAACAATTTTTTTAATCAATAAATTTAATAATTCAAATGGGTGCAATTCCATTTAATTTATGTTAGAAATCACTCATTAGATATAAATATCAGTCTTATAGATTATAATAATTTCTGTCCACATTATATGAAACAAAGGTTTGCTTTTCGTAAATGCGGCACCTTAAATTTTATTAATGATTTATTTATTTTAAAAATTATATACACTACATTTCCTGTATTCGAAATTTAGCAAATTGTGTATAAAATTAAGAACTAAATGTAAAATTTACAACTGGAAAACTGATTCAAAAACTATGAAGTTAAGTTAAAATGTCTTTTACAATTTTTTAAAATATAGCTTCTACTGATTTTATTGACTAAGAAATACCGGTTCACAATTTACATTTTTTATTCTGAAATTATTAATTATGTATTTATATTGCAGAACAATTTTTTTTTAATTTTTACTTAAGTAGTTTATTTTTGTTTAAAAATTAGTTTGTTTCTGCTTAGAAAAATTGATCCGAGTAAAGCAAAGTTCAATGTGTTAATATACAGTAAGCAACAGGCATTTATTGCCACATCGTGACAATAGAAAGACGCAGTCTCGAGTATCTATAAATAATCAAACAACATCTACAAAATGTCAATATCACGCCGCGGCTTCAAATCCAAAATGGTTCCGCACGAATTAAGATTCTTAAAGAAGATCCCATTATCCCCGATCACCTAAATGCTTCAGAGTGATGCGACGGCGAAAATTCATGAAGTTGAGGTGTTTGTCGATAGGGATGTTACGAGTTCTACATAAATAAAATGTTTTCAATATTCAAAAATAATTAAATTTACAAGCTCTTATGAAGTCAGTAACCTTCTCATATAAATGTTCATTTTACAATATAAATTCTTTTAAGTTATAACATGTCTCCAAATAAAATGTATGGTCTACTTTAGAATGACATTTTAAGTCTTGTTTTGCAATAATATTTTAGTGTCGTAACATCACCTTTGAAATGGCATTTTTTTCTCTGTAAAGAAACACAGCGAAAAGTACTCAAATAAACGAATCGCGCAGTTTAAAGAATATCTCGGAACAAATAATTTGATCGTTCAGTAACATAGTTGATTTTACTTGAAATATGAATGTTGATTCGAAAAGTATCTACAGATAGAAATATTACGATACACATACATCAAATTAGTTTAGAGCATGCTATAACCACTAATTCATTTGAATACGTTTATTAAATCTAATTCGAAAGATTCACATGCGATCTGCTTTATGTCGGAACACATTTATTGTTTTCTGAAATTTTGTAATTATACAAGGTGCAGAAAAATATTAAAGCTTATTCTGTAAAACTTAAATATCTAACAAATATAAAGTGGAGCTGCTATTTTATAGCGTTTCGATTTATTGCTCTAGAGCACACTGAATATATTGCCATCTTATTTTGAGATACTTTGAGAGTGCTTTAGAGAGTGAATAGAAAATACGCATTTAGTTTATCAAAGTTAACTATAAAATATTTCGTTTTATTTAATTAATTCAAGTGCATTTGTGATGTGAGACCAAAAATTAAATTGTGTTAAAGAGTTGATAAAAAAAGTTAACAAATTGAGAGGGAAACATGAAATCTATTAGGGGATTTTTCCAAAATCCAATGTACATTTGATTAGAGAATATGCATACTTATATTAACCAAGAAGTTAACAGTGGGTGAAGTAAATTTGTAAATTGTTATTTATTTTACTGCCAAATGCCTAGACCATGAGGTCAGTTTTATTCTTGGTTGGTGGGAGTAGGTTGACTATAAATTTGTTCTATCCTCATTCCCCGTTATAAATTATACTTTTTCAATTGTTACGCTGTTCGCGGCGCCTTGAAGCTCGAAATCGCTGCCAATTCCGGTCCGTGTGCACTTGAACGTTACCTCTTGAAAATATGGATATTGATTGTTCACGAGATTTGGCTCACAATTATTAAAGACGATGTTTCATCTTTAGGACTTTACGCATCTTGAAAACGTATAATTTAATGTGTGACGTCTGTCGGTCGAAATTTGCAAGATAGTATCTTTGCCAACTTTCGCGCTCCAATAACATGGTAGAATTTGACTAATGCGGTGGCCTCCAAACAGTCCGGCTCGGCTTTATTATTTACGTGGAAAGTATAGCTCTGGACGGTTTTACGGTAAAAGCAATGTCATTAATCTTAGGCGTCTGTTGAGGCAGGTCGGACTCACATTGCGCTGTGTCATGCCATGCCATGCATTATCTGTGTTCTATTAACGTGCAGTAATTTATACTATACTTTGCGCAGGTCAGGAATGCAATCCGAGTAAAGCATAAGCAAGAAAGTAACCGAGCGCTTTTAAAAATAAACCCACGTTTACGAACAAGTTGCCGCCGACAGCCAAAGTTTATTTTCATTGTGAGTCGTTACGGTTACGATCCTGTCAGTGTCAACGCATCATTTCATTCATTTTTTTAGAGTCCCGTTGTTCGCTAACTTGAGAAATTTGATACTTCCGGTTACATATGCGTTCAGAAACTTTCAGTTTCAAACTTGAGTGAAAATATACGACCAGTTATAGAACTAACTAATCGTACATTTTCACTTCGTAGTCACGGTTCTTTTGCGATGTAATACTTATATTTAGGACAATTTGAAACTAGGAGCATAAGATTTAAACTGACATCAAAATACTAATTAATTTTATCGCCGTTTACTAACAAATTGCAATTTGAAAAGTAGAAAACACTGTTAACAAACGATACGAAGGGATGATGTAAAATTTTAATTACCATCATGAACAGAAACCAGTCAAAAAGTCACGAGCTTAAGCCGTCCCTTTATCCTCTTTGCCTTGCGCAGCAATGCTGCTTTGTCTTACGGCCATTGGCGATTCCAAAAAATTACATCGTACCTTATAGCTGGGTCGAAGTCACTAAACAGCACAAACATCAATGGCCCTGGTGGGATTCGAACCCACACCATCGATCCACATGACTCCCAAAGTCGGTTAGGCTAACCGTTAAGTCACTCGACAACCCTAGGCCTTATCCACATAATCATTCTGCAAAGCCACACGTTTCTGCCAACGTTTTCTGATCGTTTTCTGCAATTCATTATTGTAGAAGTTCTGCGATTGCTTCGAGAACCACTGTCCATCCCATTTCTCGAATGACATGATCTGTGTCGAGGCGGTTTCTTCATCTCAGGAAAGAGAAAAAACCGCTGGGCGCGAATAAGGGTAGTTGAACAAAATTTCATTGCCACACCTGTGAACTTCCACGAGAAGCTTGAGTAGAATGTGCGGCTGGAATATGGACGCCATTACCGATAAAACGATGGCGTCTTCTTTAACCGCATATCCGGTAATCCGATAATCGGTTAGGATTGCGTCCCGCCCAAGATACTGAGAACTAAAGGATTCAGTCCACTTATCCGTCACAGCTATAGTCGTCCCAGTATTGTATCGGTTTTATAGTCTTGCTAGAAAAAAGCGACATAGAGACCAGTACTGTATTCTCTTTGTTACCTCTCTGCCGCTTTTTTTATGGCAAGACCATAAAACCGATACAAAACTGAGTCGACTATACCATTGCAAATATTAACTACGACGCAACGGGACGGACAAGTGGACGGTCACTCGTTCATTTTCAAATATTTAATCCTGACCGTATTTTGACGGGACTGTGGATGGGACGTAACGTGGCGGATAAGTGTGCGACAAACTTAGTAAGGTTTACTCAGCTTATGACGAATAGCGGATATACCCCTCAAGGGAATCAAAAGAAGCAGTGGCGTCACTGGAGGAATGAGTTTGATTGCATCTTTCGCGCTTACGTTTCTTAACATATTCTACGTTCATAATTTCTTTCAAAAAGTCATATTTTACCTTATTTTCATAGGTCTATTTGCATTGAAACTCAAAAGTATTAGATCAAAATGCGAAGACGGAAACAATCCGCCTAACGTCTTAAAGCAGGTGCTTGACGGAGTTAAGCGAAGAGCTTGATTATGTAATTTATAGTATCACAAACTCTTTTAAACGGACACTGGCGCATAAACACTTAACGTTTGGCAGCCGTTCGACAGCTTCGTCAGAATATATTTTTCACTTCTGACGAAGCTGTCGAACGACTGCGAAACGTTAAGTGTTTATGCGCCATTTAGTGTCCGTTTAAAAGAGTTTGTGATACAATTTTCATCGGACAAGAACCAGCTTTAATTATGTAATTTATAGTGTTTTCAGTTGCCTGCACTAGAGCATCTCAGAGTATTCTTATCTTATTTTAACCTCACGCAATTATAAGAGATGGAGATATTCTAAAAATACTCTAGAGTAGTCACTCGAAAACGCCTTAAAGATGGAGGTTGACATTTTTAGCATTTGTTATGAATTTTTACACTGAAATAAAGGTTGAGTTAAGTGAACAAATAAACTGCACAAAGTCGTCAAGTCAACGGTCAGACTATACCACTAAACGGCGATTGGGGAAATTGAACATATGATTCAATTTGCAGAAATTATGACAGAAAGAACTGAAGCTGATCAAAATTTTATAAGAAACACTGTTTTTTCAGACGAAGCTGCATTTAAGTTAAATGGAGAGATCCTAGGTCTCCAGACATAACTCCCATGGACGTTTTTTTCTGGAAGTTCGAATTATAATTGGGATCACAAACATTCCTCCGGCATGTCTGCAGAATGCACTGGGCGCTTTTGTTGATAAACTTAGATATCGTCAAGAAGTGAATGGACAACAATTTGAGCAGTTATTGTGATTTTCTTCAATTAAGTAACTCAATTTTCTTGTTCAATTTTCTATTCACTTGAAGTATTTGTTTAATTTTTTAATTTTATTCGCTATTTTAGAATAAACAAGCTTATGATATACCGTATTATATTTCTAAATCAATTACCTGCCAAATGACACCAAACTAAACTTAGGTTGCCATTTAAAAAAATTCAAGATGGCTGCCTCTGACAAACACCAGTTGCACAAAACAAATGAAACTCGTATCAAAATATGGGAATTTCTGTACAATTTAACCCCACCAAACGTCAAATCTAAATGTCAAACCGCTTCTATATAATTCCATTTGGTGCAATGCTATTTACGCACCCTGTATAAATTTAATTGTGAAACTAAGTGCCGATTGTACAATTATGGCTTGACTTTAAACTTTGCTTAATTACTTGAATTTACAATTGATGCTATGGGACTAAAGCGAAGCTTAAAGCTAAACCATAATTGTACAAACGGTACCTTGTGTTATTGTTACTTGAAAATTGTAAATTCCTCAGGCGAAAAAGGAATACAATTTTATAAATCCTGCCTTTAGCAACTGTTTACTCTACTACTCTACCAGGTGGCGCTGTAGATTGTGTTGTCAGTAGGTACTATAGACATTCTAATCTTTTTTGTTGATCTGTGATTTTACCTAAGATTATCCTAACTAACGAGTGTTCACTTGAAAAGTTCATCAAATTGGTTTTTGTTGAAAGAAGATAGAGCGAAAAAGGGATGACTTTCTGAACCGAATGACGTTTAATGGATGAGAGTTGTGAAATGTTTGTAGTGTTTTGATTATAACCTTATGGGACTTATTAGCGCTTTTCTTGCTGGATTAGTGCGCACTGAGTTCATCTCGTATTAACGTATATAATGTGAAAACAAGAAAAACTGAAAAGCATTGTTTATTTTGGTTCTACGAACATTTTAGCAGATTATTGAATTAATTTGCAATTTATGAAAAGCACACTAATTTGCAAGCCATAAAATTCGATAACATAATATAATAATAGCAATGCCGAAAAGACAAGAAATGGCTAAGTGCAAAGTGCAAGGTTGCAAAATTGTTGGTGGAATAGGCCCCTGCTCCACAATGTTATGAAAAATTCAAAGGTTACCTACTTGATGAACTTTTAAATTGAACACTTGATATAATCATTGAATGAAAATTATTTTTACTGAATTTTGTACATTTATTTATTTTATATTTACTTATCCGCACTCATTCAACATCTTATAAATGAATTATACGTATATGGCAAACTGCCTACCTCTGATGCAAGAAATCTAAAACTGGCCGCTCTCTAGTCATTAACTTAAATAGACATCATGAATTTGGCGGGCGCTCTTACCTTTCAAATGGGGGAATTTAACAATACCGTGAGCTTCGATTTTGTTCAACATGGAGTTTACTGACAATAAACAGTTATGGAAACGAAACAAATTGACAGTCACGTTTGCAATACCAGCCGCCTAAGGATCAATGATAATGTTACTCAAATTACCTGCAGATATTTCAACAATTTCAACAATAATTAAAGTTTTACGATACCCCTGGTATAAAACATTTTCTTGATGTAAAACCGCTCGCCTGGTCTAAAGCTATGTACACACGGCGACACCTAGAACGGACACTTGTGTCTAGAGCAGTGTCTTTACTGTCCACACGTACTGCAATTTTTGAAGATAGAGTAGTGTCGGACACTAGTTTCGGATTCAAGTGTCGGCAAAAAGTGTCACGTTTGTCATGATTAGGAATTTCGCGGGTAGTATTTTATTCTGCAATTTTCCTGAATCAAACAATTGATGAACAGATATTTGCTGCTGTGGTAGGTACTTGTATTGCAATAAAAATAAAAAATTGTAGAAGACGAGAAAGGAAGTTGTGGACAAAGGAGAGGATGAAAAATAAATAAATTTTCGGTTGCTATAACACGTTATTCGTGAATTGACCTGGTGACGAAAAATTATACAGAATTTTCTTCGTACGTCAGTTACAGATTTTGACTACTTGGAAGAAATTACATCAAAAATACAGAAAAGAGACACAGCATATCATCGGGAGAAAGATTAGCATCATCACTAAAATTTCTGGCAGCAGGCCAGGGGCCTATTTCATAATTAAATACAAGCTAATAATATTAGTATTGAATAAAACGTTTGATGATTGGATTAAGGACGAAGTAAAATACTCTAGCGGTTTACAAACCGAAACGAATGAACGAATAGTTTTTTTCTTACTTCGTCCTTAATCCAATCACTAAACGTTTTATTTAATACTAATATTATTAGTCTGCATTTTATTACGAAATAGACCCCAGATATTTAAAAATATTTCTCCTAAAATTGCATTAAATTATTGAGGCAATTTCTTCAATTTATTGAAGCTGTCCGGTTTGACCGGGAGCCCTTCCAAAAGGGATATCATTTTTTTGCTTTTTTCTTAGTCCACTCGAACTTCGACATCTTTGCGACACTGATTAGAAATTTCCGAAAGATTTGAAACATGCTAGACCTGTTTTCGACACTCGTTTTAACCTGTGAATTGCAACGACACTCGCGTTACTGCAATTCGCTCTCACTGATCTCTGATGCTGTACACACGCCGACACTCAGTGTATACACGCGATCTAGACACAAAAGTGTCACCGTGTGTACATAGCTTAAGACTAGAACGGTCCTTCCAATATTGTCTTTAAGGAGATTCCCTTGCAGTACAAGAAATTTGTCCCTTTATCTGCGAGGTATTCGGGCGTTAACCTAGGCAATTAAATATTGACATGAATGTTCCACAGTTTATGTTTCTTTTTATACCATGAATTTATTTTAACATAAAGCATTGCTGTTGCGTACGAATCTGGGAATCCATAGCAACATTTACAATTTTTAAATTAAAGTGTGCTTTTTAAAATAGAACATGCGATGGCAGCTAACATGAATTTATTCTGTTATTAGTGATTTCGATATACTTTTACTACAAAATAATAGCAACTCTTTCAATTACATTAGATAAGTTTATTCTTGTTTAATATAAGTAAACTTAAAACATAAGGAAAACAGACATTCTTTAATTGAAAACAAACACCACAACAAATTTTCAAAAATTTCTTCATTTACCTCCTTGCAATATCCTAAACGATTATAAAAGTTGTTAATTGCATTAGTTACTTGTCCAGGGATAATTCTTCCTGATACATTTTCACTAACTTTCTTCATCTGACAGATGTACCAAATTTAAATGGACAAATTTTATTTGATATGACATTAGGTGTGTTTGTTATCCTGCACTAGTGCAAACCAGTGTACACTTTTTTCTTAATACCTGTTTGGTATTATTCATTGCAGTTACACTACCTTGTTTGTTATGTTAGTGTAGTGTATTTCGTGTTACACAAACTACACCAGCACGGGAGAAAGAGTAACGAGTGCAGATAGGGTAGACATGCGCAATAGATTATTAAACGTCATTTGTGTGATCGATTGCACGTGGATATGTTTTGCTAAATCTCACAAGGAAATGCAAAATGATTTATTTAAAACGTAAAATACTCGTTTACAAAGGTTTTATTTTCGCCAGATGCGTTTACAACTAAAATAGACTGCCATGTATGCATTTTAATTCTATTTTGAAATAACATGTAAGATTTTAGGTTATAGTTGATGTTTACAAAGTTCAACGATTACAACACGTGGAAAAATAAACCGCACAAACTACACTCAAGCAGTTTGGTAGCACCAACTTCACCGCTGTACACTTCCTACACTCGCGTTACTGCACTCGTTACACGAATGCTATCCCGTGTAATGTTACCAAACAGACCTAATTATTAGAAACTCTAACCACACTCTAACGACGATCATGCAACGTTATTTTTAAAAATTGGAATTAGTTTCCATAGTAATATGAACAGCAATGTTTCATATTAAAATAAAATCACAGTATGTATTATGTAGCAAAGTAAACGCATAATTTAATAGTAAGGCACATAGTAAGGTGCCTTTTTTTTAAATTTCTCCTCGCAGTTGGCCGTGAATCCTTATTATTGAAAGAAATGTCATAAACTTAAAAAAAATCTTTAACAAATTTTTTTCAAAATTTAAAGTAAAATCATAATAGGTGATCAAAATGTCCATCAATTCCATCGAAACAAGCTTGGATTCTACCTAAAACTCCTTTACTGACGTTCAAGAGCAAATGAGGATTATTGTTAATTCCCATTATTTGACAGATCGCAGTTCTTGCCGATTCATGCACATGCACTTCTTCAGTCCTTTTTGTGGGACCTCCACTGCCTTATTAACGTAAAATAGTACCTGTCTCTCAAAAAAGCTAAACCACCATAATTCAATTTGTCACAAGGGAGCAAAAGATTCGGATATTTTTAAGAAAACTCATGGAAACAGTCCTGAATAGAGTAGTGCCACTTGCCTTCAATTTAGCGGCAATTTCGAAAATAAGATTCGATCATAAAAGATTAATGCTCTGGCAAGAAAACCATTTCAGAACGTTTTGTTAATTTAAAACTGGGTTTATGGTATTGCTATTTCATTTTCAAACATTAAGTCGATTGAGGCTGGTTCACAACTAACAATTCACGGCCAACTACGAGGAGAAATTTAAAAAAAGGCACGTTATATTACATAACGAGAGTTGTAAATAACATATTATGCACGGTGGAAAAGTTGCGCATGAGTCGCGCAGCGGCGAATGCAAGTAATTCCACAAGTACGTAATTGCTTTACAACTCGAGTTTTGTACTATACTTTATCTACGACCACAAAAATTACCTTATTATTCAGGTTCAAAATAATCACCAATGACGCTTGCAATTTCGATGACTGTCAATCTAATGTGATGCGACTACGTAGATCTAACTACAAGCGTGCGTAAAATAGGTGCGTTGTGCGTTTTTCTTACTTTACGCACGACGTTTGTAAACACCCGCTTACTTAATTTATGTGTTGTACATAATTCGTCATTTACAGTAGTGGTCGTAAAACTATTTTCCTAATATGTTTAGCTGGCAAATCTACCAAACCGAGTTTTGTCTGTATCGGTGATACTTTTC
Organism: Dorcus parallelipipedus; assembly: GCA_958336345.1. Taxonomy (NCBI): domain Eukaryota; kingdom Metazoa; phylum Arthropoda; class Insecta; order Coleoptera; family Lucanidae; genus Dorcus; species Dorcus parallelipipedus. The sequence continues at coordinate 7,551,689 of OY284482.1, read as the reverse complement.
TCTCGTTGGAACCCTTATCCCTCTCTATAAACAGTCTAAAATTTTTATGGCGGAAAGATATTTTAGAAATAGTAATCAAGAAAATGATGACGATAGTTATATTTTTCCCCGCGACTGACTTTTGACGATTTCGTTAAGAAGTTTCTTGATCAGTTCAGTATTTGACAGCTAACCACATTGTTTGTGTTGAGAGGTATTCTTTATAGCCATTAAAAGTCCATCAGAGCATAACACAAATTTATTAACATGTGTGTTAACAGTTTTTTTACTTGATATATTATGTAATTGTTTAATTGTATTCTTCAACAGGACTGCAACCCTGTTGAAGAATACAATTCCTTAACTGATCAGTCGTGATCATACTGCGCTTTTGTAATTGTTTATATATTCATGAGTCATGACATACTATATCTTTATGTATCGATCAGTGCATTGCATTTCTACCTGCCAAAGCCAACATAATTATTATATTCAACAATTCCCTTTTCGTTTTTTCATAGGATGCTCTAATTCATATGTTTTTCGTGTAGTTGACAGGAAAGTGACACAATGTTTAATCAAAAATCGTGAAGAAAAGTGGGAAGTCTCGTTAGCAACACTTTTCTTCACGATTTCAGTTAGCAACATTTTTTTTCATTCATTTTACTTATTATGTTGACGTTTCATAGGTTGAAGTTTAATTGATTGACGTTTTGTTACTATGTCAACAAATGCTTGACATACCTTGATATATTATTATTCGTCGTCACTCTCATAATATTAACGATATTTTCGTCAACTACACGAAAAAATAGTATGATCTACACGTTAGAAAAGTGAATTTCCATGTTCGTGTAAATTTGATCCACTCTGAGCTATGCTCACTCGTCAATTCAAACGTTTACACTCACTGGAAAACTGTGACTTTTTTAAACTTATAAATAAATATACTATTTTTGAATCATTAGAATACTTGTATTTAGAAACGTCACATTCGTCAAATTTAGTTAAATGTCAAAGTTTTGTTTTAAATGCCAAGAAAATCTGTTTGAGAAAATGGAAACTTCGTGAATATTCTCTAAATGTTTGTACTATTTTAAAATTAACGAGCAAGCGGTCAATGAAACTTTTTATTTTTATTTGCTAAGCTCTCGGTAAGTTTTGTTACCTTCATCAGAGCATAAAATTGAAATGTAAGCATAAGGTTACAGGCAATTATATAGTAGAATTATAATAAAAACTTAGCGTACATAATTTTTAGTTTACATTCTAATTACAAAATTCTTCAGTTAATGTTCAAAACAGTTCAAAATTTCAAAATTGATTGATTGAAAACCGAAATAAATTATTACAAAATATTATTTATCTATCACCACTACTGTAAATGACGAACTAACAACACATAAATTAAGTAAGCGGGTGTTTACAAACGTCGTGCGTAAAGTAAGAAAAACCCACAGCGAGGGCATTTGCACCTACGTTACGCACGCTTGTAGTTAGATCTACGTAGCCGCATCACAATAGATTGACAGTCGTTGAAATTGCAAGTGTCATTGCTGATTATTTTTAACTTGAATAATAAGCTAATTTGCAATTACGCACTTATGGAATTACATGCAATCGCCGCTGCGCGGCTCATGCGCAACTTTTCCACCGTGCCTAATTTGCTATTTACAACTCTCGTTATGTAATATACTATTACCTTGGATTCTGTTCGGAATTTCATTTATTTAAAATCAAATTTTATGAAATATTCATATGCCAAATTAAGATTTGAATATCTGATCTAAAATTCATAGAATTACTAGTTTTTTTAATATGAAATAATTCTAAGAATAATCTGGCATGATGATTTGTTTCTTTTTCTAAAATTTTTGTGTTAGTGAATTCTAATATATTACTTTTACCTCTAAGAAGTTGTGCTAAAGCATTAGAATTTTTTTCTTTGTTTGTTATCATTTTACAATTAGATTTATGTTGTGATAGTCGTGATTTAAGCCAATTGGAAGTTTGTCCTATATAAACCTTATCGTGATCACATTCAATACAAGGAATAGAATAAATAACACCATATTAAAGAAAAGGTGGAATTTTATCTTTTGTTTTACTAAAAAGATTATTAATAGTTTTTAAATTATATTTAGCACTTTTGTCATTAATATTTTTGAATTTTGTAATTTAATGTAATTTGTATTATGTAATTATTTCTTTTATTCTTGTTCATTACTTGCCCCTTGACAAAAGCCAGTCCTATATGTGTAGAAATGTTCGTGGTGATAGTCGAAAAAACATAAGTCATGTTTTTAAATGCTAAAACTAGAAAAATATAGACGTTAGAAGTGAACCTAAATACATACTATTCAGTATACTCTATTTTCAACTAAAAAGTTTGAAAGAGGAGAGATTTTCACATTAAGACCCGATTTTACAATCGTTTGTTAAACTGTGTATAACATTATTCTTGGAATAACGTGACGTAAATATGAAAGAATGTAAAAGGATATTCGGCAAATAGTTATTCTGTCGTTATTCCACGCTTGTAAAACTTGGATTTAATCCTTTTTCCAAAATTATCAGGAGCCTGTTTACACGTGTTAAGCTAGCTAAAAACTGTTTGTGTGGATTTATTATTACATACAATTGGTACTTAAACCGTATTTAGTGTGACTTGTATTACTTTTTATTTCATAACCACATACTTACACATGCTATAATTAGCCGCCCGTTTATTGTTATTATTATTACTATTACTATCTTCGGCGTAAATGCTTATAAGTGAACCTGAAGAGCCTTTGGTAAGCTGAAATTTTTCTTGCTTTAAATTATATCATACCTACATTAATAATAAGTTGTGTATTTAAGAAATGTCTTAAAAATCGAATTTCTTTTCTCAAGAGTTAGAAAATTGTATTTGTTACTTACAACCTCCTAAGCATATCTTAAAGTTATTTAAAGCAAGTAGCTTTAGTAACTTTATTCATCAAACACTAAATAAGAAATAAATTAATTTCAGAACTTTAAGTGGATTGTAATTTATGGGAGACTTAAGTTTTATTATTATCTGAAATTAGATGAGATTTGTAATGAGGAACTGAGAACGCACGTGAATATTACATATCCGCAGGGGAGCTCACACTACAGTAACTGTAAACAAAAGTTTTGAAATGTAAAAGAGGCTAAAAGTAGTGAACTAATGAACATCTTGAATTTTTCCTTCTTGCTTATTTATTGATCTATTTGGCTATGTTACAAAAAGCGTACAATAAGGTACGTACAATGAAAATTAGCTGATCAACAATCGCAATTTAGGAAATTCGAATAAGGATGAAAAGGCAACTGCTTCTTTGAAAAGCTTTCGAGAAGTAATTTGCAGCTAATAATATAATAACTGGTAATATATTAAAGTCTAAAAATTTATCCAGACTATATAATTGTGTTTTGAATACTACAAATGCCCGAATTTCATACTTACCTATAAGCAAGGAAACACATGATTCATAGTGTATTCACTAAAAGGAATAAGATTTATTGCTATAGTGGCTATTTACATGCTTTTAGGACACTAGTAATAAAATAGATTAATTCAATTAAATTTACAAGCACGATGCAGAGCACTTAATGTAATTTTTCAGTAGCTTTAGACAAAATCTTTAATAATAGCATACGGTGCGGTTTGTTGTAAACTTGGAAACTGCTTTTTTCACGATTAAGAGTGAAGATAGTATTAGAGTTCGGATCGATTCAATTTCTGTATTAACGCTATTTTCAAAAATTGAATCACTTTTGATATAAAATAATGAATAAAAGTAAAGCAAACTTATAATATTATGGTATCTTATTAAAATAATGAAAATTATAAGTTTCTTCTGTACTTTAGTATTTTGGCTGATAAACTTCCGTTTCGCTTATAGTGGCAGTTGCTCTTCTAAAAAGGGAAAGTGTTTAAATGAGCCCTTGTGCCTTTACAGTAATTGTAGCATGTCGAACCCTCATAAATTAACTTTAATGGCCAAGGATTTTCGTTGAGACTTTTCATTCGAATTACTAGAGTACAGCTGTGCCTATAACTATTGTATGCCTTCGCAAAGATTATTTTTATTATTAAATTGTGTCAATTTAGCTTCACAACTGTAAAATAATTATTGTGTACTCCTCGTTTTGTTCCAATAAAACAAACTGAAATATCTTCGGATTTTTAGATAATAACGCGAATGGAATACAAAAGTGAAGCGTAAGTAAGAACGCAGCACCCTGATTGGAACGGGAAGTGCCCCAGACAGACCAAACTGGTTTGAAGGCCCCAAGAATGACCGATCAAGAATTCAAGATATGCGATCTTTGCTGAATTACAGAAAACAAACGTTTAGGTCGAGGAAAGCGCAGAGTAGGTATTTATGTATGTATTATACCTATGTATGTGGGTAGTTATTCGTTCGTTAGAGCATAACACCATGAAGTAATACGACAGAGAAAGATGCGTGTCATCTTGAAACTGATATTTTTATTGCGTGAGCGCCGCACGTATAAAAACTTTATTGGCAATAAAAATTAAAATTGCTGACACGGCACTGCGAAACGTATGGGATGACAGAAAAAATGCTTTTTACAAATAAGCAATTTCCGTTGTATATTACGTAGCCAATGGATTTCTTTTCATCAGTTTTATTTTCAACCATCAATTTTAAGAAAAAAAAAATTAATGATAGTAGGTAATACATGTTTAACGTTCAATACAAATTAAAAATATTACCCTTTGATTTGTTATCCGTTAGTTCTCTGGTAAAAAAATTAACGTATACTTGCTGAGTATTGTATAACGTGTGTTTCAAAAACTTTCGGAAATAGATACGTACAGAAATAATTAAAAGTAAAAAATTAAGTCTCGGCCTAATCACTTCTGACCGCTAAAACGAGTAGGCGGACAAGCGGACAGGTACGCATCGAAGAATTCGATGCTTCTTGCTGCTTTTTATGGTGATCAGAATGGATAAAACTACGCATTTACATTTTGCTGGGGTGACATTACCTTTAATTCTGACTATACGTTATATTAGGTTTGTTATCCTGAACTGGTGTACACCAATGCATACTTTTTCGCAAAATACGTTTTAATGCAACTTGAAAAGTTTGTGTGGTATGTCAGTATGGATTTGTATGAATCGTATTGACACATTATCAAAGGATTTAGGTTTCATTAAAGCATATTTCGTAAAAAAAGTGTACACTAGTGTACACCAGTGCGGGTTAACAAACAGACCTATTCCTCGCTGTTAGAGCTCTCATTATTAACTTCTACTATAACCTATCTATTTAAAAATAAAGTTTTGATTTTGTTAGCAGCTATAATTTTTAATACTGGGTGTTTCATTGAAGATGCATCAAACCTGAGGGTCACGTTTCTGACATTATTTAAAAAAAAAAAAAATTATTCGGAGCAAATTGAAATTTACATAATTTGGAGTCGATGCTTTTTGAAATACTGTAGCGCGCGCAATCGTGAAACAAAACCGGCGATCTAAGGCCGCGCGCAAACACGATCACGTATGGTCGCCACCAGTGGTCGCCACACGCTGCGGACCCTAGTTTATATGCAGTTTAAATGGATTCGACGCAAACACAGCGTTCCCAGAAGTTCATTCAAGCCACACGCTACGGCAGTCACCGATCTCGCTGCTTGTCGCGGATGCTGGCCACTCATTGTACGCGCACACTTGACCACATTCTGTAGCCACCGTTTAACCAGTACACGTGTTTGTAGGTTTTTACTTTTCGTAGTATAAAAGTGGCTGTCAGTAATAATGATTATAATAATATGGATATAGATCTATTTATCACAGAAACTGAAAATACTGGAGTTCATTTCATTACAGTGACTGTTTAGAAAATCTTTGGAAAAGTAGCGACCACCGACTGCACGATCGAGCCACCGGTGGCGACCACCTGTGGCAACCACTAGTGGTCGTGTGGTCGCGTTTGCGAGCGGCCTAAATTGCATTATGAATGGCACACAGCTGCAGGGGGGCAATAAATCGATAAACAGTGAAGAAATTTATGACTAGATTTTGTTTTGCCCTTGACTTGTCATTCAAGTTTTCCAAACGTTGAATGTGAAATCGCGTGGATATTTAAACTTTAATAAACGAACAGTCCATCCTAAATATATGCGACTTTTCTTTCCCTTCGATTTTCTCGAAATTTATTCATTACACAGAAAAATTTACAAAGAAACTTTTCTTTCTTTTCCCGACATCTGCCCGTATGCCAAGTTTGATGCACCTTTAATGAAACACCTAGTGTACGTATCTTCGGCCTATGTTATAAATTGTCTATTCTTTTTAGTTCAAAGTATTCATTGTAATCAGATATTTTATTACAAGTTGCGAAAGATAAGGAAATATGTTTATGCTACTTCATTACATTACATTTGTGCTAGTTAACGTTATCACAGTGATGGATATTGAGTGTTTTCTGTGTCAATGGTTGGTTAGTTGTCACTTATAGCGAGGCACATGGTAAACTGGTATAAGGTAAGAGTCATGGTTACTTGGGTAGTGGGTAAATATTGGGGATCGGATAAGAAAAAAAACTGTATCAACTTTATTTTTATAGAATATTTATGTACTCCTCATCCACCTATACCTCCTAGGATACATAAACGATAGGTTGCCCCAAAAATTTCTCCAAACTAACTTCATTTAAGGCTGGTTTATACGGGGATAGTTGCGGGTAGAGTAGATTAATAGGTAGAGTGCGCTCTACCGTCCTCTCTACCGTTTCACCTCTGGTACTGGTCACATAAAGTATAGTAGTGATGCTAGGATAGTGTGGAGTGTGGTGTTCGGTGAAAAATGAATTCAAGAAAAAGAAAGTTGATTCAAAATTGTTTAACTAGATTTTTATATTTTCAGACATTCTTGATTATGAAAGTACTCCTTAAATTTTTGATTTTTACTAACTCTACCCGTAAAACCTAACAATAGAAGAGAGTAGCGAGTAGAGTGCATAGTAGGTAGTAGAGTAGAGTAACTAGCAACATGTGGCAAAGTAATTCTACTCTACTACCACCACCACTCGCCTACGCACTCTAGCCATGGAACGCGCTCGGTTCTCGATTTCTCGGTAGGTAGGAGAGAGAGGGCACACTATACTAGCATGAGTACTATACTTTGTGTGACCAGTTCCAGAGGTGAAAAGGTAGAGAGGACGGTAGAGTGCACTCTACTTGCTACTCTACCCGCAATTAACCCCGTGTAAACCAGCCTTTATGTATCTATGAACATCAAGTAGACTGAAAATATTTTTTATTAATTATTAAGATTTGTACTTCTGTGTGAAAATAGATTTTAAAAGTGATCCACTCCAAAGTAATCATTGAGAGACTTCGTGCTGCCTTTGATAACGAAGCCCCCCAAGTTTGAGGATTGTGTGCGGTTGGCATAATGAATTCAAGTTCCAACGAATTTGCCTGGCTGATGATCACCGGCAAGGACTGCCTATTTCTGTGATCACTAAAAAAAAAACATTTTTGCTATTCGACAGATGATCGAGGAGGATGATCACTCGATTATTAGATATAGAATTATTCGAAGTACGAGAGCCATTAGATATCTAAGGTACACTTTTTATATTTTAAAGAAAATAAACCGTCAAAAATTTTTTTCTTGGGCTGCAAAAAAAATTTCTACTTCAAATTGTGACTTTTTATCGTCCGAAAATCTTTGCCCACAAAGATTTTTCTTCAAATAGCAAAATAGAAAATAATCGCAGAGATACCTTTCGAAGTCAACATTCAGGGAATCACGAACAATGGTGGCCTTGTACGAGCAAAATCAAACGTTTTTGCCCTGCTTCTTAAGACCGATCCTGCAATTTTCTTAAGAAGTTACTGTAAAAAGCCCCTTTTAGCATAGTTTCATAGAGACAATAATATTTCAGCAAAAATTCGTTTGGAATTCCAAAAAATCTTAGCCGTCAAATTGTCAGCTTATGGTTGAACTTTCTTTGGCGTTCCATTGCATTGATTCTTGTTAATCTCAGGGTCAAAGTGATCCATCCACGTTTCGTCTCCTGTCATAATTTTCTCAATAAAGTTCTTGTCCTTCACGATCAGCCAAAAGTTGCAACTGTAAGCTTTCCACTCTCCTTTGTTTATCGAAAGAAGTGAGCATTAGGGGCACCCATCTTGCTCTCACCTTTGATATTCCTGGTTGTTAATGAATTATGGGGAAAATGTTCTCACAGTCAAACTGGTCAGATTAAACCACGTGTTCAACTTTTTCAATCGCTGATTAGTCAGGTGGTATGGTCTGACCGTTAACTTAACGATTTTGTGCAGTTCGACTGTTCACTTAATTCGCTTAAAATTTCAACAGGGAGCCGGTAAAGAAACACAAATTTTCAAGATTGCTGAATAACGTTGAGCAACTCTGAGTTCCGGTAAAGGAACACACATTTTCAAGATTACTGAATAACGTTGAGCAACTCTAAGTTCTAAACTAAAACGAGCACACCTATTGTTTCCTCCCATAGAGTGCAAGAAAGGTAGTAGTTATGGAGCAGTCAAAATTAATAGGGTTTTCAATTAATTGTTCTAGAGCACTGTCAGAGTATTGTCATCTTATTTTAGCCTCGTATAATAATAGAAGATGCAGATACTTTGGTAGTGCTCTAGAGCAGTCAATCGAGAACGCTATAAAATTACTGGAGCGTCCACATTACAACCCCGACTTATCACCATGTGACTTTTTCTAATTTTTTTAACTGAAAGATGAAAGTGTGATAGACGATGTTGTTTATGCATCCGAATATCTCGTTTCTGACATGATACAGCAACAATGGCACATGCTTGTTATGTATAATGTCTAGTTTAATCGGATAAATACAAGTATTGAGTTAAAAAGAAAATAATTTGAAAAATAAATGTAATTTGTCATATCATGAAGTACTTTGCCAATTGTCATTGCAATCTGCTGAAAAGAGACCAAAATCTTTAAAAGTGTGGATGTTTGAAACATTATGTTACGCAATATTGTGAGTTTTTGAATATTTTAAGCAGCTTTGCGAGATAATTTGAGGTTCCTTTCATTCAAAGATTGAGGAATCAGGCTGATGTTATCGCATGTCAAATTTCAGGGATCAAAGTAAAACGCTGATATGTAGACAGAGCTAGGACAGAGAGGGAATTCTCCAAGGATCCTTCAGAATACGGAACTGGAAGGACCGGGTCCTCGCATCACATTTAGGCAAGCTGAAGGGAACGCGCAACATCCAGTAGTGCGCGGGAAAACTGGGCGTGAGGCGATCGATCGAGCATCAGGGACCCGCAGATCCCCACCCATTTCTCGCATCCCGACCGTGTCACAACCTACTGTCACAGGCCACGGCATCGTCTCTGTCAACAAGATGCGCGATTGTAAAAAAAAACCAGGTGAAATCGCACCGACACAATTCATTACCAATTTTTCTTCGTCAGGATGCAACTGCTAACCAACTACGGAAAACCGACCATACACGTGCAACCAAAGGTACGCTGAACATTTTTATATACTTTGCGAATATGCGCTTGTGAACCAACTAGTCGCGTTTCTTAATCTGTATAACAACTAAGATTTAACGATCGTTTTAATGACACGAGAAATGACATTATAAAACCGCCTTATCGCTTTTCTGCTAATTTATTAATGACGATAAAATTTGAAAAAGACATTCCTTACTTTACAATACTTTCACGCTTTTCTAAATATACGAAAGAATCATAAAAATAAATCAATATAATATTAATTTTTCTAACTCTTTTTGGTTTATTCTCTAATATTATTTGTCACCGATTAGCTTTAACTTTTGATTTATTCCCATGTCTACAATTATAGAGACAATTATTATGGAAATAAAGCAAAGATTAAAATTAACCAGTGACTAAAATGCCGGCCCTTAATATATTTTTTAATGTAGTCACTTTTTCTTCACACCCAATTAAAGAAATTTAATCTGTTTTCTGCCCTGTACTATATTTCAGTTATAAAGGGCATTACTAGGAAAAAAAATAAGATTATTTGCCACCATATGCTAAAACTTTAAATGTTGCCCTTAAAAGAAATTTATATCTACGATAGGTAATTAAAATTTAATGACCAGCAGTATTTTCAAGGTTTTCATCTTGGAAACGATGATAAAATCTATAAGCAAAACGTCAATTATAAAAGACATTAAAGTGAGGAATAATATTACAGTTTATTTTTGCCCAAACGTATCCAAAAAGAAACTACTTTAATTATTATAATTATTATGCATATTTTATGTTTAAAAGATTCTCTTAGCCTACCTACATACCGTAAGTTTCATTTCAACTCGAAAACGTACGCACATATTTTGCTCGCTCTTGTCTTAAATCCTTTGATTTTTATATCGTTTCGTTTTTATCCTTTATTTTATGATATAACCTATTCTATCTCTACCGTTTTGCAAGACGGTACGTATAACAAATTGAAAAAAAAGTTTCAGCGTACATCAAAATATTTCTTCCCATGTTTTCAAAATGTTATTATAAATTACTTCAAGTACCTAATTTGGACAATTATTAAACTGAGAGCAACATAAAGACAAAATCACTTGTATTGGGTTCCTTATAAATACACATATTCAAGTAATTAATATTAAATTATATTATTCTTCACAGTATTATTATTTTTAGCAAAATAATACAGTGCTCGCCAAAAGTCGGCATCAAATGGGAAAAATTTTTATTTCTGATTTTTCGAAAAAAACTTTTTACGGCAATAATTTGTGCTTATCTGGAAATCTGTTTAGCCACTATCAGATGTACCACGTGATTTTTACTTAGTTAGAAAATAGTGTCAAAATCCTAAACTTGTTATTTCTCGGAAATTAATCAAGATTTCAATGAGATTTTTTCAAAGTGTGTTGGCTTTAGGTTAATGAACAATCTCAAGGCCAGAAAGCAACTTGGATTTCTTTAACTCCCGCAAAAATTGAATTTTTCAATTATTAGAATATTCTAAAAATTTCACATGCTAAAACTTAACTTCACAATTCTATTTTTTGGAGATGAAAACTTCAAAGATCTGTAATTGGAAACAGTAATAAAAAACATTAATTATTGCTTCAGATATTTTATTATTTACGGAAGAGTAATATTTTTGCATAATTGTTAGGTTTTACATGCAAGGTGCTTTTTAGGAGAAATATTTTTCATTGATAAGTAATATGTATTAAAATGGCTTCTAAAAACTCTAATCTACCCCTGTTAATGAATTATTTTCACAAAAGCTCTTTTATAGTTGCCTAGATGAGATTTTTCTTTAGTAGTTTACTTGTTCAGTCAATTAATTAAGCAGAATATGAGATGGCTATGGATTGTTTGACTGTCAAATGAAATTACTAAGGACCGTTTTCATAATAGGACTAAAGAAAACTTTAATTTCAAATCACATTACAATAAAAGTGGTTTTACATTTTAAGGTACTTAATCTTAAATTTAAAGTCCTATTTTATTAAAACGAACCAATTTGATTTGAGAGTAAAACAGTCTATAGCCATCTCATATTCTGCATACTGACTTGAATGTGCAAACTATATAAAGAAAACTCTCCTCGTTTAGGCAACTGTAAAAGAACATTTACATGCTTTTTGTGAAAATAATTAATTAACAGGAGATAGATTAGAGTTTTTAGAAGCCATTTAAATTAAACACATGCACGGTGCATCGAAAACGTAAAAATTATGTTAAAATATTTTTTACTATTTTATCCAATTATAAGTCTTTAAAGTTTCCTTCCAAAAAACTGAATTCTGAAATGAAGTTTTAATATGTGAAATTTTGAGAATATTCTACAAATTGAAAAATTCTATTTTTGCGGAAGATAACAACAATAAACAAAAAGTAGTAACACAAGGTGCAAATGAAATGTGATAAGGCACTAATCTTTGGGGGTATACCTTATGAATTTTTACTTAGAAATATAATTTTCTACTTCTTCGTTGAACAAGAAGTAATTTAAGAATTTTAAATCTGGCAAGTGGCATCCCTGTTCAGCATCACTAAAGCAGTCGTAATTTAAATTTCACACAAGCTTTAGTTGACGCCGCTGGTACTTAGGTATAACATCGTACTAAGGAAACAAGGTCGCCATGATTGTCAAAGTTCGTAACTTGGCTTATGTCAGTTAATATTACTTAATTTATAGTTTTTATCCTATGTATAAAACGATAATGAACAAATTTTAATCAGTTTATTACTAATTATGTAAACAATCAGTAGCTCTAAAATAATAATGCAAAAAAGTAAAGCATAAGGTTAAATATTAAGGTTCAAGTCAACGGTTCGGCGTATAATTTTACTGCTGTAGTAAAATTTCCTCGATACTTGCCCAATAGAAGATACTTTGATATTTATCGACATATTCCGGAAAGGAAAATTCGATTTCAAATAAAATCCACAACACTAAAATATTAATAATAACCAAAAGAATCAAAAATAAATAATTTTTAATGAAAACGCGAAAGTTTACAGACAAAATCTGACACCACTAAAAAATAATTCGTTTCTAAGGCAACGCTCTTAAACCTATCGAAGTTTATACAGTGTATCCACGGATTTAGTTCACTATAGGAAAGACTTTTCTATTTTCAGGTTAAAGTAATTCTTTTTGAAAGTTTTTGCTTGCCTTAAGAACCCCAAAAACGCCAAAGGAAATATTGTATTCCGCTTAATAGCCAAAAAATATTCAAAATTCTATTCTCACTTTCGGAAAAAATGGCAAAATACAACATTTAAAAAAGTATTCTTAATACGTGTTCTCAAAACTCCAAATAGAACTCCAACGCAATAGAAAATTCAAACAATTGTAAAAAAAAATTAAAAATTGAAAATTTTAATTAACATATTTATTTTATTAGGTATGGATTAATTAGTAATTTAGTTTTCCTACTCTACATAATTCCTGCCCACATTGACACTCTTCCATCCTATTTCGAAATTCACGGCAAACATTTTGATTCAAATTATTATCCATGGTATTGTCCGATAATTCTGTCTATTAATAGCACGCACCAAATATTTATTTTCTTGTGTCGTTGACTTTTCGCATGAATTGTGAAATTTGGAATTTCATTTGCCCAGTATCTACATTGTTGAAATGACATACCGCTCGTTGAAAATGAAGCTTCATCCAAAAATAAAATCTTGTGATGAAAAAAGTTATTATCTAAAATTTTCTCTCCACTCCACAAAGAAAAATCTAATCGAAAAGCGTGATCTTCCAGTGTAAGTCTAAATCTTAGTCTATATTCTGTACCTACTTATAAATGGCTTGCAATAAAGACTTGCTAAGCTTTATATCAGCGGAAGACAAGCGCGGTGTTTCAGCTTTCATTGCCAAAACTGTAGCTACGTCATCCTCATTATAAATTTTCTCCTTCATTAGCCATTTTTGCCGAAAGTGGAAAGAGAATTTTGAATATTTTTCGACTATTAAGCGGAATATAACGTTTTCTATAGCGTTTTTGGGGTTTTTAAGGCAAGCAAAAACTTTCGTAAAGAATGACTTTTTTTTTCGAAAACTAAAAATAAAAAAGTTTTTCCTATAGTGAACTCAATCCGTGGACACCCTGTATATACAAAAAAAAAAAACAGTGTTGTCTACTTATAAATTCTGGCAAATGGCTAACATTTTAATTCTTAAAAAAACTCTCTGGGCAATTTTATACCTCAAAAAATTAGAGTGATATTGTTAATAATGTTAGTAACATTTTTTTTATTAAGGATGTTACTTAAAATCGTTACGTTTTGTAGTAACAGGTGCTAACAGTCTGCAGGTTCAAAACTAAAGCAGTATGGACACTAATTTTTTCGATTTTTCGGTATACTTTTGGTGCCACATTTCATTTACATCGTGTAATTATTTTTTAATTTAATAAAACAAAAATTCAGAGTTAATGCGTATGTTCTTGTAGACGTTTTAAAATTTAAATGAAAATCATCAAAATGAAAGAATTAAAATTATTTGTAATATTTTTCATAAGTCAAGAAAGCAAACATTGCTTTGATAACCTTTAATACAATTTTGCTAATGGTGCACAAGTAAGCAGATTTTTGTCATAATTAAAAGACAATGCAATATACGAGACCATATGAAAAATTATTGTTTTATTTTCTAATACAGTGCACTCGTGCTAACCTAACACTGTTTAACATAAACTCCTATATAACGTGAACATCTAAATTTTAGCATTGGCCACTGTCTAACGTGAACAGTGCACCTCGCTAACATGACCAGCTACTTTATGTATTACAGAAATTTATAACATAAGCCAAAACAATCACTTCTTATTTAATTTTTTTCCAAAAATACATAATATATAGTACATAAATAAAGGTTGAAGGTGATGTATCATGTTTTTAATTGTTTTTAAGAGATGAAGATGCATCTCGGAAACATGAACAATTGCACAAACATGAACACAGTCGGTTTTAATTAGTTCACGTCAGCGCGAGTGCACTGTATTGTAAATAGTAAAAAATGTCTATGTCTGTAATTTTCGAGTATCATTTTGAGAAATGATTTTGATTTATCTAAGCAAACATTTCAAAAAACACTTTTCTTGTCTTGACAGTTAGTAGTTAATTATATTCTAAAGTTGTTTCTTGTCTGTTGAAAAGTACAAACAAATGTATAATAATATTAATATGTAATTATTCCTCGAACAACAGTTTAATGCTTAGAATATTGGCATTTCGCAGTATACTAACAGCTTTCTTAGAGTTGATTGTTTCTTTTGGTTAGAAAAACTATTAATAATTAAATTTTAATAATTTCGATTGTATGTAGTTTCTTGACGGTTTAAAAGTAGTAATAGTATTATTATAATTTTTTTCGCTTGTTACAACTAAGAATGCGAAAACATCAGTTTATCGACAATATTCAGTACCGATAAGAAAATGAAAAAAATATCGATACGTAGAAACTTTCAAACCAGGCAAAAGGAAATCGGCGAGACTTCACTGGAAAGCCTAAAACATAAAAAGAATTTGATAAAACAAAATAAATATCAATGTAATATGAATGAAAATAACAAAAAAGGAATGGAAACACCAAAGATTAGTCAACCAAACAATAAAAAAATTCGACAAAAGAGAACTGAAACAAACAAGATGGAAATAGGATAAAGAATAGGGTAATTGAAAAACAAAATAAGGTCGACGTTTCTCTGGCGAAGAATGAGAAAGTCAAAAGATTAAAAGCGTGAATGTGCTAAAAAAAAAAAGTAAAACAGATGTTAAATTAATTAATAATAATATTCAGAAAGATCCGCCCTCTTAGGTTTTACCTATGGTCATTTAAACCATCATATAACCATTGAATCAAAATTATGTTTACGGAAAATTATACAATTGTTTTATTCACACACATTCAACATCTTATAAATTACTTATTCAAGGCAAACTTCTGAAATCAAAAACCTAAAAGTGGACGCTCTCTGATAATAAAACTTAAATAATTGCTAAACCGAAGCACGAATGTTAAAAAATTTAAAATATATTTTCTCGCGAAATTGACATTTCTCACTCATTGGAACTTAAATAAACTAGGTACTTACTATTTGGACGCAGTGAAATGGCGAAATTTCCAACCTATCCTGAAAAAACAATATGTATAGTGTAACTTATGTAAAATTTTTATGTTAAAGCATTTTCTCGTTCGTTGAAAACTGTGGCAGAATTTGTAAATATAATTTGACCGACAGTTGTAAATTCAATTTAAAGTCGATCATTTCTTCAGGGTAAACATTTTCTTATAAAAAAATATATAAAAATAAGTAAACAAGGTTGCTAGGGGAAACTAAAAATAGTACATAAAAAAACAAGTTTGAAAACAAATCAAAACTGCATCCTGAGTAGATTTTCATGCGTGTAAAATTTATACTGTTATTTTTTTTTTTTTTACGTTTTTTGATAGAAATAATTTTATAAATCCTTTTTCTTTAATTATAAACCCCTCAAATTTTTTCTGTCTGTTTAATAGTGTTAACATTCAACATCCGTGGTCACTCTTTTTGTTAGATTCTTTGAAAAATATGATTTTGACAAAATACTGCGCACCTAGCAATATCGTAAATATAATATAATATTTATAATAAGCAATATATGTATTGATAGAAATTTAAAAATTCCGGATACTTTCTAGACCAGTGGTTCCCAACCTTTTGGCTCGCGACCCACCGGTTGGGAACCACTGTTCTAGACGGTCTATATTATTGTTTTTCTGAATGCTCGATGCAGTAAAATGATGATATTAAGTTTATATATGAATTAAATGATATTTATGCTGCACAAGAAGGTAAATATAGATATTGTGTGTGGAATTCGTAATTTTTATTTCGCGGGCTAAAAATTTGTGAAAGCATAATCGCAATTCGTGGTTCATTAACTCACACACGCACACAACAGTCTAACCTACTTTACGATGGCTCGTTGTAGTTTTTAATATAAAAATGTGAACTGCGTGAGCATTGCTGAGTTTAATGTACTTACATTCTTCATGCTGTCGTCTGAATGCTTATTTGAATGCGCGACGATGTTATTTTTATTTCCGTTTAATAATTTTTTTGTAATTACTCATTCCGACCACGTGTGTGATGCAATTGAAACATAATTGAATGTCATAAAATTGTGGTTATATTGTCTGGCATAGTTTGTCAGCACAAATGAATGTATTTGTTTACAATTATGTTAATTTACGTAAGCCCGACAGTATTTCAAGTGGGTGTCGAAAACACGAATGAAAAAGTTCAGTATTAATTTCTGTCTGGCGCTGTAGTTAAATTTGTACATGCGTTTGTTCGTTACCACTCATTGCCGTATCCTGTTCAGGATAAATATTACATGCAACGAAATTCATAACAAGAATTTACGTGTCATGTACATACATACATTCAGTATAACCCCAATATCGAACCGATGGTTGGCGATGAGTGCAGGGGGTTGGTCCGCTATCCCCATTAGTATGGTTGCCCTGGATTCAGGGATGTGATACTGGAGTGAAATCGAATGAACCGGACTATCGTGTCGCCGAGATTATGAAAGACGTCCGGTACATGATTTAATCTTCATTGATACAGAAAAGGAATTGCAATTGAAATGTAAAATCAATGCTGTTAAATCTCTCATGGACTTTTATCTCATTTACTGAAAACAGAGTTTTACGGAACATTCGTATTATCCCGCCACTTTGATTAAACATTGTAAAATAAGATAGAGAAAATCTTAGAAATATATTAAAATAAATGTCGAAATGTAATCTTCCTTGATACAGAATAGGTATTGTAAAATAAAATCTTAGAAATACAGTGCTAATCTAAAGTTCCTTCCCCCTCTGTTAATTTTAGAACCAAATAAGATAGAAAGTTCAAACAAAAACCAAATCAATGTACATAAAAAATATTAACTTTTGAGATATAACCACTTTAGAATATCCGCTAGGTGGCGCTGTACGCACCATGAACTTCAAAATTTTAAATGACAAGATAGCTTGAGTGACATATCATTTTAAAGGAACTTTAATTCTGCATCCAACGTCGTTGTCATTTTTTAACAGTCTTCATTTATTTTTGAGATAATGACCAAAAACTTGTGTTTATCTAAAGTCGTTTCTCCTTCGTATTAACTTTGACACAAAATAAGATAGGAAGTTTGAACAAAAATCAAATCCAAGTACATAAAAAGTACTCAATCCAGAGGTATAATTACATTAGAAGATACAATAGGTGGCGCTGTGCGCGCTTTGCATTTTGAAATTTTAAATAGCAGGATGGTTTAAGTGACATATTACTTGAAAAGAATTTCAGTTTCTAGCATATGTTTATACAATAGTAGAAAATAATAATAAAAATGAAATGAAAGCAAATTAACAAAGCGTATTTACAAGAAAATATTCAATATTTTCTACCCTCTAATTCCTGGCATTAAAACATTTTGTTGTAAAACTTGTCACGTACATCTTGAAAAATGTTATTATTTTTATTAGTAGCATTTTTTAGTTAATAGCTTTTCAGTTACAATAGTAGAGAAATACGATGATTGCTGTCTTATAATGTTATGAATTTAAAAACAAATGCTACAAACCGATAACTGATAATGTCATTGGTTGTAAAATTGAAGTTCTTTTCAAATAATAAGTCACTTAAACCACCCTACTATTTAAAATTTAGAAATTTTATTTAGTGCATCTTCCAATGTAATTATATCTCTGAACTTAGTACTTTTTATGTACTTTGATTTGGTTTTTGTTCTAAATTCCTATCTTATTCTGTTTCAAAGTTAACACGGAGGAGAAATGACTTTAGACAAGCACAAGTTTTTTGTCATTATCTCAAAAATAAATGAAGACAGTTAAAAATTGGATTACATCATTGGATGTAGAATTAAAATTCCTTTAAAATGATATGCCACTCAAGCCATATTGCCATTTCAAATTTTGCAATCCATGGTGCGCACAGCGCCACCTAGCGGATATTCTAACGTACTTATATCTCAAAAGTTAGTATTTTTTATGTACATTGATTTGCTTTTTGTCTGAACTTTTTATCTTGTTTGGTTCCAAAATTAACAGGGAGGAAGGAACTTTTGACTAGCACTGTATATTAAAATTAATGTGTATTTTTCTGGAATTTTCAAAAGTATGTAACGAAATCAGTATGCTTACATAAGGAGGTCATTAAATCTGCTACTTGAATTTTTTACAACAAACTTACCTAAGTTGTAATATGCGTCACATGCTCGCGTCTACAAAATTACAGTCGGGAACATGAATGGAAATTCATGTATGTCATGCTAATGGATACCGTCATTACATTATTGATGATGAAAAGTTCGGCTCTCCTCTTCTACGTACTTTTAACTAATGCATAATCAATAAGTATCATCTTTTAGATTGAGCAGATACCGTTTACTGTCCACGTTTTACTATAATTAATTCCGGTAGCCATTAAATTTGTTCATAAATTTATTCTTGCAATAATTATTTCTGATATTTTAGCAATTAAGATATTCTGTGTTTAGTTAAAATATACAACAAAATACGAAAAACTGCATCGTTTAATAATATACCTATTTGTGTATGTTTCCTAGGTAATCCTAAAGAAAGTAATTCTTATCATGTTCATATTAAATAAAATTTAATATCTGCGTATGGCCCATGTGATGGTCTAAGTTCTTTCCTCTAAATTTTTTAGTTGGTTAAAATACTAAAATCTATTTTCCTGGAGCACAATGAATATAAAAATATTCAGAGATAATAATAGTAAGAATAATAAAATTTATACATTCAGTTTTAAAAACAAATAGAAAATGTAAATGTAATTCATTTTAAACTATTGTAAGTACAATTATATTTCTAGAACAAATTTCATCTATATTTTCAAATACAAGTTTTATAAAAAAATATTTTTTACTATAATAGATAGCGTGGATTTAAATTTGAATGTAAGTCTGAAATGTATGCCTAGTATAATTTTTAATAACACTGTGTAAATGAGCTCTCACTCACGCAAATTATTACGGTCTGCTATTTATAGCACTGTAATGTAGAATTAATTAACGTAATATGCAAGGAAAGCTGCGTTTCCTGCTTTGCAATTTATTGCACGCCTTGGCGTATTCATTATGCATGTACGCTAAGAAGTGATCTTATTTGCCTGTAAGGAAAGCAATGAACTTTCTCATCCTCAATATCTTTTTAAATTACATGGTATGTTACAAAGTAAGGGTTATTCCGGGGGAGATGGCCATACGGGAGAGATGGCCAGCAAATTTCTTTTTACTCAAATTTAATAGGTGGCACAGCCGATGGACTAATTCCTTTCGCACCAAGGATACACTGAGAAAAATAATGACTAATGAGTTACTTCAACTCAAAGCACGTTAAATCAACTTCAATTTCAGGTTGTATATAAACAATTCCATGAAGGCTTTGTATCAAACCACTGAAAAATGTTGAAAAAATATGTTAGCACAACATAAAATATGCGTTGAATTAATAAGTTAATGATGTTTTATTTAACTCGGTGCAAAGTTACAGTAATGTGAAAAAATATTTTAAAATAAGTCACAAGCACTTTTAGATCAATTCAATAAGTTGTTATAACAATGTAATCTAAATTTGAGTCAAAGAAAAGAAAATATAATAATAATAATAATAATAATAATAATTTATTTAGTTCAGTAGCACATAGTGTGGCAGAACAAGTCATCCAGTACAACAATAATATTAATTAATATGTAATACGCATGTAAAGTGTACAATAGTCAAAGTTATACTCGGAGGGAGTAATTAACAATCATTACAAGAGTTTACAAACTCAGACACAGAATAAAGTGGTTTAAGATTAGGAGCTTCTAGATATTTTGTGGTTAAGTGTAAGGGTAAAAGTTCTCAATAAATTTGTGGTTCTGAAGAATTATCGATGCTTTACCCTTATAAAGTGGTTTCTTTAACACAAAAGATTTTAATTTACATTTAAAGATATTTATGTTAGTATTTTTTTGGATGGTCTCTGAGAGTAAATTGTAAAATTGTAAAAAATATATGGCCAACACTGAGTTGACGTAACAATTTTTTTTACGTAAAATTATCATTTATGACTTCTGTTTCAATACGTTTTGCTTTTTGATTCAACAGCATCATTAATTCAAAGAAAGTGCATTGTGCTGTATACATTGTCGCAGGCATTTTGCGATACTGCCAAAGTAAGGTGGTAAAACCCTTCACAACCTTTGGTGAGTTGGCAAGAGGTGCTGAACAAACCTCTCAACGAATTTTATAATGTCGGACACATTCAAAATATGAATAACTTATCCATTTAAGAACGATGTCGAACAACAAGGTTATGCTGGGACAGGCAGTAAATATACGCAAAGTTTGACCAGGCGCCATCTGTAACTCGATAGCAAGAATTTCAATAACTGTTTACTGTTTATTTCTGCAAACATTACGCAAACATAACACGTAAATTCGTATATCATTCAATGTTACATGACTAAATGTATGACGTCTTATTAATATGGGAATTAACCCTCGCTTTTGGAAGACTTAACATTTATTCCGTTAAATAAAATATCAGACACATAAAGGCAACAGCACTTTATACGATCATTTTAAGGCAAAATATTTACATCAATCAGTCAAATGCGATAGTTTAACATTTTCTTAGTGTTATTTCAACAATTTCCAAGATGTTTAGTTAAGAATATTACTGTTGAAACAAGTAAATTTAAAACAACGCACAAAAAGTTGACATTCAAAAAGTTGTTGACTTAACTATTTCATTTTTCTCACTGTAGGCGTGTAAAATTTCGGAAAAATAAAATGAAATTTAGTTAACAAAAAAGTTTCGCTGGTTGTCTCTCCCGTATGGCCATCTCCCCCGGAATAACTCAATACCTCAATACCATGAAATCATTTAAAATTAGGACAGAGTGTCGTGGAATATCTGTTTTTGATTCGAAATTTGCTTAACAGCCATTTGAAGCAAAATAGTGCCGTGGTATTGACATTTCCAACTTGTCAATTTATGAAGTAAATATCAAGCGTTTAGCATTCTCCAATTATTAACTTAATGCTTACAATTGAGCAGTAGTCGTTTTTATTAAAAGCATATTTTCATGATGGACATAAAAAGACGGCATATGGGAATATTTTGAGCAATAATGTTGCAATGAATTTTTAGAGCGTTTACAAAGCGTTTATAAAGCAATTTATGAAATCATTAATCGGCCGATCATAAATTTTAGGTAACAGATAACGTAGCAAGAAAACTACGGTTTGGATGTCCAATCCGGAGAGCGCAAGAAGTTATGGATAATGCACGAAACATTGCTGTTCAAATCCAATAAAAAGATTAAGTCAACAAATAATTTGTCTTCTGAAACTTACTATAAAGTTTTAAAAATGGATTTACAATTTTTTCCTTGAAAATGATCCTGTGAATCACCAAATTTTATCACGAGGTTTGATTGCAAAATTTCTTGTGTGAATTTTACGACAACCTTTTAATTAGTAGCAGTTTATTTCTGAAAACAAAGTTCATTATAAGAACAGCTCTTTTAGAAAATGGAGTCTGACAAATACTAGCAAAAGATATCACATCCAAAGAGTTACTGGAGAGGTTACTCTTTTTTGTGGTGAAGCTGAAAGTGATCTGAAGATTGGAAATATGAAATTTAGTCACAGGGTTCTAGTGGCTGATATTGTTGATGACTTCATTTTTCATGAAGAAAAAGGGCTTCGTACTGAAAACAAAATTGAAATTTAATTTCGGCCTTAATAGATAAGATAATCTTGGCAAATCGTCGAGCCAATTGAAACCAAAATTGGTAAAAATTCAAGAAACAGTTCCTATCTGTATTGCAAATGTTAACAATTACCACACAACACCCAGAGAAGCAGTAATTGGCAAGTCCGAAGCAATTGCTTCTATAAACCATATTCAAATAAGTCTAACAAGTCGGCATCAGTCTAACTCTTTACCACTCCTGCTGCAAAATAGATCAGAAACCAAAATAAATGGAAAACATACCAGGAGTGTTTCGAAAATTCAAACGAATCTTCGCCTATGTCGAAGATGACTTAATCCGGATAGAAACTGTCCGGCACAGAATAAAATCAAACCCAATCCTTCAACCCGCACAATAAATAACCTTGGCAAAAGGAGAAGAAGCCAACAAGTTAATCAAGAAGTTGCTGAAGAAGATGTCGTAGAATCGTCATAAACCCCGTGGGCATCTCCTGTTGTAATTTTAACTAAGAAGGCTGACAGTACATGTTTATGTGGATTTTAGACAGCTACGAAGATGGATCATGCTTGATCTGCGGATCTTGCTTAGAATCGATGCAATAGATACTTATCTGATGCGAAACGGTTTTCCACCTTAGACCTGAAAAGTGACTGTTGGCAATTTACGCATGCATCTTGAAGACAAGGACGATCTTTATTACAGTAAATTGTTTATTGCAATTCAAGAAATTATTTTCGGTTTCTGCAACACATCTGAAACGACTCATAGAATTGGTACTCGTGGACTTAGTTGATGATTGTTGTCATATTAGTGCATAACAATGCGAAGTAAATATCTCGTGGAGGTCTATGTCACTAATCTTTAAAAGAAAACTAGCTTCCATCTGCTGGGTGTTCACAACACTTCACTAACTACAACAGAAAAACTGATTCTTCCACAATTACAGCTGAATGCAAAAAAAACGAGAAATGAAAATTTTCCAATTGTAAATTTGGTTCTATTTGTCAATTAATTGTCTACTTGACTAAAGCTGCGTTCACTTATTCAACTCCGTTCACTGTATTTACTCGTTTCGCACTTTTGTCTCACTCTTAGGTGAATTAAACCTTACTCCTTCTTACTTTAATTTCACTCTATCCCTGCACCGTATGAATAAAAGAACTCAGCTAACCTTTTAGGCCCGGTCTATTCATCTCTCAGTAAAGTGCCAAGTTATTACTTGACGATTAGCGCAATGCATTTGCCTATACTTAATCTATCCGGTATCTTACTTGGCCACTTATTGAGAGATTAACCTATTTACCCATAATTTGACATACCGTCAATTAATTCTAATCTATTTCTAATAAATCTATTTTCATAATATGAAAATATTGGAAAAATCGTGTCAATTTTTATTGGCATTTCCTGATTTTTGTGATTTCAGTTGTTTATTACAACGATCAAGGTCAAGCATCATTGAAAATTGAAAGGCTAGAAATTCTTTAAGAACTGAATTTGTGATTTTATTGTTGATAAGTTTATGTAAAACTTCTCATATTGAGAAATAAAAGATATGTCCATTTTCAGTCACATCCAATCTATTATTATTAATTTATTATATTAGCTTTCGTAACAACGTTTTTATTATCGATATGAAAATTTCATGCCTCGATTCTTTTTTATTTAATTGGTTTCATTACTTTATTGCTTTCTATTCCTGGGTGAGCGTGTTTATTTATTAATTTCATAACGACGCGACGTTCATAAAAGTGATAACGGCGGCAGAATAAAGTCAAGGTTACTTTTAATGGGAGCTTCGATAAGAAAGAGAAGCTCACAAACCTGAAATCGTAAACGTTCATTTTATAACCTTCATTCAAAAATCAGGCTAGTCTAAAATGTTGAATGGTTAAATTAAAAGAAAATATATTGCTGTATATATGTGTTATTAGAAAATGGTAATTGCTTGTCTGTAATGTTTTTTTTTTTAAGAGGAAGAAGAATTGGAGGCAAGAACCAAGTGTAACTAACCATAACCATAGAGCACATTTAGGTATCAAGTGAGCCTAATTTTAGAATAATTATGTGATGAGTGTGGACAGACTGTGATTAATGGAAGCGCTCGTGAATTGATTTTACAATCGAAATTCAGAACCTTTCATGCCGCTAATTTATCATTTCGTTGCATGAATTTAATAATGCGTTTATGTGGGTTTAATGGAGTTACGTAGCTATGGCAAATATTTATTTATTAAGCCCATTAATTGAACGTATTTTTAAACTTGATGTGTGTTTTAAAGATTATAAAACAATAATCATTCCATTCTAGTAACTTAAGTTTTGGATTCATTATTTGCATATTAGCCAAAAAAGAGTGTCTTTGAGAATGCTAAAATTGGAAATATATATATAAATAATTATATCGCCAATTATTTCTGAAAATTAAGTACATACCGGGTGTCCACTTTGATTACGCACCATAGGGATTTCAATGCAATTTTATTTAATTGTACATTCCTGCTCTCCTATGGAATACATCAAAAAGCACTAAACAGCATAATACGTAGCCTTGTGTTATGCATTAGCTAAAACTAGTTTTAGTATATTTTTGAAATAAATAGGCTTTCAAAATTAAAAAAGAAAAAAAATAAGCAGATATTTTGTATTCCACAGTTTTGGTCAAGCAGGCAAACTTCTAATTGATAAACTTATTGATTTTCAAAATTTTGTAATGTAAAATAGAGACTTCAAACATAATTCGTACTGAAAAATATTTATTTATAAATTAATAGGTACTACACCAAATGTTCAAATAATTCGCCGTTTGCGGCCAACCTGTCCCAGAAGCTTCTGTGAAGTAATAATTACCCATTCTTCCACGATTCTACCTCTCAACTCATTTAAATCGCGGAAAGTAGTCTGATAAATTTTTGATTTTAAATAAGACCACAAGAAGAAATCGTTTGGTATTAAATTCGGGGAACATGCAAACCATCGTGGATCAACAACCCTGCATCCAGTATGGTGCTTTTTTAACAATAACTTCAAAAGGGAAGTAGGAATTTACAATTATAAAAAATGCATTGAAATTCCTATGGTGTGTAATCAAAGTGGACACCCGGTATATTTGATTACGTTGAAAGAAAACTTTTAAATAACCACTGATTTAAGTATTAACTGCAATGAATGATTGTACGTTGTACTTCCTGCAACGTTTTCCCAAGAAAAGAGATCATCTTCCAAAAAGATAAAGCCAAATCTCATGTAGCACACATTTCAGACTTTACACATACAAATAATAAGTTGCTATTTGATTGACTTGACTTGCAAGATCACTCGACTTATATAATCCATTGAAAATATTATGTGGGATGTAGTTGGTTGGAAACTATTCAGTTACGCATAGTCAGTGAAGACAAAAGACGACTTCATCTGGATTTTATCAATTCGGTTTGGAATGAAATCTTTTCACTCATTTACTTACCTCTAAGATATCTACAAATTTACCAGAAAAATTTCGGATTGGATGGACCATCTCCGCATAGTATTGCACCGCAGTGAAGTTTATTCCTTATCAAGTGATAAGTTATCACTAAAGACCGGACTTTTAGGTTGTAAAAAAGGTACCTAATTTAGGTGATTTCATTATGAAATTACGTTTATATTTTCTCATAGTAGGTACTTAAAAATGTCCGATAAAGTTAAATACATATCTGTTTTTGATTAAAAATACATATTCCATTTTAGAGACACTTTTTTGAGCACTTGATGATGGTGTCATTAGATTTTATTTAAAATGTTTCGACTTGTTCTGACCACGATCAACTTATTTTTTTTTTTAATTTAATAAAGTAGGTAAAATATCTAGAAATGCAAAAATTGTTGAAAACATCAGTGCTAAAAAAGTTTGCTCACTATGAAGACAAAACAGGAAATAAATAGGTATATACATTTTTTTACTATATGCCGATCGATAAGTCAAAGAACTTTTATATAGCTACCTCCTTCTAACTTTCGTGAAACGGCCCTGTTGTTTTTGTCATGTCATGTCGTTTCGTATATGTTCTTAACTTGGATCTTTACGATCGGCATATAGATAAAAAAGGACTTTACCTTCGTAGTTTTATTTCGTATAATCACAAAAGCTAATAAAACGTATTATGTTAACAACAATTCAGTAATAGCGAACACAATTTTTTTCCAACAATAACCACTTGGTTAGATAAAACCCCGAAACCACAGGAACGTTATACAGCTGGTTTTGGAGATTTGGAGAATTGGCCATTAAAGAGAGGGTATGAAGTATGTATGTTTGACGTAAATTGTTGTTGTAAATTGACCTTAAAAACAACAACACGAACAGAAACAGCGGATTGAGCTAATGCGAAACGCGCATACATCTTCAAGTTGCCCACGAAAAGTTGAAAACACTTGAATATACTTTTTGTGATTGTGCTAGTGCCTCCCACGCCAGTACGGGAAGTGATCACGTGATCGACGAAAACCAATGATAGTAATCCCCAAATACCCAATTCTCCAAAGCAGGAAAACCAGTTATATGAATACAGACTACAACATAAAATGTATTACGTAAACTGTATGGTGGTAGTAAGAAAAAACTCCCGTTTAGTTCTATTTTTACAAAAAAAAAGATATTATTTAGGTGAAAAAAAAAAAAAAACGAATATTAGGTGGAAAAAGTTGCAATAGGTGAAAAAAATTTTAAAAAAAAGTAATTTAGGTGAAATAAAATTTAGTAAAATGTTTCTATTTCTAATAAAATGGAAAGATATGCAAAAAAAACTTTAAAACTTTAAAAACAACAAAAAGGGATTTACCTAAAATCCGGTCTCTAGTTATCACTTATTGAATGATGAATAGAGTATGCTAGTTGTAAAACCTTTCTTGTAATCAGTCCAAACAATTTTAGAAATAGTTTCTTGAAGAATTTGTTGTTGCTAGTAGAAGCTGTAATAACGATCCGTAGAATTTTTTTCGCGTACGTTTTCATCATTTATCCGACGATTTGTCTTCTTCTAATACTTTACCTAGGCTGAATTACACCAACGCCATTTTTAACTAATCCTAGATTAAACACAGGGCTTTCTTTACTTTAATTCGAGATTAACTTTTTCGATATCGGTGCAACTTGACGTTGTTGTTAAAAACTTCACAAATTTTAAGTTAAGCGGCCACATTTATACTTTGACAAGTGTTTTCATAAATTTCTTCATTCTTCGTTGTTTTATGCGTCAAGCTAAACATTTCTTACTTCTTTTCTCATTTACGTGCCACTTTGACCGTAAATAAGCAAGGGAACCATGTATTAAATACATACATAAACATCATTAATGCTGGGTCATTCATCAAAATCCTTGATCTAAATTTTATGGTTTCAAGTTAAGTGCATACGTTACTTCGTTATGCGTCGGCAGGAGAGCGTGACAGCAAACTTTAATGCCCTAATTATTTTCCTGCAATTAATTACGACTAGCTGCGTTGACTAACACTTTGTTTAATTAAGTTTAGCTCTAGGCCAGCGTTTATGTAAGAAGTTGTCGTTTTGCTTTGGATATACATATTTTTGCCCATAAAAGGTAATATAACTATTGATTTTTCTTTTCGTTCTTGACAATCCATTTAAGCCGCACCAATAACGTAATTATTATTTATTTAAAATGTTAAAGAGAAACAACATTACGAATTATGTAAGAAGTGAAATCACCAGTGACCAGCAAAATATTGGACACATTATTCAGAGTTTCTCAGAAACATTAATTTCTTTAGAAAAGTTTGTGCTTGTTCTGAAACTCACACTTGTAAAAATATGAAAGTTATTCGTCATATACATACAGGCTGTGGCAATTAACAGGGTTTCTTAAATAACACTGATCCTGATGAACATACGAAAAAATGATTGATACAAAAGCTTCATTCTTTCAAGCTCCGCATAATTTAAAATTATTGTGAAATGTACAGGGTGTCTCAGTTTGGCTGTACGATGTGTAACTTCGTTATTTTAAATTAAATTAAATACCCTATGTTTTATAGCGCATTTGAATTTGTCAGATTATTTTATGGTAAGTTTGATAATGGTTCCCTTTACCTAAGCCTTATGGTTTTTAAGATATTAGGCTTTGTTTATGGTTTTCGGAAAATACAGATGTAAATTTTATAATTAATATCTCATTAACGAATAGGGTTAGAAAGCAGATACTGTGGCACTGTTACAAGCTAAGTGGAAGATATCTACCCCAGTAACAAAATTTACTTTTCAATAGAGGTCCAGTAAAACTATTTCAATTTAGACAAGAATTGAAGGGCAATAATTTTTGTTTTTTAAATGGAAGTGTTATTTTTATGTCATCGTTAGATGCTCTATAAAACTATCTTTCAATTGGCTATACACTTCCCTATCTATAATTATTGACGGTTGAGGAGATATTTAATATTATTTCATAATTCCTGCACTTTAACGTTTTAACGTTTTACATCACTTTGTATATCGTAGTAACTAAAGGTTAAGTTCATCTCAGATGTTATATGAAAGTATAAATATTTTCTTTGCTTCTATAAAACTCCTGATAATTGCAGGGCTTAACTTATATTTTTCTTTATTTCTTCAAATTTATAATTTCTGTATTTGTTAAAAGCAGAGTTTCGAGGCGGACTCTTTATTAATTGCCGTCAAATTTGATTCCGAACTACGAACGGCGTGATCGCTCTTGAGACACCATTTTGTCCACATGATTCAAGAAAAGCCTCCTTAAGACTAAAATTTCCACTTGAGTTGTTCAGAAATAACAAGCTGTTGTTCAACTGGAAGTTCAAAAAGAAAAAAAGAAGAAAAAGAATACACTTACCAAAAATCTGAACAGTAGTGGTGACTGGTGAGCCAATCTAAGATATTTATTTTACCTTGTTTGGAACTTCATTTACTTTTGATTAATTATTTATAAGCCATTTACATCTCATTTTTAAACATCGTCATATTAATTTTTGGTTTTACTATTTTGCTCTGATTATTCAGTTAAACGTTATATACAAGGTGATTCTTGAATAGACCGACAAAAAATACTGAAGAAAGAAGAGACCTCAAAGAATATGGGAAAAATGTTAAGAAAATTCTAAACAATAATTTATAATTAATTAAAAATTTACCATAAATGTAGATGTAATTTTATAAAATAAGACATCCTATCAACATAGGTCCGATTTGCTTTTGTTTAGAAGTTATAGCGATTTAAAGGTATTAAAAACTAAAAATGTATTAGTCATTATTTAACAAAACATTGGAAACTAAAGTTGTTAAAAGGTGTCATGGTACTCTATTATTTACTAAATCGGTATTTTTGCTCATTGTTCGTAATGCTTCCATTTTCAAACGAAGAATATGCCAATGCTATTTTTATCAGAATTAGATCTCCCAGTAGTTGTGAAGCTGCACATAACTTTTGAACATTTGTTATAATTTTATAATTTTTGCTTTGTACAGTTTATTTACTTATAGTCTGTACCATTACAATAAATAGTTTTTGTTATTAAGTATATTGCATTTTCAGTCATTAAAGAAAAAAAAAAGAAAATCACTGTAAATTCTAAACAAAAGCAGATCGAACCTATGTTGATAGGATATTTTTTACATAAAATTACATGTTACATAGTACGTTCATGTTCAAACTGTTATCACAGTATAAGAAAGTACTCAGTAGGGACACTTAAACATCAGTGTAAAAAAAAACGCTATTCTATTTGATACCCTTATGCAAATATAATGTAATTTACAAATCAGTAGATATCAAACAAAGTAGCAAATGTGACAGTTAAACTCAAGTGTTCCTACTGTGTAGATTCTTATACAGTGCTGTTATTGTTATATGCATTAGTAAGTTAATAATATACGAGCCCTGCGTCAAAAGTATTCGCCTACCACTCTTTGGTAAAGAAATGGACAGTTAATAAGTTACTCAGTGGTAGATTATTTTTCTAGATTAATAATAATAAATAAATAGGAATGATACATTTTTCAATAAAAATTTTGATATTTAAATTTTAATAATGGTTTTATTTTCAAAAACATCTATACTAACTAGGCGAATACTTTTGATGGAGGGCTCGTACATATACAGTGATTTTTTTTAAGTGTGGCCACATGTTAAAAATTCGACCTCATGTTAATGTATGTTATGGCACAAATTTGAAGCAAATTTTTATTTTTATTAATAAATCAAACATTTTTCTACGAAATGCACATTGCTAGAATGACATGAACATGTTCTATTTAATTATTTTCCGGTT